>JAJPGS010000754.1:0-600000 GCA_028654335.1 Alnus rubra
AAAACAAAAGTTCATGAAATTGAGCGTTTTTTAAAAAGTGTAAACACACCTTTTTGTTTGTCTTCTTCCTTAGAAGAGCCCAGACTAACCTAAAAGTTTTTGAAACGTGAGAAACCTAAAATGGTGAAAGCATAAAACACTGAAATATTCCCACTACCAAAAAAAGGAAGCAATTTCTGACATGGCTACACTAATCTGATTTGTGCCACACCAGTAAATAGTGACTTTTCTAATAATGACATGTCGCTATTTTTTTTTTGTGACGTGTAAGCAGTGCCACGTCACAATGTAGTGATGTGGCAAAGTTGATACGTCACTATTTTGTGACGGCTCAACCTTGGCACGTCTCCATATAGTGACATGGCAACTCATATATCATCTATTAAATATATATTATTTTTATAAAAATTAACCGAAATTTAAATTATCAGTGACGGGAAAAATTTGACACGTCATTAAATCATGACGTGTGAAAAAACCATGTCATAATTTCATGGCGTGTCAAAATGCCATGTCATCAATTAATGACGCAGCAAAATGATATGTCATAAATTTATGGCGTGTCAATTTGAGACGTCAGTTAATCGGTGAAGTGGCAATTTGTCACGTCATTAAGTAGTGACGTGGCTATACCTCACGTCATTAAATGCTGACATGGCCACTACATATATTGAGTGATGTGGCATGTCACTACATATATAATTATTTAAATAATCTATTTAATATATTAAAAAAATTATATAATTATA
Source organism: Alnus rubra (assembly GCA_028654335.1). Taxonomy (NCBI): domain Eukaryota; kingdom Viridiplantae; phylum Streptophyta; class Magnoliopsida; order Fagales; family Betulaceae; genus Alnus; species Alnus rubra. The sequence continues at coordinate 750 of JAJPGS010000754.1, forward strand.
ATTAATTAGATAATATTATTTAATAGGGAAAATTATAGTCTACCCCTGATATATCTACCATATGGTGATCTGGCCCTCAATATTTAAAAATTGGTAGATGACCCCCATGACGTTAACAACATGTGTCAAAGTGGACCTTCCGTCCACTTAATTTGTCTCTTTGGACGAAAAAAGGATCACGTGCAACGCAAGTGACTTTTTAAGGCACAGGCTTCCAAAATTGCCCCGTATGTTCTTCAAAACGGTGAGTTTTAGATGATATGCAAACAGAAGCCATGCACGTGGCCAACATAAAAAAAAGCCATGAAAGAGCATGGGTTTGCTTTTCAGTTTGGCTCCACCGTCGACGATGGTTCCGAGCTCTCTCTGCGCTACGCGAATGTGATAATATGCACGGAACAGTGTTACTTACTTACTGCCCTTTCCCAAACAACAAAGCAAACAAAAAGATTACAACGAATCCTCCCACGATAGAGCTGAAGACCCCGTTGGAGCAAGCGCAGACCATAACCAAGGTCATCTTCGACGTCTTTAGGATAAGATTGTCTTTTTATTCTAAGGCCCCATCTTTTATAATTTGCTCCATAACCCCACCTCATTGTAATTCTATCTTTTGTTAACTAATATATATGACCCCATATTTACTTTAGGGATAATTGCACCATTGGTCCCTGTGGTATGCCATAATTATTTTTCACTCCCTATGGTTTAAAAAGTGCATGGTCTCTCCTTGTGGTATGCAATAATTACAAATCGATCCCTGGCGTCAAATTATGTTAAAATTTTTAACAGATTCCGTCAAATGCCACGTCAGTGCCACGTGTCATCTTATTGGTGACACGTGGCGCTGACATGTCCAATCTTAATAAAATAATATAAATTTATTAAAAAATAAATAAAAATACTTATTTTTTAAAAAAAATTAGAATTCAAAAAAAAACAAAAAAAAAAATGGGGGCAAGGGGGTGGCGCGCGGCCGCCCCAAGCCCATTGGGGGTGGCCCGAAGGCCACCCCGAGAGGCCGCCTGGGGTGGCCCACAGAGGCCGCTTGGGGTGGTGCATGGCCACCCCCAGGCCATTGGGGGTGGCCCGATGGCCACCCCTAGATCTTTTAGGGGTGGCCGCGCGCCACCCTCGGCCTCTGGGGGTGGCCCAGCCACCCCAAGCCTGCCCTTTTTTCTTCTTCTTCTTCTTTTTTTCTTTGTTTTTTTTTTGTTTTTTTAAAAAAATAAGTTTATTTATTTATTTTTTAATAAATTTATATTTTTTTTATTAAGATGGGCACGTGTCGCCAATAAGATGGAGACACGTGTCGCTGACGTGTAGAGCTAACAGATTCCGTCAAAATTGTGGACGGAAAATCGACCCAAGAAGTAAAACGTAAGTATTGCATATCACAGGGACTTCTCATAAACTTTTTAAACCATAGGGAGTAAAAAATAATTATGGCATACCACATGGACCAACGGTACAATTATCCCTTTACTTTAATTACAACTTATCTCTACAATTAATTATGTATTTATACGTGGGGAAGAAATAAATGAAAAAGTAAACAAGAGGAAAACTTGAAGACTAGAGATCGATCACTGCGGCCTGCGGGCTATGGCCATTGGCCAGTATATATATATATATATATATATATATATATATATATATATATATATATATATATATATATATATATATATATATATATATATATATATGTGCCAAAGATTCTCTTTTTATTCTAAGGCCCCATCTTTTATAATTTGCTCCATAACCACAACTCATTGTAATTCTATCTTTTGTTAACTAATATATATGACCTCATATTTACTTTAATTACAACTTATCTCTACAATTAATTATGTATTTATACGTGGGGAAGAAATAAATGAAAAAGTTAACAAGAGGAAAACTTGAAGACTAGAGATCGATCACTGCGGCCTGCGGGCTATGGCCATTGGCCAGTATATATATATATGTGCCAAAGATTCTCTTTTTATTCTAAGGCCCCATCTTTTATAATTTGCTCCATAACCACAACTCATTGTAATTCTATCTTTTGTTAACTAATATATATGACCTCATATTTACTTTAATTACAACTTATCTCTACAATTAATTATGTATTTATACGTGGGGAAGAAATAAATGAAAAAGTTAACAAGAGGAAAACTTGAAGACTAGAGATCGATCACTGCGGCCTGCGGGCTATGGCCATTGGCCAGTATATATATATATGTGCCAAAGATTCTCTTTTTATTCTAAGGCCCCATCTTTTATAATTTGCTCCATAACCACAACTCATTGTAATTCTATCTTTTGTTAACTAATATATATGACCTCATATTTACTTTAATTACAACTTATCTCTACAATTAATTATGTATTTATACGTGGGGAAGAAATAAATGAAAAAGTTAACAAGAGGAAAACTTGAAGACTAGAGATCGATCACTGCGGCCTGCGGACTATGGCCATTGGCCAGTATATTATATATGGTGTCGATGATTTTAGAGTCCAGCAGAACGAATGAGCTTGGTTAAGCCAAAAGTAAGTCCCATGGCGAGCCTTCCCCCAACCAACACCCTCAAAGACGAATTCACAGCAGGTGCCTTCCTGAGTTTGGATGTGGTGGTGTCCACTTGCGACACAGGTGGAAAGTGGGGTCGTCTCTTTGGAACTAATGCGCGCGTTCACACATCAAAGTCCTCTTCTTTTTCTGGCTTTTTTTTTTGGTTGGGAGAGGGCCTTTGCAAAGTTGAATTTGTGTTTATTATATAATCATTTTTCTGCCAGCCTTCACCTGCAAGTTAATTGCTTAGATTGATAACAAAATTTTTAAATATTAAAATTCACTCGCACACTCAAATATCAATACCGACTTATATATATATATATATATATATATATATATATATATATATATTGTCACAATGATTATATGAGTTTTACATATGAGAAAATTATTAATGCATTAAAACATATAGAACTAAATTTGTGTATGATTTATGCATTAAAATTTTCATTCCAATGAACAATGAAATCAGTATAAACATATTACAATTAATTATATAGTTCTCAAAAACATACAAAGAAGAGCTTGAATATATTTTTGCACACACTGAAACATGTACAAGTATTACAAATTTATATGAGGGAGGAGAAATACATTTTCATAATTAGAAGGAATCATATCACACTACATACGGAAAGACAGTTAAGTTGTACGTGCATGATTGACTTGTCTAGCTTGTCTAGCATGATTGAGCTTCCCATCTTGAGATGATATTCTTTTCTTTCACAAATTGTTTTCTTTGTAGTACTGTAAATATATATTCCAGCTTGCATATCTTACAGCAGATCTACAAATTTAATGATATGCTCAATCTTAATTGTCTGGAGCGGAGCTAGACCAGAATGCTCCCCTAGAAGTTTAACGGATGAATTGCACAAATTTTAATTAAATGAAAATTTCATAATTTTAAATTACCTTAAGACGAAAGATTGCAATTTGTCTAACTGTCCAACAAAAAGAACAAAAACAAAAATAAAACACAAACATGAAGAACACTCGTATTGAACTCAATAGATGAGCTCATTTCTTTTCATTTCAAACTGCGGGGAATTGAAGGGGGATCGATTGATTATAATTAAGTTCAACCGTTGATTCTCTATCAAGAAAATGTCAGGCTAAAACGTATTTTGTTCGGGTTCAAAACGATATATGATGGAGATATTATGACAGATAAAATCTTCATACAAAATCTTATTGCATAATCTCATGCAAAATCCCTTTACATTTCTGCTAAAAAAAAATCCCTTGACAATTTTTTTCTTTATTATTCGTGGACAGAACGTGACAATGTAGTTAGGTCTATCGGAGCACGAAAAGAGGCTAGTAGGATCATCATAAGCATAACTATAGGCCTGAGGGCACTGTTTCTTGAACAACATAGAGTAGATCGTGGGTGGGCATGTGGTTGAGGTACTATAATCGCCATGGCAACAATTTTGTGGCTAATTGAACTCTATGCATGTGCTATTACAACCAATCACGCTCCCATCAGACCCTATCACTCTTAACTTTGCCGGGCAAGCCCCGTTCACATCGGCAGCACAACTAGGTGCAATGCATGAAGCGGAACTGCCCTGTGGTGTTATTGATAGAGGCAAGTTGAAGCCGTCTTCAAGGCTGATATCATAGAAATCTTATCCACCACTCGCTGCTAAGTTGAATTCTGCCAAAGACACTGGTGGGGCTCCACCGTTGCCGTTGCATGCAACTTGATCGGAGCCACAATCCGCAATAGCGCAAGTGAACTTTCCCAAGCCATCTGTGTAGCATCTGGTTCGGGCCCAAAAATGGCCGTTCCATGGAGCTGGGACATCAAGTGATGTGGATGCTTTAGATGCTAGCTCAAATCCTGTGTTTGATAAGTGAGATTGCGGAGTTGAGCACAATTGTTTTTTACGATTATTTTAATAGAGTGAGCACCTACATTTATGCAACAAGCCCTTTCATAATTAATACCAACAACCCTTTTGTACTCATAATCATCCTTATTAAATACAATATCATAACACATGAAATCATAGAAAATGAAACATGATCAGATATCAAGGATACTACTTGTGAGGTAAACAACAATTTGAGAGAGGGGAATAACTTCAGTTCGGACTTGGCAGAAACCAAGCCCTTTATGCCCTCTAATAGAAAACAGACACATCAGCATATTACACCAAATGAAATTATGAAGAACACACACGAGCAAAACCTCTCTTTCTCAAATCAATCGACAAGCAAAGCTCCCATTGATGTTCAGTCTGCAAAGTCCGGTGAGGCAGGGACGGTCCGGCAGTTCCTGTAGAGCGGGGTTGGCGCCGATCGGAGCTGAGAACACCGGAGATGCGCTGAATGGGTTCGAGGTGGGGAGATCGGGAGAGTGAGATCGGGGGAGAGAGTGAAACAGAGAGAGAGAGATGCTGTCGAAGAGAGAGAGAGAGAGAGAGAGAGAGACGAACAGAGAGAGGATCCGATCTACGGTGGGCCAGCGCCGGAGGAGCAGGAGGTGACGTCCGGTTATGGGTCGTCGACCGGTGGCTGGAGGTACGATTTTCGGTGGCCAAAACCGACTTCTGACGAGACAGGGACGGTCCGGAAGTCCTGTGGAGCGGGGTGCTCCTCCGGCGCTGGCCCACCGTCGATCGGATCTCGGCATCTCTCTTTCTCTCTCCGACAGTATCTCTCTCTCTGTTTCACTCTCTCCCCCAATCTCACTCTCCCGATCTCCCCCACTCTCTCCCTCTGCCTCACCGTGTCCCGGTGAAAGGAAAGAAAAAGAACAGAAGAAGAAAGAATGAAGAGAAGGGAGTAACCGATTCAGTACATCAGCAGCATTTCAGTTTTTTGGTTTTTATTGTTTTTAGCTGACGTGTCGACTGGTTATTGGTGGGCAAAAAACCCATATTTTCTGCCATGACCGGACAGAAGGGGCTCTCTTGAGAGAGATATGTATAACTTCTTCTTCTTTTGTTTTTTCTTTTTCTTTTTTTCTTTTTAAGTGAGCCTTAATTAAAAAGCATTAACTAAACCACTTTATCATATTTATTGCCTTAAAAGAATTTTTTTTGTTAAAATTAAACTTAATATATGTATATTATTGCTAATTGGGGACTTATGAGGTCGCCTAATTGGCCTAGTCAATGCACTGGCCACACAACCCCAGCGTGTGAAATTGAGAAGGAGAAGATAAAAAGGGGAGAGGAAGGAAGGTGCAGAGAAGGAGAAGATTGATGTCACCTGGAAAACTGGGCCCCACTTCATCACTCAACACTATGGCTGTGCTGAAAATATTTTTTTTGGCAAAAACTAGGAATGTAATCGAGTCAAGCCGAGTCGAGTTTAAAGATTTCAAGACTGGCTCGTTTATGAGTCGAACCTAAATAGTCGAGCTCGAATTCGGGTCGAGCTATAAATTGAATGTTTAAGCTCGACTCGTTTAAAACTCGAGCGAGCTTGAACTCAAACTCGAGTTCGTTGAAAATAACATTCAAGCCGAGTTGGGTTACTCGACAAGCTCGGCTCAACTAAAGCTCGATATAGACTATTAAATTTTTCAATGAATGATCAAAGCAGAATTCAAGCTCAAGTTTATGAACAACCTCTATGCATTTATTAGTAACATAAATATATAATATATAATTATATAAGGCATATTATAAAATATAGTACATAATTATAGTTTATAAGTAATAAATTAACAATATGTTATATATAACTAGAGAGTATAAACTATGGTATATGCATAATGTGAACAAATAGTAAGTCTAATATATTTTATATAACTAAGTAACTATAATATAAGTATAATATATAACTATTGTTAATCATGTGTGATGTGATATATGTGTTTATATATATATATATGCTAACTATTTAATATTGTTATATTGTCCTATACTAACTATTAATAACTTAATATGTTAATTTAACATACTAAATATTGTTATCAAAGTATTATAATTAATATGTAATACTATATATGTTATACTATATTTACTATTTACTAATATATATGTAAGATATGAACAAGCTAACGAGTCGTACTAACGAGCCGGACGAGCGATCCAGTCGAGCTTTAAACGAAATGAGCTTACGAGCCCCTATCAAGTTTTGTCGAGTGAGTCGGGTATATATCACTTACGAATCGAGTGAGTTTCTAAAGTAACGATCGAGTTTCTACAGTATCGAGCTCGAGTTCGGATCGGACTAAACCAAGCGAGTATCGAGCTAGTTGTTGAACGGACTGGCTTATTTACATCCCTATCAAAAACTATTTTACGCTGAAATAAGTAATGCAAGAACGAAGATTATTCTTCTTTCTTTCTTTTTTTTCTTTTTTTTTTTTGTCTTTTTAAATTTTTAAAATTACGATTGAAAAAATATTGACTCGGTTAAAATTTTTATTTTATGTTTTTCATTTTCTTTTCTAATAAAAAATAATAATTAATTATTTTGCCTTTTGTTATTTCATAAGGGGTTCAACCAAAAAAAAAATGATTGAAATATCTTGTGAACAAAATTCTGTACGGAGAACTCACAAAAAAAATCTGTACGGAAAAATTATTTGTGAACAAAGTTTTCTTTTTTAATTGGGTTTGACAACGTTCTTTTAAATCAGTTTATAAATTTTTTTTTTTTTTTAATAATGTGAAAAACATATATTTTTTTTTAATAATAATAATAATAACAAGCTGAAAAAAAATACTATTTAAAAAACATGTGAGAACTATTAAAAAAAGGAATATAATTCTCATATGCTAAGAAGTATATGACAATTTTATAAACCGGGTTAAAAGAACTTTCTTTCAACATAGGCAGAACTAAATATCTTTATAGACCCTTTAAAATTAAATTTGTATCCCTCCAAAAAGTGTTATTCTAAGTTTTACCCCCACTTAAAACTTTAGTCGTCTTTGTCTCTACTTGAGTTTGGATGAATACTGTCCATATTTTGTTACGAAAACAAGGATTTATAAGGCATTTTGAAAGGAATTTAAAGTTTGAGTATTTTATCAAGTCTTTAAAAAATTTAAATAATATTGCATAATGTATACCAATAAATGCTAAAATTACAACTCTCACCTCATTATTACATAACTCCAAGGCACATTAGAGTGGGGTCCATTGTATGAGCCCAACCATATGTGCCTTGGGGTTGTGCAATAGCTAGGTGGGAGTTATATGTGTATTATCAAAATCGAAACGCATGAACAGTTGATAATATGTAATAACGATAATGTGGGGAATATGATAAAGGTAAAATACCTTTAGCCTACGCATGATAAAGGAAAAATACCTTTTTTCCTTAAGTGGTCTGGTTACAAAGTTTTGCTGCTTTGAATTTAGGGCTGGCAAAAAGGGTCACTCGACACGACCCGTTTAACCTAGACCCAGACCCAGACCCAGACACGACCCATAAATCATACACATTGTGGACTGTAAACAGTAACAACAAAAAGGACAACAATACAACGAACAAAATGCTTCTTCCCATTGATTTGCACATCCCAATCTTCATAAAATGGGTTTTTTTTTTTTTTTTAGATGAATAAGTAATCAATATTATAAACAACAAAAATCACCACACAATCAAAGTAACAACATTACAATCAAAACAAAAGAACAGCAAACAACAGCAAACACAACTGCAGTAACACATTCTGCAGAAAACCAACCAACAACTAAACAAAAACCCAAAACAAGAATTAGTCTAGAACATAATCAGCTAAGTTCCAAAGCTGACAGATTCTAAAATTTCCATTTGTTCACAAAAAATTTCTGAACAAATTTTGAACAAGCAGGCAAGAATCACGATTATGATTTTAATACCCACAATAATGAGGCTATAAAAAATAAAAAATGGAAATCAACTAACATACCGGCGGACCCGGCGGTACCGGATGCGACATCGTCCGGAGAGAGAGAGTCCGAGAGAGAGCGGCAGAGAGACGGGGAGAGTAGAGACTAGAGACTTGAGACAGAGTGTTAAGCGGGTCCAGTTCCGATTGGGCCTCGCGGGAGGAAGAAGAAGGGGCGGCGGCGCGGTGACTCGGCGAGGCTGAAGGAAAAATCAAAAAAGAAAAAGTTAGGGTTTTACTTTTCTCACTTTTCTGGTTTTGTTTGTGTTTTGATGTTTTCACTGTTTTGATTTCTTTAGTTTTGAATCTTTTGTTTTCAACTTTTTTTTAGTTTTCATATCATTCCCCCCAAATGCCCAATTTCCCATTCGGCCATTCTCCCTTCTTTTCTTTTCTTTTTTTAACCAAAAAAAAAAGGAGAGAGAATAAGTTAATTGTGTCTGGCGGGTGACCCGCGACCTGACCCGCCAGACCAAGATAAACGGGTCGACCCGTTTATGACCCAAACCCGCTAATTTCGTGTCGCATTCGTGTCGGGTTGTCAGGTCGTGTCAAAATTACCAGCCCTATTTGAATTTTCATGTCAGTTTCTAACTTCATATGGTACATTAGTTATTAAATAATTTAATTTAATTATAATGAAAATTGTCATGTCAATTTGGAAGGAGTTGTAATAAAATCTATAATATTCTAAATACTAAATAAAGTATTTAGTATACCCACTAAAGAAATAAATTAAAAAAAATTAAAAAACCACTTAAGGGAGTTGAATCACTTACTTCTTCGTACAATTGTCGTACAACTACTTAATAATATGACAGTAATAGTTAGTCATTAGATTAATAGTTGTAAAAAGATCAAAAAATTAATTTTCACTATCACATCATCTAATTATCTTTCAGTTGTATAAATCACATGACTTAACTATATAATAGGGTGAAAAAAAAACTATATATATATATATATATATATATATATATTTTATAAGTACAACAGTAAACAACCTTACAACAAAATTCAAGGAACATTAAAAGAGAAAGAAAAGTCCATTCCAAAACAGGGAGGAATGAGCGAACTAAACGACGATACAAAGGTGGGAATGCAGCTAGAGGTAAATCTAGTCGCGGCCCAATCAGCCACATAGTGGGCGCAGAAGTTTGCACTTCGGTTGATGTTACTAGAAGACCATCTAGTAGTGGATGAGATAGTAGAAAGAAACTCCGATATGATGGATGAAATACGCCAGTCTTGCGTAATTGTAGGATTATTGATGGCGAGGTTAACAGTTAAAGAATCACCTTCAAAAATTACATGGGACAGTCCCATAGATGAGCACAATGTAGCTGCAAGAAGAGCTGCAGTTGCTTCTCCATACAAGGGGGTGCATAAAGGACTAATTCTTGTCAGAACTTGAATAATAGCACCCGTATAATCTCGACAAACGGCTGCCTGAGCTGAGAAATCCGCACGGATTGCTGTATCATAATTAATTTTGAAGCATAAAGGAGCAGGCTTAGTCCAAATCTAACGAATAGGAGAAATTTTATTTGACCAACCCCGGAAGTAAGTGTGAGATGTACGGTTGACATCAGCTGAGATTGATAAAGCATTCGGAATCCAACCATCATGATGAGCTTTGTTACGAGAGTGCCAGATACGATCACAAGCTACCATTGCAAAAATCTGAAATAGATGAAAATCGTGAGATGGGATACCTATTGTTCCCGGATGCAGAATAACATTGAGCCAATCAGAAATTTCAGAAATACAGAGGGCTGTAATATCCAATGGCCAGAAAGAGTTTCTCCAAATGACCCGCGCAATAGGGCATGAGAAAAAAAGATGAAGCTGCGAATCTGTTGAAGCAGAACATAAAGAGCAGGAAGAATCCCTTTGAGAAGAGACAATAGACTGAGCAATTCGATCCTTGGTGGGAATGATGTTCCAGACCATTTTCCAGAGGAAAAGTTTGAGTCGGTGGTTGAGCTTCAACTTCCACAATCCTTTCCAACTGCAAGGAGGAACAGGCAATACGGGAGCGGGTCGAGAGGAAACAAATAAATGATGGGCTGTCTTGGAAGAGAAAACCCCTGAAGCCGATGCAGTCCAAATAAGAGAATCAGACATAGCTCTAGTAGAGATTTTAAGAATTTCTGAAATTGTTTCCGGAGCAAAAAAGAAATTAAGAAGTGGGATATTCCAAGTTAAAAATTGTGGATGAATAAGAGTCGAAATCGCCCACGGGTAATCCAAGCAGAGTCTCGGAACACGAGGTACAGGTTGGAAATTGGGTAAAGTAGGAATCCACGGCGAATTCCAAATGGCCAGAGAACTTGAAGCATGAGGTATATAACAGGCACCCAATTTAAGCAACGGGACAACAGAAGTGATGCCATTCCAGATATAGGAACCTGTGCTTAGAGGGCAAGAGAGAAGAGATCCATATTTAATATATTTCTCCTTAAAGAGAAGGATCCAAATAGCATCATGATTAACAAGAATCTTCCAACCAAGCTTAGCAATAAGAGAGACATTAATATCTTTCATCAAACGAAAACCCAAACCACCTTGATCCTTTGGCAGACAAATCGATTTCCACGACTTTAGAGAAAGATTATGAGCTTTGTTGACCGGGAAACCCCACCAAAAATTCCTGAAAGCAGCATCTAGTCGATTGCAAAGAATGTCAGGAAACAGAAAAGAACTCATTGCATAAGAAGGGATAGAAGAAGCTACTACTTTAAGTAAGACCGATTTCCTAGCCTGTGATAAAGTTTTAGATCTCCATCCTTCTATTTTCCCCTTGACCTTTTCAAGAATATCCAAAAAAGGGTATTGTTTAGAACGGCCAAAAAACATAGGAAGACCCAAATGTTTAGCAGAAGTAGGAGTCTCAGCATAGGGGATGATATCCAAAATACTGGCTTTAGTAGATGCAGCAGTATTTTCACTAAACAGAATATTAGATTTTTCCATATTAATAGTCTGTCCCGACCAAAGACTATATTTAGCCAAACAATCCTTAATAATACCAGCTTCCAAGGAGGTGGCATGTGTAAAGATAATCAGATCATCCGCAAAAAGAAGATGATTTAACGGAAAACATCTCCTTGAGATCTTAAATCCCTGTAGACTTTGATGAAGGAGTCTGGAAATTACCTCAGTACCTAAAATAAAGAGAAAAGGAGACAGTGGATCACCCTGTCGTAAACCACGAGAAGGCCGGAAAAGACCAAAAGGGGATCCATTCAGCAGGATAGAGAAAGAAGAAGTAGAAATACAAATCCGGATCCAATTAATCCATATTGGATGAAACCCTAATTTTTCCATAATAATAAAGAGGCAGCCCCACTCCATTTTATCGAAAGCTTTTTCCATATCAATATTAACAGCCATTAAGCCACCTCTTCCCCTTTTGTTTTTAAGAGAGTGAAGCATCTCATGGGAAAGAATAGAATTATCCTGAATATGACGACCTGGTACAAAAGCAGTCTGAAATGGAGAAATAATCTTCGATAAGAGAGGCTTGAGCCTGTTAGCCAAGAGCTTAGAGATAATTTTGTAAATAATGTTACAGAGACTTATGGGCCTAAAATGATGAACTGCAGAAGCTCCCAATCGCTTTGGGATTAAAGCAATAAAAGTATGATTCTGTTCTCTGAGCAAATTGTTAGAAACGAAAAAATTACCAACAGCCAGCAGTACCGTATTCTTGATACAGTCCCAATATTTGACATAGAATAAAGCAGTGAATCCATCAGGACCAGGCACTTTTTCCTTACCCAAACTAATCAGTGATTCATAGATCTCTTCTTCAGAGGGAATAGCACACAACAGATCATTGTCAGTGTCAGTAATAACAGGATTAAAAAGGTCCAATAAGGCAGGAGAGAAAAGCGGATCAGTTGAAGTGAACAACTCCTTAAAATGTGTGACAAACGAGATACCAATATCAGCCCGATCAGAAATCCAACCCCCACCCGGGGTTTGTAGCATAGAAATGAAATTTCGCCGACGGCGGATAATAGTGCTAGTATGAAAAAATCTAGTATTCAAATCTGTAGTCGTAAGCCATAATTCCCGAGATTTAGTCTTCCAAAGAGACTCTTCCTGAAGAAGGTACTCATCTAGCAGAGATTGAAGGTGAAGCTCTTTTGCTAAATTGGCATCCGAGGGATGGGCCTGTTGAACCTCATCAAGCAAAAAAAGAGTTCTATTCACCTTAGAATTAATATTCCCAAAATAATGCTTGTTCCAAAATTTGATAGCCTCCTTTGTTAGCTTAAGTTTTTTTATTAGACAGTAAGAAGGAGAACCAGCTATAAAAGGTGACCAAGCTTCTTCAATAACAATACCACATGTTGGATCCCTAGTCCAAAACGCTTCAAAACGAAACGGACGAGGAAGTGAAGGTAAAAGTTGACTTGTATTTAAAAGAAGGGGACAGTGGTCAGAGCTATGTGCTGGGAGATGAACTACCGAGTACGATGGAAAATAATGAATCCAGTGACAATTTGCAACACCTCTGTCCAGCCTTTCCTTAATTAAGCCAGAGCCTTGACGGTGGTTAGACCATGTAAACGGATTGCCACTAAATCCCAAATCAATCATTCCAAAGCCATCCATGAAATCCGCAAATAGATTTGGAGAGAAAGAGTCAAAAGCCCGACCCCCAAATTTATCATCAGGAGAGGTTATAGACAAACTTGGTACCAGCCACACGTTTGGGCCCATGAGTTAAAAAGGATGGCGAGATTCCTTTTCCATTATGAGCCACCACCTTTTTGCTACAGGATTGGTCAAGAGAGCCGTGCCATTCAGGAGATCTGCATGGCAGCTTAGAACGCGACAAATTTTCATTATATTTATTTACTTTTATATATTTATATTTATATTTTATATATATAGGCAAGTTATAGAGAGGGCTTGTTGGGTTGTGAGTTTTTTTGACTTTTGGTGTCATTGATTGCGTGCTGGTCCTGCTGGTGGGGAAAGCTAACTGAATTTGGATCCTCTCTATCTCTCCATTTAGTTATAAAGTAGGGGCAAGTTAACTAATGTGAAAAGATTCCTAGCTCTAATTATAAGCAGATATTAGAATATTCCTTCGAGCCTTGAAACTCTCTCATCTATAGGGTTTTACACTTGAGCGGTGAGACCAGACCATTAATTAATATCGCTCATCTATCTATACTTCATTTTCCCTGCATTGCATTTAGCGTAATTCATTTCAACGTCCCACTATATATGTACACCTGTTGTTAGAAGAATAAATGTAAACAAATTTTATGAGAGAGAATTTAATTTCTTCTTTTTTTTTTTAAAAGAAATTGTTGGGGAATATTTGTCCCATATTTAAAGTGGGGCCAAGTTTGCTCTTCAGATTAGTCTTCGGACCCCGGACTCCAGATTGGACCTTGGATCTTGAGCCTGGGTCACTAGCAACCTTCAGTATTCATTAGACCAAGTCAAGTGAAGTCAGAGATGATATTAGACGTCTACATGGAGCGTTGTGCTTGGTAGGGACAAAATGAACATGTATAGCATACAGAGTATAAAAGGGGGTCTAAGAATCTATTTTAAGAAAAATTTATGATCCTCTCACACTTTCTCTCTCTCTCTTTCTCTTCTCTTTTTACAAACACTTGATTGACTTAATCGTCGGAGGAGGCTCCGCCGGCCAACCCCGACAGGTCTTTCTTGTTTTTGCAGGCCTAGACACGGACGAAGGGATGTCTATGATGATGCCACGTCACCGGACAAAAATTGCATCAACAGAAATTGAGTTACTATATATTTTTGGTACGTAGTGATTTAAATGTTGGTGAAGGCTTCCACTTCCACACATTGGAATTTGAATTGTGTGGCTCTGGACGTTGGATCTATTCATTCTGGGCGGATAACTTTTCAATAATGTTGATCAAATGGTGTACGACTGAACGTTGCCCACCGACTTTATCTTTCCGAAACAAATACCTTATCGTTGTGTCGCTTTGCTAAATGCCAAACAATGCTTTAACTTGGAAGTTGGAAGAAGTCCGCTCGAAGCTCAGTCGCCACCCCATCAAGTGGACCCCATATGAGCTGTAACTGGATGGTGTTGTTGTATATATTGCCCATCTTCTCGCCCCTACAAGCCCCCGGCCTCTCTTTTCTCTAGTACCACTAGGCACCAGCTTACCCTCTGTTTTTTTGTTGCTGCTTCTTCTCCTGATTGTGTCATTTTGTCTTTCCTGAAAATAGGCCTTTAGTTTTTTCTTTGGTTTCAGACAAAGTACCCTACAAAGAAACTCAAGGGCCCTTTTAACAGTTGATCAGTCTGTTGGGATTTTTTTGATAGCTAGGCCTAGAAAGGGAAAGGGGGAGGGGGAGGGGGAGTGGGGGGGCACGTGACGGAATGAAGGAGAGTGGCAGGAAACTGACAAGTGACACAACGATGAGTGTTCTAATTAGCATTGCTTCCCTTCTCATGCTTTCTATGGTGGCTGACGCTAGAATCTTCGGGGTTTATACCAATAGGCAGTGGGAGAGCAACCACGCTACTTTCTATGGTGGCAACGACACTTCTGGAACTATAGGTATTCTCTACATACTCTATGATTAATTGTAATATCTTTATCCTGATTTCATTGTTCATTGAACAATAAGCTTCGGGCTTATTGTTTGGGTCATCGCTGCCGCCCGAGGTCCGGACCGAGACACCTTGCGGTTAATTTCCCATCAGATCTGGCTATTGGTGGTATTTTTGTTCCATACAACTCTTTAGATTTTGGTCGATCAGATCATCAAAAACATCTCTCTTGACATGACACCTTTGGCGCCTTTTTTCATCCACTACATCTCATATGGGGTCCATGAGAATTGAGATGTACAAATTCTAACTGTACTACTTTCGATTTGACCATAATTTTCCATCGTGTCAAACATAAATTATATATGTATATATATATATTAGAAGAAGAAGAAGAAGAAGAAAAAAAAAGAGTAAGGAAAGGAACCACATCCAATCGAAAGAAAAAAAGGAGGAAAATAGCGGAGGTTCGGTAATTACATAAAACATTCGAAAGAATATGATTCATCTGATTTTCTTACTCACACCAACATCATCATCACCACCGTCAAAGCGATGAGAGTGGCCCCCACATCCAACATCAGTGGCTGACAAGTGTTTTTTTTTCCTTTTTACGAGATCTTAATTTATTTTTTGTTTGGATGCTCCACCGAGCTTTCTCTCTGCTTACAAAAGAAGTTTATGGAAGAAGATTACGAATCAGAATATGCCAATCCTTACGGAGAGGTTCAGACATGTCACAAAAAGCCAAGCCTTTTTTCCTTCCTAAAAATAGTTCAAATCTTGATGAAAATAAAAACAGTTGTGCACGTGCAGGAGTCATTTCTCTTTGCTGATAGTCTGCGGTAGGGTGTAGGTAGAAGACTGGTCTAGGATGAAAAAGGATATACAACCTGGTGAAGGGAAGCCAAGCCCAAATTCTAACCAGGTGAATCCAGTAGCACATATATACCTGCGTTTGCAATCTGCATTTGAAGGGACGGTAGACAGAGCCCAACAACCCGTAACTAACCGACAATTCATATCTCATTCATTATTAAAACATCAGCCCAAATGAGCCTTGTGGAATGTGGATTAGAGATTGTTAGACAGGCTAAAAGCCCATAGCGTACCACAAGGGAAACAATTCTAAATATATGTGTCAATTTTAGAATTTTTTTAGAATGTTTTTTTTTTTTTCATTCTTATAATTTTTTTTTTCTTCCAAATTTTTTTTTTTTCATTTATTTCTTCCCTACGTATGTATAATATATAATTAATTGTAGATATAAGTTGTAATTAAAGTAAATATGGGGCCATATATAAGTTAACAAAAGATAAAATTACAATGAAGTGGGATTTTGAAGCGAATTATAAAAAATAGGCCTTAAAATAAAAAGATAATCTTACCCTAACCAAGTGTCAAGCTATAAACCACTCTAGGAATGGCTTATCCTTAGCAATAGAAAAACACAAAAAGAAAAGCAAAACAAAACTAAAATAACACCCCACCCCCCTTCACGCGCGTTCCCCTTTCTTCCCCTTTTCTTTCTTTCTTCCTCTTACCTCCCTCTCGGCTCTCCCTTCCTTCTCTTTGTCACGAGCACACACACACGATCGAGTGAGAGAGAGAGAGAACTGATCAGGGAAAGAGAGAGATAGCTGATCCGAGAGAGAGAGAGAGAGAGAGAGAGAGAGAGAGACGCAGAGAATAGAAGAAGAAGAGAGATTCCGGCCATGGGCTTTAAGAGGTAAAATCTTTAGCTTTCCTTCGTAATTTCCGGTTTCGGTTTTGAGAGTTTGTAGGTGATTTTTGAGTTGGTTGTGTGGGGATTTCGTCCATGGAAGCTATAAGGTAAGGTTTAAAGCTTTTCTTTGTAATTTCATCATACCCATTGAATTTGAAGCTTGAAATCATGTTGATTTACGAGAGTTCTACTTGGGTCCGAAAATTAGGGTTTGTGCTTGAGAATTTTGGGACTTTTTCTATTTAGTTTGGTATGTTAGTTTGAAGATATTTTGGAGATAGAATTCATTAAATGGAAAAGATAATGAGCATTCGAGAGGCTCAGTCTCCTGGATACAAGTATTAACTGCTAGATTCTTTCTTACCTCACCTTCCCTTTTACGCCAGCTATAAATAGCCTTTCCAATCTGTTAGAAATCCTAACAGAATGGCCTGCTGTGATATTCTCCTAAACGCAAAATAATACCCTAAAACGCAATACAGGGAAAATCTATGTAACGCAACTACTGAAACATGAAACGCAGGAAATAAAGGAAATTCAAAACGCAATCTAAATGACCATAAAACGAAGAAGTTCTAGACACTTCTCTGCGACGTCATCTTAGGAAAATCCCTATGCCAACCACTCGTGCCAATCTGCAGCACACCCCTTCTTCCCCAAGGCACCAACCCTAATCTGAGACACCACCCAAATGTATCCATAACAGAGAAGTTGGTCTTCATATGTAAATGAGGATTTTTAAGTATTTGTTGGCCGAATGTTTTTTGGAGAGAAATGAATGGTTATTGAATCCTCTTTGGGAAATGGCTGAATATATGTATGTGAATTGGTGTTGTGAGTTTTGTTGAGTTAGAATTGTGATTTTGATTATGGGTTTTGATGTACGTTGATTATTAACTTAAGGGTGGATTTCAATGATGATTTTGGATAGTGTTTTGTGGGTCACGTTATTTGTGAATTTTATGGCCCATCAATTGTGCATTAGTGGGTTTCTCTTGGTGGGTAGTGTTGTTGTTAGGTTGTTTTCTTGGTGAGTTATTGCTTTGAAGAAGACAAAATTTGTTAGGGTGTTATTAATTGTTGTTGTTGTAGTCGTGTTGTGCCATTTATGATGATTAGGAGCTTTTGGGTTTGTGATGTTGGCTGTTTTGGTTTTATTTTGTGGAGGTCGAAGGATGATATAAAATTAATATTTATGTTGATTTAGGATGATAAGGCAATGTTTAAGTTAGATAAATATTTATGTTGATTTCTGTCATGGGGTCTAAGGAAGGTTTTCTGGATTTCTTGACTTTGGTGGATGAGAGGCAGACGCAGAACTCGATCCCTAGTCCTAAGAAAAAAGGAAATAGAGAGGTCAAGAATCTAGAATGCTCGACCAATTTTGATGCTAGGGGTGTGGGTTCTAGCAGGGTTAGAGGCAAGAGATTGGGGGTTTAATATAGCCTTTCTTGGGTTTTTTTGGGCTTCATTTTTTATTTTTTGTTTTTCTTTTGTTTTTGTGTCCTTTTTGTTTACTCCATGTATACTTAGGGGCG
Organism: Alnus rubra; assembly: GCA_028654335.1. Taxonomy (NCBI): domain Eukaryota; kingdom Viridiplantae; phylum Streptophyta; class Magnoliopsida; order Fagales; family Betulaceae; genus Alnus; species Alnus rubra. The sequence continues at coordinate 18,998 of JAJPGS010000754.1, forward strand.
CCTTTACGCTTTTTTAATGCTATTTCGTTTATTACCTATAAAAAAAATAAAAATGTAAAGAAAATTCTTAGATTTTTAATTATGGTCAAAGGGTCTTAATACACTACAGGATAGATTAACTAGATTTTAGTATTGGTGGGCTAAGTGTGAGATTAATAGCTTAGTCATAATATGCTAATATTGAGTATGTGAAAGCAATGAACAAACAAGTGATAACGATAACTATAATGGGGTTCAATGGAAGTCCTAAGCTAATGGAAAGGATAAATTAAATTGCAGTCTACGAATTAGGACTTATGTGGGATATGTTGACTGGACTATTGCACCAAAGAGGTAAGTGCAAACTTACTGACGTTACTACACTATTTTACAAAAGCATGATAATATGTATTTATGAGAATGCCACGATATTGCTTATTTTTCTTCAAATGTGAGCTAATTACTAGTGTTCCTTGTAAATGAATTATTGTTGTTAAAGTGTAAAGGAATTACTAACGTTCAAGTCCAAATGAAATATTATTGTTCTAATGTAAATAAACTATTGTTTACCTCACAGGTAGTATCCTTGATATTTGATCATGTTTTGTTTTCTATGATTTCATGTGTTATGATATTGTATTTAATAAGGATGATTATGAGAACAAAAGGGTTGTTGGTATTAATTATGAAAGGGCTTGTTGCATAAATGCAGGTGCTCACTCTGTTAAAATAACTGTAAAAAACAACTGTGCGTATACTATCTGGCCAGCAGACCTAACATCAGCTCCGCAATCTCACTTATCAAACACTGGATTTGAGCTAGCATCTAAAGCAACCTCATCACTTGATGTCCAAGCTCCATGGAATGGCCAGTTTTGGGCCCGAACTGGATGCTACACCGATGGCTCGGGAAAGTTCACTTGCGCTACTGCGGATTGTAGCTCCGGCCAAGTTGCATGCAACGGCAATGGTGGAGTCCCACCAGTGTCTTTGGCAGAATTCAACTTAGCAGCAAGTGGCGGACAAGATTTCTATGACATCAGCCTTGAAGACGGCTTCAACTTGCCTCTATCAATAACTCCACAGGGCGGTTCCGTTTCATGCACTGCACCCAGCTGTGCTGCCGATGTGTACAGGGCTTGCCCGGCAAAGCTGAGAGTGATAGGGTCTGATGGGAGGGTGATTGGTTGCAATAGCACATGCATAGAGTTCAATCAGCCACAAAACTGTTGCCATGGCGATTATAGCACCTCAACCACATGCCCACCCACGATCTACTCTATGTTATTCAAGAAACTATGCCCTCAGGCCTATAGTTATGCTTATGATGATCCTACTAGCCTCTTTTCGTGCTCCGGTGGACCTAATTACATTGTCACGTTCTGTCCATGAATAATAGAGAAAAAAAAATGTTTAAGCGATTTTTTTTTTGTTAGCAGAATGTCAAGGGATTTTGCATGAGATTTTGCATGAAGATTTTATCTGTCATAATATCTCCAGCATATATCTTTTTGAACCCGAACAAAGTACGTTTTAGCCTGACATTTTCTTGATAGAGAATCAACAGTTGAACTTAATTATAATCAATTGATCCCCCTTCAATTCCCCACAGTTTGAAAGGAAAAGAAATGAGCTCATCAATTGAGTTCAATACGAGTGTTCTTCATGTTTGTGTTTTGTTTTTGTTTTTGTTCTTTTTGTTGGACAGTTAAGACAAATTGCATTTTTTTGGTCTTAAGGTAATGTAAAATTATGAAATTTTCACTTAATTAAAATTTGTGCAATTCATCCGTTAAACTTCTGGCGGAGCATTCTGGTCTAGCTCCGCTCCAGACAATTAAGATTGAGCATATCATTAAATTTGTAGATCTGCTGTAAGATATGCAAGCTGGAATATATATTTACAGTACTACAAAGAAAACAATTTGTGAAAGAAAAGAATATCATCTTAAGATGGAATGCTCAATCATGCTAGCTAGACAAGCTAGACAAGTCAATCGTGCATGTACAACTTAACTGTCTTTCCTTATGAAGTGTGATATGATTCCTTCTAATTATGAAAATGTATTTCACCCCCTTATATAAATTTGTAATACTTGTACATGTTTCAGTGTGTGCAAAAATATATTCAATTTCTTCTTCGTATTTTTTTGAGAATTATATGAGTAATTGTAATATCTTTATGCTGATTTCAATGTTCATTGGACTAAATAACTCAAATTTAAAAAAAAATTGAAAATGCAATTCTCCTTATTAATCTACCTTCTTCTCAGGATGATCCTTCCAAAATAGCAAATAAAAAACTTCGACGTAAAATGGTGCTCTGTTAACTTATATATATATATATATATTACACACCAAAGTCATTTTAATATTTATAAATTTTGTTATCAATCTAAGCAATTAACTTTGAGGTGTGAACGCATTAGGTTCCAAAGAGACAACCCCACTTTCCACCTGTGTCGCAAGTAGACACCACCAGATCCAAACTCAGGAAGGCACCTGCTGTGAAGTCGTCTTTGAGGGGGTTGGTTGGGGGAAGGCTCGCCATGGGACTTACTTTTGGCTTAACCAAGCTCGTTCGTTCTACTGGACTCTAAAATCATCATCACCATATATATAATTAATTGTAGGGATAAGTTGTAATTAAAGTAAATATGGGGTCATATATATTAGTTAACAAAAGATAGAATTACAATGAGGTGAGGTTATGGAGCAAATTATAAAAGATGGGGCCTTAGAATAAAAAGAGAATCTTTGGCCATAGCCCGCAGGCCGCAGTGATCGATATCTAGTCTTCAAGTTTTCCACTTGTTTACTTTTTCATTTATTTCTCCCCCATGTATAATACATAATTAATTGTAGAGGTAAGTTGTAATTAAAGTAAATATGGGGTCATATATATTAGTTAACAAAAGATAGAATTACAAAGAGATGGGGTTATGGAGCAAATTATAAAAGATGTGGCCTTAAAATAAAAAGATAATCTTATCCTAGAAACGTCGAAGATGCCCTGGTTATGGTCTATGTTTGCTCCGACGGGGTCTTCAGCTCTATTGTGGGAGGATTTGTTGTCGTCTTTTTCGTTTGCTTTGTTGTTTGGGAAAGGGCATTAAGTAAGTAACATCGCTCTGCCCATATTATCACGTTCGCATAGTGCAGCGAGAGCTCGGAACCATTGTGGACGGTGGAGCCAAACTGAAAAGCAAACCTGTGCTCTTTCATGGCTTTTTTTATGTTGGCCACGTGCATGGCTTCTATTTGCATATCGTCTAAAACTCATCGTTTCGAAGAACATACGGGGCAATTTTGGAAGCCTGTGCCTTAAAAAAGTCACGTGCGTTGCACGTGACCCTCTTTTCGTCCAAAGAGACGAATTAAGTGGATGGAAGGTCCACTTTGACACATGTTAACATCAGGGGGTCATATACCAATTTTTAAATATTGTGGGCCAGATCGCCATATGGTAGATATTTCAGGGGGTAAAGTGTAATTTCTCATATTAAATAATATTATTTAATTAATTATAATTATATAATTTTTTTAATATATTAAATATATTATTTAAATAAATATATATAATTATTTAATATATTAAATAATTATATATGTAGTGACGTGCCATGTCACTCAGTATATGTAGTGACGTACCACGTCACTCAGTAATGATGTGGCAATGCACCACGTCTGCATTTAATGACATGAGGTATAGCCACGTCACTGCTTAATGACGTGACAAATTGCCATGTCACCGATTAACTGACGTCTCAAATTGACACGTCATAAATTTATGACATGTCATTTTGCTGTATCATTAATTGATGATGTGGCATTTTGACATGCAATGAAATTATGAAGTGGTTTTTTCACACGTCATGATTTAATAACGTGTCAAATTTTGCACATCACTGATAATTTAAATTTCCGTTAATTTTTATAAAAAAAAATATATATTTAACAGATGATATATGAGTTGCCATGTCGTTATATGGTGACGTGCCAAAGTTGAGCCATCACAAAATAGTGACGTATCAACTTTGCCACATCACTACATTTTGACATGGCACTGCTTACACGTCACCAAAAACAAAATAGCGTCGTGTCATTATTAGAAAAGTCACTATTTACTGATGTGGCACAAATCTGGTTACCGTAGCCACATCAAAAATTGTTTTTTTATTTTTTTTTGGTAGTGGGAGTACCAAAATTTAGTGTTTTATGCTTTTTCCATTTCAGGTTTCTCAAGTTTCAGAAACTTTTAGGTTAGTCTAGGCTCTTCTAAGGAAGAAGACGAACAAAACGATTTGTTTAAACTTTTGAAAAAACACTCCATTTCATGAACTTTTTTTTTTAACAAAACGTGTTACGTGCAATACATTATTTTTTATTTTTTTATAGATACAAGAAAGAAAGATTACATCAAGAAAATAAAGAACAACAACAAGAACAAGGGTTGGGCAATCCTAAACATAAATTAGTAAAGTAAGTACGCAGTGGCAATGCTTCCGAAGATACAGGTCAAATGATTTTGGGCTTGGATGCCGAGAATATGAGCCACCAGTAAAGGTGGTTTGTAGTGTATGAAGAGTCTTGAGAACCCAAACACCAAAACAATGATAAATATGGGGAAGTAATAAAAACACAAAAGCCCAAAAATAAAAAGGAAAAAAACACAACAACAGTAACAAAAACAAACATCATCGGCCAAATGGTGGTGCTAGGAGTCGCCAATGGCGGCGCGTGAAGACCATGTGTCACCACTGGAAGACCTCTTTCCAGCAATGGTCACCGGGGCTACCTGTGAAATGCCGAGTACAGTGGCGGGGGAAGGCTGGTGGAGGAGACGTGGCCTCCACGCGCCGGAGAGTAAAACCCACTCTCTGGCACGTGCAGGTCATGCGTCGATGTAGGGGCGTTGGAAGAGACAATGGCTGGGGTTGGCGAAGACTAACGACGACAGCGAATACCATGGAGAGGCGTGTGTCCGGCAAAAGTTGGTAGAAGAACATAGATCTAGATCCGAAAATCTCAACCTAAAAAGTAGCCTAAAACCACCAAAGACACAGTGGAGGTGGAGGAAAATGATGGCCGATGAGTTGTGTGTTGAAGGAAGGGAAAGTAAGTAAAGGGATAAGGCTAGAGCAAGCTCCAGCAGGATAAGGGCCTCATTGGAGGCAAAAGCACAGGAGGTGAGTGGGAGGAGAAGGGGAGAAAGGGAAGAGAAGGGGGAGGAAAGCAGAGAGCTTCCCTCCCATGGTGTTTTGGTGATGAAGGTTTCAGAGAGAAGATAGGCTCCAGGGAAATTTTTTCCCGACAATACTTTCAGATTTTCAATTGATAAAAAGCTGGGTTTAGTGAGTAAACGCTGCGTTTAGCCTTAGTGCTTAGGTTGGCATGACTTGGGAATTGGGAACCTAGTATATAATATTATATTGCAATGTAAGTTGCGATTTCAGATTTGCGAACTAAATTCATATGATCGTCACTGCAGTACTTTTATTCTTCTTCAAACTTGCCAAACAGCCAAATCCTTCTTCTAACTTGCTTAAAGATTTCGAGATTAACAAATCAGAAAAAGTACGTAGCTTTTCTTTTCTTTTTTCTTTTTTTTGGAGGTTTAGGTGAAAATAAAGAGCTAGAAGTTTACCTTTTTTAATGATTTCTAGCTTCCTTGAAAAATTTCATGTCTGTAGTCATATTTTTATACTAATTTATTTTTAAGTTTATTATTAAATAATAAAAAATGTCCATTTAAGTTTTAATACTTAAATTTAAATTAGTTGTTTACGATATATATATATATATATATATATATATATATATATATATATATATATATATTGTTAAATATTTTAATTATATGAAATATATAATTATAGTTACTTGAGGAGAAAAACAAAGATTTCATTGAGTTCCAATCAAATTTTGAATGAACTCGTGTCACAGTAGATCTAGCAAATATGTAATATAAAAACTCGTTGAGGAAAACAAGATAAATTAACGTTAGACATTACAAAATAAATTGCAAGTTACATTTATATGTTTTAAATCATAATTAAATTTTGTTGAATTATTTATTTATTTCGTTAGTTATATTTTTTTATCAATTTGTGTTCAATTTTTTTAGTTTCTAATCTTGCCCCATGTGAACCAAAATTTTGGCTCCACCACTCTCTCTCTCTCCGGCCAGCTCCTCCCTTGTTGGTGTCACTCTTGCCACCACTGCCACCAGCACTTTTCCACGTTCTCGCCACCACAGTATTTCCATCTAGCTAGGTAAGAAATTTAAATTTCTATTTTAGGTGTATTTTCCTTTTAATTATATTTATGGTTTTGAATAATGTATTGTTGTGCATGCATATAGTACGTAAAATGCATGCATGCATATTGTAGAAATTTCACATGTTAATTAACCAAAAATATTTTTTGTGTTAGATGGTTTTTTTATATGCATGCATATTTGGATATATGTGTAATATACATGACGACTATCTAGATGTAAAGGAAAAATTATCAAGAGCAAAAGAAAAATCTTGTGCAAGCTTGGAGTTTGTAGTTTTGGGTTTGAGGTTTGGTTTTAGGGTTTAGGATTTAGGGTTTAAACTTTAGGGTTTAAGGTTTGGGTTTTAGGGTATAGGGTTCGTACGTGGTTTAGGATTTCGAGTTTGGTTTTAGGGTTTAGGGTTTAGGATTTGGTGTTTGTGGCTTGTGGTTTGGAGTTTGCCTTTTGGTGTTTGGTGTTTTGTGTTTGTGGTTTAGGGTTTGAGATTAACATTTTACATTTTTTATATATACTAAATATAACTTATATATTTTGGGGTTTGAAGTTTAGGGTTTAGGGTTTACAGTTTACAGTTTAGTGGTAATTGGTGGTTTGTTCATTGTGTCCTTAACGACGTACAATTATAACACATGGTTACTTATAGTTTGTTGTTTTTTATACAATTATACTATATTTATATATAATAATGCATGATTACTTATAGTTGTATGCTATATTATATAATATGCTTACACTATAAATTGCAAGTATATTAATTATATATTAATACTTATATCTTATACATTTATATATACTTTAGAGTATATTAACACGTTCCATACTTATTAATTATAACTATAACACATACATATTAATATTACTTATATGTTATTCATTAAATCATTAAATCATTATATATTTATGCTTCTATTAACATACTAAATGTAACTACACAATTAATTTGGGTGCATGATGTATTTCGCAGGTTACTATGAGTAATAGGGGAAAGACCAAAGCACGGAGGTCCCCACTTCCAGTGCAACAGTCTACGGCCCATGGGTCGGGATCTAACAACCCTAATGACAATGAGACACTTGACTTCGTTATATATGCTTATGAGGCAGCAACCAAGGTACTGACCAATACTTCCAGATCATTTGGAAGGGCAGACCCCTGTCCCTAAAGCATACGATCCGACAGGCTTGACCCAACTGGGGTATCAGTATCAGCCTTCATCGTACGACATATTCCATATGTCACCTCTACTGCCGACGATGAGCGATCTAGGGATGTGTTCCCATGGTCATGCGGAGCAATTATTCCCCCAAAGCAACACGGGTACGGACCACAGCGAGACACAGGTTCCGAATGACCTGCATGGGGGGACAGGTGCCTCACAAGACTTGTAGCTAGAGGACCCTGCTCCACAAGTGCTGCACCCTGACCAGCTCTGGAGGATAAGTATATATATTTATAAAAATGCCAATATATACGTATATATATTTTGTAGTTAATATTGAATTCGAAATAATTAATATCGATAATTATTAATGTGTTAGGTATCAATCCGGATGGAAGCACTTGTTTTGAAGTGCTGACCATTATTGGCTTGCACAAGTTGTGGGGGATTCCCGTCGGAAAAAGGGTCGTGATGGAGTACAATGATGCGTCGTAGCCCGTAGAACCTAGCGCTCTGAAATTTAGACGAATGACCGGTAAGATCATAAGGAACGAGGCCTATCATAAAATACGGGCCTACTTTTTTTTTTTTTTTAATTTATCCACTTTTAACTTGTGCATGTGTACTTCTATGTCCTGCCCTTGTGTGATTTAGCTGCCATAAAACGAGACGCGTTCTAGGACATGGGCACAAAGCTGAAGAGTTGGAGACACTCGTTAAAACTCCAACTTGACATTCACCTAGACAATTCTCCCAACACGATACGGGCAAGAGTGGATGAAGCAAATCTCTACAAGTACAACCCCGTCGACATAGAGGTGTTGTTGGATAAATGGTGTGATAAGAAGAACCAAGTAGGTCATGAATTATATTACTATTTTGTATAGTTTCATTAGTTGCTGGTAATTGTGTTAGTGCTCACATATTAAAAATGTTAATTGTGTTGGAGTATGCTGCTCGTATGAAGGGATTGCGAGCATTGCACAATACTCCCCACCACGCTAGGTCCAAGAGCTTTGCAAGGTTGACACATGAGGAGGTATGTGTGTAATTTACCCTATACATACAGATGTAAACATTTGAATATATATATATATATATATATATATATATAGACACACACACACACACACACACACATATATAAACATGTGTTTATGTTTTATTTGTTTGGTAGACTGTCACTGAGGGCACTCCTATTGCGACAGCACATGCATACATCAAATCACACAAGAAGAATGCTGGAAGCTATCCAAATGACATAATAAATGAGAGATGTGTATGCTACTCACCTTTCATATCTTGTTTTACTTATGTGTGTGATAACTTCTTTATGATTAACACTTGTCTGACGCACTAACATTTAATACAACATACAGGAGAAGTTGGAGGAGCTACTACTAACTGACCCTGCAGCATCGTCAAGCGTGACAAAAGGGTCGGTACGCTAGGCACCGAATGACGCGTACGCCCAGGCGCATGGTAATAGGAGGCAAAGAGGTACCTCCATGCGTTTGGAATGACCTGGCTCGACGCCACCATCAGAAAAAGAATGAAATCCCAGGCTATCTCCGGAAATGGAAGACGCAGGCCAGCCATAAACATCCTTTGAAATAAAGTGATATCACCGCCGTCAATTGATCTGGTTTCGGGATTTTGATAAAACAGCTGGACAGAAGGCGGAATATTGTAGTTCTATCGGAGCGCCTCCTCATTAACCTCAGAAAGTGTAGCCTCGTGGCGGCTTTCCAAACGCCGTAAGGACGGAACAACCCCGGCACGGTTACGGGCTTGCGAGGATCTCGGAACAGATGATGACACATTGAGATTCGGAGGGTTCGCCATTTCGAAGGAAGCTAAAGGAGGCAAGAAACAAGTAGATCTGGTTTTCTCTGAGGGTGAAAAGCACAGGCAAATTGAAAAGTGAAAAACGAAAGTGAATCGGTAAGAAATTTATAGGGGAAAGGAGCTTTAATGCTCTCGCACGTACCACAGGAAACGCCATCATTAGAGAATCGTCAAAAATCCAAAACACCATCTATAATTATCTGACGTTTGGATTCCCCACCAGAACAATTCCTCGAAAGTTGAAGCTCGAAGTCAGAAAATCGGCGCTTGCATATTACTCAAAGATTCGGCATTTATTATGATAGACACCCAGCAATTGATAGGAGGTGGGCATAGATATCGAAAAGATTTGCTGAAGATTTAAAATTCGATATTTAAATTCACTTATTTTCTAAATTCAAATAAATAAATTGGGGGGTAATTGTGGGTGAAATAAACAATTATTGTGGATAATGGGCCCGAAGTCCAAAGATAGTCTCGGACTGAAGACCATCTCGGGTTTTGGGGAATCCAGATGAGGGATCCGCCCCAAGAACCAAATCAACTCGGACAAGAACCATTTTCGGGATCAGGGTCATCTCGATCAGAATTCAAATCAAGTTAGAAAACTCCGAGCCCTCTAGCACGAACTTACAATGCCATAAATCTTGGAGCCATCAACTGCCAATGAAAGATCCCGGATATCACGCCCCCACCAAGTCAGCAGTTATCATGATATCACGACACCCGAAGTTCTGCATATTTCAATTCATGTAACCATCAACTGAGGAGTTCCAGAAATTCAAGAGGGCGAACAGAACTTCAAACCCACGTAGCCACCAATTGAGGAGTTCTAGAAATTCAGGGCACTGAACAGATTTATAACTGCCACCCAAATCTTATAAATATGAGTTATCAACAAGAGCAAAGGTAAGCTTCTTCTTGAATCCAAAAGAATTGAGCTTTATTCTCTCAAGCAGTCTCTAACTTAAGCATCGGAGTTGGATCTTCGGAATCCCTCGACTTGTTCTATCTTTTTCGGATACCTCCAAGGAGAAGTAGCTTTGGGAGACACGTCAGCAATCAATGCAAATTGTCAACATATGGCATGCAATTTGAAGTTTTAATATGTAATTGATTACTGCGACTGATAATGAACGATTTTAGTTGAACTGTTGTAATATTGAAATCTATAGTTGAACAGTTGTAAAATTACAAGGCATTGCCAATCCTATGTCTGGGGAGGTCTTTGTTGCTTATGGATTGCTAGTAAAGCCATCATTTCAGAAAATTTTAGTGCATTCTGGCGCAGTTGTAAAGTTAAGTATTTCCAACGATGAGGTTCTTCTACCAATGAGTCAATGATGAGTCAATCTCGTGTCAAATCTAAGAAAGGACTGGATTTACAAAATGGAGGTACGATTTCACCATGTAAATTCTTGTCCTCACTGATCAAATTTTCTTTGAATGTTTTATGGGATTGCGATGCATTCAAACCCTTCATTCCCACTCAAAATAAGCGAGACTGAGAGAATGTCATGCACGTACTAGAAGCTTTTCAAATGATATGAAAAACCATATTTGTAGCGCCCCATTTTTAAATTTTTAAATAGAGCGTCTTAAATTAAAATTTAAGACTAAATAAAATGACTAGCGCTCTATCTGCTCAACACTCTACAGTTTTATTTAACGCATCTAAGGCCGATTTCAATAAATTAATTGGTATGGTATTATTAGTGTAATAATATTATTGATAAATAATATTATTGTGGGATACAACGCCCCCCCCCACATAATAATAACAATATATTAGATAGTTTAACTGTTAATGATTTTTAACAAAAATCATCATTACTCAAGGATAATTTTTAGTTCATGTAGGGTCTCAAATTAATTCGCATTTAGCTTCTAAACATTACAAAAATTAATAGGAGAAGACTCATTTTTATTTAATAAAAATTAATAGTAGTTCACGTGACTTGCTATAAACCCATGTTCAGGTTTATTTCCATTTCTTCACAAGTCCAGCATTCCTTTTGTAGCTTGCATCATTACATATTATTTTGCTCAGCCAAGTCCATGCCAACACAAACTGATACTCATTTCCAGCATCTGCATAAGACCAACCCAGTTCAATCAACAGAGAAACCAATGAAAGGAAATGTAGTTAAGAAAAGTTTTAGTGCCAAGTTGAGAACCAAGGGCCGATTAGTTATAGCCCCGTTTAATAATTTTTTTCTCCCTTTCTCATCCTCTATGGAAGGAAATTTTTTGTTGAGTGAAAGTAAAAAGTGATTGATGTAATATGAAATAAAAATAATTTATGAGAAAGTAAAAAAAATTTGTATTGTAGTGAATTTTTTTTATTTAAATAATAATAAAAAATTATTAATGTGATATAAAAAGTAAAAAATATTAAGAATATTTTGAAGTTGATAATTTTATTTTAGTAACATGAAAATAAGAAAAGGAAAGGGGAGTTTATTAAACCGGTCCATAGATAAAAGATTTTTATTAACAAAGGACTTCTGCCGCCGCTTGTACGTTCATCCCCGCCTTCGATCAATTACACCCGTTGAAGATCTAGCCCTCCAAATTTGCTAAATGCCCAGCCTTTGATCACAAACTACCCAAAGCCATCCAACCGTTCATTTGTGTATAAAAGGAGGTGCAGCCTCCTTCGATTCACGCGCTTAAACTTCTCTGCCAGCAGAAACTCTCTCTTGTTTCTCTGCAATAAAGTCCAGCAAGCGAAAGCTCTGCAGAAACTCCCCCAAACCTCCCTCTTTTTTCTTCTCTTTGTTTATCTCTTTACGGGAAGAAGGAAACAAACAGCACCTATATCCTTTCTCTAGACTGAGCAGTGTTGAACTCCAGCTCTTGAAATGCCTCTAATTTCCTTCAAACTTTAATCAAAACCATCCTCTCCTCCTAAATCAACGCTGAACTGAAAAAAAAAAAAAAAAAGAAAAAAGAAAAAAAAAAAGAGCAAAGTATGAAAATCAGACAAAATAAGGACTGAATTTTAGAAAAATACATGCACTCACGTCTTCCACAGTGGTAATAGACCCGAGTACTTCTCTCCATTTCAGTGGGTTCCCGAGTTAACGCCCTTCTTCTCCTTGTGGCTTTTGGTTACTGAATGTTTTAGAAAAGGAAAAGCAAATAAAACCAACAAAAAAAAAGAAAAAGAAAAGGAGTTGAAGGGGGAAGATTCCAGAATACTCTCTCTCTCTCACGCCCCTTTTCTCTGGTAAGCTCGACCTTTCTCTTTCTTTGTCTTATATGCTTTCTCTTAAATAAAGTATATTTATAATACTGGGAGCTCAAAAAAAAAAAATAATAATAATAATTCTTGAAGCCTTTAACTTGTACCTGTCAGCCTCAGAAGAACGAAAGGGTAAAAAAAATTAAAAATATTCACTTGTCCGGTTGTGCACATCTTCTAGGGGCTTTCGGTAATATCTCTAAACTTTAATCTACAGTTTATTATTTTATGGTAATTTTGTAAGTTATTGGTATTTAATCTTTAACTTGTTTAATGTGTTTTAAACAGATATTTTTCAAATAGCATATTTAACTAAATAAACACTTTGTCGTAATGTCTGAATGAATAAAAAGTAACGTTTTATAAAAGCGTCGTTACGTCGCTCAAAATTCTAAAAATATTTTTAGGCATTAGTGTTACTAATGTCGTTATTTCAACCAACTTTTATAAGATTAAAATATGAATTATTTATATTTATGTCATTGTGCTATTCAATTATTTTAAAATGTAAAACCCATTATTTATATTAATAGAGTTATTATGTTAAAATGTATATAAGCTTTTAATACTAATGCCATAGTAATGTCCATTTTAATTTAAAAGGGTATTTCGGTCATTAGCTAATAAATGTCGTAATAATATCCACATGAAATATGTGGTATTATAATTGACCTATTTTACATGCTGTTATTATATCCAAGCGATATTAGGAGTTTTATGCTAAGTAATTTAGAAGTCAAAAGGATAAACGTGATAAAATAGATTTCTTAGCAATTTTGTACTAATACACCATCACTTATATTCAATTATATTGCAGTGAATATTTATCTAAGAACACTTTTAGAAGCGGAAAATAACTGTGAATATTCTACTCACTGAGAGTGATACGTGGTTGGTTTTCATAATATTGTGATTTCCGCTTTATTTAATTATAATTTATATGCATAGGAATAGTATATTGCATATTGTTGTAAATAATTATGCAGGGTTAATAACACATTGGTTGTTGGGATGACCAATGGACAAGCATACTGCCTGTGCGAAAAACAATAGTAAGTACAAGTTGACTGTCGGGATGGTCATGAATGTACTAGGCAAGTTATGGCTACTTAATTGACTGTCGAGATAGTCAATGTACGTGGTTGTCGGGATGATCAATGTACTAAGTACGCTGCTTTGACTACTAGTGCGAAAAAGCTAAGAAAACATGGTAAGGGAGTCTGTGCTCCAATAATTAGCCACTTAAAAGAACAGGGATTTAATGGCCCTGGTATGAGAGGAGTGCAGAATAAAATAAATAAGACTTTGCCTATAAAATTGTCATTACATCATTTTATTGCATTGTGTATTATTACATAAATCAATTTTCATCATATTATTGAAAGTAGTTGACTCACTTGATTACAATATGGGATTGTGGTTATAACCACAATCACATAGATAATTGTACAGGAGCTGAGGATGAGGAATACCAAGCTTACCAGGATCTTTGTGCTAATCCTGATGAGTGTGGATGAGGCTAACTACCGCCTCTTTTATGTATTGGACTACCCTGCTTAGTCCATTCCTTTTTATGTCCTTAGTAAAACTTATCCGTATGCATTTCCTTTGGTATGTAATATTTTATATGTTGGTTTGTACTAGGTTAAAACTATGATTATGTATTATTAGTGCCGCATGTGGAACATATATTAAATGTTTTGTATTTATTATGTGAGAACACCAAATTATATTATTTATATATTGAAGTAATTCAGTCAGCTCTGATGTGTTATATTCCTAAGTTTTTAAGATAAAAATATATTCCGCTACCAATTCTTAACTCTGATAATGTAGTAATGTCACGTAAAAATTGAAATTTTCACTTACGCATTTTTGTAAAAGGCGGGGTGTTACAATATTTCATTGGTGAATCTTAATTTTGAAACCTCTTTTTTATATTGATTGTGCATACTTTATGGTGGAAACATGTTTCTTGAAAGAAAGTAGAGAACAATTTTTTAGTGTAGATATAATGGATAAAGTAAGTCCCTAGATTCTAGCGGCCGATCATCGCTAGATTTTGGCGAGTGCCATAGCATTTCGGCAATCAAATACCAAAATTTGGGACCTTCGACTGTAGATTCGAATTACCAACAAACTCGAATGTCCAGAGGTGGTGGATTCCCATAAACATATGAGCAAAATGAAGAGAACTGTAAATTGTTTTCCAAAAATTAAAGAAGCTTTTACAGTCAAATTGAAAATGATTTTCGTTGACCATTATTTTCGCTCCCACCAAACACCGAAAAATGCCAAAATTATTTTCCAAAATACATTTTATGCTGAAATAAACAGAGCATTAGTTGATTTGAGGGGAACCTACATATTGTATATTTCTTATTAATAATTGGTTGATGGATGATTGAGTGAATTTATTTATTTATTTTTTTGTGGTGTTCCCATTAGTTGAGGATCGAATTTTAAATTTAAATGATAGAAATTGATTGTTGTTTTGATGGGTTTCATGGTTTTGATCTATATAATGACGTAGGGAAAAGGGTTGTGTTTTGGGTTTTATACTAGGCTTGAAGAAACTGAAACTTGGCTCTTTGCAGTTGCCAAGATCAATAACGAAGCTGACTTTTTGAAATTTTATTTTGTATCATCTTCCATTCCATTGCATGAAAAGATAATTATTCTTACATTAACTGGGGCTGAAGGTGGCCACTTTGGACTACTGGTATATGGTTTTGTTTGTATGCATTATATTATTCTAGTTTTCTAGTTATCTTATTTTATGTCATTGTTGATCTTGTTGGTATGTTAATGGTTTTAAATGACAGATTAGGTTTTATATATATATATATATATATATATAAGAACATTTCCTCTCCTCAGCCATTTCAGGTTAAGAAGATGTGAAAGCACCTCTCTCTCTCTCTCTCTCTCTCTCTCTCTCTCTCTCTAAGAATAAGAACGGTATGTTCCGAGACATGAAGTGGGAGAGAAGGGGTTTCATAATTAGGGTTTTGAATAAGACGACCTTTTTCATTTTTCATTTTTTTTCTTTTTCATATTGAAAAGTAATAAGAATGAGAGGTGTTAATCTTTTTATTTTTATCATCCTGGCGTTGAGCTATTTTTCCGCAAGACGTCCCCGACAGTATCGTCACCACAGTAGAGTTTAACCACCAAGTTCAGGATGGATTGGTATGGTTCCTCTACGCCTAGGACACCAGAATATCGAACCATGAACGAAGAAAAGCATGAGAGAAAAGCATATTGGCTAGTGATTGTGAGGCCCAATTCTTGACTGGAGGGGATATCAAAGGCCTCTGCCCTATCCTCCCTCTCTATCTATCCAAGGGATGGAAGGGCAGAGGCCTTTGGTTTTTACATGTTGTCAAAGAGTTGAACAATGATTTTTCATGTTGTCAAAGAGTTGAACAATGAAAATAGATGGCGAGTGCCAGATCGAATTGATCGGGTCATGTAGGAACAAGGTTCAAGTCTATTGGTCTGTGAGGATGCCTTAGCTGCATACATCACTGCACTTCTACTTAACACCTGTCATAATGATAAAAGGCTCATCTCTCTCTCTCTCTCTCTCTCTCTCTCTATATATATATATATATATATATATATATATATATATATAGAGACACACACACACACATCGCTGCTCTCAATATGATGTAGATAGAGTTATGTTAGTATAATGCTACATACTTCTTTTCGTAATGCTTAGAAATAAATAGTTTCTTTTGCTATATATAACCTATTTACTGATTTGTGTATAATGCTATCAATGTTATGCTATTTTTACATGTCTAACATGTTTGACTCTCTAAAACTGGATTGAGTGGTAGTACCGAGTCATCTTTTACGAGCCATTTATATGCATTTCTTGCTTAATTGTGGACTGTAATGCTTATTCATTGTTATCAAGTTATTATCCACAAGGTACTTGTATAAAAGAAAAATTATTATCCATGAGGTATACTGACTGAGGAATTCCAAATGCAGTTTGTTGCTTTACATGATTAATGGACATTCCTATGCAACCCATGAACTGTGATGAGGTTTGTGAATGGTCATTGCAATTGGTTTGTATTTATAATGAGGATGGTGGATTAGAAGCATGTTAATAAAATTATTCATTTAAGCGGACATCTTTTCATTGGTTTCACGATTTTTTGGTTGGAAGACCAATTATGTCCTTGGGTTGGAAGACCAATTCTTAAGGACCACAATAGCGACTTGGCATGAAGTAAAAAAACTTCTCTGGTCCTTGACATATTCTTGTGACAGCATATTTGCTTTTTGGTTGTCGCACTCAAGCTTGACAATTAATTAATGGAGTTGCTAGTCTCACCTTAGGGACAAAAGCAGAATTTTGCATATTCCTGAATCCTGACCACAAATCTTTGTTAAGTGGATCCCATAAAGATGTGTGGCTTGTTGTGCAAGAGTTGTTTGCTGATGTAGATTTGGCTTTGGTGTAAGTTCGTGTAGTAGTTCATCTTATGTGTAATGTGTAACAATGTTGATTTTTATTCAGCTAACAAGCACTATTTGAAAGCTCATGCTTTTGTTGTATGTATCCATTTGATAAAAATTGTAATAATTGAATTTTTATTTCAATGGGAAAATTGAATATTTGGTTTGTGCTTTTGTTGGATTCGATAGCTTACTTGATCATGTACAAAGGGTTTGCAAACATCATATTAACAGCTTGATAATGTACAAAATTGCCATTCAAAATCCATATAAAAATAAACAGATTTGATGGGAACTTCAATAGCATTAATGTTAACAAAACTATACAATAACAAAACTACCAGTCTACCCTAATAAAATGCTCTTAGTACATGACTGCATCATATCATATATATAAGTCGAGTTCCAACTTAGAGTTGGCATACAATTATTACACGTGGTGTGAACCCATATTTTTTAAACATAGAACCGATCATTTAAGTTGAAAATAAATAAAGACTTCTAAACAACCAAATGTGTGTTCGTGTTCAACAAAATATTTTAAATGTGGAAAATAAAAGAGACAATATATTTATTGACGAAGTGAAAACTCTGTGAAGAGAAAAACCACTCCGAGACAGTCAAACCTAGGAAATCCACTATCTAAAGACAAAGCAAGTTACAAAGCACTCGTACTCACAAAACCTACTACAGTAGTCATACCTTTAATTATAACACGTAGCTCATCGTGAACACTTCCTAACCAAGTCTTCTACTTGAAGGGGTCTTTGATGAATTCATTTACCTTAGAGCCGACCCCTAAAATAGACTTCACACGAACAATGGTAGCACACACCAGAAACGGCTAGAGAGTTAGCGGATCTTCAATTCTCCAACCGTCCCTCTCCGGCCGGCTATCCATTTCCTCTCATTTTTTCGGTGGTTTCTCTATCTCCGACAACCTCTTTGGCAGCGTTCTCTGTCTCCGGCTATAGAATCCATCTCCGACAAGGTTTGTTTGTACTTTCTCTCTCTCTCCCTTTGCTCTTGTTTGTAATTTCAACTTAATATTTAGCTTAACTCTTGTGCGTTGGTGAAGTCTGTTGTTGCTGGAGCCTGCTAGTGTTATACCAATTTCTAGTCTTGTGGTTTTTTTGTTGTTTCTTAGAGATTTTTCTCTTTGTTGAGTTGTTGGTTGTAGTTTTGTAGCTGTTGATCTGTGTTTTGGTGTTTAGAGCTTTTTGCTCTTATTGCTGGTTGGAAGAGTTGTTTGTTTCTTTACTATTTTAATAATAGTTTCATTTATTCATAAAAAAAAAAAAAAGGTTCATCTTAATTGTGTTAGCTTGGAATAACTTTGTTAGTGTTACTTGATTGTGTCACTTTGATTGTTAGGAAGTGATTAGAAAACTCTTGAGTTCATGAAATTAGTTCAACATAATCTGATTTTTTTATTTTTTTTTGTTAGTTTAACATAAGCTGATTTATAGCATCCTTGTTATATTAAACTAAACTTTACTAAATACAATGTAAGAATGTTTTGCCAAAATTACCATTTTTAGCTCTAGGTTATGCCTTCTTGGTGATACAAATCTGCAAGTGAACTAAGTTGGTCCAATTACAAACATGTTTTAAGTAGTGGTTGTAGTATGAAATTCTTTGATTGCCATTTAGAAAAGGAGTTCAATCAAAATGAGAATTTATGAATTAATTTCTTTGATAGCTATTTATCAAAAATTTCTTTGATAGCCATTCTAACTATTCTAACAGTAATATTATAGTGTGTTTCACATTTAGACCTTGTTTGGGACTGTGTTCATATTGATTATGTATTTTCTGTATATATATAGTATGTCTTGCTTTATATAGTATAGCACTTTTTTTTTAATGCTTGTTTATGTTGAAAAATATAACTATATAGCACTTTCCTAAATGAACTCTGCAAGCTCAAGCTTCGATAGAGAGGGTGAAGTTGAACCTCTGTATACACATATTCCAAATGACGACTCTTTAACCCACCAAGATGGCCTTAAAAATGGTTAGGCTCTTCACTTTTTTTGGGTTGTAATTATGCTTCCAAAATGGGTGTTTTTTTTTTCATTTATTATTTTTATTTCTAACATGTGGGTGAAACAATTGCTGAATTACTTGAACCATTGACGTTTAGATCGGACGAAGAGTTGAATAACAAGGAAGATAGTGTTGTATTATTGAAGATGATCAATGGGGATGAAAAATTTGAAGAACCTAAATCGTTTTAAGTGAGAACATATTATAGGAAGTTTGCTAAGCAGGCTAGTTTTGGTGTGCTAACAAGAAATACGAAAACATTGAAGGGTGAACGAAGATACCTAATCCTTATATGTACTCGTGGACGCCTAGAACCAACTAGCACCACAAGAAATAGTTCGAAGCCAACTTCAACAACTAATAGAACAGGGTGTCGTGCTAGGATTTATGCGTCAAAATGTGATGATGAAACTTGGTTTTTGAGGAAAGTTGTGCTTGAGCATAATCATCAACTAAGCCCGGGCAAAGCAAGATCTTTTAGATGCAATAAGACTATAAATGATGCTGCCAAAAGAAGACTTGAGCTAAATGATAGAGCAGGAATACTTCTGGGTAAGAATTTTAATTCATTGGTTGTCGAGAATGAGGGTTTGAAAGCCTTTCCTTTGAAGAGAGAGATTGTAGAAACTTTATAGCAAGGCAAGAAAGCTTCAGCTTGCTAAAGGAGGTGTCCATGCACTTTGTGATTATTTCAATAGAATACAAAAGAAGAACGATGACTTCTATTATGTGATGGAGATGAATGATGAGTGTAGGTTGCAAAATGTTTTATGGGCTGATGCGCGAAGTAGGGCCGCATATGAATTCTTCGGTGATATTGTTACGTTTGACACGACGTACTTGACCAATATATATAACATGCCATTTGCTCCTTTTGTAAGAGTGAATCATCATGGTCAGTCTATACTTTTAGGAGCAGGACTAATATCAAGCGAGGATACAGACACATTTGTGTGGTTGTTTAAATCTTGGTTGGACTGCATGAATGGCCGAGCTTGAAAAGCAATTATAACTGATGAGGATAGGGCTATGAAAAATGCAATCGCGCAATAGTTTTCCCTGAAACTCAACATAAATATCGTCTATGACACATTATGAGAAAATTTCCTAAAAATTTTGGAGCACATGCTAATTTCGATGGCATTAAGGGTGCCCTGCATACTTGTTTGTATGATTCTCAAACATGTGAATAATACGAGACAAATTGGAAAAATTTACTGGAGAGTTATGATCTTCATGATAATCCATGGCTACGTGGGTTATATAGTGAGAAGACATTTTGGGTACCAGCATACATGAAAGATACATTTTGGGCGGGAATGAGTACGACGCAGCAAAGTGAAAGTATGAATTCATTTTTTGATCGTTACGTGCACTCATAGATCACTTTGAAAGAATTTGTTGATCAATTTGATAATGCTTTAAGAAGAATGGTCGAGAAGGAGAAAAAGGTTAATTTTGATTCTTTTAATCGCACAATCCCATGTTTAAGCCTCTTATCTTTGGAGAAGCAGTTTCAAGATGTTTACACAAATGTAAAGTTCAAAGAAGTTCATGATCAGTTTGGAAAAGTTATGTATTGTAATAATAAGGTGCTTAGAAGTGAAGGTGCAATGTCTACCTATGAAGTTATTGAATATGTTGTCATTTTTGGAAACCAGGTAGAAAAAACATTTACTGTTGACTTCAATGAAGATGAATTGGAAGTGAAGTGCACCTGTGCTTTGTTTGAATTAAGAGGCATCTTGTGTAGGTATTCTATTTCTGTGTTAATGGCAAAGAATGTGTAAATGTTGCGATCAAGATATATTTTTCACAAATAGAGGAAGGATATAAAGCGAGAATACTCTATGATTAAGAGTAGTTATGATGATTTTGGTGATAACCCTAATGCCCAAATATATGACAAGCTCAGAAAGAATTTTGAAGGAGTATTATTGCTCACATTAGGAAATGTAGAACGTTGTATGGATTTGATGAATGATGTTGATAAGTTGAGGGAGAAGTATAGTGCCTTAAAGCTTGCGCCAAGTCACTCTTCCCATCACATTTCAGTTGTTGCATCTTCTAGTTGTAATGAAGTCGGTCAAAGTAATAATAAGGAGCTTAGTCCTATTAAGGTTAAGCATAAGGGAAAGCTACCATCAAAGAGAAAGGTGTCCGTTATAGAAAAAGTGGTCAAGAAAGTGCCTACCATAGAACAAGCGGCTAAGAAGTCCCAAGCATCAATGAAGCCACCAAGTGACAACAATGCGAAACAGAAGAGACGAAAAAATCAGGTTGGTATATTTTTTTCCCTTATACTTAAGAACATGTGCACTTCCTCAAATATAGATTTCTATTGCGTTTTGTTCAAAACACATTCAAACAACCTTTTTTTTTCATTATAGACCTCCAAAGCAACAAAAGATCAAGACATTGCATGTCAAACTTCATTTCCATCTGCTAATCACAATCAAAGCGGTCATATAATTCGTACTTAGGTGATTATTTAATATTTCATGTACTTAATTGTATTTGTTTGATAGAAGTGGTTGAATTGAAATGTGATTTATGAGTTTTATAAATTATTTGCTATTTCATGTACTTATGTACGTAGGATTCCTTCGCTTTAGCATCAACAATGGCTCAACCCTTAGGTGGTCACCATGAAATTGTTCTTTTTCAGGTATAGTTTACATGTATTTTTTTTAATTCATTGTGTAGGCATTCCATTTATGTGGTTTCTCATATGTGTGTTAGGCTCCTTTGTCGATTGATCCAATAAATGAGTTATCCATATTGGTAAGCCAACAAAAATATGAAGAGGCTTTCACTGCAACCATACGAAGAGGTGATATGTCGCTTATGAGTTGGCTATGCTATAAGGTGAAGTTTTCTATATTGTATTATGTTAGTTATTGAAATTCATTTATTTTGCACGCATGTTTACTGGCGTTGATATTTTCAGGTTAATCTGCAGTGGGTCTTGACTATGGATCCTCTCCCTTTGAGCCAAGTAGTGTTGCTTCACTTGTTGCAGCAATTAACCTATCGTATAAATATCAATTCAGCCCAAAAATTTGCTTGGATGACAGATGTTGCTAATGCCATAATCCCAACTGACCCATCAATTGCAATGTATGTGCGACCCATCTATAATGAAGTACATACCATACTCAACAATCCATGTACCTTGCCCACAATTACTGGTTTCCGTCTTTTGATGCAGATCATTACTTCCATGTTGGGAAATCATGTATGATTTTTATGGAACAATGTAATAGTTGATTTTATAGACATTTAGCTTACATTGTTATGGATCTCTCTTTTTGGATCTCTTTGTTATGGAGCAATGCAATAGTTGATTTTGTTGACATTTAGGTTTCATTGTTATGCATCTCTCTTTTTGGATTTCCTTGTTATGGAACAATGTAATAGTTGATTTTGTGGATATTTAAGTTCCATTATTATGGATCTCTCTTTTTGGAATTCCTTGTTATGAAACAATGTAATAGTTGATTTTGTGGACATTTATGTTCCATTGTTATGCTCTTCAAAAAAAAGTTTCATTGTTATGAATCTCTCTGATAAGCATAGAATGTTACACATTCAAGCTCCCTAACTTGCATATGTTAATTCATTAGCATTGTTATTTGTTTGATTTTGTGTTGTTTTATTGTTTATAGGTTTTAAATAAACATGCAATTAATTCCATTGATTTTGGACTTAAAGCACACTTTGAGAAGACCTAGAAGATACTGGTAAGCTTAACCAATCATAATAGAAGACTTATATGATGTGGTTAAGTTTAATCGAATCAAGGGAATGATTAAATCAGAATTTCTCCACTAAGAGTCAAAATCGGATTGGATTCAAATTTGGATTCTACATACGTCTAAGTGTTTTGATCATAACTTTTGACTTAGATATCGAATTT
This sequence comes from Alnus rubra, assembly GCA_028654335.1. Classification (NCBI taxonomy): domain Eukaryota; kingdom Viridiplantae; phylum Streptophyta; class Magnoliopsida; order Fagales; family Betulaceae; genus Alnus; species Alnus rubra. The sequence goes on from JAJPGS010000754.1 coordinate 41,964, forward strand.
TAAAGAAATTGGTGGCGTTAGAAATTCAATACAAACTGCAACAAATATGTCAGAAATAGCTTTTCCCTAATTCGGATGTTTACTATGTCAAAATTGCCCCGCAATAAAGGACCACAAATCTTGACAAATTTGGAATCATTTTCCTACTTGGATTGAAGTTTTAATCTCTTACTTGGACTAAGAGACTAAGTTTTGATTTTTCTTGAACTCCTTGAGCTTTTATGCCTCTCCTAATATATATAAATACACCCTTATGCTTCAAGAGAAGGTGTGCTTGTACTTACATTTTGACAGAAAATTCTTCTTAGAGGCTTGACAAGTTGAAGAGGAGAAGAACATGGCAGGAAGCCATCCCAGCTCCACAATGAGCGGCTAAATTCATACTAGGGTGTTGATGTAGCCCTTGCCAAGTAATAATGGTTTAATTGTATTTTAATTTGAGATTTTCTATATGTATGATGATTGTATAACTGTGAGAATTGATCTTAATGTTTATATTCAATTATTATGAATTTCTTATCTTGTCATAGGAAGTTTATCTACTCATACAGGTATTCCTATCCTCTTACTGTTATGTTCAGTTCTATACACACATTTGGGACAATGTGTGATTCAAGCTTGGGGGTATGAAAAAACGAAACATTGTCTAATATTTTGCTATGTTATCTCTAAGAATTTGGTTGAACTTAAATTTTGATTTGTATTTCATTGGTGAGCTTAACATGATGAAAACATGATCATTTGACTAGGAAATTTAGAGTTTTTTTTATTTTCTTTGGCAGCATGAGATATTACTTGTTTCAATTTGATTCTCACAAGTACACTAACACGTAGTCTGTGGGGTATGAAATTTGAAATCAGTTATGTCTGTTATCAATATCTTGGATGCAGTTGGGTAACTTGTTGGAGGAATAACCTTGGCATTAAAAGAAAAAAAAAAGGAGAAAAAGAAGAAGAAGAAGAAGAATATTGATCACTTTGAGCTTTTCACTGAGTAACTAGATCTCTTGTCTCATTAAGCACTGAGTATTCGCGTCAAATGATGAAAGTTTGCTTTGATTGATAAAATGGCTAAGTTTAGCGTCATAGCCTTTTTGACTCGAGTTAGTAAGTCTTTAGGGTGTTTTACACCTAGTGCCCTAAAACCATCTGGTTTGGGAGTAATTGACCTAGCACTCGTTACATAGTTCAATTAGAAAGCTTAAGAGCTAAGCATTGCACAACCTGCATATATATAAAATAATAGAATTATATATATATATATATATATATATATATATATACCTTGTTTGTTTTATCTAATGGGGAGTCCAGCAAATTTTGAGTATTGAACCATTTATGATTGAGATTAGTTTTTGAAACCTCATGACTATGTGTTAAGTTCACTTTATACTAATTGAATCTTGTGATATCTCATAAAGCCATGTTAGTAGATTAATTTTTAATTCCCTAAAATTGTGAAGGTGGAGTTTGTTTTGTTAAGCTCACTAATGAATGAGAACCGTGGTTTTTGTGCCACTGCATTCTTGAGGATAACATGATAGGAACAATGTTTGTGGGTATCATTCCTAAAAAATCCTCATGAGACTTCACTCATCCACTAGGAAGTCTTACTGGTTTAAAAGGCTTGTTGCATACACTAAATGCAATCATACATCCCACGAAATAAGGATTTATCTTGTTGTTTTTCAATTTTATTTCTTGTTTTGTATTACTAAGGGACTAGTAATATGTAAGTTTGGGAGTGTGATAAGCGTCGAATGTTACACATTCAAGCTCCCTAACTTCCATATGTTAATTTCTTAACATTGTTAATTGTTTGATTTTGTGTTGTTTTATTGTTTTCAGGTTTTAAATAAACATGCAATTAATTCCATTGATTTTGGACTTAAAGCACACTTTGAGAAGACCTAGAAGATATTGGTAAGCTTAACTAATCATAATAGAAGACTTCTAAGATTTGGTTAAATTTAATCAAATCAAGGGAATGATTAAATCAAAATTTCTCTACTAAGAGTCAAAATCGGATTGGATTCAAATTTGAATTCTGCATATGTCTCAGTGTTTTGATCATAACTTTTAACTCAAATATCTGATTTTATAGAAATTGGTGGCATTAGAAATATAATACAAAATGCAATAAATATGTCAGAAATATATTTTCCCTAATTCGGACGTTTTCTATGTCAAAATCACCCCGTAATAAAAGACCACAAATCTGGACAAATTTGGAATCCTTTTCCTACTTGGATTGAAGTTTCAATCTCTTACTTGGACTAAGAAACTAAGTTCTGATTTTTCTTGAATTCCTTGGGCTTTTAGGCCCCTCCTAATCTCTATAAATAGGCCATTAAGCTTCAAGAGAAGGTGTGCTTGTGCTTACCTTTAGACATAAAATTCTTCTTCGAGGCTTGACAAATTGAAGAGGAGAAGAACATGGCAGGAGGTCATCCCAACACTACGATGAGCTGCTAAATTCGTACTAGGGTGTTGATGTAGCCATTTCCAAGTAACAATAGTTTAATTGTATTTTAATTTGGGATTTTCTATATGCATGATGGTTGTATAACTGTGAGAATTGATTTTAATGTTTATATTCAATTATTATGAATATCTTATCTTGTCTTAGAAAGTATTTTATATTGATTGAACTCAATCCTTCATATTTTCTGTGATTATGTTAATGATTGTTATACAACGGTTTAATTGACATATGATCATTCAGAGTGACGTCAGAAGATTCTGCCTTCGAGCCAGAAGCATTTCAAGTTCCCTGTCAGCCGTCTGGACGATGTGTCATCCCGTCTGGACACCCATCTGTCTACTGTTCCATCCGTTCGGATGACTTGTCATTCCGTCCGGACATCAGACAAACAAGCATCATCTGTACGGATGACGTGCTTCTTCCGTCCGGACACCTACATCGTATCGAGAAGCTTCTGTGCCAGCTTGCTCCATCCGGACGCTTCAATATCACGTCTGGACGCATCAGCTACTCGAACAGTTTACTGATTCTTTCCAAGTTCCAAGAAAGGGAAGATCAATCAACCGTCCGGACGATGTGGTATCCCGTCCGGACGTGTGTCTCCATAAGGCAAGAATCGCAGTTCAAATTTGACCGTCCGAATGTCTGACAGCTGTGGTCCGGACCCTGGTGCATCGTATATGGAAACTGTCGATTCGACTTCAACCGTCCAGACGTCTGTCCCTCATGGTCCGGACGCACGCACATCAAATATGGAAATTGCGTGTTGAAGTTCAGCCGTCCGGACGCTCATCCCCATGGTCCGGATGCTCCGAAGCCTGATATGGAAATTACTTGCAGCGGACGTGAGTCCGTCTGGACGATGTTCTTATACAGGAAAGATTTTTCTGAGAAAATTTCAAAAAATCCTGTCGCACAGTTGTCCGTCCGGACGGCCCTAGTTCACCGTCCGGACGGCTCCCAGGCATATTTTGCCTGACGCCCATTCTGACCCCCAGCCTATAAATAGGGGCCTCTGGGCACTTAGAGCTGCAAGAATTCGGTGTGAATTCCATTAGAGCTCAGAGATGTGATATTTCCTCTGAAGCCGTTTTACAAGTGTCCTGTGCTGTAAACCGAAGTCTATCTTAGAGGTCGGCTCTAAGGTAAGGAGTTTCATTGAAGACCCCTTCAGGTAGGTGAACCTGGTTGGGAAGCATTGGTGTTGGGTTACACGTCAGAGATCAAGCTACGACCACTGCATCGGTACATGTGAGTGTTACTATCATGTATCTAGCTTTGTCTTCTGAATAGTGGAATTCCTGGGTTTGGCTATCGCTGAGTGGTTTTTCTCTTAACTGAGTTTCCACTTCGTCAACAAAAACTGTGTCATTTATTTTCCGCTGTGCTTTAATTTTTGTTGACACTTGTGCACACACACTTTATATTTGAAGTCAAATTTCAATTTTCAGATTATATTGTTCTATCACGATCAATCAGACTACTACACTAGGATCGATCGAATGGTCTATCGATTATATTGTTCTATAACGATCGATCAGACTACTACACTAGGATCGATCGGACGTTTGATCGAACCTTCACTGTGTCAAGTTTGGTCGATCGAACTCTATCACAATCAATTGGACTAATTGATGCACTATGATCGATCGGATGGTCTATTGATCATATTATTCTATCATGATCGATCACACTACTACACTAGGATCGATCAAACCTTCACTGCGTCAAGTCTGATCGATCGAACTCTATCATGATTAACCAGACTAATACAATAATAGGTTTGATCGGATGTTTTATCGATTGGAGTAATACACTTTGATCGATCAAATATTCTATCGATCATATGATCATGTCATGATCGATCAGACTATTACTTATTAGGATCAATTGCACGTTAGATCAAACATTCATTGTGTCAAGTCAGGTCGATCGAACTCTATCACAATCGATTTGACTAAGTATTGCACTATGATCAATCGGATGGTCTATCAATCATATTATTCTATCATGATCTATCAGACTACTACATTAGGATTGATCGGACGATCGATCAAACCTTCACTGCGTCAAGTCACATCAATGGAACTCTATCATGATTAACCAGACTAATGCATTAATAGGTTCGATCGAGTGTTTGAACGATTGGAGTAATACACTTTGATCGATCAGATATTCTATCGATCCTATGATCCTGTCATGATCAATTAGACTATTACTTATTAGGATCAATCGCACGTTAGATCGAAAATTCACTATGTCAAGTCTGGTCGATCAAACTCTATCACAATCGATCGGATGGTCAATCGATCATATTATTCAATCATGATCGATCAGACTACTACATTAGGATCGATCGAACCTTCACTGCATCAAGTCTGATCGATTGTATTCTATCATGATTAACCTGACTAATGGATTAATAGGTTCGATCGAATATTTGATCGATTGGAGTAATACACTTTGATCGATCTGACTATTACTTATTAGGATCAATCGCACGTTAGATCAAACATTCATTGTGTCAACTCTGGTCGATCAAACTTTATCACAATCGATCGGACTAATTAATTCACTATGATCGATCTGATGGTCTATCGATTATATTATTCAATCATGATCGATCAGACTACTACATTAGGATCGATCGGACATTCGATCGAACCTTCACTGCGTCAAGTTTGATCGATCGAACTCTGTCATGATTAACCAGACTAATGCATTAATAGGTTCGATCGAATGTTTGATCGATTTGAGTAATACACTTTGATCGATCGAACCTTCACTGCATCAAGTCTGATCGATTGAACTCTGTCATGATTAACCAGACTAATGTATTAATAGGTTCGATCGGATATTTGATTGATTGGAGTAATACACTTTGATCAATCTGACTATTACTTATTAGGATCAATCGCACGTTAGATCAAACATTCATTGTGTCAACTCTGGTCGATCGAACTCTATCACAATCGATCGGACTAATTAATTCACTACGATCGATCTGATGGTCTATCGATCATATTATTCAATCATGATCGATCAGACGTTCGATCGAACCTTCACTGCGTCAAGTTTGATCGATCGAACTCTGTCACGATTAACCAGACTAATGCATTAAAAGTTTCGATCGAATATTTGATCAATTGGAGTAATACACTTTGATCAATCGAACCTTCACTGCATCAAGTCTGATCGATTGAACTCTATCATGATTAACCAGACTAATGGATTAATAGGTTCGATCGGATGTTTGATCGATTGGAGTAATACACTTTGATCGATCTGACTATTACTTATTAGGATCAATCGTACGTTAGATCAAACATTCATTGTGTCAACTCTGGTCGATCGAACTCTATCACAATCGATCAGACTAATTAATTCACTACGATCGATCTGATGGTCTATCGATAATATTATTCAATCATGATCGATCAGACTACTACATTAGGATCGATCAGATGTTCGATCGAACCTTCACTGCGTCAAGTTTGATCGATCAAACTCTGTCATGATTAACCAGACTAATGCATTAATAGGTTCGATCGAATATTTGATCGATTGGAGTAATACACTTTGATCGATCGAACCTTCACTGCATCAAGTCTGATCGATTGAACTCTATCATGATTAACCAGACTAATGGAATAATAGGTTCGATCGGATGTTTGATCGATTGGAGTAATACACTTTGATTGATCTGACTATTACTTATTAGGATCAATCGCACGTTAGATCAAACATTCATTGTGTCAACTCTGGTCGATCGAACTCTATCACAATCGATCGGACTAATTAATTCACTACGATCGATCTGATGGTCTATCGTTCATATTATTCAATCATGATCGATCAGACTACTACATTAGGATCGATCGGACGTTCGATCGAACCTTCACTACGTCAAGTTTGATCGATCGAACTCTGTCATGATTAACCAAACTAATGCATTAATAGGTTCGATCGAATGTTTGATCGATTGGAGTAATACACTTTGATCGATCAGATATTCTATCAATCCTATTATCCTGTCATGATCGATCAGACTATTACTTATTAGGATCAATCGCACGTTAGATCGAACATTCACTGTGTCAAGTCTGGTCGATCAAACTCTATCACAATCGATCAGACTAATTAATGCACAATGATCGATCGGATGGTCAATCGATCATATTATTCAATCATGATCGATCAAACTACTACATTAGGATCGATCGGTTGTTCGATCGAACCTTCACTGCATCAAGTCTGATCGATCGAACTCTATCATGATCAACCAGACTAATGGATTAATAGGTTCGATCGAATGTTTGATCGATTGGAGTAATACACTTTGATCGATCAGACTATTACTTATTAGGATCAATCTTACGTTAGATCAAACATTCATTGTGTCAAGTTTGCTCAATCGAACTCTATCACAATCGATCAGACTAATTAATTCACTACGATCGATCTGATGGTCTATCGATCATATTCAATCATGATCGATTAGACTACTACATTAGGATCGATCAGACGTTAGATCGAACCTTCACTGCGTCAAGTCTTACCGATCGAACTCTGTCATGATTAACCAGACAAATGCATTAATAGGTTCGATCGGATGTTTGATCGATTGGAGTAATACACTTTAATCGATTAGATATTCTATCGATCCTATGATCCTGTCATGATCGATCAGACTATTAATTATTACGATCAATCGCACATAGGGCTGGCAAAACAGGTTCCCAACACGACCCGTGGAGGCCCGCGACCCGTTTAAGTTAGACCCAGACACGACCCGTTTATGTTAACAGGTTGAAGCTCCAGACACGACACGAACATGGCAATTTCACGGGTCACCCAACACGACCCGTTTGACCCTAACCTAATAATCTAAGCTAAACAATGTAAACATCCATGAACATTCGGTTTTTCATTCTCTGAACTCCATATGGTATTATACATACAGATTATAGACCATCAAATTGGGAACTAAAACGTGATTTACAAGTTATTTCACTTGGATACCCATTTCCCAATTCATTCAATCAATTTTAGATTTGTCCACAGATTTAGCAAAGCCAAGAAAGCAAATAAAGAAAAGTTGATGAATTTCGAACACATTCCTCACGCCCTTGGCGAACTCGTCATCCAAATCACGCCACTTCCTCGCACCACCACGCCGTGATTCGCTCTCAGGTCCAAACTCATTGGATCACTCCCCGAAACGTCTCGATTCGCACTGCTAAGTGCTAACGTCCCTGAACTGCGTGCTCCCCAGCCCCAATCCCCGTCTAAACTCCCCCACGCCCCCGCTGCCATTCATCAAAAACTGAAGAAGAAGGACCGGCACTGAAGAAGAGCAGAGAGAGAGCGTCGCTGCGGCGAGTGGGTCTAGCGGGAGGAAGAAGATGGGGCGGAGGTGGCACAACACTGAAGGAGAAGAAAATAAAAGAAGAAGGGGCGGCGCGTCGCTGAAGCTTGAAGGAGAAAGAAAAGAAGACGGAAGAGTAAAGAAGTTAGGGCTTTTCACTTTCGGCCCTAACCTAAATTACCTAATAATCTAAATCAGTAAATCTAATCCCATTTCTTTTTTTTCTTTTTTCTTTTTTAATATATATATATATAAGAAAAAAAAAAAAAAAAAAGGTAATCGTGTCTGGCGAGTCACCTGCGGGTGACCCATGACCCGACTCGACTCGCCAAACCGAGATAAATGGGTCATAAACGAGTCGACCCATTTATGACCCAAACCAGTTTAAGATAGACCCAAACCCGCTAATTTCGTGTCGTGTTCGTGTAAGGTTGTTGGGTCGTGTCAAAATTGTCAACCCTAATCGCACATTAGATCGAACATTCATTGTGTCAAGTCTAGTTGATCGAACTCTATCACAATCGATCGGACTAATTAATGCACTATGATCGATCCGATGGTCTATTGATCATATTATTCTATCATGATCAATCAGATTACTACATTAGGATCGATCGGACGTTCGATCAAACCTTCACTATGTCAAGTCTGATTGATCGAACACTATCATGATTAATCACACTAATGCATTAATAGGTTTGATCAGATGTTTGATTGATTGGAGTAATACACTTTGATCGATAAGATATTCTATCAATCCTATGATCCTGTCATGATCGATTAGACTATTACTTATTAGGATCAATCGCACGTTAGATCAAACATTAACTGTGTCAAGTCTGGTCGATCGAACTATATCACAATCGATCGGACTAATTAATGCACTATGATTGATCGGATGGTCTATCGATCATATTATTCTATCATGATCAATCAGACTACTACATTAGGATCGATCGGACGTTCGATCGAACCTTCACTGCGTCAAGTCTGATCGATCGAACTCTGTCATAATTAATCACACTAATGCATTAATAGGTTTGATCAATCAGATATTCTATTGATCTTATGATCCTCTCATGATCGATCAAATTATTACTTATTAGGATCAGTGGGACGTTAGATCGAACATTCACTGTGTCAAGTTTGGTCAATCGAACTCTATTACAATCGATTGGACTAATTAATGCACTATGACCAATCAGATGGTCTATCGATCATATTATTTTATCATGATCGATTGAACTACTAGTAATTTAAATTTTAAATTATATTTTTTTAAAAATCATACCAACTTAATATTTAGTGGCACGTCACTAATAATTTAAAATTTAAAATTATTTTTAAAAAAATGATTTTAATTTAATATTTAGTGATGTGCCAAATTTAACACGTCACTCACGTAGTGACGTGTCATATTTAGCAAGTCACTAAAGTGGTGACGTGGCAAATTTGCCACGCCACTAATTATTTTAAATTATATATATATATATTTCTTTTTGAAAAAAATATATTGGCATAATATTTTGTGTGGTGCTAAAATTTGCACGTCACTACGTTAGTGACACGCTAAATTTTGCACATTACTACTTTAGTGACATGCAAAATTTTGCACGTCACTAATTATTTAAAATTATATAATTTTTTTTAAATAATAATTTGACATGGTATTTAGTGATGTGCGTGACGCGCAAAATTTTGCACGTTACTAAAGTTCACTAATTATTTAACGTAATATTTAGTGACGTGCAAAATGACTAATGATTTAAAATTATATTATTTTTAAAAAATTATATTGACTTAATATTTAATGGCGTGTTAAATTTTGTACGTCACTATATAGTGACGCTCCAATTTTTGCACGCCAATAAATAGTGACACGCAAATTTTCGCACGTCACTAAATACTTTTTTGACGCTCAAATTTTTAGCACGTCACTAATGTTAGTGACACACAGAAATTTGTGCGTCACTAAATGCCAAGCTTTTTGTAGTGCATGTGCAATGGATTTTTCTTTTTTAAGTTTTAAAATTAAATTATAATTAATAATTCTGTGCATTACGCGGTTTATAAGCTAGATATCTTTTAATAGGAAAAGAAAAGAAATATAGTGCAATGCAAAAAGGAAAGGGAATGGTCAACAAAATAAGAAAAAGTGGAGTTGGAAGGACAAATTCGTAGTGCTGTGTGGATGAAATAAGAGGACAAAATCGAAGAAAAGAAGAACAAAAGAAAACAAAGGGAATTGAAGAAAAGCAGAGCAAAAGAAAGCATGGCCCACAAGAAGACTTTTCTCCTTGTTTTTGGAGCAAACTGCGTGACTCACAATTGAGAAGCTCACATGAACAAGCCAATGTTGTTCAATAAGGAAGAAGAAATGAAAGGGGCCGCAAATTCTTTTTCATTATTAGTTTCTGCTGCTGTTATACGCTGTTAAAATAACGTTAGTTCTATTCCGCGTCAGTTGGTATTAGAGCTTAAGCGTTTTCTTGGGGTGAATTTTCATCAGTTTTCATGACTAGTGGTCGTGCTTGGCGTAGAGAGGTTCCGAATGAAGATGTCTCCTACCATGAACACAATTTACAAGACGTAATAATTAAAGACTTGCAGTGGCAGGTTGCGGAGTTAACCCAGCGTCTAGTGGCGCAAAATATGGAGATGTATCGCGATATTGATGGTCGCAATTCAAAATCCAATTTCGAGAACCCGTATCACAATCATGTTCTGGTTCGAGAACATCATGGTCGGGATGAAAAGTTTCAACTTGAAGAAGACGTTGAAGATCATTCTCAATGTTTTATAGATTATAATTCTCCACCAACTTATAAACATATGTCAATGACAAAGATCTTATAGAGGTAAGGTTTTTTTTTTTTTTTTCCTCATATGGTCAAGAGGTTAAACAAAAAGTGGATAATCATGTGTTTGATGAAAGTTCAAAGAGTAAATATCTCAATGGGGCCTTGAGAAAATCAATTATGTTAATTTCCTTGGGATCAAAATCTTGACGTTGGTTTTGGCAAGATAGAAGAAAATTTGATTTTCGTGGTAAAGAAAGAATTGAATTTTTTTGGAAAAAATTTACGTTGAGTGAATTTATGACAATCAATCAAAAGCTTATGAAGATTATTTCATCTCAAGTTGGTGCAAGTAACTTCATATCAAATATTCAGAGTCATGTTGTGATGGGTTGCAAGTTGTCTTTATTCTAATATCAAGTTTCTTTGGTGTTGAGAAGTATAGAATAGAATAAATTGATTGGACATCCAAAATATCAAGGCAAAGATGATTCGAATTCGAGGACGAATTCTTTCCAACTCGGTGAGACTGATGCAAGAGAAAATTAGGCATAAGACTTGAAGATTATTTATTGAATAAGATCAGCCCAAGAATGGAAAGAATCATACAAAATATTGGAAGAATATTTTTAGAGTAATATATTTTACTTTCTGTATAAGAATTTTACTTTGTCTCAAAGTTTATGGTTATGTTTTGTATTTTTATTTATTTCTTTTTCTCCAAGTATTTGGCTTGGAAAATACTCAAACTTTACCTATGTAAAGGCATGTCTATATTTTTGTGGAACCAAGTTTTGAAGTATCAATTAAATTTAAGTCTTACAGAGTTATTTCTATGTTTGCTTATTTAGGGCAATTAAGGTATTTCTCTTCTCTATTTGTTATTTTTGCTGCTATCATACCCTGTCAAAACAATCTTAGTTTTGCCCTGCGTCAGTAGCCCATCGCTAGTCAAGCCATACAAAAAACTGTATTAACAGTTTGGTGTCGTATGTGGGAATTGACAATTCTCATCTCTTTAGAGTAATGGCTAAGATTGGCTGATGAGTTTCCTTCTCCAGATTGTTCATCATCTATGGCAGATATACACTAATATATAGCAAATCTGCACGGATATGATCTACACACTCATATGGGACGGATTTATACAGATCTGCACTCTTGTATCTCGGATTAGGTCCTCAAAGATTCCACTTATAATATCTAATAGTTATTTTTAATAGTTATTGTATATATAAATCGTTCGAAAAACATTTATATGCATAGCTTCACTATTGTGCTAAATAGATGTGTGAAAAGTACTATGCATAAATATTATATATGCACAGCTTTTCTATCAATGTGTGAAAAACACAATAGTAAAGCCATGCATATAAATGCTTTTGCGGATATCTAAGAGTGATATCCACATTTTGCAAATGCGGGTGCGAATATCGTAAATAACTGCACAAATATCCACGTGTACACACACTCTCAACCTTCCATTTTTGAAAAATAACTCACTCTTTAGTTTATACTATATATATCCCTCAAAACTTTTCCAATGAAAAGATAGTAATCAAGAAAGAGTAATGTGATTTCTAACGACTCGCCAAAAAGATAGCCCCAAGATGAGTTTCTCCACAAGCAATCTACTTATATATATATATATATATATATATATATGCTGTTAGCTTTATTTTATTCACACCTAATCATCTCTGCTAATGACTATAATCAGCAACAGTTATTCAAGAATATTATTATGAAGTCTTCAAAATCTGTGACTATTATGTCAAAATGAAGAAGTTTGTGATGCAACAATCAATTAGAAAAATACTAGAATTGCTCTAACTCAAACATTGGATCAATACTGGTACAGATTCTAGAATCAGACATGGTCAGTGTTTGAATTAAAAGTTAATTGATAGCACTAGTGGAGACAACATTACAGTTAAATACTATGTTCTTTTATAACTTCTAACAAATATATGTTTACAAAACTGTGCCTCAATAAAAGTTACAGGCAGATCCTATCAACTTGCTCCAACCTAGGAAGATAAGCTCATAAGCTGATTAGTCTTACTGTCTTAATTCACCGTAGAGAATCAACAGAAGATGTCCATCTCCAAAGTAACAAAGAATAAAAAGAAAAACATTGAATTGACACGTCTGAACAAAACCCAAAATATTCCTTCCCATGAGCATGGAGGAAAAGTAGATGGAAACAAAATTCTAGGCGATAAGAGAGGGCAAGACACAGCCCGACTGTAGAAAGGTTGAAGCCACAGTTAATTACAGCACCGTCACAAAACAACCTGGTCAAAATTGATCTACATCATGCACCCTGTTAAGCCTGACGGTCTTGATTCTTTTGAAGCCGCTATGCAACAGAATGAAATAGTTTCTTGTCCATAGAATTCTGTCCTACCAACATGAGACCATAGGATATTTACTCTGAACAAGAATAGAAACCTTAAGGTCAAAATACAAATACCTGACCAAGCCTTAACCAATTAAATAAATGTCAACCAAACTTTGAAGTATAAATGGAGGTTCACATAATTATCTCATCCAACTATGTTAACCGACTAATTATATAAAGGTCTAGAACATGTCATAAAAAAAAAAAAAAAAAGCAAAAGCAAACTGTTCTTACAAAATTGTTTACCTCTTATGGTAAAATGCACCTAGTTATTGACTAGAGTCAAAATAAGGGCTCATATCATAATAGATAGTGACTTATATATAAAAAAATAAAAAATAATAATAACAAAATCATTCCGGGGACAAAACAAAAGCAGGCCAGGATATGTGTCACTCACCAAAAAGAAAGAAAAAAAGGTTGGAACATTGCAATTGAACATCACCAAGAAGACGCATATACTGACACATTCAAAAATAATATGACAAGTGGATCCATATACTGATACATCAAACAAAGCTGTCACAGGCAATACATACACTCAATTCTATCATTTGGAGAGCCGCAATTGCATGCAATATGAGTAGCTCATTGCACCCGATCAGGATCTGCAACCATTGGCATCAAATATCGACTCACATTCATAACGAAGGGGGCGTAAAACCAAATAAATGCCAAGTACTGGACAATCTTCCAGATTGGTTTATTACGAATGTAGAGCTTCGTAGTCTCCAAGTGCACATGCTTGCAGGGAAATGCTTTCCCTAAAGATGTTCTGTGACGTCCCACATCGCCTGGGAATGAGGATGTACTTATATGTATAAATGCACCCTTTATGACACAACGCGTTTTAAAGCCGTGATGGCAATGAACCTATCGGAACTCCGCAGTTAAGCGAGCCGCTGCGAGAGCAATCCCAGGATGGGTGACCTCCTGAGAAGTCTGATATGGGGAGCCAAAAGCGGACAGTATTGTGTCATTGGGGGTGGATCGTTACAAATGGTATCAGAGCCATTGCCCAGCCTGAGATGGTGGGAGCGTGCACAAGCCCAATGAGGGACGCCAGCGGGGACGCTGGGTCCAAAGAGGTGGTGATTGTGACGTCCCACATCGCCTGGGAATGAGGATGTGCTTATATGTATAAATGCACCCTTTATGACACAACGCGTTTTAAAGCCGTGATGACGATGAACCTATTAGAACTCTGCAGTTAAGCGTGCTTCTGCGAGAGCAATCCCAGGATGGGTGACCTCCTGGGAAGTCTGATATGGGGAGCCAAAAGCGGACAGTATTGTGTCATTGGGGGTGGGTCGTTACAAATGGTATCAGAGCCATTGCCCAGCCTGAGATGGTGGGAGCGTGCACAAGCCAATGAGGGACGCCAGCAGGGACGCTGGGTCCAAAGAGGGGGTGATTGTGACGTCCCATATCACCTGGGAATGAGGATGTGCTTATATGTATAAATGCACCCTTTATGACACAACGCGTCTGGAGCCCAAATGGTAGGGTGTAAGGAACAAAGCCTTGAGGTTGAGGGTTCGAGTAGTCCCAAGATACCAAAGAGGACAATATTGTGGGTGGGGTCACCATGGCTGCGGCGTGCTCTGATACCACAACAACGCGTTTTAAAGCCGTGATGGCGATGAACCTATTAGAACTCTGCAGTTAAGCGTGCTTCTGCGAGAGCAATCCCAGGATGGGTGACCTCCTGGGAAGTCTGATATGGGGAGCCAAAAGCGGACAGTATTGTGTCATTGGGGGTGGGTCGTTACAAATGGTATCAGAGCCATTGCCCAGCCTGAGATGGTGGGAGCGTGCACAAGCCCAATGAGGGACGCCAGCGGGGACGCTGGGTCCAAAGAGGTGGTGATTGTGACGTCCCACATCGCCTGGGAATGAGGATGTGCTTATATGTATAAATGCACCCTTTATGACACAACGCGTTTTAAAGCCGTGATGGCGATGAACCTATTAGAACTCTGCAGTTAAGCGTGCTTCTGCGAGAGCAATCCCAGGATGGGCATCTGCGCTATCACCCCAAAAGGACTAGTCAATTTGAAGCTTCCTTGAAGGGGGCTGGTCTCATTTTATGCTTACACGAAGGGTTGCTATTACTTGAAGCTGGAATCGATCTAATGGCTAGGAAGGATTCATCTCACCTGGCCCTGAAAGTCTTGGCAAGTGGGAGAAAATATCTCCTAAGACTCCTATCTACAACAAACTAACACTTAGTTTCTAACTTAGGAAGTTAATTTTTTTTTTTTTTAGATACGAAGTTAATTTTCTAACTTAGTGATTAAACTGACATTTATCAACGTGTATGGGCTGGGCAATATCAACGTATAAGATGGGTCATCAACGTGTACTGGGCTGGGCCGTGAGTCCTCCTTATCTTATATCCTCGTGCAACTAAAATTTAGATTCCAATTAAATGAAAGTTTTTTAACTTAATGAATATTAAGTCATTAAATAGCTAAATGATTAAAGATTCTTGTTTAATTGTTTTAGCCTTCATAATATTTAAGAGACGGACTGAGTTCATGTGTGGACTAAAATTTATCGATGGGTATTGATAATTTTTTATAAAAATCAAAGACCCATTAATAATAACGCTAGATGTGAATTTTTGTCCAAATGAGGGGTAGTATGTTTTACGAGTGTTTTCGCCTTCTTAACGAAGTCAAAAAATTATGAAATTTGGAGGGTGGGTAGAGGAATTCGAGTAGAGTTTTCTAGTTTTTTAATCAACTAAAACGGAAAGTTTTATCATGTATGATTATTTTGGTAAAAGACGAAAAGTTTTATTAATTAAGGCATGTTTATAATTCCAATTTGAGAAAAAGTTTAACATATGATTATTTTGGTGAAAAAGGCCGTTGAATCTAAAAAGTGCATTGGCATATTTGTGACTCTAATTCAAGTAGTACTTGTGATTTGGGATCTTCATATAGTGAGGCCAAAGCAAGTTCTGTGGTTGCAACACCAAGGCGGAATAGACTTTGGTGCATCGACAAAGAAGCTTGTGTAAGTGTGTCTCGTAAAAATTCACCTTGATAAACAAAAACAAAAAAAATGTGTGGTTTTCAATAGCTTTTATTTTGTAAAGAAAATTTTGGTTTGCCTTTTAAAAATTGTGCAGTTGAGGTCATGGCAAACTTTGGATGTACTACTTGAAAATATATGGCAAAGCATTAACCATAATTCTTCAATTGACAACAATTCCTGCCAAAATCTAAACTAAGCTAAATCGATTTCAAATTCTTTAAGGTGCAACAATTCCCATGAAAATGAAATTTTCAGGCTATAATGAAATTTTAGAACCATTGCAACTTGTACACGACTATTTCCAAGTGTAAGCTAGAAGCACTTCATAATACAACATCTTTATTGAAGATAAGCATTACTTTGAAGTACATATAAAGTTGTGAATCACCGATACTTGGAGAGCATTTCAAAACATGACTTAATAATTCTGTCCATAGCTCTAAAATAGATACGCCTCCAGTTCTTGTTCATGATTAGGATCCCAAAGAAAACCCAAAATCCGAATGCATAAGATACAACAACAAATGCATAGAAGAATAAAGGGCTATCGATTATTCTAGTCTCTTCCTTTTCATCCTCATGTCCAAGTTCAAGTTGGTTTGTAGTTGAGCAGTTTCTCGGAAGAGGGTCTCCCCAGAGATTTGGATTTCCATCATAGCATTGTGTCTCGAAAGTTGAGAACTGCCTCTCAAATGGGACTCTTCCAGAAAGATTGTTATAGGCAACACTAAATACTGATAGAGAAGTCATTTCAACAAATTCAAAAGGAATTCCCCCACTCAACTTGATGTGGGAAAGATCCAAGCTCTCCACGTTTTTCAAGTTTTGAAAAGAATTTGGAATGGGGCCTGTTAGAAAATTATTTGACAAGTTCAAGGACCGAAGCTGCGACAATTCTCCCATTTCAAAAGGAATGTTACCTGTCAATTGGTTAGATGACATGTCAATTATAGTCATCAATGAGAGTGGGATACCTTTGTAAGCATATACCTCACGTTTTATTCGCAAGGACGTTGTAATTTCGAATTTAAGCCCTAGTTTACTTGGATGTACCAGGAAATACAGTCGACCCTTTTCTATGAAATATTTTGAGCCATTAGAGCTTGGAGAACTCTTCTTCCAGAATGTAATGTTATCAAGGCAGGAGGGAATACCTCCTGAAATATGATTATCAGAGATATCGAAAACTTGCAAACTTTCCATTTCACACATTCTTCGGAGTAGGTGACCTTCAAAGTGATTTCCACTCAAAAGGACTGCCGCCAAGAAAGGTTGATCATAGAACCACTTTGAAATATTACCAGACAAGTTATTGTTTCGAATATCTAGGATTACTAGAGAGGGGCTGTTTGATATCGAGAGTGAGATCATTCCTTCAAATTGATTGTCGCTGAGTTGTAAGCACTCCAACCATGTCATTTTGGAGTCCCTTGGGAGCATTTCTCCTTTCAATTTATTGTTTGATAAATTTAGATATACCAGTGGGGTGCCATCTCTAGTCAAACTTTGCGGTATTGTCCCTGAGAGCATGTTATTAGAAAGGTCTAATGCTTCAAAAAACAGATTACCAAAAGACCAAGGAATGATGCCCTCTAATGCATTTGAGGACATGTCAACATGATATAGGTTTGGAAGAAGATGTCCAATATTTTCGGGAAGAGGACCTTTGACCTGATTATCTGATATGTCGAAGGATCTTAGTGATGAAGTTCGATTAGCAAAGCAACCAAGAAAAAGAGAACCATCAATTTTGTTACTTCTCAAGGATAAAGATCCGATACTCAAGTTGAATAGCAACTGACAAGGTATGCTTCCCTCTATTAAGTTGTGAGACAAGTCTAGGCAATACAATAAAACTTGGGTGGTGATGAAGCTTGGGACAACGTGACCATTCTTCTTGTTGAGGTTACAATTCGACAAATTCAGATAATTTAGTTGAAATGTTGGAACCCATGAGGGAGATTCGGTTTCAATTTCGAAATTGCAGTTGCTTGAAAGATCAAGGTATTTAAGACTTGAAGCATTGGCAAAAGTAGAAAATGATAAAACCCCATCTAATTTATTGGCCGAAACATCAAACTTCATAATCTTGCTTTGTTTGGAGAATATTGATGGAGGTAAATTACCATAAAGACGATTATTTGATAGAATAAGTTCATGAAGGTTTCCAATCGTCCCAAGACAAGAGGGAATACCGCCTTCCATTCTATTGTTCTGAAGATTCAAATATGTTAGATGATTTAATCGCTTCAGTTCGCAAAAAGCTGCATCAAAGTGATCAATTGTGAAAAATGAGTTCCAATGTAGTAATATGTATATGCTTAGAAGGCATAGAATTAAAAAAGAAATAAAAATGGTAGGTGCGACCAGGGAGTAAATTCTTCTTCCAAAGAAATTTTTAGTCAAATTGGTTTTAATTGCCCAAGTTTAAAAAGCAAACAAAACAGCACCAAAATAATGAACAACCTAATTTTTGCACTTGTAGTTACATCTTGCTTTATAAGTTAATGAGATTTTATGGGATGCAGTCGAATTTGAGAATTATGTGAACTTGTGTGTTTAATGAGATAGAATATTGAGGTCAGAAAATAATAATGAATAATGAATTATGACTTATTATGATGAATTATGTGAACTCTGAAGGTAGAATTCTCTACAAGATCTCAAGCTATGAGAGTCATTTAGAATTTCAGGAATTAGCCAAAAATTAATTGAGTAATTGGAAGGTGAGAGAGCAAATAAAATTAAATGAAGCTGAACAAATTATGGGATTAGAAAAGAAAAAAGAGGAAAGTAAGAGTTCTCACGTACGTTCAAGCCCTCCTCCAATTTGCATGTTATACAGTGATAATTCTTCAAGTTCATCAAATAAGGTGAACAAGGTTACATTTGGATACCATGTACTTCTTGATGAAGCGTACTTCCCTTCCAAAACCATGAAGCTAACTCCTCCAACATTAGTGCCACAAGAGATTTCACTCGCTTCACAACAATCCCTTCCATCCCAACCATCAAAGGCTGAACCATTTGTGGAGTTGTTGATCTCCAAGAGAGCTCTCGTCTGTTCTTTGCTGCATCCTTTACCACAAGCCAAAGGGTATAAAGCGATAGTCGCAACCCAAACAAAAATGACATTTTTAGCAAAACAAGTCTCCATTTCTCAAGAGATTCTGATCGATGCAACTACGGAAACGAATGGCTATTGCCTTTATATATAATGCAATATTGGTTGCAAGCTAGTCTTGAATAATCCACGAGCACATTTTCTGGAGAGCAGTGTGTATTGGAAATAGCTTGAAAATGACTACATGTATGAACTACTTTTGGTTTCTTTTTCTTTTTCTTTCTTTTACCAAATTGCACATGCTTTTCAAACTTCAAATTATGACCCAATACCCCAAACCAAGAAGCACGTAAAAGCTTTAGTCAAAAGTAGTTCATATACAAATATATATATATATATATATATATATATATATATATATAGTTAAATGTCCAGGTGGGGGAAGTACTAACACTAACCAAAAAGTTTGTTTGAAAATTTGTCCAAAAGTAGTTCATATTGAAATTGTATAGTCGTCGAATCCCTTTTCATGACTCCCATGATTTATGGGTTTTGTTCATAATTTCCTAAGTTAATTGTATGCATAGCTATTTTATGCAATACTGTTAATGTTATTTTATGCAAAATTTCATAGTTATATCATGCAATATATATTGTTTTTTTTTTTTGGATGAATATTGTTTATACAAATTAGTAACATTATTTCAAGGATTGATAATATTTCCCATGCAAAGTTATTACAGACTTAGTACACATTATTTTACTTTAAATTGTGAATGCAAATTATCATACAATGGAAAAAGAAAAAAAAAAGGGTAGGTGACATTTTTAAAAGGATGTTTTATTGGAGCTTACTTAATTATTGCCTATCTTTTAAGCGTTAAAACTATGAAAAACAAACATATCTCAATATTGATTTAAATAAACGTTAAAACTTAGGATGCTTAATTGACCCCCTTATTATGAGCACTAAGATTAGAAATTAATAGCATACTATATATATGTTTTTTTTTTTTTTAAAAAAAAAAAATTAAATTAATTTTTTTTTTCTTTCAAAGTAAGTATGAAACACAATTCAGTAAAGACATCGATGATCTAAATTATATTCAGGGATCTTAAAGAAGGGATGGAAATCATTTAAGGCTAAAAAGGTATCAATAATACATTTTTTTAACAGAAAATTTAATAAAAAATTCAGGTATTCCCTAAATTTGACTAAATTGAGAAATCATATCAACATAAGAGGTAAGGGATCAAAATAATGTTTACAATTAAGAAAAAGTTAAATATATTTTTTTAAATGATAAAATCATTTTGTAATATTTTACGAATAATAGAGTTCAAGACATTAACTTCTAGGAACGTGCATGATGAGAAAATACTTGTGCATGTCATGCATAATTACTTGAACAAAAAGCACCATAGATTGGAACCCATGAGAGAGATGAAGCTTGGGACAACGTTATGATTCAACAAGAAGAATGGTCATGTAATAAAAGATATTTCTGTAGGACATATTTTTCGAAGCACACACTCAAATTGATTGAATATTTATTCTAATCAAAACAGTTTGTGAAGTGAAGCTTTTATGATTGTTTAGAGCCCTTAAAAAGGTTTTGGTGTTTTTTTTTTAATGCAATTGTATAAAATAAAAATTACTAGAAGAAGAAAGAAGAAAGGTGTATTGAACAAGTACTTGCATATATGAATTCGAGACTTAAAGGATTATCAGTTTCAAATGAGGCTGTTATAGCCGCACTGTAACCATTATCTGCTTATAACCGCCAACCGCTAACTGCATAGCTGCTTAGCCGCTTTTGATGGCGGTTATAAATAACCACTAACCACTTAGGGCAAAGTGGTTAGCGGTTTTAGGGGTAGAGGTAGGCAGTTAATAACGGCTAATAGCCTACCCTTATATAGAAATAATAATTATATTATATATTTAATATAAAAAGATAACTTTGATACACAAAGTGATGTATTTAATTTAATTTATAAATAAATAAATCTTCCATCCTACTCTAAATTTTTTATTCTCTTTGATAACAAGCAAAGATTATACTTGGGATCACAATTTATTATCAATATCTTAAAATCTGCAAAAAGTTCAAATCTCTATCTTTGAGCCATTAAATATAAGATTCCGATGCCTTATTCAATTTTTCCCAAGGTCCTACATTTCATCTTTAAGGTAACAAATCAAGCGGATTTGATGGAAATCTCATCGGCCAAATATGGATTTGAATTAGTAAGCTTGTTATGCAACTTATACCGTTTTATTTTTTCAAGTTCATTTATGTATATGGATATATAATTCTTTACGCTTTTCTTGGTATATATTGTTTAATTTTACAGGGAATGAAAGATTACATTACTTTGTCAATGGATACGACATAGATTCTTTTGATTACTTATTTGATAAGCCCTTATTTTTTTAAAAAAATAAAAATAAAATTTAAAAAAGCCTAAAAACCGGCCCAAAAGTCCACATATAAAAAGCAGTTACCAACCGCTGTTTATAGGATTTAATAACTACTAACCACCTAAGCGGAGCGGTTGCAGTTGTTAAAATTCAATAACCATCTTAGGCGGTTGCAGTTAGTGGTTATAATAGCTAATAACCACTAACCACAACCGCTTGTATAGCCCTACACTCTATCTACTTCCATAAGTGAGTTCTCTCTCTCATACACGCCCGATGCAGCCGCACTATGGTTTTTATTTGTATGAAAAAAAATTGTGTTTTTATTTGTATGAAAAAAATTGTCTTTGTAACATTTTTCCAATTAATCGAATTATTTTGTTAATTTTTCTTTTGTCTATCCAGGCGATTTTCATAATATTACATATTTTCATATAGCACAGGGGCACTTCCAAATCAAAAAAAAAAAAAAAAAGTTCATACAAATAAGACAATAATCATGTAATTAATGATATATGTTGGGAATAATTCCAGTCAGACCGGACTTCGGGCCAGTGCCGGCCCAAGAAGGAGAAACTACAAAACTCTCGGGATAGAATAATCACAAGAGCCAGATACTAAGTACTCAAGATAGCAAGACTCCCGGGATAGTCCAATCCCGAGAAATAGACACCAGGCAGCTATTTCCGAGAATACGTGATAGGAGGCATAGTCAGATTGAGTCTCGGGAATGCAGACATCCCGAAACCAAGATTCAACTTAGCCAGCCAAGGCCCGGGACAAGTCTGTCCCGAGAACTCAGTTATCAAGTCAGCCAAAGCCCGGGACAAGCATGTCTCGAGAACTCAATTAAGGCCCGAGATAAGCATGTCCCGAGAACTCAGTTATTAACTGTATCGCAGGAAACTCGGGATTGGATCCCATGATCTAAAGATGGATGTTACGGTTACGATCTCTTGAGATCATGCCCAGCCCCTGAAGATCCAGGATTGAGGCTAATCTCGGATTTGTTGCCAGAGATCCCACTCGGAGGTTGATAAGGAAACCTTAGCAGTAAGGGTGCAGATGATTCAGCTTATAAATAGGCCCCAATCCCAGGTATAAAATTAGACTGAATTTGTGAGAATTAAGTAGACACTTTCTCTAGCAAAAGTTTACTTAAGCATCGAAGTAGACCTCCAGAAGGGTTTCTTAGGTTTTCTAATTTTGCAGAATTCTTGGAAAAAGCCTGAAGAATCTAAAAGGAAGAGCCGTGTTCACGCCACACTGGAAACTATACTATATATACCCTAATTTACATGCATGCTTTTGTGTGTGCGTGTGCATTGGGTGTGTATGAGAGAGAAAGAGTAGGATAATTAGGGTATGTGAAGACAATACAAGTATAATAGAAGAAAATAATATCAAATTAAATTTGATTACAATCAAATATAAATCATATATGTATATAATCCCTAAAGGAGTTGGAGATTGTACACATACATAATTTCATATACATATGCACCTCAGCACCGGCACACATGATGTACTTCATTATTATAGTTGCACAAATGATCCAATTAACCAGAAACCTCATCCATAAAAATAATTATAACCAACCAAACCAGTGCTCATGTAATTAGCTCAATTCAATTGAGTAGGACATTTTATTCTACTATATTTTTCCTCTTATAGACGAATCAGATCGATTACGAAACACACATATTTATTATGTCCTTTTAGAAGTACTATGTTGTTGGTGCAATGTAATATATATTATATATCATTTGCTTGTTTGAGTGGAGCTTGGAAGTTAGCATATTGGAACCTCAAACCACCAGGAAATTAAATTTCGATATATGAGCATGTACGAAATATATTCTTATTTATATTCTCTACAACAAGGGTACGCTTTTTTAAAAAATAAAAATAAATAAAAATACAACAAGGGTACGTAGTTGAAGATAAACACGTAAAACTAGTCCTATTCGATCATCTAAAATATAAATGAGTCATGATCTGGCTTTTTCTTTAGTTCCAATACCAATTAATGTGCTTTCTTTATTTACGATTACAATTCTCAGCTTTTGTAGACCATGTCAGTTGCATGGCGGAGCCCCCCGCGGGGTGGGGGAGTACCCCCTTCACCTCTCAAAATTTTTTTTACTCCTAGTAATTTTTTTTTTGAATATCTTTGTTGTTCACCTTCAACCACTCAATAAGAGGAAAATTATTTTTTAGAAGTATTGAGATTTATGACTCAAGACATTAAAACCAACTATTTATGATTCTGCCATGCATGGTTTAAACCTTTCAGTTTCAGCTTTTAGGTTTAATTTAGGTTCAGCTTAAAGGACGAGGAAGAAGACGATGACAAATGACACATAAAACCCTTTATTAAACTCAGCGTTTAATTAAGTTTGTTGCTTGACTTTTTTATACCCCACACACACGCTAGAGTACAGAGTACAGATTTGTTTTTTTAGTCTGTGGGGCCCACCATTTTTACTTACACAGGTATACGTTCTCTTGGCAAACCACCATTTTTATTTTTTAATATGTGGTCCACCAAACCAACTCAAGGCAACTTTACTTGCCAAAGAAAAAACACACAAACATTGAAGACAACTTTAAAAACAATCGAAGGGCATTGAAGCCAAATTATGAATTGTTATTTAGACTTCTACAAAACTCTAGAGTTGTTCTTTCCGTATGCTTTTTTTGTTTTTATTTTTTATTTTTTTTCAAGCTGTTCAACAATTTAAATCGATTGTTTTTTTGATAATTTTCCTTTTTTAAAAAGTTTTAGGTACATAATTAAACTTTTATATTTATTAATATTTTGTATTTAAATTGCTCAATCAAAATAATTATTTATGAATATATATAGTTTTTTTTTTTACTTTTTTTTTATTATTCTATGAAATATGTAATTGTAATAAAAATTACCTAAGATTATGAAGAGTAACAATGATTTCATTGAGCTTCAATCAAATTTTAATCAAGCTCGTCCAAGATAGATTTAACAAATATGCCGGTAGCTCATTGCTTAAAATATATATATATATATTCTCATTACCATCATAGTGATATAGACCAAATATAAAGATAATTAAATAAATTAACTCTAGGCATGACAAAATAAATTGAAACTTACATTTATGTATTTTATTTATCTATTTCGCTAGTTATATTTTTAATATTTTGAATCAATTTTTATTTACTTTATTTTTTTCATTTAAAAAAAAAAATTTAACCCCCCTAAACTTCAAATTAAGACCCAAGACCCCAAACCAAGAAGCACGTAAAAGCTTTAGCCAAAAGTAGTTCATATATATATATATATATATGTGTGTGTGTGTGTGTGTGTGTGTGTGTGTGTGTGTGTGTGTGTGTGTGTGTGTGTGTGTGTGTGTGTGTGTGTGTGTGTGGTGTGTGTGTGTGTGTGTGTGTGTGTGTGTGTGTGTGTGTGTGTGTGTGTGTGTGTGTGTGTGTGTGTGTGTGTGTGTGTGTGTGTGTGTGTGTGTGTGTGTGTGTGTGTGTGTGTGTGTGTGTGTGTGTGTGTGTGTGTGTGTGTGTGTGTGTGTGTCTAGGTGGGGGAAGTACTACACTCACCAAAAATTTAGTTTGAAAATTTGTCCAAAAGTAGTTCATATTGAAATTGTATAGTCGTCTAATCCCTTTTCATGACTCTCGTGATTTATGCCGTGAATCCTCAACTCCCTCTCTTTCTTTCTTTTTTCTACTCCCCGCTCTTACCCTCCCCCTCCCATTCTAATTTTTTCTTTTGTTTGTAGGTGTTCTCCGACCAGATCAGCAATTTTGGCATATTCGCTATTCATCCCATACCTCCGTACTGTGATGTTCATCTATTCCCTGGTCACTACTGTTGTTTGCTGGTTATGTTTTTGCTTTGAATAAGAGGTACTTTTTTTTAGATCGATTCTCATGGACGATTTATATGATGAAGGTTAGTCAGGTGTGAGGGGTTAACTCTCACAGCCTGGATACTTCGGTGTGAGGGGTTATCTCTCACGGTCGGTTTAAATAATTTTTTCTAGAATATTTGGCTACCATTGTTTTAAATATAGTCTGCTCGGAGTAGATCTGCTCTTTAATTATTTTTGTGCATGGGTTAGCGGAAGATAAAAGTCAAAGATAGTATTTTATTGTAAGAATTTTGTTTATATCTGTGATTTTATAACCTAACCTCGTTTTTATCTGTGACTTTATAACCTAACCTCATAGCATGTGGCTAATAGGAGAAAGAAAGAAGCTCACTCTTGTTAGTTTTAAAGGAAAATATTGGCTAATCATGGATTGAGAAAGTGGGGACATGAAATTGACTTACTTTTAGTTCTACCTCGTAAGACTTGCTCCGCATTAGGCCGAACAAGTTGGAGGCAGCTGGTGCAACAGCTGGACTATTTTTTAACTTCATGAATTAATTTTGAAAAGCCTCTACCATGCGAAAGAGGTCTTTTACGTTATTGGTTTCATGCTTCACTATGCTTTCCCAATGTATTGTATGATTGGCATATATAGATACATGTCTGGAGAGTTATTCATCAAAACAAGAAAAAACATGTCTAGAGAGCATAAACATATGGAAATTGTCGTTTGTAATCTTGATAAATATTTCCTCAATTTTTGTTGACGTATGCTTATTGTTAGGAAAGAAATCTGATTCCACCCAAATGAGCCAGGATCGTGGCGCATTAAGACTTACCAACAGGCTCAGAGATCTGCCGTAACTACGTAAAGATCAAGGAGGGTTAAAAGTCGATATCAAGTCGGTTGAATAACAACTTGACATCTTACAACGACCATAAAGGAAGTCCCACGTCGGTTAAAGACCGACTTCACATCTTACAGATGACCATGAAGGAAGTCCCACGTCGGTTAAATACCGACTTGACATCTTACAGATGACCATGAAGGAAGTCCCACGTCGGTTAAAATCCGATTTGGTAACTTACAGTGACCATGAAGGAAGTTCCACGACCCCACGATGTCAAGTCGGTTGAGGACCGACTTGGCAATGATCGTGGAGAATATGTCTCAGCCCCATGATCCGCACGAAACGGAAGCAACCCCACGATGTCAAGTCGGTTGAGGAACGACTTGGCAATAATCGTGGAGAATATTTCTCAGCCCCATAATCCGCATGAAACGGAGGTGGCCCCACGATCTAATGCCAGTTGAGGATTGACTTCGCAACCTTTGCGGAGGCTGAACCACGACGCCACGATCCCAAGCGTGTTAAAGACCGACTCGGCAACGGTCGTGGGAGTACACCTCAATCCCACGATCGAAATAGTCGACAAACTCTCAGGATCTGATACGTGGTCCAATAGAAGAATCGGATCGCTCTAAACATTTTATGTATAAATAACTCACGACTAAACAAGTAAAGATTAGATTGCTCATCTTGATTAAGAGTGATATACACTTGAGATAATACTGACAAAATCATCGGAGTGGGATTGTCGGATTCCCCCGACGTAGTCTTCTATTTTACAGGACAACAGAGATAGGCTCTTCCAGCTCTTCAGCTACCATACCAGAAACTGTTCTAACAGTTTGGCGCCGTCTGTGGGAAGCGACTAGCAAGTGTGCGTCGTTTACTAAGCAAAAATTTATCTGAAATGGTACGAACAAGAGCCACAACTTCAGAAGCAAACAACCCTCGTCAAGTGACGGGGGGAGTGTCTCATCAGAATGTAGCGGATATGGAGGCACGAATGGCCCAGATGTCTAGGGACATGGAGGTCCTAACTCAACAGAACCTTTGTCTGCTGAGGCGATTAGAGGACGAACGAATGAAATGGATGAGGGAAATGAAGAAGAAGAGAGCAATGCCCATGAGGAAGAAGACAGGGAGAGCAGAAGGGTCACGGAAAGAACCCAACCTGAAGAACGACCCCGGCGAGCTGAGGGGTCGCCAACCTCCCTTGGTGAGGGAATCGCGAATCCTCCTCCTGGTGAAGGTATGATGAATCCTTGATATGACGAGAGAAGACTTAACGAAGCCATCGCCACACTCGATGGGAAGTACGAAGATAAATATAACCAGTTGCAGCTTGAAATCCAGCAAAACAACAAAGGGAAAATTTCTCGGGTGGACAGCCTTTTGAACAGGTCATCCCCATTGACCGAGCGTGTCATGGCGATCCAGCTCCCGAGAAATTTAAAATTCAGGCCATCTAGACTTATACCGGGATTGAAGACCCCACCGAGCATCTCGACAACTATAAGATGCACATGGATCTGCAGGGGACTCCTCAGGAGATGGCATGCCGAGCCTTTCCACTTACCTTGTCCGGTTCAGTTCGGGATTGGTTCCGAAAACTCCCTCCAAGTTCCATCACATGTTTTGATGATCTCGATGGAAATTCCTAACTCAATTCCTAGCTGGGTGTAAGAGGAAGAAGCCTTCTGGACAACTGATGGCGATGGCCAAAAAGAAGGCGAGTCTCTGAAAGACTATGTGGTCCGATTCAATCAAGCGAAGCTGACAGTTGACAGTCCAACCGAAGAAATGGCCTATACTGCCCTCTATCAGGGCTTACGGGTGGAAGGACCTTGATGTCAGAAATTGCTCTAATCATCCTGAGAATTTGACCGCCCTCACGGACGTGATTGAGAAGTATGTAAACCAGGAGGAAACCCTCGCGGCTCTGAGGGAGTTGCAGAAGCAGAAGGGTGCGGAGTCAAGCAACTTCGGAAAAAAAAGAAAAAAAGGACCAGAAAGAAGAAAAGCGGACCGAAATGAAAAAAGCCGCAAAGTATTACCAGTTCTCCATAGATGAATGGACTCCCTTGATTCTCCCATTAACGAGGTATTGATGGAAATCAAGAAGGATCTGCTGTATGAAAGGCCTTATCCCCTTCACAATAAGAGCGTGAGAGAAGAAAATAGAAACAAGTTCTGCGCGTTCCATGATGCTCGCTGTCATGTCACCGAGGAGTGCAGACATCTGAGAATCTTGATCGAGAAATTCATCAAAAATGGAAAATTACTCTGTTTCATAGCAGACAACCAGGGCCAGCCTCGGCAGAATCAGAGGCTTCACGAGCATCAAAACTGAGAGCCGAGACACAGAGAGCGTTCTCCTTTGAACCATAATGAAGATCGCCGAGACAGAAGAAGGGAGGAGCCTCGGCGAGACAGAAGCAGAAGCAGAGGTGCGCAGGGTCATGGACCGCAGAATGAGCCGGTCATCGCCGACATTCGAACTATATTCGGTGGTTTCGGCGGAGGAGGAGAGACGTGTGCAGATAGGAAGGCCTACGCTCAGCACCAGAAACATCAGGAGATAATGACTATAGAGAGACCCCACAAATCCCATAGAAAGGAATCTATGGTGGTGGGGTTTTAGTGAAGATTATGCGAGAATTTCACTTCCTCATACCGACGCAATCATGGTCACGCTCCAGGTAGCTAACCACCGAATCCATCGAATGTTCATCGATAACGGAGCTCGGCTATATCCTATATTGGTCGGCCTTTCAAAACTTGGAGATTAGCGCAGAAAAGGTGATCCCAGCAACCAGCCCTTTGGTGGGGTTTGCCGGAGAACAAGTCCTGCCGGTTGGATCTATTGAACTTCCAGTGACCGCTGGGGATTATCCGACCACAAAAACTATAATGGTTAAGTTTTTGTTGATCGACAGACCCTCGGCCTACAACGCAATCATCGGGAGACAGCCCTTAACGATCTGAGGGCAATCACTTCCACTTCACATCTGAAGATCAAATTCCCTACCGAGAGGGGTGTTGGGGAAGTAAGAGGAGAGCAAGTGTGGCACGTCAATGTTACAATATAACGTTGAAAGGAGCTCCTTCACGGGGAAACTACGGGGAGAAAGGCGACAATAGCAATCACAGCAGGGGGAACCAGCCGAAGAGATGGAAGAATTTGAAGTAGGAGGTAAAGAAAGAAAAGTTAGAGTAGGGTCTCTATTATCTCCGGAGATCAAAGAGTCCTTGGTAACTTTCCTCCGAAGTACTCTGACGTGTTCGCCTGGTGCCATGACATATGCCAGGGATTGATCCTTCGGTAATTTCGCACAGGCTGAATGTTGACCCAAACTACTGACCCGTCAAGTAAAAAAGAAGAAGCTTTGCTCTAGAAAGAAACCAAGCCATACATGAAGAAGTGGAGAGACTCTTGAAAGCCAGTTTCATCCGAGAGGTGGACTACCCTCATGGCTGGCCAATGTTGTCTTAGTAAAAAATTCAACAGGAAATGGAGAATGTGCGTGGATTTCACCGACCTCAACAAGGCATGCCCAAAAGATAGTTTCCTCTCCCGCGAATGGATGTCCTAATCGACTCCACCTCGGGGCATGAGCTCCTAAGTTTTATGGATGCCTTCTGGGGTATAACCAGATCCACATGAGCGAGCTCGATGAAGAAAAAACTTCTTTCATCACTGACCGAGGATTATATTGTTACAATATGATGCCCTTTGGTTTGAAGAATGCCGGGGCAACCTACCAAAGGCTGGTCAACAAAATGTTCAGTGACCAGATCGGGAGAAATGTAGAAGTGTATGTGGATGACATGCTGGTTAAGAGTCGGAAAGCGATCAGTCACTAGTTGATCTCGAAGAAACTTTAACACACTAAGAAGATATCAGATGAAGTTGAACCCGAAATGTGCTTTCGGCGTTTCGTCGGGAAAGTTCCTGGGATTCATGGTTTCGAGCAGAGGGATCGAAGCGAATCCGGAGAAAATTCGGGCTGTGCTAGAAATGCAAGCTCCCCGTACAACAAAACAACTGCAGCAATTGATCGGGAGGATTGCAACCTTGAATCGGTTATTTCTCGATCAACGGACAAATGTTTACCCTTCTTTAAAATACTTCGGAAGACATTTGTTTGGAAGACGAGTGTGAAGATGCTTTTCGCCAGCTAAAAGAGTACCTAGCAAACCCACCGCTTCTGAGCTCGCCAGAAGAAGGGGAAATTCTCTACCTATACCTAGCAGTATCGCCATCAGCTGTCAGCTCGGTTCTAGTCGAGAAGAATCAGAGTGCAAAAGCAGTGTATTTCACTAGCAGGGCTCTACACGGAGCCGAAGGAAGGTATCCCCAGATCGAGAAATTGGCTTTCGCCCTCATCACTTCAGCTCGAGGTTAAGACCATACTTCCAAGCACATGCTGTAAGGGTGCTTACAGAGTATCCTTTGAAGAAAGTACTGCAGAAGCCCGACCTATTAGTAGGTTGGTAAATTGGGCCGTGGAACTCGAGAATTTGACCTAGAATTCTACCCGAGAACCACATCAAGGCTCAAGTTTGGCGGACTTTATTGCAGAGTTCGCAACCTTCCGAAAGCAGGAGATGCCGACAAAGAAGCATGGGTAGCATATGTTGATGGTTCATCCATGAAGTCCGAAGCGGACCGGGGTAGCCTTGATAACACCAGATAAGGAGGAAATTGCAGTAGCATTGAAGTTGGACTTTCCAACCACAAACAACGAGGCAGAGTACGAAGAAGTGATAGCAGGCCTAAGCCTAGCGGAACATCTGGAGCAAAAAACCTTGAAATCCGAAGCGACTCACAGGTTGTTGTCGGCCACATCCAAGGAGGTCTGAGGCCAAAGGAGAAAAAATGATAAAATACCTCGCCAAGGTTTTGAGTTTTGGGACCGCTTCGAACGAGTGGTTGTCACGCAAATCCCGAGAACCAAAATGAACGAGCCGATGCACTAGCTAGGCTAGGGTCGGAAACGGATGAAAAGATTTTGGCCTCAAAGCACCAGATTATCATTTTAGACAAGCCTTCTGTGGATGACACGGGGTCAGTGATGCAGATCGAAGACGTTATGTAATTCCTAATGGGCAAGGCAAGTGATTGAATATCTTAAGAACAGGCAATTATCGAATGATAAAAAGGAAGCTCGAAAGACCCGAATGCAATCAGCCCGATATACTCTTGTCGGTGACATCCTGTATCGCCGAGGCTATACACTCCCACTCTTGAAGTGCCTCTCGGCAACAGAGGCCGAGTATGTATTGAAGGAAATCCACGAGGGAGTCTGCGGTAGTCACTCGGGGGTAGAATGCTAGTACACAAGGCTGTACGAGCTGGCTACTATTGGCCAACGATGAATCAAGAATCAATGGAAATGGTCCGAAGATGCGACAAGTGTCAAAGGTTTGCAAAGTTACAAACTAACCCCCCAACAGAACTCAGTTCGGTTTCTTCACCATGGCTGTTTGCCTAGTGGGGGGTTGACATTGTAGGGCCGATGCCCACAGAAAAGGAAATTGCAGATTTCTGGTGGTCACAGTAGATTACTTCACCAAATGGGCAGAAGCGGGGCCTCTAATGACCATCACAACTGGGGCAATTAAAAATTTCCTATGGAAGGCGGTTATATGTAGATTTGGTATACCTCATGCCTTAGTAACTGACAATGGACGCAATTTGACTGCAAACCATTCCAGGACTGGTGCGCCGAGCTCAAAATCTGGCATTTTTTCTCGTCGGTATATTACCCTCAGTCGAATGGCAGGTCGAAGCAACAAACAAAACTCTGGTAAGGATTTTGAAGAAAAAACTCCCGAAGCGTAAGGGAGGATGGGTGGAATACTTGCCGGAAGTCATGTGGTCGTACTGAACAACACCTAGCTCGGCCACTTCAGAAACTTCTTACTCGCTAGCATTCGGAGTTGAAGCAGTAATCCCAGTCGAAATAGGTTCCCCGAGCTATCGCATTCAACATTATAATCCCGGATTCAACAGTGAAGGATTAAAGTTGCACCTTGATCTTTTGGAAGAAAAACGAGAAGAAGCAAGAGTCAGAACTTCTGCTTACAAAGCAAAGGCAGCCCGGTATTATAACAAAAAAGTAAAGCCCCGATCTTTCAATACCGGTGATTGGGTGCTTAGGAGGGTAACTTCGGCAGCTAAAGACCCCACAGAAGGGAAATTGGGGCCAGTCTGGGAAGGACCATTCCGAGTTGTCAAAGTCAACCCAAAAGGAGCATACCATCTTGAAGATCCAGACGGGAAGAAGCTGCAAAGACCGTGGTATGCTGAGCATCTCCGAAAATATTATATGTAATCTGTTTGTTTTTAAACTTTGATGTTTATCAATAAAATGCAGATTCAAACAGCATATTAGATCCAAAGACAACAAGTCGGAGAAATTCCGAGACTTGAATCACGTTGAGGGGATTCAAGTCGGAAAAACTCTGAGACTCGGATCACATTGAGGAGATCCAAGTCGCAGAAATGCCGAAACTTGAGTCACGTTGAGGGGATTCAAACCAGACAAACTCTGAGACATGGATCACGTTGAGGGGATTCAAGTCGCAGAAATTTCGAGATTTGAATCACGTTGAGGGGATTCAAACTGGACAAACTCTGAGACATGGATCACGTTGAGGGGATTCATGTCGCAGAAATGCCGAGACTTGAATCACGTTGAGGGGATTCAAGTCGGAAAAACTCTGAGACATGGATCACGTTGAGGGGATTCATGTCGCAGAAATGTCGAGACTTGAATCACGTTGAGGGGATTCAAGTCAGAAAAACTCTGAGATTCGGATCACGTTGAGGGGATCCAAGTCACAGAAATGCCGAGACTTGAATCACGTTGAGGGGATTCAAGTCGGAAAAATTTCAAGATTTGAATCACGTTGAGGGGGTTCAAACTGGACAAACTCTGAGACTCGGATCACGTTAAGGGGATCCAAGTCGCAGAAATGCCGAGACTTGAAGCACGTTGAGGGGATTCAAGTCGGAAAAACTCTGAGACTCGAATCACGTTGAGGGGATCCAAGTCGCAGAAATGCCGAGACTTGAAGCACGTTGAGGGGATTCAAGTCGGAAAAACTCTGAGACTCGGATCACGTTGAGGGGATCCAAGTCGCAGAAATGCCGAGACTTGAATCACGTTGAGGGGATTCAAGTCGGAAAAATTCTAAGATTTGAATCACGTTGAGGGGGTTCAAACCGGACAAACTCTGAGACTCGGATCACGTTAAGGGGATCCAATTCACAGAAATGCCAAGACTTGAAACACGTTGAGGGGATTCAAGTCGGAAAAATTCTGAGATTTGAAACACGTTGAGTGGGTTTAAATCGGAATAATCCTAAGACGATACTAAATATACCAAAATTTACACTTAGCCAAAGTTGGCTAAGTGTAAAACTCAGACGATGCTAGTACACATAAATTGGATAAGAACAAATTTGATGCAAAGATACCAAATGTCATGTTTATAATAGAAAAGCCAAAGTCTTACAAAAACGCCGGAGGACGGTGAAGTTAAAAAAAAAAACAAAAAAGAAGTAGTAAGCTAAGGATTCTCGGTATTGATTTCTCCAGAAACTTGAACAGAAGAAGCTTCAATGTCAACGGCCTCAGTTGAAGCATTTAAATTTGCAGGCTCAGTAACCTCACCAACAGGGTCGGCGTCATCATCAACCCAATCTGGGACATCAGGAATCAGGTCTCGCCCTATTCCTCTCAGCTATAAGATAGCTTCCTCGGGAACATCCATAAAATCAGTATAGTTCTGCTTGGCGAAATTTGGAGAAGGCGTCAAGGGGTTAAGCATAAATTCTTTAAGGGAATCAAAACCCCACCGAAATCCGTTAACCCAAGTTTGGTCTCGAACCTTTGTAAATGCCAAGATTTGATTATGAAACCGATTTGCCCTCGCTTTGTAGCAAGTGGCCTTCGATTTATAGTGCTTGGACTTCTTCCGAAGCTCGTGACACTTGGATTTCGCCTTTTGTAAATCTTCCCGAGCTATTTGTGAACCCGATTGAACCTCTTTGAGCTTCTCCTCAGCAGCTCTTTGAGCTTCTTCGGCAATCCGCTGAGCTTGTTCGACGACTTTCCTTTGTGCTGTCGCAGCGCTTAGATCGGCACGCAGGGTTGTATTACTGCATGATGTAGCCGAATACCTCGCCTCAACATTGTCAGTATGAGATTTAAGCGCGAACATCTCGCGAGTCCTCTCCTCCAGCTGAACGGATAATCCTTGGCTTGTTTCTTCGGCCGCATTTCGCCTGAGCTCGGCGTCAGCAACTAGCTCATCGTATTTGGCCAACTCCGATTCTCGCTCGGCAAGAAGCTTATTCAGCCTGGCCACCTCCGACTCAAAAGATTGTCTCAAAGCCAATTCAAGCTCAAGCTCAGAAATCCGGTGCTGAAGCCTGGCAATGACCGGAACCTGATCCCGGTGGAAACTCCTGTGCTGGTCAAACAGGGCAAGGGTGTCCACCAATTGCTGTGAAACAAGGAAAAGGTTAAAAAAAAAGAGAGAAGAGGAAAATAGATCAAAATAAACTCACCATGGTCTGAAGTCGGACCAACGCAGCAATCATATCCTCAGAGGGAATGCACCCAGCGATACTTTGCCTTAAGTAATCGGCCGGGGTCAAGGCTCGTATTGCATCCATTATCGGCCCAGCCAAGCGCTCTTCCAGTGAGGCCTCGTCATATTCGTATGCCTGGGCTGGCCTAAAAAACCCGATGGAATCATGAATAGACACTGCCGTTGGACCAACCTGATCGGTCCCAAGGCTGACAAAGGGCCTGCCAGAACTTGGCCCTGCTTCATCAACTGCATTATGAACAAAGGGTCTAGTACTTACCCCAACGGCTGTGTTATCAATTTCAGTCGGAATGGATCCTGCTTCATCACCGACCTCAGCGGCCACTTCTGGCTACGATACTTGAAGGATCTCAACCTTGGTTTCCACCCATGCACTCAGCGACTTGGGTATGGCCAGACCACTTTCAGGAAGGGCGGTCTGAGCCACTTCTTCCCTGGCCATGGACGGAAGAGTAACATCCTAGCCCACTGGTTGCGTGCTGAGCACATCCTCATCACGAAGCTCTGGTACTTCGCTTGGTAATGGATGATGAGGCGTAGCCTCCTCCTCGGCATTTTGAACTAAGCGTTCGGAGGTGATCGTCGGCAAAGGTTCGGTGCGAATGGAAATGCCCTTAACCGCCGAACCAATTGATTTAAGGTACGATCGTGCAGCCTCAATTCTTGGTTTTTTCTTAACAGGCTCCCCCTCAGGCTCCTTGCCCAATTGAGGTCTTTCTTGGGAAGCCTTTGATTTTCCTGTAGACTTCTCGGCAGCCTTCAGCTCGGCAGCCTTCTTCTCGACGGCTTTCTTCTCGGCCGCTTTCTTGGCTTTTGGTTGCTCGGCACCAATCCATTGGGCGTCAGGAAGGAGTTTCTTGACAGTGCTTGGAGCCTTTTCATGCTCCTTAGACTTTTGCGGTCCCTTGGGAACCTTTCCCTTGCCCTTCCGTGCAGCAGACACATGATCTTCCTTCGGTTTTTGGGATTTACCCTTCCTCACCTTCAAGAGGGGAGGATTTGAAATGAGGATGTCGTAGCTGAGAATATTTCACATATTCTCGTTGGTCACGAGGTGGTCGAAATCAAGCACCACCGGTGCCTCTTTGGCTGATGTAGCCTTCGCAAAGGCAAGCATAGCATCGACATTGTCGGCCTGCTCATTAGTCAGCTCAGGGGCTTCCGCAGCCCCGACTCTCATACGGGCCCATTCCCGGGGTACCCTTCGATCCTGGGACGTTGAGGACTCGACTGTCTCCCACTGGCCAGAAACTCTGAAGATTTGCTCCTTCCATTCTTTGTTGTTGGAGTATCTCCAAGCCAGGTGGATGAAGGACGGTTTTTTGCGGACGGTAAATTCTACCGTGCCATCTCTTCGGAAGCCAGCTCGGTAAACTGTGAGGAATTCAGCTACAAACATCCTTTTCTGAAGCTTGATTCTCCAAAGGACGAAGGATGCAAACAGGTATCTCCACCCGTTTGGTTTTATCTGAGATGGATCCACCCCTAGTTGCACTAGCAATTCCCTGGCAATCCCAGCAAAAGGGAATCGAAATCCCGCCATCAGCATTCGCTCGGTAATTGCCACGTCACCGCCTATGATGGAAAGTTGGCCGGGCTCCTGAAAGTGGAGGGTCACGGAATCCAGGATATCATAGTTCCGACGGAGGCAACCTTCCTCAGAAGCAGGAATCAAAGACCTAAACCTGTTCTCATGGCAAACGAGATTCGGGCCACCACCAACGGGAGCACCGTCAGAATCAGAACCAGAAGCCATAAAAATCGATCAAAGATTTGAAGGAGGTCGGTCAAAAATTTTAAGAATATCGGTCTTTTGGAGAAATCGATCAAAGATTTGAAGGAGGTTGGTCAAAAATTTGAAGAAGATCAGTCTTTTGGAGAAATCGATCAAAGATTTGAAGGAGGTCGGTCAGAAATTTAAAGAAGGTTGGTCAAAAATTTGAAGAAGATTGGACTTTTGGAGAAAATCGATCAAAGGTCTGAAGAAGATCGGTCTGCTGTTTGAAGAGAATCGGGAAACAGGAAAAGATTGGCCAAATAAGAGAATCCTCGCAGGAAAACTCAGAGATTTTTACAGAACAGTGAATGATAAAAAGTAAAAATGAGGAATGGGAGGTTTATATAGTCCTTCTTCAGGAAGCCGAAACGACGTTCATTGAATGCACCGAGTTAGAGTTTTGCAACCATCGGACGCACAGCTGGCCTCGAGAGACGAGTTACACGCGTGTTCGTGCGCGTGAAAGAACCTCCACGGCCAAAAGTCTAACGAGCGTGATTACACGCAACATGAAAAGTTCGGATCAACCTAATAAGTGTCCACGCTGCGCAAGGGTACGAACCTATCTGACAACAGATTCCGAATCTCATCATAACCAAAGCCTATATTTTGGGCGCTCCCGTTTCCAAGGGCGCTTAAATTCAAACATTTTGAATTTCAAAAATATTTCCATCCAAAACCCGGCAGAACCGTGCAAGAAAATTCCTTTCTTTGAAACTACTTCAGACGAAAGGAATTGTGGGGTAACTGTTAGGAAAGAAATCCAATTCCACCCAAATGAGCCAGGATCGTGGCCCATTAAGACTTACCAACAGGCTCAGAGATCTGCCGTAACTACGTAAAGATAAAGGAGGGTTAAAAGTCGATATCAAGTCGGTTGAATACCGACTTGACATCATACAACGACCATAAAGGAAGTCCCACGTCGGTTAAAGACCGACTTGACATCTTACAAATGACCATGAAGGAAGTCCCACGTCGGTTAAATACCGACTTGACATCTTACAGATGACCATGAAGGAAGTCCCACGTCGGTTAAAAACCGACTTTGTAACTTACAGTGACCATGAAGGAAGTTCCACGACCCCACGATGTCAAGTCGGTTGAGGACCGACTTGGCAATGATCGTGGAGAATATGTCTCAGCCCCATGATCCGCACGAAACGGAAGCGACCCCAAGATGTCAAGTCGGTTGAGGACCGACTTGGCAATAATCGTGGAGAATATTTCTCAGCCCCATAATCCGTATGAAACGGAGGTGGCCCCACGATCTAATGCCGGTTGAGGATTGACTTCACAACCTTTGCGGAGGCTGAACCACGACGCCACGATCCCAAGCGTGTTAAAGACCGACTCGGCAACGGTCGTGGGGAGTACACCTCAATCCCACGATCAAAATAGTCGACAAACTCTCAGGATCTGACACGTGGTCCAATAGAAGAATCGGATCGCTCTAAACATTTTATGTATAAATACCTCACGACTAAACAGGTAAAGATTAGATTGCTCATCGTGATTAAGAGTGATATACACTTGAGATAATACTGACAAAATCATCGGAGTGGGATTGTCGGATTCCCCCCGACGTAGTCTTCTATTTTGCAGAATAGCAGAGATAGGCTCTTCCAGCTCTTCAGCTACCATACCAGAAACTGTTCTAACACTTATCATTAAATGATTGGTTCTATTGAGATCAGTGTGAAAAGAGGTGTAACTATCTAAATTTTAGTTGGAGATAATTTTTTTTATGTGCACTATATAATGATCTGATATTCTGATATACCAATTCATGAGTTATATGTTCTCTTAAATTAGTTATATAGTTATTTTTTAGTTGTTGTCCAAATATTGAAACTTTTGGTACTCTGGTCCGTAAAGTTCCGATCTTATGTATAACCATTGAGATGTAGCTGGCCTCTGTTGGATGTAGCTCTCATTTTTTAATCCTCTCTACTCTCATAACTTAGTTTCTTTACATCTCTTGACTGTTGTAACCTGGTGTCACTATAAAGATCGAGAAATTAAATAGGTAGTTTAACAACTTATATATTATGTTTATTAAATAGATAGGATTAATAATTATATGCTAGGTGATAATATTTATACTATAGAAATAAAAATACAATGGAGTTAAGATGAATAATAAAGTGGGTTATAGTTAAATAAATAATTAATCACATTAGAAAAAGTGTAGTTTACATTAATGTGGGGTTACATATTAATTGTTAAATGATAAGATTAATAGATTTGGAGTTCCTGTTGTAATTTATGAAAGTTTGGATTTTAAAATAAAATGAGAATCCTCTTGCCACGTGTTAGCACACGGTTAGTTGAAAGAAAATAACATTATCTCTTCCTAACCACTCACACACTACTAACCCATGTCCCCCACTCCCTCTCTCTCTCTCTCTCTTCACCTTTCTCTTTCTCTTTCTCCCTCACTCGCACGCTCCTCTCCCTCTTCTTCTTTCTTTTCTTTTTCTTCCTTTTCTCTTTACGGAGGGGTTGGTGTTTGGTTCAATCGCGCACGCGAATGACCTCACTTTATGTATACTGTAGTGATCGTCACCTGAAAATGATATTGTCCTATAAATAGTATTTTCATGTATATCACATGGAAAGTCTCTAATAAAGACTCGTATAACACACACGTCACTACCTCAATAAAAATAAAATAGATATGTATAGTTGTTTGTATAAAGACCATAGACGTAGACAGGTCAGAGGACCCAAAACCCTGAGAAAATAATAATAATAATAATAATTTGGGCAATTTTATGCTCCGTTTATTTTGGCGTAAAATGTTTTATTTTGGCGACGATGGTCAAACGTTGTCTGTTGCCGAATTCCGTTTTACGCCGTTAGTGATTTTTTTGTACGAGCCAAACGTCGAAAAATATTTTCAAAAAAGTTATTTTTAAAAAAAAATGATATCATTGAAAATATTTTACGACGAAAAACATTTTACGTCGAAACAAACGGATCATTAAATTCTTTCTAATAATGGGTCAAGCCTGTGTAATTTTAAATGTTATTTTTGTCTCTTAAAAAATGTGTCCTTTAAAAAAACTATTAAATTAAAATTTAATAGTAATTTATTACAAATTCAATAATAACAACACTATTTAAAAATTACATAGATAAATAAACTCAAATCTAAGAGCTTCACCATTATTCTATTTGTCATGTTGTTTAGACAATAATTAAATAAAATAAAACAAGAACAACAAACAGTTAGTGATCTCCAAAAGATGATATTAATGAATTGACCACTTTCCTCTTTTGTATAGTGGAAGTGGGAGAGCGCCGTCGTAGGTGTAAGTAATTTCCTTTGTCTCCTCCAATCAACTAGATACGTGGTGAGCTCTCTCTCTCTCTCTCTCTCATTCTCATGGACATGGACTCTTGTAATAAAAATTGTCTGACACGTGTCGGCAGTGGTCATGATTTAAGTGAAATTCAGGCTTTGTCCTTGTGATTAGCCGTGTGGATACGTTGTAGAAATTCTGGTTTGGTTCTCATGAAAGCTTGGATGAATCTGTGGGTTTTGAAGCTTGAATTTATTTTCCATGTTTCGGTTGATAATTTTTAGAATTGGGTTCAGTTTTGGAAGTAATTTTGGAGGGATAATTTCCTTAGGTACTTTGTTTCTTAAAACTTTGAGTTGATGATATTGTTGTGGTTTTAGCTAAAGGACCGTGAGTTTTAGTGGTGTTAATTTATGTTCAATGTTCTGGAATGAGTGCTGAAATTGGTTAGGATTGATTTCCTAGAGTTGTTGGAGATTGATTTTGAGGGTTTTGTCTGGGGATACCGAATGGTGTTTATCTTGTGGGTTTGATTCTTGAATATGTTAGCCTATGATTAATGCTCTATTGTAGGTTGTTGATGTTTGCTTGGAAATTGATTTTGATGGGTGTTTTGGTGGAACCCAAATCTGGTTTTGGGAGTTTTAAATTGAGTGATAATGTTGGTTTATGGTTATTTGTTAGAGAATGAGTATAATGTTTATAGATGTAAGTTGAGGCTTTGATCGGTGTATTTTTGTTGTTGAATTTCATGGATGAGTTTAATTTTAAGTAAGTTGTGATTCTTTGATGAAGTTTGATCATTGATGGGAATGCTTGTTGGAGTCGGTCTCTTTGATTGAGTGGCTGCAGTTTTGAGGAGAGAGTTGTTGGATTTGTGGTGTTGATTTTTGGTAGTCTTTAATGGCTATGGGCGATTGTATGTAAATCAGGGGTTTTGATTTATTTTGGTGAATGGCCATTGATATTGAAGGTTTGATTAATCTCTATTATGGTTGTTAGTATTTAAATGAAAGAACGGATGATGTCTGGCTTAGGTGTTCGCTAGAAGCCTTGTGGTAAGATAAGCTCGACATGAGTTGGACCTAGAGCCTAAGTGTAATGCTTAGCTTTGAGGTATAAGCATAAGTTTTGGTAAACGAATTCATGCTACAAAATATGATCGATAGTCTAATCTAGGGAGTGGTTAAAATAGTACGTTAAATAAGGATAAAACATTAAATATATTAGTAATTGTATTTAAGGTTAAAAAACGAAATAATTTTACAAACCTAAAGTCTAAGGTTAATATCATATGTGACAACTATTATGATGTAAATTACTCAAATAACCATAAGTTTGGAAATATAAGTTAGTAAGCTTATAAAAACACATAAATGTAGTATGAATCTATTAGGTGACAACTTAGTACCTAATTCACCTATCCATGTACACTAAGTATTTTAGGGTATCATCGGATTATGTTTGAGCTTTGAATGTATGTATGTGTATATATATATATATATATATGAATTAAATATATATTGTTAACTTAG
The DNA here is from genome assembly GCA_028654335.1 of Alnus rubra. Taxonomy (NCBI): domain Eukaryota; kingdom Viridiplantae; phylum Streptophyta; class Magnoliopsida; order Fagales; family Betulaceae; genus Alnus; species Alnus rubra. The sequence continues at coordinate 83,518 of JAJPGS010000754.1, forward strand.
TAAATAAAGAACAAACTATAAAAATGGTTAACAAAAATAATGTGATACAACAATAATGTATAAGTTAATAAAAATAATAAATACATCATTATATCAATAAACAAGATAAATATGAACCTAGACCTAAATGTTAAGGTGAATATTATACTCACTGAGAAGTATTATTTTCATATATGATGAATTGCAAATATATATTGTTTTACAAACTCGAACCAACTGTATATTGATTATGATATGTTTTGGATGATTTGAGTATTTTTGATTATATTGAAATTATGATGATGTTTTGAAGTATGAATATGATATTTGGAGTTTTTAAAAGAATGGTGTGACTGTACGATATGGTTAAGAACTTTGTAAACTGTGATTGCATGGGAACATGAATGTGATTTTAGTGAGTATAAAATTGGGGAACATGATGCATTGTGTGCTTAACGGCACAACTTGGTTACTTACGTGCTTAATTTCACAACCTTGAGTGAACGGACTCTATGTAATGTGAGTGAACGGACTCTATGTTAATGCAGGTAAAAGGACCCTATGTTAATATAAGTGTATGGACTCTTATGTTACTCGAGCCACGGCTCATGATACTCGCATATGCATTCATATATTGTGATGTGATGAATTGTGTTGCATGTCTTATATATAGTAGTTTTGCTAAATGTATTAGTTGCATGATTTAAGAAGCATGGAGGTTGAATGTGCCTAGATGTCCACATTGTTCAGAGATTAGAATGTTATGTCTTGGTATAGTAAGCGGTTGTTATTTATTTTTCAGCAAAGACGTGCTTGCATATTAGAGTCTCACTCTAGTGCTTGCATGATTACACTGACGCTCAAAGGCAATGAGTCTCAATGTATTCAAGCGTAGTGTTACCAATAACTGGGAATGTAAATATCTTTGTATAACTAAGCTAAATGTCTTGTTTTAGTATTTTCAAAATGCATTAAGCCTCAATTTATTGGGAGGCAGGTGTTTCATTAACTTAAGGATGCTAATGCTCTGTATAGATATGCCTCAAGCAGTAATGTACAGTGTGTTGGTATTTCTAATGCATGAGATGCTTGTGTTTTGGTTCAGTAGACTAAATGTCATTATTTCTAGCTGAAGGGTTATGTGCATGCGAATGTCCTCGCGTGTATGTAAACCTAAGTAAACAAACCACAAAGTATTATCGTAGGTGAGGTCGTATGTAGTTGTTTCTACAACAGAATTTTGATGTATAATCCTAGCTGCCTAGTATGTTTAAAATGTTTTCTAATAGTTAATGTTTGTTGTATCCACTATGAGGGTTTTCAAACATAAGTTTGTAAAATTGGTAGTTGTTATAGTGTACGCATGACTAAAAGGAAAAAGTTGATTTTTTGTAAAAACTCAGTCAATTTAATATTACTGAGGTCTCGATGTTATGTACTGAGATGATGAACTCATTCTTTCACCTATACAGATGTGGCAACCCCCACAACCATATAGATGATGTTCTTTTGGCTGTAGGTATTCCAGTCGTAGTTGATGGTGTTATAGAAGTGTACTTGGGATATCATGACTGAAGGTCGCTACGACGGTTGTAATTGACGAACCACGAGTGTCCACTGTTATATAGGTTTGGATTTATGGCTCGTGTCACCTGTGACACTTGTATTGTCGAGCCATTATTGTTATGTAATTATTGTGTTGATAAGACTTAAACAGATAGATGTTAAATGACTATTTTTGGTAATTATTTGTGATAGATGTATAAGTTGGGATTTCCGCTATTTAGGTTTATGTTTTTCGCTGCATAGATAGATATATGTTATATTCTGATTATCGAGTACATAATATAGGGCATATACCATATGTTGGCTTTGCGACACATCGTCGTGCCACTGTGAAAATCCATTTATATTTTAAGAGATTAATGTTTATGCAAAGGTTCGTCACAGTCATAGAAACTCTATTTCATTTTCTAAATGCTATTTCATATTTATCCTCCTTTGTTAGTCTCTTCACCTGCTTCTTTGAGCTTTAGGATCATAGTTAATCAGTGCAGGATGATCAAGGCCTAGACAGACCCCTATACTGTGTCATAAGCTGCAACAATTGCTGATGTCAGCAGGCTCAGTCGTTGACACCAGCACTGTATGGACATAACTGGAAAAGACAAGGTGGACATCCTGTGCTTTTTGATATCCGTGATGCTTTTAATGGGGTTTAAAGCCTCTCAAGAGATAAGAATTCAATCATAACTGTTTGTAAGAAACATGGTGTTGACAATGAATTATGAAAGTCTTATTGTCAAAGACTAGGATTCTCACAGGGAGCACCAGAAAACATCTTAATTATGTGCTAGTAACTATTTTATCAATTATGGCATGCAATTTGAAGTTTTAATATGTAATTAATTACTGCGACTGATAATGAATGATTTTAGTTGAACAGTTGTAATATTGAAGTCTATAGTTGGGTGACCTACCACTTCTCTCCCTCTCTCTCTTGTGCAGGGGTGTTATTGCCATTTCATCTTCTACACATGGTTCATGCATTTACACTGCGGGGCCGGGGGCTGATGGTATGATATGTGAAATTGATTCTCTGTCAGGAAACCTGTTGCAGAAGTTCAGAGCTACTACAAGGGCAATATCCTGTATGTCTGTTTCGTCAGGTAAATATCATCTACATCTATTGTGGTACTCTTGCCTTATAGCGGTAGTGAATGTACACATTGTGCTAAAAGTAGCGTTCGATTTCTAGATAAGTTTCTTAATTACCTTACAAAAGAATTCAATTTGGAATAATATGGTTCTCTGATCAGGATGTGGTGTTGTGTTAAGTAGATACTTAGATCGGAAATTAGATCTTAATTAGTTTCCAGATGACTGTAGTGAAATTGACAATCAATATAGATAGTCAGGGATGATTTTATCAACAAAATTCAGTTAGGTCTTATTCAATCATGGGGCACTTATTCCCATTACTTAGAAAATGATTGTGGTTTAGCTACTTTTTTCTTCTCAATTTGGTAAGTTATACATGCATCTGGTGGGTCTTGAAGTACTCCCTTCACCCTTTTCTATAAGAGGAGGTATCGTTTATATATGCTAGATGTCATTGCTTGTGGTTCAACTACTTTTAGATGAGATCACATGTATAATATCAAATGCATCTCGCGAAATTGTAAAACAGAAAGAAAAAATAATTCTATGGGTTAATTACCTTTTATTTTAATTTTTAATTTTGGGTTAAATACCTCTAAAGTCCCTGAGTTTTGACAACTTTATTTTTTAGTCCCTCAGTTTCAATTCGCATCATAGATGATACATCAATTTTGGGAAATGACCAAATTAGTATCTCGGTTAACTTCTCCGTCCAAAAATTAACGGTCCGCCACGTGTCAACCTCAGAAGTTGACACGTGGCACTATATAAAAAAATTAAAAATAAAAAATCTTTAAAAATTAATTAAAAATTAAAAAAAATTGAAAAAACATAAAAAAAGGGGGTGGCTGAGCCACCCCCTTGGCCCACCATGGGGGTGGCCGAACCACCCCCATGTGGTGGTTCGGCCACCCCCTGTACAGAAAAAAAAAAAAAAATTGGGTTTAGGGTTTTGCCCTTGGGGGTGGTTCGGCCACCCCCAGATCGGCCGTTCGGCCACCCCAAGGGCAAAACGAGAAAATTTTTTCCAAGGGGGTGGCTCAGCCACCCTCTTTTTTTTTTTTTAGTTTTTTTAGTTTTTTTTTAATTTTTTAATTAATTTTTAAATATTTTTTATTTTTATTTTTTATTTCTGAGGTTGACACGTGGCGGACCGTTAATTTTGGACGGAGAAGTTAACCGAGGTACTAATTTGGTCATTTCTCAAAATTGATGTATCATCTGTGATGCGAATTGAAACTCAAGGACTAAAAAATAAAGTTGTCAAAACTCAGGGACTAAAAAGGTGTTTAACCCTTTAATTTTTTTATAACACAGTAAGTGATTTGTAATTTAAGCCAAACACATGGATTGATTTTGCATTTATTCATTTTTTTTTTAGTTTAAGTTTTCTTAAAAAATTATTTTTTTTGTTTCAACTAATTTTTAATTTTTTAATTAGTTTTTTTTAAGTTTTTAATATTGATATTTTTATTAAATTATTTTTTGAGGGTATTTTTGTTTTTAAACAAAATTTAATGTTTAGAAAGAGAATATTACATCCAATTTAATGAGATTCTCTAACGGCGCGAGGTTTTGATAAGTAAAGGGTAGTTCGATGTTGTTGGGTGATGAGAATGTCAATTCACGGGGGTATATTAACAATGACAGATAGTTCATGGGTTAAAAAGGTAATTAACCCAAATTCTATAATACTAAACAAAAATGAAGTAGCTTAGCAAGTGGTTAGCAAGAAGACCTTCCTTGAGTCAGAGTTGAAATAAATGATTGTTGTAATTATTCTTTGGCTTTTGCCACCTTGGATATGTATTTCTCCAAGTCAGATGGGAAAATATTAGCAACTGTAGCTGCACAGTTGAAGATTTTTAACTGTTCTGGTCACAAAAAGATACAGAAGTTTTCTGGGTATCCTGTAGGTGTTATATATGCAGTTCTATGTTCGTTTTGTATCAACACCTTTTTCCTCTTTTCTCTATACACGAATGAATATTTAATCTGTCTAGTTATCTTCTTTGACTTTCTGTTCTTGGTCAAGTAACTTTTGTTAACTATTAATAGGGAGCTGTTCGGAGCATGATTTTTACTGAAGATGGGAAGTACATCCTTCTCCTCTGCTGTGTGTGAAAGATAGGTAGCAGTATGGGGGATAAGTGGTGGCAAAAAGCAGTCAGGAAGCTGTGTTCTTTCAATGGAGCACCCTGTTGTCTTTCTTGATAGCAGGTGCATTGATGGTGGGGAAGTTGATGATTCAGGTCTATGTGTTTTGGCGATTTCAGAAATTGGCGTATGTTATCTTTGGTTTGGACAGAACATTGAGGAATTACGCAACACCAAGCCCACGAAGTCTCGTTATCTTTTGAGGACATTTCCTCTATAGGTCACAAGGTTGCATTACCTACAATCTTTGCTGCAAAATTACCAGGCATTGCCATCCTTATGTCTGGGCAGGTCTTTGTTGCTTATGGATTGCTAGTAAAGCCATCATTTCAGAAAATTTTAGTGCATTCTGGCGCAGTAGTAAAGTTAAGGATTTCCAACGACGGGGTTCTTCTACCAATGAGTCAATCTCGTGTCAAGTCTGAGAAAGGGCTGGATTTACAAAATGGAGGTATGATTTCACCATGTAAACTCTTGTCCTCACTGATCAAATTTTCTTTGAATGTATTATGGGATTAATTGCGATGCATTCAAACCCTTCATTCCCACTCAAAATAAGCGAGACTCTGAGAATATCATGCACTAGAACCTTTTCAAATGATATGAAAAGCCATATTTCATTGGTGAATCTTTTGAAACTTCTTTTTTATATTGATTGTGCATACTTTATGGTGGAAACATGTTTCTTGAAAGAAAGTAGAGAACAATTTTTTAGTTTAGATATAATAGATAAAGTTAGTCCCTGGAGAATGGGTTTTTCCTTGCTTTGATGTATTTGGTTGGACAATACTCATCGAACACTTTTTAGATGATCCTCCTTATCATTTAGTTATGCCTAATATTCTTTCAGGAATCTTGCAATATTTTTTATTTCCTTATTTGCCTTATACAAGTGCTCTTATATGGTTTACAATTTAAATTGTAATATCAATTTTTGCATCGGGGTTGAAACATTCTTTTTATAGTTCTGGGTGGGTTGCTTATTCTTCTAAGAATATGAACAGTTTTTTTATTTTATTTATTTTTTCCCACTAAAGAGGTTGAATATAGGAACTGGCCTACTTGAAAATCCCACTGCATAACAAAAAGCTCACATCTTATAGATAAAGTGGAGGAAAGGATTTATGCAGAAAAAAGGGGAGGAATATCCACCAGAAAAGAGGGTTAATTTTTCAACCGATATAATTTATTCTCACAAAAACATGGGCATGAAAATGGATTTGGTTTTTACTATTTATGACTATTGGTATAGGTCTGATGTCAACTATGGTTTGCCCTTTTGCGTAGCTTAAGGAAGTAATGTCAATTGAAAAATGTTTGCATTAGGGTTTGCCCTTGCAATATTATGAACATTGATCCTTCAATGAGTAGATTTGTGGGATTTTCAATGCCTCCCCACCACCCTTTTTTTTTTTTTTTTTTTTTTCCTTTGGGGTTTTCATTTGAGTTGAATAAATAGAATTGGGGGTGTACGCCGCCCTAGGCGGGAGGGTTTTGCTTTCTGGCAACCTCCATCAGCCCCCAAGATGGAGGGTCGTTTTGCAGATACCGCCTGTTCCTGCGCATGGAACAGTTGTTTCTCCCCTAACTGCTTATACACAACCGCCTGATGTAGATCTATACATAATGAGGTTGTTTTTCTGGGGAGAGAATCTGAGGGATAGTTTGGTAGGGAATCGGAAAACGGAAGAGAACCAAATGGCAGACGAGTGAGATCAAAGGACAAAAATTTTCAACAAACCAATTTCTAATATATAGTAACATATGTCTCTTGCACGTGAAAATCACATATTTTTTTTTTTTAATTGCATGTGATTCTCACATATTTTTTTAATAGTTTAAATGACATTTGTCGCTTTTAGAGGGCGATTTGTATAAGTTTCTTACAAATCAATTTGTAGGAAATTTTTTTTGAGATCAAATGCCTCAAAAAATCCAATAATCTTCAAATGCATCATGAAAAACCAGCCAAGGACCAAAAAAATGCTACTCAGATTCTTCACGTACACAAACTTACACGTACAGAAAACATTAATTGAGAAGAAAGGAAAAAGAATAAAAAATCCGTAGGAAAACTTGACAAATCAAAATAAAATCCAGTAGAACATGACTGAAGGCAGCGAGTAGGAGTGGTAAGAGTGGGAGCTTCGGTGGTGAGAGGGGGTGGGGAGTCAAAGCTGCGGCAGTGAGATCGAATGAAATGAGAATCAAATTAAAGAAGCTGAGGAGTACACTGCCTTTTTTATAGTTCTGGGCGAGTTGCTTATTCTTCTAATAATATGAAGAATTTTTTATTTAATTTTTTTTTTTCCCACTAAAGAAGTTGAATATAGGAACTGGGCCTACTTGAAAATCCCATTGCATAACAAAAAGCTCACACCTTACAAATAAAGTGGAGGAAAGGATTTATGCAGAAAAAATGGGAGGTTCGGGTTTTCTTTGTATTTTGGGTTTGCTTTCTTGTATTTCGGGTTTGCTTTGCATTTTAGGTTTGATTTTCATTTGTATTTTGGGTTGTGGGTGTTTTTTTGGGAGGCTTATTCTGGTTTTCTTGTGGGTTTTGGAGGGTTTGTTAGGTTGGGATGCTTTCGGGGCAGGTTTGAGTGTTTGATGGTAGTTTTTTTTTTTTCTGTTTTTTGGGCTCTAGGTGTTATTGGTGCTCTTTGTGGGTATCAAATTTTAGGGTTGATCCTTGTAGGTTTGTTTGGGTTTTTCTTTTTGCGAGCTAGCTATGATTGTTTCTGTGTATATTCCCGGTATACTTAAGGGCGTCTTACGCTTTTTATAAAATTCTCTTATAAAAAAAAAAAAGAAAAAAAGAAAGAAAGAGGTGAGGAATATCCTCCATAAAAGATTAAGCTGTATGTTGAAAACGAGGGTTAATTTTTCAACCAAAATAATTTATTCTCACAAAAACAAGGGCATGAAAATGGATATGGTTTTTACTATTTATGACTATTTTTTTTTTTGAACATACTATTTATGACTATTGGTATAGGTCTGATGTCAAATATGGTTTGCCCTGTTGCGTAGCTTAAGGAAGCAATGTCAATTGATATATGTTTGCATGAGGGTTTGCCCTTGCAATATTATAAACATTGATCCTTCAATGAGCATAGGGTCTTACGGTTGAGGGTTTATTTAGGTTTCTTCTTGTGGACAATTTTGTTTGTTTTTGTGTATACTTCCTGTGTACGTAGAGGCGCCTTAATTACAATAAATTCCTTCTAAACTTCACCTCTTACAACCCAATCAAACATGTATGTCACTCATTTATAATTAAGATTAAAAGCCTAGAAGTCAAGTAGACTAGTTCATATACGTACCTAAACAATATCAAACACGGTAAAAACTATCCATTAAACTCCAAAACACCACAAGATCACGCAACAAACCCTAAATCTAAACAACCATCAACCAAAATTACAAAATCAAAACACATATGTCACGAAATCACCTGAACTTAAAAGCAACAATCAAACCCCACCCACATGAACCCAATTACCCATTAATACATGAGTACATCTACTTGAACAAATTAGTTGTTCTAAAGTAAGACATTAAGTGTATCTATGAAACTGCCTATACCCTTTGCTTCCAAATTCCTAGCCTTTATATGGTCAATAGCCAAACACTCCAAATAATTTGTACTCATTCTTCTAACTCCATGCAAGCCTTCCGCTTGCTACATTTCACAGTTTCATCATTAAGTAAGTGATCATGGAATTAAAATAACTTACCATCACTTGAGCCCTTTAGCACACAATTTTTTGCTTATCTTTCTCTCTTGTGATCCTGCATACACTTAAAAATAAAATTGTGTTATATAATTAATTTTACTTTACTTGCTTTGTTTACTCACGTGCCCTCCAACTACTAATCATTATATTAGTCAAGGCTTGAGGTTTCTCTCATAAAAGCTAGACAAGGCTTAGAAAAAATAAATAAATAATCAACAAAAGCAAAGTATTGACCCTTCTCACTATGCAACGACTTCCCTATAAAAGTAGAAAGTAACACCGGTGATATAACACTTTTAATGATATAGAGCCAATATTTTAGACATCGTTACAATAAAACCCACATAATATATGACAATCTTTGTATCATTGGATAGAAAGAGATTGTCTTAGTTAAAATGTGCCTATTATCAATTAATAAGTATAATATATATATATATATATATATATATATATATATATATATATATATATATATATATATATATATATAAAATAATAATAATAATAATAATAATAATAAACAGGTTACCGGTTACACGAGTATTAATCGGTATTTTAAAATGCTATAACCGGTAACCGCAACCTGGTACCCGGTTATCCGGTTGCGGTTATTTCCGATTATTCCGGCTAGCGGTTGTTGGCGGTTACTGGTTAATAACCACTCTGCTTGTACACCCCTATATTCAATGGTTGATCATTTAAAAAAACAAAAAAAAAAAAAAAAAATTGTTAGAGTTATATAAAAATTGTACAATAATCATTTCTCATGAAATAAATCATCTTCACTGATCTTTGTCTAACAGTAAGAGAGTTGATAATAATCTAAAGGAGAAATATTATATTCTACATTTTTATCTCACTTTTATCTTCCTTTGCTGAAGTGGCACTGCTAAGCAGCTTTTGGATCAACCCTTTTTCCTTAAAAAAAACTTACTGATGAGTAATGTTAAAAAATCCAATTTTATCATATAATTATTCTACAATACTCACGTGACAGTCCCAAATAGGAATATAAATACTCCTAGTTTTGGAGGAGTAATTCTAGATGTGATATAAATGTCCATCAAGTGTCCATCAAATAATGATGTGGCTTTTAAAATTACCATTGGGCATGTGATTGATCAAATGGTGAATTTGATCAACTTGTGATTTTAAAAGTCACCTCATTATTTAATGGACACTTGATGCACATTTATATCACATGTAGAATTACTCGATTTTGGAGGCACTACCCCCCAATCTTTAAAAATCCCAAAAAAATTTAAAAATCTTTCTACAAAAATGTCTTTTCTAATTTCGTCCTTAGTCCCAACTAATCTTTACATCAGTAATTATTAGAAGAAAAAAGTACATGCATATATCCCCCTCAAACTACAACACATTGTCAATGACTTCCTAAACTACCAATTGTGTCAATCTTCTCCCTAAGTTACCAAAACAATGTTAATGTCCTCCCAATAACAAAAAAAAAAAAAAAAAAAAAAAAAAAAAAAAAAAACATTTTCATAAATAAAAAATGAAAAAAATATATATATATATATATATTAAAAATTATAACAAAAAAATAAAAACTACAAAAATATTAAATAAAATAAACCAAGACAATTAATTAAATTTTTGTTCTAAAAACTAAAAAAAATTAAATATATATATATATATATATATATATATATAAATGAAAAAGAAATGAAAAACAAAGGCCATCATTTTATTCTTTTCGTTTATTTTTTAATTTTTTTAATTTTATTTTTATTTTTTAAAACAATTTTTTTTTTTGTTTTTTAATTTTTAATTTTTAAGTTTTATTTTTTAATATGATTTTTTTTTGTTTTTCTAATTTATAAGGTATTTTTGTTTTATTGAAAAAATTTAAGGTCATTTTTGTCTTTTTGTTGGCTTTGAGGGGGATATTGACAATGAAATGATATTTTGAAGGGGATATATGTATTTTTTCCTTATTAAAAAAAAATGATTAAAACTGCTACATTAATATTATTTGATAAAAATATAATACATGTCATTGAAGGCTCATTGACCGTATAACATAAGTTAAATGTGAAATAAAAGTGGGTTGTACTTGTAATTTAGGGATGAAAATGTGGGCGCTATTTGCAGATATTCGCTATCCGCAAAAATCACTATCGGCATATGTAGTTACGGATAACGGTTTTAGAGAATGCAGATTATCTCAAAGTTTAAGACCTTTAGGTTTGTTAAGTTTTTTCACTATTATCTCAAAGTTATACCTCACTACATTTACCTTTTTTTCTTTTTCTTTTTTTCTTTGGGTAATCCAAATCCCGATTACTCTATAAGACAATAACCCTATATATATGGCTAATAATCGTGATTTGTGCAATAAGTAAAATCTTAATTTATTTAAGTTTACATATAATAATAACCGCATTATTTAATCTTGCATATAGATTTTGATAGTAATATTTACACTCATGACCTAATGTGCAAACGGTGAATAATAACTATTTTCAATAACTACAATAACTGCATAAATACAAATACTTAAAAATATAATACAAATATAAATATTACAAATAACCAGGTCTGCATCCATATTTTCAAACTAACTTGTGGTGCTCAAACCAAGCTTAATTTTTAAAACTCGACGGGAGCTCGAACTCGGCTTGAGCTTGTGATAAATAAGCTCGAGCTTAACTCGTCATAAATCTAAATGAGTCGAACTTGGACATGCACTGCTTTTCCGAACTCGGCTTGTTTACATCCCCATAACTTGTATAGCATTCCTGAATCTAAAGAGTTCCACCTACTTTATTGGCAGTGAGAACGCACCATGAAAGGGCCTTTTTATACACGGCTTTACCAGACGACCTCATGTTGCCTACTACATGGCCGATCTTTCCTCGACTCTACGTCGCTGACCCTTCCCTGTTTCTTGAGAAATGATTCTTGCACATCTTTTGTACATCATTTTTCAAAATCAACCATTAGATTTGTAAGAATCACAAGGATCCACATGTAGGTCCTACAGATCTAATGGTTGATTTAGAAAAGTGAGGTACAAAAGATGTACAAGTGATGTGCATGTAACATATCTCCTGTTTCTTTGCCCAAGGACCAAACGTCAACGCTTTCTTGAGAAACAAAATACAAATAATTAAGTTTTTTTTTAAAAAGAGAGGCTTAGAAGCCTAAAAGGCCCTCCTTCCCTCAACTATTATTTTATCCCAGAGCAGAGATCTGGTGAGAACAACTATAATCCAAACCCAATTTCTTGACAATAGACAATGATTTAAAAGGTTTAAATGACGGTTCTGGGTTGTGAATTATGTGCTTTCCGCTTACTTTCCGGCCATCGAGGACAGCACTTTTGGGAGGATGTTCTATGTTAAGGACACGTTTCATATACCCAATGTGTTGAAGTTCGAGTAAGACAATGCCAGAGCTACGAGGAAAAACATGGCTTCCAAGAGCAATTAAACCATGAAATTCATCTGGGTATGTATGAATTCTATCTGTTTCATTTTCTTCGATTATCTTTTTTTGATAGGTAAAAGAGAGGCAAAGAGAAAGAAAAGCATTGGACGATTATCCTGGCTAAACATTGGACGTTTATATATGTGATTTAAACCTAGTTTCTTTTTACGTTGATTTGAAAATATGTAGGTGGATATTGTTTGTTTAGCTTAATTCAATGAGGCAGACCTATTTGCGAATCTGATCGTGCAATCCAGCTTTTGTATATTCGCCGATCAAGTTTAATAAGAGATGTACGTAGTCAAGAATCACAGTGTATGCCGCTTGGTAGGCCGTCTTAGGGAAGACCCTCACCATGGCAATCTAAGAAAACGACATATCATTAATGTTGAGTGGTGTTGCATGTGTAAGAAAAGTGGGGAGTGAATGGGCCATCTTCTTCTCCACTATGAGTTCGCAAGTGCACTTTAATTTGGAATTAATACAGTCTTTAGCAGTGTAAGGTTGGCTTGGGTTATATCTAGAAGGGTGGTAGACCTCTTTGCTTGTTGGAAAGCGCCAGGGGTTGGTCTCAACTTGATGCGGTTTGGAAGATGATTCTGTTAAGACTCTCTTTCTTTGGGCGGCTACTTGAGATTCTAGTTTTTCGAATTTCTTGTATTCTTAGATCTCTTCTCTGATTCTAGCTAGGCTTCTCTCTTATGTATATATATATATATATATATATATATATATATATATATATAGTGTATGCCTATAATTTTTTTACTAGAATCTTTCCTAAAATATGTTCAACTTTATTTGAAGATTCATACAGTAAAATGATAGAATTATCTCCTTATCTGGTCTAGCATTTTTTATGACCATAATGTGATACGAAGGAAAAGTTATGCATAGTAATTGTTGATAAGTAAGCAAAATTTTATTAAAATAAAAGCGTAATTAAGGCTCCCTTAAGAACATAGGAATAACCAAAGCAAACCTGCAAAAACCCAACAAAATCTACATAACCTACACCCTAGAATCCGAAAAAGAACACCCAAAAACAACCCACCAAAGAACCCAACTAAACACAAGGAAATAAACCCTAGGACCCGAAAGACAACCCGCAAAACCCACCAAGGCACACAACCCTACGTCATGTGAGCCCTGCCTTTCCTACGCCTAGAGGAAGCTTTAACGACGTTATAATTGATGGAGCTTTGCAAATTTAGGAGCTCCATCTTGCCTTTGGACTTCTAGTGCGCTATCGCTGAAATTCTTTTTCTATGGCATGCCGAATTGCCAAGGCCTCCTCCCCAAAAGCATCATCCAATGCCCAATCCAAGGGCAATCCATCCCAAAAATCAACATCCTCCTCCCAAACCAAAATCTCCCAATTATGATCAAAACCAACAGGCCAATCCCGAGATTGGTAGAATCCATTTCCCTTAACGAATGAAGGAATGATGCAACCACTGGGAGGGGAGGAAAGTCTTAACACCCTAACATCGTTGACATCCCAAGGTGAAACGGGAGTGACTGACACAGTCGGGCGAGGGTTGAGAAATCCCTTCCAAAATAGACCCGGCTTCACTGAAGGCTCTACAACCGCTTCCTTAATATTTAATAACTAAGCCGGCAGCCGTCTTCAAGGCTTCCAGGAAATCTGAAAGTAACCCATCATTCCACTTCACAGAATAACCTTCCCTGAGCTCCCTAGTCCTCCGATAATAATGCTGAAAAGGTTTGGACTTATGCAACAAGAGGAGGGAAGAATGAATCTTCTCCCTCAACTCGGCTACCCCTGAGATAGAAGGAGGGGCGAAAGCTTCCCTGGATCTGGTAGCACTCGGAGGAGTAATTAGAGCTCTGGTTTTTTTCGGCAAGAGAACCAAAAAAACTAGAGCTTACATACGACCTTTCCAGAATCGAAGGAACAATCAGAGTCACCGGAGGTAGCAGCTCCGGAGCCGGAAAGGAGGGGAAGGCGAAAGGGGGTGACGACCCACCCTAAGGAGAAGGCAAACCCAGAACCACCTCAAAAATAATCTCCGACGTCGACTCCGGCTAAAGAGAAAACCCATGGGTATTCGTCGGGCGCGAGGCTTTGTGTTTCTGAAAGAAACGACCCAATCGAAGCCCTAAACTCTTGCGGCCCAGAAGCCTTCCTACAGCCAGGCCCATGTCCAAGTTGAAGGTGACGGCCAACTTGCTCCACATGCGCAAGTTTGAAAAAACGGATTTCGAATTCAAATGGGGGGGTGGGGTGGAGGAGACTTCTTTCCCAGCGGACGGGGAGGCTAGTCTTTGTCCAACATAACGAGCAGAGGAATCTCCAAAGAATAGCAGTCCACCGCCGATCTTGGGGCCTCCTCTACAGACCTCTCTGCCGGAAGAAGATCAAGAGCACATGGCTTCACTAACATAACCCTTATTCTGGGTTGACGACCACCCACTGTGGACAACACCTTCGCGGCAAGGACCGAATCCGACCTCAAAACTTCCGCAAATGAAGGCCCCATCCACTTTGAAGCCAAGCCCAAACTTGGTCCGTTTCCCTTTCCATCCTTCTTGTCTGTTATAGACGAAGAACCAAGCCCACAACCCACCGTGGCAGAGAGGAAGACGGTAGCCTCTCTCAGCTTGTCGAAGAATTTGTGCCAACCCTACCCTCTACGTCCCTCAGGGATCAGAATGATCCCTCTCCGACCACCCATCCTTTACGTTGTTGCCTCCAAGAATCGGCCAACTTTGTTACCACCTCTCCGAGCAATCAAGACTTTCGACCCTTCTCTGAAGGATTTGATAAAGTCTTGATCTTCTGGGTAACCCAAGAGAACTTCCAGCGTTGATGCAAGCCACTCAGAGCAATGAGAACATAAGATGATCTCCCCGAAGCTTAAAACACCGACAGCAAAAGAGAGTCTAGGAAGTGAAATGGGAAGATCCCCTAACTTGACGCGCTCTCACGCGCCGACACTAGGGCTTAGGGGGAGTGTTTGAGAGTGAAAGAGAGAGAGTGTCTAGCGAGAGTGTTGAGCCTAATTTTCCAATTATGCGTTGTAATTGAGAAAATGGTAGAGTTGATAGGTTATCAAATAGGGTTGAACCTATAGAGTGAGCTCAGTCGTGTGATAAAATTTGATAAGTGGTATGTTTAGGACATTTCCAATGTAATATTGTTTGTAATGTATTTTTCAACTAAAAGCCAGTTATTTGAAGTTTTTTCTTGTCGTGCCTTTTGGAAAGGAAGCTTGGAAATGAAAGCCAAATGTAATGAAAATTTATGTGACATTTTATGATGCTCAGCCTTTGTCCACCAAATGAGGAGGAATGTCTTCGGCATTGAACTTTTGTTCAATGGATCTTTATGTTGGGAAATTACTATAATAATTGACTTTGATTCTGTTCTTTCTCTTTGGCGGTCAAATTTCTGATGAATATTGTGCACGAATTTTTGTCGTCATTTACTTTGGTGAGGAAGCAAACACTTTTGTCATTATCGTATATTGTTTATTGTTTTTTGAACCCAAAAGATAAAATAGAGGCACTTAAGTTACCAAATTTGTGAAGGATAGAGCCTTGTTTGTTTAAGATACAAGATGGAAAAATCCCAATGGTGTTGCTTGATCATCTGTAATGACAAATTTTTATGGCATAAGTTCTCTTACCCTGCCTTTTACCTTCCCTTTTTCTTCTAAAAAACCAAAGCACATCTTTTGATTTAGATATTTGTAACAATGATGGTTTTAGGGCTCATAGGCTCAATTTAGTTTCATCTTTATCTCTCTGAGAAGCCCATTCATTTGAATCTTTCATTTTCCTTGTGTTAGTCTTTTGCTTTGTTTCTTCATATTATTAAGAGCGTGTCAGACTTTTTTTCCCTTTTAGTAAGGTTGCCTATCTAACTACCATGAATTTTTGGGGATTGTTAAATGAGCAGTGAATAGAAGTGTTTCTTATTATTTGGTTTAGATTACTACATGTGTAGATGCCTCATTAGCTAGGTGCTTTGCAGGAAATTGGTTAAGCAATAGGACAAGCATATAGTTTTTTTTTTAATTGATAAGTGACAGGTGCACATGATGGGTTTTGAAGCCCCGACCTCACCCTCCGCTATGTACTTTTAGGGGGAGGAGGTGACATTTGAGCTAGAGCTCATTTGCAACTGGCATACTTTTTAATAGTGGTGAAAATACGGGCGGATAATAACCGCCCGCAACCGCTAGGGGTGTGTAAATACCCGTTGGCCCGCACCAACCTCGCCAACCTCCCAGATCCGACCCACACAAGCCCGTTTTCACATTCATTTTTGTGGGCACGGTTTGAGTTTTTGTCAAACCTTGCAGAGCAGGGCGGGTCTCGGGTAGTGTGGTTAAAAATCCTTGGGTCCCCGCCCTGGCCCGCATTGCAATATTAAGAACAAATAACCTTAACCCCCCATGCGCCGCTCTTCAGTTTCTAGGTACTTCTTCTTTGTCTCTCTTCTTCCCTTCTCTTCTTTCTTTCTAGTTTCTTCCCCTCTCTTCTTCGAGTTCTTTCCCTACGCCAGCGACTTGTACGACTCAAATCTCCTCCGTGAATCCGTCTCTCTGCCCTCACAACCATGGTCTCTCTCTCTCTCTCTCCCTTTCTGGTTTTATTTCTGCTGGCTTTCAACTTGTGCCCGTGTTTAGGGGCAAGAGGTTGTCGTGAAAAGAGAAGTGACAGTGGAGCTGAAGAACGACCACCGCGATTGCTATCCACCACCAGCAATGGATTCTCACGACAATCTCACCACCGCTTTCACCACCTATAGCGCGCAGATCATAACTTACGGCCAAGCTCACACACCCATGAGGGCCACGACACACGGCCACCGACAGCACAGCCCTAGGAGGCACGCACAACACAGTACGCAATTTCATTTCTCACGAATCTTGATCTTTCTTTCAGTCTTTCCTTTCATTTGAATCACAGATTTGGCCTGAATCAAGGATACCCACACAAATCGCACAACCCGCCCCAGCACAAACCGCAACCATGCGGATACACCGTTTACCCCTGTGGCCACGGGTAAGGGTTTGCACAACCTGCAAGGGTGCGGGGAGGGGGCAAAAAGGGCAAAAATCCACCCCACCCAGCCTTGTGCACACTCCTACTAACTGCTATCCACATATGCGGATGCGGATAGCGATTGTGTGGTATGTGGTTAATAATCGAATCCGCATTCCCTTCATATATAATATATACTATATATATTTAATTAAATTCACTAAAACGTCATTTTGAATTTGGTAAGTTTAGGACCTTTAGGTATCAGAGCACACTCATCATCTTCCAAAGATATTCCTCCTACTCCTAACAGCAAAGATATTGATGTTGGTCAACAACTCAATACTAACAACAAGATCCCAAGAATCAAGGAAAGCTCTTAACAGCTGATGGCGCTCGTGTTCCGTTGCAGGCATATAGAAAATCACAATTCCTTTCTTTCACAAATCGTAACTTGTTGCAAGTCTTTTGTAGCAACAAGAAAGGTGTTGTACATTACTTACATGTTGTGCTTTTTCAGGGAATGATGCATAAGTTTTCATTGGTTACCAAAACATACTCTTAAAAAACAAAAAACCCTTGGTTCTCTTTTCTGAGAACGTCTAGTGAGGAGGAAGGTGAGGCGCTCCTCCCTCCCTCCATTTCTGGTTCTTTCTCCTTCTTTTTGGTCTTTATGTTTTGGGTTTTTTCTCCTTGGGTGTAGAGCTTCGGTGGTTGGGAGTAGATCCACTTCCGGTTCCCTTGCCGGCTTGCTTTACCGTCGACGTCGCTTCAATGGGTGGCCGTTGCGCCGGTGTAGCGTGGCTATTTTGGTGCTTTTGCATCTTGGGTTGTAGATCTACGGCGTTTGGGTCCTCCTCTCCATGCACGTGCCACACTGGGAGCTCTTCCGCCTTGTTCTAGCTACCCTCCGCCGTCGTTGAGCTGTTGTTGGCCGCCACGCGCCATTCTGGCCCGCGTCGCTGTGGATGTGTCTGAAGTTTGAGGGTTAAATTTACGGTGTTTGGTGCCTTTTCATTGCGCACGCACCACCGCCTCTGTAGTTTTTTTTTTTTTTTTTTTTTTTTCTCCTGTAGCTCTGGTTTTTCCTTTGTATTTTGGGTTTACTTGTCTTCCAGCTTTGGTCGGCTCAGATTTTTTGGTGTTTCACGTGGGTTTTGGGTTTGTGGTTTTTTTGGGAGGGTTGTTCGAGTTTTCGTTTGGGTTTTGAGGGTTTTGTTGGGTTAGGGTGCCTTCGGGGCAGATTTGGGTGTTTTTTGGGGGCTTCTTCTGTATCTGAAGGGGGGAGGGGTTCTTTCTGTTTTTTGGGTGTTTAATGGGGTTTTCTCTGTACTTTGGGTTTTATGTGGGCTTTGGGTTCCTTTTTGTGGGCTAGTTGGGTTTGTTCCTGTGTATACTACATATGTACTTAGGGGCACCTTACTCTTTTTAATAAAATTTTCTTATTTATCAAAAAAAAAAAATATTTTATTTTAAATTTATCATGATTGAATACTTTGTAACTAGTTTGTAACCGAATGGTCTATAAATACAATACAGCAACCATGTTCAAAGGCATAGAAGCGAAAAATTTCTTGCTAGATCATTTGATTCTTTATTAGGTTATGTTACGGGCCTCTCCTTCTCTTTCTCTCGTCTCCCTCAAAAAAAAAAAAAAAAAAAACCCTTGGTTCTCCTTTTTGAGAATGCCTATTGAGGAGGGAGGTGAGGCACTCCTCCCTCCCTCCTCCACTTCCAGATCCCTTCCTTTCTAGATCCTTTAGTGTTCTTTCTCCTTCTTTTTAGTCTTTCTGTTTTGGGTTTTTCTTCTTCTTGGGTGTGGAGCTACGGTGGTTGGGAGTAGATCCACTTCCGGTTCCCTGCTGGCTTGCTTTACCTTTGACGTCACTTCAGTGGGTGGCCACCGCACCGGTATAGCGTGGCTGTTTTGGTTCTTTTGCACCTTGGGTTATAGATCTACAACTATTGGGTCCTCCTCTCCATGCATGCGCGTCACCGGGGGCCTCTCTGTCATGTTCCGGCCCTCCTCCGTCAACGGCTCTGCTGTAGGTGGCCGCCAAGCGTCGTTCTGGCGCGCGTGGCTGAGGGCGTGTTTGAAGTCTGAGGGTTAGATCTACGGTGTTTGGAGCCTTTTCACCGCACACGCGCCCCACCGGTGGCTTCTTCGGCTATTTTTACGTCTTCTTCGACTGTTTCAGTAGCTCTTCGGAGGTCGTGGCACCACGCGCCACCGCCTTTTTTCTTTTTTTTTTTTTTTTTTTTTTCCATTTAGCTCTAGTCTTCCTTTGTATTTTGGGTTTGCTTGGATTTCGGCTTCGGTCAGCTCGGGTTTTTGGGTGTTTTTCGCAGGTTTTTGGTTTGTGGGTTTTTTGGGTGGGTTGTTCGGGTTTTAGTATCGGTTTTGGGGGTTTCTCCTGTTTTTTGGGTGTTTTATGGAGTTTTCTACTGTATTTTGGGTTTTATGTGGGCTTTGGGTGTTGTGGGTGTGTAGGTCCTCGTGGGTTTACTTAGGTTCTTTTTGTGGGCTAGATGGATTGTTCCTGTGTATAGTACCTGTATAAATAGGGCACCAAACGTTTTTTTTTTTAATAAAATTTTGTTACTTATAAAAAAAAAAAAAAAAAAGGTTATGTTAAGTTTTTTTCACTATCATCTTAAAATCATACCTCACTACATTTTTCTTTCTTTCTTTCTTTGGTTAATTCAAATCCCGATTACTTTATGAGACAATAACCTTCTATGGCTAATAATCGTGAATTGTGTAACTAGTGAAATCTTAACTTATCAAAAAGTGAAATCTTAATTTATTTAAGCTTGCATATATCAATAGCTGCATTATTTAATCTTGCATATAGATTTAGATAGTAATCATGAATGCTCATTACCTCATATGCGGATAGCGGATAATAATCGCAATAACTACGCGGATGCGGATAGTAAGTGTTACATGAATGATTTCTTGAACACCCAACAGGATAATTTGTTAGGTTCTGAGGGAACCTAAACTTTTTCAAACACGAGGTTTAGGATTAAATTTGCATGCTTTTTATTATCACCATCAAATCTTTAAATAAGGAAATTACATACTTGGAGATTATCACTTACAAACCTTGGTGATAACATCTCCTACTAGGACTACAAAGCTTGGAGATAAGTCTCTAGATGGTCGATAAGATATTGATCTAGGATAATGATCTACAACTCTTCTCCTACTCTAAGTAAATAACAACATCAAGATACAGAAAACTAATAAGTACGATAGTGCCCTACTCAAACTAAATAACCAAAACAATTGAAAGACTACCACTTAGCATGCCAATCCTTATCCACGTAACAGTAAGTGCATAATTCAGATGTGGATACCTAAATGTGGTAACATTATTATGCGAATGCGGATGCGAATATTGCTAATAACAACATCCGCATTTTCACCACTACTTTTATACATAATATAAATCACCGTAGGTGGCATTATTCAGTTTTATAGTTTGATGATAGTTGGGGAAAAGCATTCCAGAAGGAGCAACATGCTGGCCCCTAACTATAATAATTGTTGATTTGATTTGTCTTTGTCTTAAGGGTCCTCGAAAATAAATAAGTTATTTTTCTGATTTTCTTACAAATCATAGAACATCATTACATGGTATGGGGATAGGGGATTTGAGAGAGTTAAAATGGGGCAAATCAAAGCCTACTAAATGCTAATGCTGTTGTCTTTTATCACCTGAGGTATGTGACATCTTTAAAAGAAAAAGAATCAAAAATAAGTACATCTTTACCCAAAATCTTATAACTTCATTTTTTTTATAAGTAATTGACAATATCATTAAAAACGTAAGGCAGCTCCTAAGTACAGAGAGAGTATACAAAAATAAACACCTAACTTGAAGAAGCAAAAAGAATAAGGAAAACGCTATAACTAATCGACAAAAGAGATACATAAGCAACAATCCACATGTACAAAGTTCTAAAGAATAAAAATAAAATCTTCTCCCATGTCCTTTCTCGGTCCTCAACTTTTTTTGTTCATTTCCCTCTATAAACACCATAAAATGCACGTAGGCACCATCTTCCACACTGCAGCACTCTGCGGACAGCTAGAGAACTACCAGCGGGCGTATAGATCGACAACATGTCTAGGCATAACCCACGACACCCAAAAACGACTAAATAAAGGCAATCCAATTGGCATAAGCCACTTCACAATGAAGTAGAAGGTGGTCCACGAGCTCCCCATTGCTCTTACACATGAAACATTTATCCATCACAATAACATGCCACTTCATGAGATTTTCCATGGTAAGGATCTTACCTAGAGCTGCCGACCACTCGAAAAAAGCCGCCATTAAAGGAACCTGAGTTTGCCACACACTCTTCCAAGGAAAACGGCTCCCTTCAATACAAGCCAGGGAGCTATAAAAGGATTTGACCTTAAACAACCCTCTTTTGGTTGGGATCCACCACAGCTTATCTTCACTTCCTTTTTTCACTCTAGCAGAATGCAGCACCTAGAAGAAACAGACAAAGATATCCACCTCCCAATCTTGCGCCACTCTAGCAAACCTCACATTCCACTAGTTAGAACCACCCAAAAACTCCAAGTGATTTGCAACGGAGGGATCGTTTACGTGAGCAATACCAAATAAAACTAGAAAAGCTACCTTAAGAGCCACATCCCCGCACCATTTATCATGCCAAAACTAATCCGAGATCCATCCCCCACCTCGAACTTGGTATGACAAGAGAAATGCTCCCATCCTTTCTTGATATTCTTCCATAACCCCACCCCGAACACACCAACAGGCTCTAGAGAACACCACCACCCTATAAATTGCCAAATTTAGAGTTCATCGTAACTCTCCACCAAGCCTCTCTCTCAAGCTCATATCACCACAACCATTTGCCTAAGAGAGCTCGGTTGAACACCATCAAATTCTTAATACCCAACCCTACCTCAGAAATCAGAGAACAAACATTGGACCAACTCACCAAGTGATATTTGAATTCTACAACTAACCCACCCCACAAGAAATCACGTTGGAGCTTCTCAATGCATTAACAACACTCACCGGGAGAGGAAAGAGAGACATAAATTACGTAGCCAAATTGGCAACGGTACTCTTAATAAGGATAACCTTGCCACCCTTCGACAAATACATCATTTTTCAACTATCCAACAGACAAATTATATTTTCAATAAGGCCATCCCATCGTTGCTTGGCTTTATAGGAAGCCCCCAATGGCAAAATCGAGATACTTCACCGGCAAAGTGGAAACCCCACAACCTAGCAGCCTCGCCAACCTTTAGTAGGCTTATGACTTCATTTCTCATGATTACTTTAGTAGGCTTTCAGTTTTTGCATATAAATGATAAACTGGTGGGAACCAAAAAAACATCATTGGGACTTTGTTGAACCTGAAGACCTTGTGCAAACTCTTATTTTATATATATATATATATAAGTAATCGAGATATATATATCGCAGGGTTATATGCTTAGGCAAGATCATGGCTTTGTTTAGTGGTTATAAAACTGTGTATTATATGATGCTTCATTTGAGTTTTAAGCTTTGAATTAAGTTGGTACTGTGACCCTCAATATTCTAATACATCATTATTAAAGTTACATGTACTTGCGGGTACAAGGCTTCTTTTTGTCATTATGTAGGAAATGATTTTTTTTTTAATTATTTTTAATGAAATAATAGTTATTGATGTGCTTCCATCATTGATGGTTAATATAGGTTGTAGCTGAAAATGAGCCTCTACCTTTACTTTCCTTCTCCCTTAAATTTTATTGCCAAGTATTGGTGGTTCTTTTCCATATATATGTTTTATCTAAATGCAGAAGAATCAAATATCTAACGAGTGATTTTAATATTTTGAGCTTAACTATTCTATGCTTAATTGGTGATTGGATATTCGGTAAGGGGGTTCATGGCAAGATAGGGCATTCGAAAAGAAGCTTTCATGGATGAGGAGTAGGATGGATGCGGTGAAGGAGCACAATTAGGACTTTTGTGTCAATTCGTTTCATGTGGTTAAGGAATCACGTCTGATAATGAGCATGATTTAAGGATTTGAAGTGGATGTCAGAAACAGGATGAGTGTATATATAATTAATATGTCTCGGACCTAGTTACAATTAATGCTGATTGAGGATTCCATAAATTGTTTCAGAAATGCTACATGTACTCAAACTTTTACAAAATGAGCCTTACTAACTGATGTGGAGCTTATTCAATGGAGATGATCAAAGCAATTAATAAAAAGAAATGCTACGAGTACCAATGAATAAGCTTCACATCATCTTAGTAAGACTCAATTTGTAAAAGTTTAAGTACATGTAGCATTTCTCAATTGTTTTGGTCTGATACTCCCAAAGGAATTGTTTTCTTCGAGTTAAAAGTGCTATAGCTAGTGATGAGAGGAGAAAAATAGTGCTTTAGGTCTCGTTTGGTTCCAGGATTAGACCCGTGGAAAGGAATAGTTATTCCTACGGAATAACTATTCCTTTGTTTCGTTGTATATTATTTAAGGGAATAGTTATTCCCTTACGAAGAGGAATACCTATTCCTTTCCGGTGGTAATAAATAAAATTTGACTTTTGTCCAAAAGCCCCAACCCTCTCGACACCCAACGGCTGAAGAAGAGACCGTCTCTCATCCCTCTCTCTGTCTCTGTTTCTCAACCCAGGTATCTCTCTCTCTCTCAATCTTTGCAATTATTCTGCAATTATATTCTCATCCCTCTCTCTCTGTTTCTCATCCCTCTCTCTATTTCTCTACCCAGCTTTGTTGTGGGTTATGTTGTATGTGTATTTTTTTGCTGATTTCTGTGACATAGCCTACGGAATGTACTTAGACATAGCAAAACGAGTACCTCTTGATATCATAGTGGGACTCCAATTGCCATGCGAAGGGGCAGACCTGGAATGAATTCCTTTCACCTTGGACTTGCTGGTGGAGACAAGCAAAGTGCAAAGCCGTTGCTTGTTGGGTTGGGAAAAACTTTGTAAGCCAAAAAAAAAAATGAGGGAGGCTTGGGTTTCAGGGACATGTATGCCTTTCATCTGCGCTTTGGTAGCAAAGATGGGTTGGAGACTAGCTGGGAACCAGATTATCCTGCTTTCCTTAAACCTATGTAGTGTGTAGGTGGCATGTTGCAATTAGGACCATACATCGGGCGAGTTTTCCCCTCATCGCTAGACGGATTTCTGCGTTGGAGCTGATCAGTAGCGAGAGGGATTTTTTTTCTTTTTTGAGGGGCATGATGGGTTACCATCTGCACTACATTCTGAGCTCCTCTGGAATAGTTTTGTTTTCACCAATTGTTAGCTATTATCCTAGGCATTTATAAAAGAATCCTATTTATTCGTTTGATATATTTAACTGTTATTTTTGTTGCAGCAAAATTTGGTGTTAGCCCTCTGGGTGTGTTTATAAGCCATCCATGCATGAGTACTACTGGTTATGCTTTAGAAAAATCTGATTGTTGTGAATATGAGGCTGGTGGTTATTAGTTGATGAATACTATGTAGCAAAATTTTGACAGCTAATTAACATATAAAAAGAGGAAAGGGCCCTAGGAATCAGTAGCTGTAATGAATAGGTTAGCAATCAATTTGCCTGCCCGTTTATGTTACTCTGTAGAAAATATAAAGGTAACACCTAATAAAAATGAGAACAATTAGCTCTTAATTAATCAACGTTATTGATTTTAGATGTCCACACTACCGAGCTAATTGTTCTCATTGTTTTATACGTGTTTTTGAGGATTGCCTCCTTAACTAATGGAAAATGTTCCTTTGTATACTGCTACATTAGACTTTCGAAAATATAGTTGCAAATAAACTGTTTTGTAAGATATTATATCCATATATGGCATATATACCACATATACGGTGTATATATACGATATTATGGTTATGGTAATTTTTATTAATTAATTTAGATTACCGTAATGGAATCGTTTAATTGATTTAAAATAAATTAATAATATTGTTTCCTTGATGGGAGGAACAATACGGTATTTACCATATTTGAGGGTCCCTGACCTAGTTTATAAATTAATAGCCTGTGTACACCATTAGTACGGCAATACAGTCATAGGCATAGGTTAAAAGATCCCTCATATAACACTTTCTTGTTCTTCAGGTGGAAACGCTTGAGCAAATATGGCTAGAGGTAAACCTAGATCATTGTCTCTTATTTTCCGCTGCGTATGTTAGTTTAAGCATAATAAATTTATATGTTCTTACATGCTTTTCTTGGCTTCCTCTACTGGGAGACAAGGAAAAAGAAAGAAAAAAGGGACAAGAATCATCAAGAGCTATATACGTTCTTTTTTCAGAGTTCTCTTAAATTGTTCATTCAAATTCCCATGTCAAATGATTCAACCTTAGTGCTTTAGCTAACATTTGCCTTGTGAGATTTGTGCCTGAAATTAAACTTGCATAAGATTACCTTAAGCTTTGAATAGCCAACACTCCACCAGACAGGACCAACAAAGTGAAAGGCTCTTAATATGTCTAATACTTCTGGAATCAGGGCACCAAATGCTGTCTTACCTCCTTCTATTGTCTTTTTTTTTTCTTTTTTCTTTTTCGTTGCATTGGTCCCATATTGAATTTGTGTATTTGCGTTCTTCATTTTTTCTCTTTTAAGATGTGGTTTCATCAATATTGGATTCTCAAGATAATGGTAGAAGGAAATGGACTCCTGAAAAAGATATCAAACTTGTTCAGGCTTTGTTAGAGCATTACAATGAAGGTAACGATAAACAAGAGATTAGGTTCAATCAGGTTATCTTAAAATCTTGGAAGTGAAGCTCTCAAGGGCATTACCAAATGCTGGGATGAAAGCATTCCAGATGATGACAAGGAAGAATTAGTGTGTGGAATTATAAATGACACATGAGCAGTTGCAAAAAATCATCTATTTTTAGTTTGCATTTATGTTTTTTTTTTCTTTTTAATTAAGAACTGGTGCTAGACCATTTTTGGATGGTTAAGATGTTTGGTGAGATATAAGTGATTTTCTTTAAATTTTATTGAGTATTATGAGACAATTTTCTGATGTGCATTAGCATCAGCTTTATTTTAATTGATGTGCTTTTTCGTCATTATAATGACTCGTTCTACAAAATTATGTCAAGTTAGTTGACGTGGTTTTCGTAGTTTTTATTTCAAAAAAAAAAAAAAAATTTGACGGTGATATGATGATTATGTACTTTTTTAATTTTTTTAATTTTTATAAATCATTTTGTAGCATAATTTTATATGAAAAAAAAAGGCACGAAATTGACGAAATATTTTTTTTTTTTTTTAAAAAGTTATAATATGACTGTTATGTTTCTAAAGTAAAGAAAAAATGTCCTAAAGATTCCATCATTATATTTGTATTATAAAGGTGTAACCATTCCACCGCCTTCTATTCCTAGGAATAATTATTTTATTTGATTTGAAGGTTACTTCTTGCTTCAAATGTCTGGTGTAGCCAAATGAATTGATCATGTTACTATGAAGTCTCAAGAAAATCTGATCCTTATTTCTTGACGTTCCATTTTGAAGTTTCTATAATGTAAAAGTAACATTTAGTGTTTGAGTTTCTTTGGTTCTTGATATATGTTTAAAGTTGGAAGAAGTGATTGATGCGATATAAAGTATAAAGAATTTGTATGGAAAATTGAAAAAAAATAATAATAAAAAAAAAATTATTGTAGTTGATTTTTTTATATTTGAATAGTAATAAAAAAAATTATTGATGTGATATAAAAAGTAAAAAATGTTATAATGTTTTGAAATAGATTTTTTTTTTTTTAAGAAAAGTGAATAAATGAGGGAAATGGGTTGTTTGTTGCCAAACACCCCCATTGTTGCTTTCTGACTGAATTTGTGAATGCAATGATATGGCCCTGTTTGGTAACCCTTGTGGAGATAATTACTTTTTTAATAGGAATAAAATAAGATTGATGTGATATAAAATAAAAAGAAGTTTGATTTTTTTAATATATGTTTTTTTTTTTTTTTTTTTTTATGAAAGGGTTTTGTTATAATGGGTTTTTTATTTGAATTGTAATAAAAAAAAATTGATATGATATAAAAAGAGAAAAAAGTTAGAATGTTTTGATATAAACTTTTTTTTTAAGAGGATGTTGACTTTTTTTAGAAAAAGTGAAAAAAAAAAAAGAAAAAAAAAAGGGGGGGTTGGGGGAATGCATGCTTAGGTTGGAAAAAAATTGCACGATATTTCACCTTTAAAATAAAAAGGAACAAAATCCAATTTGATTGGATGAGATTCGTTATGTAACCTATTACCATTTTTTTTTTCTGCGAAAATTACTCAAAACACAAAAAAGTAGGAGCTTAAGAAAATTTTAAAATCTCACCAAAAAACCAAAAAAGCCCATGAGGCTTGGAGCTGCATAATTTTATCGGATTTGGCTTTAGGTATGTGCCGTAGTTTTTTTTTTTTTAATGGTCTAGATTTAATTTTAAGTTTTTTTTTTTATTATTTATTTTTATTATGAGAAAAAGTATACTCGTTAACCAAACAAATTTTCAAATGCGCCTCCAGTGCTCCACCACTAACACACTTTTCAAAACTAACTATAAAAATATTCTTAACACAAAAAACATTTTCAAAAATAAAATAAAACACAATATTTTTTTAAAAGAGAAACACAATTAAAATGAACCCAACTCAAAATATATATGGCTCAAAATACAAACATTCTTAGTTCTTATTTTGGTTTGAGAATTTCAAAAACAATTACTAATACTACTCCAATGCAATAAAGGATACGAAATCATACTTATTACTAACACCTTTGTGCTAAGGAAAGAATAATCAATTCATTCAATTTCTTATTGATTCTTAAAATGTGATATCATTTACAACCATAATTTTTGCCCATAATATCAAAAAATAAAAAAAATCAAACTAGACTACAAATGCTGGAAAAAGCGCAAGCCTAATCCTGTTCTCATTGGGTCAAAAAAGATAAGGCCCATTCCATTAAGTGAGAGGATTTTCTCTTGCCCCATAGTGAGAGGATTTTCAAGTTAAAATTTATGCTGCAAAATGGTGGGCTAGAGTTGAATCATAAGTCACTCGTGCCAGGCGGATGGTACGTCGAATGCGCAGACGCACCGGCGGCCTCTCTCTTCTTCTTACTCACTTCTCCGTCTGCATAGTGCTCCAATTTCTTCTTAGCTGGACGATGGCGGTCGGCACTTGATAAAGGGGAGATATGCTTCTGCATCAATGGAATAAACGCATATCAGACCTAATTTCCTTGGCTCATATCACTTATCAGACACAAAGAAGAAATTAATGTTTGATAATCATTTTGCAAAGTGTTTTTTATTTTATTTTATTTTTATTTTTTTTAATTTTAATTTGAAAAAATGTTTTGATTCGACTTTAAAATGACTATTTTTTTTTAACAGATCATCATTTGAAAAATATTTTGTATTTTAAATTATTTGTTAATGATCTTAAAAAAATATATGTTTTTGGTTTTAAAAAAAATATATATATATTTTCAAATTCGGTACTAAAGATCCATATCATAATTATTGAAACATTGTAACTGTTTTCATAACCTATGTTTTCTTTTAATCAAATATATTGCAATTCAAACTAGTTAATTTCAAAATAGAAATGCTATATACTAGACCAGTATTTGCATTCCATCCACCAAAATTGATATGAGGTGGTACCCCATAACATTTGGTAGATAGAACGCCACATCAGTTTTAATAGATAGAATGCTGAGGAAGAGATTAATCCTAATTTTGTGAAATTCAATTATGTTCTGCCACATCTTCTAAGAGGTTTTTTTTTTTTGGTAAAATATTTTGTAACCCTAGCATTTCTCGAAAGAAAAAGAACTTTATTGTTCCAAGTAGGGGGTGAAAACCCAGTTATGATTACCGGTTATTGACAAAAATCGGTAACCGTAACTGGAGTAGCCGGTTGGCCAAAATTGTCAACCGGCTTCAGTAACTGGGTAGACGGTTAACCAGTTTTTCAATAACCAATTGATACCCGATTATCCAGACCGTTAACTAAAATTTTGAAAAATTGGGTCTTTTGGACCCAATTTCAGTATTGGGCTTACTTTTTAAACTTAATTTAGACTTTTTTAACCCTTTAAAAAAACATTTCAATCTTTTTGGCCAAATATGTTCGCCTAAATTAGAATGGGAGTAAAAGTATAAAACCCTAAATTTTATTATTTTAATTTTGATATATATATATATACTCGATTACTGGTTATTTCCAATCGAATACCAAACCAGTTGGTCGGTTATCCGATTACCAATTACTAGTCAGTTATAACCGACCAGCTTTATACACCTAGTTTCAAGTCCCATTTTGGGAGGAAATGCAAGTGCCATTCAGATTGAAAAATAAAGTGTAAGAAAAAAAAAAAAAAAAAAACAAGAATGAAAAACGTTTTTATGAAAAGCCTTAGTTGCAATCTTCCTCCAAAATACGGTTTTAAGCCTTTTTAGAGTAACAAATATATATATTTCAAGTTTTTTTACCAAGCATATCTATTTTTGCTTGGCACATCTTTTTATGTACTAAAAAGACCTTTTTTTTTTTTTTTTAACAAGAAGCATGTGCTCCTTCCATTTCTTAAAAACCCATAAGGCATTACAGAGACAGATAAGGGGTACAAGACACCCCTATCTATATATATATACATTTCAAGTTTTTTTACCAAGCATATCTATTTTTGCTTGGCACATCTTTTTATGTACTAAAAAGACCTTTTTTTTTTTTTTGAACAAGAAGCATGTGCTCCTTCCATTTCTAAAAAAGCCATAAGGCATTACAGAGACAGATAAGGGGCACAAGACACCCCTATATCCATAGTCAGAAACAAATTTGACAAAGCAGCAGCCTAAGAATACACAAATATTACATGAACACCCTTTAAAGCCCCACTTTACAAATAAGTCCAATAAATATTGGTGTATTACAAAGACACACTGTGAAACACAAAGATAACTAGGGAATACACACAAAGAAACACAACAACAAGAAGCACCATCACTGTCATAAACATCAGAAGAAGCCAAACTGTCACCGGAAGCGGATCGTGAACGGCACGCGCCGTCCCATGAAACTCCCCAGCAGTAAAACAACCATCTCCATCCACTGATCACCACCAACCATGACCTGACAAGATGGTGTGACCCACATGCGCCCAATCCGGGAGAGAGATCCCCCACGTGTAGACCACGCGCCGGCAAGTAAGAACGGCAAGGCCACCGGCTGGAGATGGCTGGACCAGATGATGACGGTGATCACGGCTAGGAAGCGCGTGTCTTGAGGGAACCAGAGGAGAAACGTAGATCTGGAATCATGAAGATGAAAACTACTGTGGTTCTTCCAGAACTCCACCGGAGACACAAAGATGACTGCCGATCCCCAAAACCGACGCTAAAACATTAAGTCTTCCTGTTAAAACACAAGGAAAAAGAAAAAACAACAACAGAACAAAAGCAACAACTCCTCAACCCATAAGGGTAAGGAGACAAAACCTCCACTAGAGACGAGTCCGGAAGGAACAGACTCCCTACCCTAATGGCAGGGAGAAGAAAACCAACACTCCAATGGTAATACTACAGAGGGGCAAAAAGCCTCCTAGGGGGCTAGGAGGATTAAAAGACCGGGAAAAGGGAAGCAAAACCTCCCTCCCTCGGTGAAAAACACTATTCACCAAAGACTTTCTCTCTCTAAACAACGGGACTTTCTCTCTCTAAAAGACTTTTCTCTTACTAAAAAGACATTTTTAAACTCTTGAATTTAGACTCTAACATATGGAGACGAATTTGCTAATGGGATTAGAAGGCTATAGGACCAGAAACAAGTTGCTAAATACAACCATGAAAGTCAAACCAACTTTGACTTGCATATTCTACCACTTTTCTTTCATCCACTTAAGATGTGCATTTAATTGCCAAACAGGCATAGATAGAGAAATCAAAATTTGAAATGTTCTGGCACGCTTTTCCCATGATAACTCCATAATTAGATGGAGCATCATTAAAAATATATATGCTAAAGGCAAATGAACTCCAACTTTTAAAATATCCATTATTTAACCTTAACAGCAACAACAAAACAATCTATCTTCCTTTCATAAAGTTGCAGTATAAAAATTGTTGGCGTGAGCTATGAACACCGTCATTGTAGGAGAACGTAAATCCCCTTATTCTAGGTGAAGCCTTAATTGTAAATCCCTTGTATCAAGGGAGTTGATTATAAATCCCTTGATACAAGGGACAATCCTAATTCTAGCCGTGCAGACCAAGATTACCGTGTGTATATAACAACCCTTGGGGTTGTGTAATATTTCAACTAATATACATGATATACCGATTTTTTTTCCATGAATGTGAACATGGTATCAGAGCAACGTTCGATTCTGTGCCTTCACTTAATTTTTCCCTAACCCTATCTTATTACTCCTGCCGCCACACCTGATGTGTGTTTTAATGAGTACTCGCAAGCGCACGAATCGTTTGCAATATAGTGTGTGCAAGTGCGAGGTCAAATCCACAGGGAAATGGTCAAATATTGGTGTCTTGTTTAATCAACTTCATTTTAACCTAGTTCCAAAGGTTTGAGGATTGATTCAAGAGTAAAAGACTAAACAAAAGAGATGAAATGAAATATGCAAACCAAAATAAAACAAATTGAGGGTAATATGAAACACAAACTACACAGAATTTGAACTAAATTATAATGAACTAAAAGAAAATTAAACAAACAGCAAAATACTATTAAACAGAAACAAATTATGAACAAAATGGACTAAAAAAAAGTACTGGAACAGAGATATTCACCTAGTTCCGAGCTGCTGCTGTGCAGAAAGTTCATTCAATCGAAGTCTATTTCGATCGATTGACTTTATATAAGGCAGATGCTAACTCGATCGATTCTTTAGGGCACCCAGTAAGTTGCAGAAGCTACAGAACAGATTCGGGAAAAACAAAGAAAAAAGTTAGAATGCATAACAGAAGCTAAACAACAGAAAAATGAAACAAAAATCTATCTAACTAGTAGAAAAACAAAATCAATCAAACAAAAACCAATTTTTGAACCGATTTCCCCGGCAACAGTGCCAAAAACTTGATGTGTGTTTTAATGAGTACTCGCAAGCGCACGAAACGTTTGCAATATAGTGTGTGCAAGTGCAAGGTCGAATCCACAGGAAAATGGTCAAATATTAGTGTCTTGTTTAATCAACTTCATTTTAACCTAGTTCCAAAGGTTTGAGGATTGATTCAAGAGTAAAAGACTAAACAAAAGAGATGAAATGAAATATGCAAATTAAAAGGAACTAAGGCTAAGGAATCCACCAAACCAAATCCAACAACTCACACTTCTTGGTTTCTACTTGAACACCCAAAGAACATTAAGCTTAGGGTGTCATTCAAGTTTCTCAACCACATACTCTAGAACCATTAAATGAATCCAACTCAAAGATAAATCACAAAAAGTACCCATTTGAAATCAAATCATCCAATGTATCCATTCAATGAACAAATCACAATGGATATCATCATTCAAATCGATAAAACAATGTATCCATCGGTTGAAACACATTAAATGTCCTATATCTACCAACAACCACATTCATTGCGAAAGATAAAGCATTTAAATGAATGGAACTTGAATAACAAATATGATATATCATCAAATGTGCAAGTATTATAACAAGAGTGTGAGTGTCATCAATGGAAAGGTTTCATCCTCAACCTTAGTTGAGGTTACTAGCCTTCCATGACTAAGAACACCACAAGAAAATGAAGAACAACCATGGAAATAGAAGGAAAGCTTTACAAAAAGAAAGTGTCTAAGAACAAAAGCTACTGGAATATACTACAAAATGCACGAAATTAAACCTAGCTACTGTTCTCTAAACTCTCTCAACAAGGAGGTATGGCTATGACTTTTATAGAAGGAAATTAGGGCTAGAAACCCATGTAAAATGACTCATCTAACCCCCTATAGGGTTCCTCTCTTGCTAGAGACAACCAAGGTCACGAAACCAGCGTGTTCTGCTGCGAAAATCAGAGGGAGAACTGTTTTTTGTCATGGAGAAGCTCCTGATTGGGTGTTCTGGCGCGCTTCTGCAAAAGTAAGTTCTGGAAATTTTGATTGATCGACTTTTATTCGATCGATCGACTTCGGGCAAAATTCGATCGATCGAGTTCTTCAGAACTTCCGAATTTTCCAAGCAATTCCTCATGAATTTCGCCATTCCTCACTTATTGACCTACAAAACATAAAAACACAAAAACTAACCAAAGCATCAGAAAATAACAAGGCTAAAGGTCTACCTAATGTAAATCAAGGGGTCCAAATACACAATATTTGGCTCTCATCAACAACCATGACAGAAACCAACCAGCCCAATGATTCTCACTCCATGGCCATTATCACCGAATTGACCAGTAAAATGACTAAAGTTTTGAATAAAACTCCAGCCCCTACCCAGACCACCGAAAATGTTGCTGCTCCAATTGGTATCAAATTGGACGGAAACAATTATGATCTTTGGTCCCAAGTTGTTGAGATGTATATCTCCGGCAAAGACAAGTTGGGATTCATCAACGGCGATATTACCCAACCTCCACAGACTGACCCATCCTTTCGAAAGTGGCGCACAGACAACGACATTGTTAAGGGATGGTTAATTAATTCCATGGACCCATCTCTGATCGGTAACTTCATTCGGTTTCCGACTCCAAAACAGGTATGGGATTCGATTGCTACTACCTTTTTTGATGGAAATGATACATCTCAGGTGTATGATCTTAGAAGGTGTGTAGCCCGTTTGAAACAAGTAGGAGGCTCTCTTGAGAAATATTTCACTGACCTTCAAGGGTTATGGCCGGAAATCGATTTTCGTCGTCCGAACCCCAAGGAATGCGCTGCTGATATTCAGCACTTTAATGACCTGCTTCAAGAAGAGCGAGTGTTTGCCTTCTTGGATGGCTTGGATGATAGGCTTGATAACATCCGCAGCGATATATTACAGATGCGACTGTTCCCTACAATTGAACAAGCATATGAGCATGTTCGCCGAGAAGCTATCAGACAAGCTGTTATGGTCATCGGTGGCTCTACCGACACTCAAGGAGCCGTTCTAGCCTCAAAAGGTTTCAAGACTGGACAGTCAACCTCAACTGCAACCCGACCTTTATCTCTGAGCACTGGAAAGAATAGAACCTCTCCCAAGATGCGAGCCTCGGATGGAACCAAGTGCTCCCATTGCGGAAATCTAAAACATACCAGGGATAATTGCTTCAAACTGCACAGATACCCAGATTGGTGGAATGAACTTCAGGCTCGAAAACGCTGAGATGCTGCTGATGGAGGAACATGCTAGGTTGCCGTAGCTGCAACTGAGCCCAGCCTTTCTTTCCTGCCCCACGCGGAGACTGCTTAGGGTGATTCACCAATCTCAGAACCAGGGAATTGCGGTACAGCTCTTTGTAGCTCATCTCGCGATGATGATAAAAGCTCTTGGATACTTGACTCGGGAGCAACCGACCACATGACGTTCGATGAAAATGATTTCTCCAAAACCTCTCAACCCCGGTGCACCTGCATTGCCAACGTCAATGGGGTCATCTCTCCAGTTACAGGGGCAGGAACAGTGGACTTGTCACCTACTTTATCATTATAGCATACTTTACTTGTTCCCTCTCTTTCCCATAAGCTGCTCTCTGCGAGCCAAGTCACCGAAGCTTTGAATTGTGTTGTGCTAATATACTCAACCTATTGTTTTCTTCAGGATATTCTTACCAAGGAGATCATTGGCCGTGGTACTAAGAGGGGGGGGCTCTATTATGTTGATGATTTTAGTTTGGGACGTGCACATCACATGCATCCTCCAGTTGACAAGAAAGAACGACAGATTTGGCTTTGGCATCGTCGATTAGGGCATCCATCATTCAGTTATATGAAACATTTGTTTCCTGATTTATTTTCCAATATTTTGATATTTGATTTAAAATGTGAGACTTGTATTCTTGCTAAGAGTCATAGAGCTACTTATCCTTTGAGTATGAATAAAAGTATGGTCCCGTTTGCTTTAATTCACTCGGATGTGTGGGGTCCTTCCCCAATTTCTACCATATCTAGTTTCCGCTGGTTTGTGATATTTGTAGATGACTGTACTCGCATGACTTGGCTTTACTTGCTGAAACATAAAAATGAAGTACTGAGTACATTTCAGTCCTTCCGCACGATGGTTCAAACCCAATTCTCAGCTAAGGTTCAAATTTTTCGCTCAGATAATGGCGGCGAGTATGTGAACCACCAGTTTCAGACTTATTTTCAACATCATGGACTTATCCATGAAACCTCTTGCCCACAGACTCCTCAGCAGAATGGTTTCCCTGAGAGGAAGAATCGCCATATCCTCGAAACAGCTCGGGCTCTATTACTTGGGGCTCATATGCCTAGTTACCATTGGACTGACGCCGTCGCTATGGCTGTGCACCTCCTAAATCGGATGCCTTCCAAAGTCTTGAACTTTAAGTCCCTGTTACAGGCCCTATCAACGTATGTTTCCATACCGACGATATTAATGCTTCCTCCTCGAATTTTCAGGTGTGTCGGATTTGTCCACCTACATAAAAATCAACGCACGAAACTTGATCCGTGTGCCATTCGGTGTCTCTTCTTGGGGTATGTTGTACATCAAAAAGGGTATCGATGCTATGATCCGACAACCAAATGCACCTATGTGACCATGGATGTCACTTTTTTGGAGTCCGAGCCATTCTTTTCTTCCTCATTATCCACTTCTTCTCGTCAGGGGGAGATCAATGATGACGACCCGAATTGGCTAAGCTTTGACTGGCCAAACGAAGACAACACAGAAATCCATGCCAATGAGGAACCTGAACCCGATACAGAAAGAGGTATGATTTCAGAAGAAGATATAAGTTCACAAGAGATATTTGCACCACCTGAAGCTGAAGCTAAAATAGACAACCCCCCTCACGCCTCAGTACCCGAAGACCCATCTCTTGAGAATATCCTTGAGGTAAACTCTCCTACTAGATCTTCAAACTCTAATGATATAGATATGCATGTTGGCTACACACTACCTTTCAGGCATAATCGTGGCAAACCACCAAGTAGATATTCTCCGGAGATTGGAAAACAAAGCTCCAAGTATCCAATTGCCAACTATGTGTCTACAAAAAGGCTTTCTAGACCACTCAAGACATTCGTGCACGAACTCTCCTTGGATATTGTTCCTACCAATATTCATGAGGTCTTGACAAATCCTAAGTGGACCCAGGTTATGAAGGAAGAAATGGAGGCACTGCAGAAAAATGGAACCTGGACTCTTGTTCCCTTGCCCAAGGAAAATAAGACGGTGGGGTGTAGATGGGTGTTCTCCATTAAGCACAAACCAGATGGTTCGATTGATCGATACAAAGCAAGGCTGGTTGCAAAAGGTTACACCCAGACATATGGTGTAGACTACCAAGAGACCTTCTCACCG
The DNA here is from genome assembly GCA_028654335.1 of Alnus rubra. Classification (NCBI taxonomy): domain Eukaryota; kingdom Viridiplantae; phylum Streptophyta; class Magnoliopsida; order Fagales; family Betulaceae; genus Alnus; species Alnus rubra. The sequence goes on from JAJPGS010000754.1 coordinate 120,084, forward strand.
GTAGCAAAATTGAACTCAGTTAGAGTATTATTATCCCTTGCCGCTAACCTTGATTGGCCATTGCACCAGTTTGATGTGAAAAATGCCTTTCTCCATCGTGATCTGGAGGAAGAGGTTTACATGGATGTTCCACCAGGCTACACAGCATCTTCCGAAGTCCAAGTGGTGTGCAAATTACAGCGAGCATTGTATGGTTTGAAACAATCACCGAGAGCATGGTTTGGACGATTCAGTTTGGCAATGAAGAAATATGGCTATCAACAAAGTAATTCAGATCATACTCTATTCTTGAAGCATCAACGAGACAAGGTCACAGCTTTAATAATCTATGTAGACGACATGATCATTACAGGAGATGATCTGGAAGAAATATCATGACTCCAAGAACACTTGGCGACTGAGTTCGAAATGAAGAATCTGGGATGGCTTAAATATTTCCTGGGAATTAAAGTTGCTAGATCGAAGCAAGGCATATTTCTTTCCCAACGGAAATATATCCTAGACCTTCTATCTGAGGTGGGACTACTAGATTGCAAACCGGTAGACACACCAATCATCCAAAACCACAAACTAGGTGAATATCCAGACCACGTGCCAACAAACAAAGAAAGGTACTAGAGATTAGTCGAAAAGCTTATTTATCTATCACACACTCGCCCTGACATTGCCTATGCAGTAAGTGTAGTAAGTCAATTTATGCACTGTCCGAGTGAGGATCACTTGAATGCAGTGCTCAGAATTCTTCGATACTTGAAGTCATCCCCAGGGAAAGGGCTTATGTTTTCTAGAAACGGCCACCTCAACGTCGAGGGATATACAGATGCAGATTGGGCAGGAAATATATCTGACCGAAAATCCACCTTGGGGTACCTCATGTTTGTTGGCGGGAATCTTGTGACATGGAGAAGTAAGAAACAGAATGTAGTGGCTTTGTCAAGTGCTGAAGCCGAATTCCGTGGAATGGCTAAAGGTCTTTGTGAGCTTCTTTGGCTTAAAAGACTACTAATGGAAATAGGTTATGCCCCAAGCTGTGAGATGAATTTGTTTTGCGATAATAAGGCTGCAATTGATATCTCTCATAACCCTGTTCAACATGATCGAACCAAACACGTGGAGGTGGACAGACATTTCATCAAGCAAAATCTTGTGAACAAGACAATTCGATTTCCTTTCGTGAAGTCTGAAGACCAGCTGGCAGATGTACTCACAAAGGCGGTTTGCAGCAGAATCTTTTACAACTCACTTGACAAGTTGGGCATGAGAGACCTGTATGCACCAACTTGAGGGGGAGTGTTGGCGTGAGCTGTGAACACCGTCATTGTAGGAGAACGTAAATCCCCTTATTCTAGGTGAAGCCTTAATTGTAAATCCCTTGTATCAAGGGAGTTGATTATAAATCCCTTGATACAAGGGACAATCCTAATTCTAGCCGTGCAGACCAAGATTACCGTGTGTATATAACAACCCATGGGGCTGTGTAATATTTCAACTAATATACATGATATACCAATTTTTTTTTCCATGAATGTGAACAAAAATAATGAGGGTAAAGGGAAATTAGTACAATACAAAAGACATACACATTTGAATTTTATTGAAGGAACATCAGCAATGCACGCGTGGTTCACTACCCCACCAAACTCCCAATCTTTGGAAAACTCCCTGTCAAGATAAAGAAATTAACCTAATTAGTCATATAAAAAAGCTGCATTTTTATGGTTCAAAACTATTTAAAAAGCAAGAACTTCGTGTAGTACAACGCAACGTACCTTTGAGGTGGAATAAGAGGGAACATATAGCCTTGTGCACCAAATGGGTCTTAAGGTACAATACCCCCGAAAGGCATGTCAAAAGGACGTATTCCATAACCCGTGTAAGGCATAGCACCAGGATATGGTGACAAACACCAATCCATACCAGGTTGCATGCCAGTCCAGCATGGATTAAAGGCAGAGGGACCAGAAGGCATCGTATTGTTCTCTGCTGCAAGGTCTCGAGAGGTTTTCCACTACAAATCTACGAGGCATTCAAAACTAGAATAAATTATCTTAAAATCGTAAGGGATGCAACCGCCCCATTGCAGTTTTCAAAATTAAGCATATTCATAGCCAGAGCCACTAAAAGAAACCCAATCCTTAGAAAATTTTCATCAAATGTTAGACAAAAAAGGCAACGGAAGAGCATGAACATACCATTTGCAGGCATGTGGGCTTCCTTCTTTTCCTTTTTCTTTCCTGAAAAATTAAATACAATGTGAGATCGATGAGACCTCGTTACGACAACCAATAGATATAATATACAACATAGTAATAGATTTTACGACACTTCTTTTAATAGTGTTTATATGGTTTCAATCTCAGATGTGTTATGACAACTATCCATGCAGCTCCTAATGCAACAAACATAACTAAAAAACAGGATGTGGAGTTCCATGAGCTTAATGAGATCTAAGAAATACTTGACTCAATAGGTATTGGGAGGGGGGAGGAAAAAGAAATAGATTCAAAATACCATAGAATAAAATTTTACCAGCCTCACTGGTAGGCACTTTCTGGTGAACTTCTTCCTCAACCAAGGGAGCACTCCCCAGTGATGTTGTTAGTTCCCTCACACTCACTGACTCATGCGTAAATTCATAAATATCAGCTGCTTTTTCAGTCCCTTTCTTTGCTGTATACTGCTCGATATTCTTGGGCTATCCCCCTTCGGGAAAAATCTGATGCTTTTGATGCAGCTCAGCATTTATTCAAGAAAATTAAGGTTGAGCAAAACTGTCAGATTATGAGAATCCGCAGTGATCATGGAAGAGAATTTGAAAATTCCAAATTCGAAGAATTCTGCCTCTCTTACGGAATCAAGTAGGAATTTTCCTCTCCTATTACTCCTCAGCAAAATGGAGTTGTTGAAAGAAAGAACAGGGTTATTCAGGAGATGGCTCATGTGATGATCCACTCAAGAAATCTTGCTCAACACTTCTGGGAGAAGCAGTTAACACTGCATGCCACATTATCAACAGAGTATACCTGAGGCCTGAAACAAACAAGACTCCCTATGAAATTTGGCGAGGTAAGAAACCCACTGTAAAGTATTTCAAAAATTTTGGAAGTAAATGCTATATCCTTCGTGACAGGGAGAATCTTGGAAAGTTTGATTCCAAGAGTGATGAAGGAATATTCCTGGGATACTCCACAAACAGTCGTGCCTACAGGGTCTTTAATAAAAGGACAGAGACTGTGATGGAATCCATAAACGTGGTTGTTGATGATGAAGAAGATGAGGGACCAAGTAGCAGTGAAGAAAGTCAACTTAATACAGTTGAGCCAGCTCCAACTGATTGTACTAAGTCTTCTCTGAACATATCTCCAGAGAAATCTCCCTCTCCCACGGCTTCGGATACCACTTCCTCTACTTCCGAAGATGAGGATATTTCTTCTAATCAGTCTAAGCAAGCATGGGTGACGCACAATCATCCTCCTCAGCAGCTCCTCGGAACCGTAAATGAAGGGCGTAGGCTAAGAAGTAGAGTCATTCAGCCCAACAGTGAAGTAGCCAATCAAGTTTCTTACAGCTGCTACCTTGCTCAGTCAGAACCCAAGAAAGTTGATGAAGCTCTACAGGATGAAGGATGGGTGTCTGCCATGCATGATGAGCTCCATCAATTCACTAGAAATGATGTTTGGACCTTGGTTTCCCGTCCTGCTGAACATAATATCATTGGTACTAAGCATATTTTCAAGAATAAAACAGATGAGCATGGTACTGTGGTTAGGAATAAAGCTCGCCTTGTTGCTCAGGGATATACTCAGATAGAGGGAATAGACTTTGATGAAACCTTTGCTCCAGTTGCCAGGTTAGAATCCATCAGAATTCTTCTCTCCATTGCTTGTCATCTTGGGTTCAAGCTATACCAGATGGATGTAAAGAGTGCCTTTCTGAACAGTGTTCTTCAAGAAGAAGTTTATGTAGAACAACCGAAGGGTTTTCAAGATCCTCATCATCCCCATCATGTGTATAAACTGAAGAAGGCATTATATGGGCTTAAGCAGGCTCCTCGAGCATGGTATGAGCGTCTCACCACTTATCTCCTGGCTAAGGGGTTTACAAGGGGACAAGCTGATCGAACCCTGTTCATTAGGCAACAAGGTACTCACAAACTCATCGCTAAAATTTATGTTGATGACATCATTTTTGGAGCTACTTTAGATTATCTCGCCCATGAGTCCTCTGAGGAAATGAAGCAGGAATTTGAGATAAGCATGATTGGTGAGCTGAACTACTTCCTTGGCCTTCAAGTCAAGCAAACTGCTGAGGGCATCTTCATCTCTCAGTCCAAGTATGCCAAGGATCTGGTCAAACGATTTGGGTTGGATGGAAAGAGTCGTGCCCGCACTCCCATGAGCACCAGTGTCAACATTAGCAGTGATCTTGCAGGAAAATCAGTTGATCCATCCCTTTACAGGAGCATGATAGGGAGCCTCCTGTATTTTACAGCCAGCCAACCAGACATTGCTTTCAGTGTGGGAGTATGTGCTCGTTTTTAGGCAAATCCTAAAGAATCTCACCTCACTGCAGTAAAACGTATCATCAGGTATATAAATGATACCCTTTCTTATGGCATTTGGTATTCTAGAGAAACAAATCTTGTTGTTGCAGGATACTCTGATGTAGATTGGGCTGGAAATGCTGATGATCGAAAGAGCACCTCGGGAGGATGTTTCTATGTGGGGAACAATCTTGTAGCATGGATAAGCAAGAAACAAGCCTCCATATCTCTCTCTACTGCTGAGGCTGAGCATATTGCTGCGGGTAGCTGCTCTACCCAATTACTGTGGATGAAGACATTGCTAGGGGACTACGGATTCTCTCAAGATACTATGATTATCAACTATGATAATACTAGTGCTATTAATATTTCCAAGAACCCCGTTCAGCATTCTCGGACCAAGTACATCGACATCAAGCATCACTTCTTAAGTGATCTTGCGGAATCCGAGGTAGTCTCACTCTCATTCATCACCACTGAGAATCAATTGGTTAACATTCTTACCAAACCTCTAGATGGTAGCAGGTTTGAGTCTCTTCAAAAAGCCATTGGTGTGTGTGCCATGTCCTAGACATGATGTTTCGTTCTGGGATAAGCTTCTTGCCAGCATAATGTTGTAAAAAAAAAATAAAAAAAAATAAAAAAAAGGGAATTTTTTTTTGAGGTTGTAGCAGGTTGGTCCTTTCTAAGGTATGTCAGCTCTCTCATGCATTTTACTTGATTTATTAGTTCACTATGCATGAATGAATTATTCTTACATATGGTTGAGAACACAAATCTTACATATGCAAAGGTTTCCTACTCACTTGTTTTGATTGATAGCTTCTTTTCTTATGTGATAAAAAGAAAAAGTGCACTATCCCGGGCTCCCCTATAAGGTACATCTTTCCTTCTCGGACCTTTTTGTTTCTAGAAATTCTGGATAAGAGAAGAAGTTTTTGATAAGATGACCAAATTGACCTCATGCTAGTTGAACCTAGCATCTATAAACTCTGGCATTCCCTTTAGTTTGCAGCACCATAAGAAACAAGCAGTTAATCATATGAAATCTATGCTTTAAAGTATATATTCACTGCTTATGTGCTAAGTATGCTTTATGCCTTGCCCTCTACGTGCAAGTAAAACATTTATGTTGTCCTTCATGGTACAAGTAAATCACTTAGGTGCTGCATCTCAGGGGGAATGTATCAGATGAGGGTGGCTAGGCCCTAGTAAGGTTTGACTTTTGGCTTATCTTTCATTTATTCTCTCTCCTGGCTAAGAAAATCTGGTTGCTATTGGTCAAAATATTGAAAGTCATACCTTTTGGGAAAAGGAGTCTTCACACACCCACACATTGCGTGAGTATAGTGCTACTTTCGTTACTCGAGTTGCAAGGAAGTTTGTGCCTATCTTATTCTTGTCTATCAACTGTATGTTTGAATAATTTTGACGTGCCTTGTGTCTAATTTCTCAAGACAGGGATACATGCGTGTGCTCTTATACTTGTGAAGGACCTATCCATGCTGCTCCTTTTCAGCTTGATGTTTTCCTTCTTTTTGACTTTTATGTAAAACTGTTTGACTTATATTACTCTGTTTACCCGGGTCCTTCTGAGACCGTTAGGGGGAGTAATTTTTATTGCAGTTGTTGTTTTATTATTACTCTGGTTTACCCTTTGTCCCTTTGTGACAAAAAGGGGGAGTAATTTTTGTTTTGGACCGGGAATGTATTTCCAAACCGGTCAAGTGATTTTTGTCCCAGAATGGCCAAATGGGGAGTTTGTTAGTATTTTGGCCTCATTCTGTGTTTGGACAAAATCACTTATGTGTAAAGATGCTGTAAACAGGGATTCCACTTGTCAGAGTTTTTTTTTTCAGAAGACTCTGCACTGCAAATAAGATAGAAGATTTCAGATTCCCTGTCAGCCGTCCGGACAAAGTATCATCCCGTCCGGACGCCCATCTGTCCTCTGTTCCATCCGTCCTGACGACGTGTCATTCCGTCCGGACGCCAGACAGACCAGCATCATCCGTCTGAACGACGTGTTCATTCCGTCCGGACCCTTCACTGTGTCGAGAAGGTTCTATCCAGCTTGCATCCGTCTGGACGTTTCAGCAGCACGTTCGGATGCCTCTGGTACTCGACCAGTCTCAGAATCTTTCCAAGTTTCGATAACGGAAAGATTGATCAACTGTCCGGACGATGTGGTATCCCTTCCGGACGTGGGTCTTCATAAGGTAAGAATCGCAGTACAAATATCCCCGTCCGGACGTCAGTCAGCCTTGGTCCGGACGCGCGTGCTTCTAATATGGAAATTGCCGATTCGACTTCAACCGTCCGGACGATTGCCTCTCATGGTCCGGACTCGCGCATATCTGATATGGAAATTGCGTGTTGAAGTTCATCCGTCCGGACGCGCATCCCCTATGGTCCGGACGTCAGTGTCTCACCGTCCAGACGCGGCTCTTAAACAGGAAAGATTTTCAGCAAAATTTTCAGAAAATCCTGTCGCACAGTTGTTAGTCTAGATGGCCAAGGTTCACCGTCCGGACGGCATCCGTACATATTACAGCAGTCGTCCATTCTGCACCTCAGCCTATAAATAGAGGCCCCTGGCATTGAGAACTGCAAGAATTCAGAATTGAATTCCACAACTGCTTAGAGACATGATATTTCCTCTGAAGCCATTTCAAGTGTGCTGTTGCTATACTCCATCTAAAGTCTATCTTAGGGGTTGGCCCTAAGGTAAATGATTCCTTTGAAGACCCCTTCAAGTAGGTGACCTGGTTGGGAAGCGTTCGTGTTGGGTTAAACTTCAGAGAGCAAGGTACGACCACTGCATCGGGTATATGTGAGTGTTACTATCTTGTATCTAGCTTTGTCTTCTGAATAGTGAAATTCCCGGGTTTGGCTGCCTCGGAGTGGTTTTTCTCTTAATTGAGTTTTCACTTCGTCAACAAAAATCTTTGTGTCATTTACTTTCCGCTGTGCTTATTTTTGTTGACACTTTGTGCATACACTTGTTATTTATTTTAGAAGTCAATTTCAATTTTCAAAGACTCACCAAAACCATGTCCGCCCATTTTACCAGCCATACCCTTTTCAAATCCTCTGCTAGGGCCAAAACCATCAGGACCTTGACTACAATTGAATATAAGATTGTGAATAGGTGGTAACCTAAAACCAACCATTTGCATCAAATAACACAACAAAAGCAGAAGGCATCTCACCATTGCTAGTCCAAGGCTGGAGTATCAATTAGAGCTTTAATCTTGCTTTCCTCATCACCCATATTAGTAAGGGGAGCTTCCACAGTTGGATTGCTTGACTAAACAGGTGGAACTTCAGGAATTGCAAACACATCATTCCCAAAGTCATTCCACTCTGAGTCCTCAGGCTGTAAAGTCAAATGAAACACACTATTACTTGAATGCATTACATCTGAGGCAAAAGTCAGATTTCCATAAGATGACCGAATCCAAAGGACGATTACGAAGGCTAAGCTTACATATTTCATGGTAGAAGCAATAGTAACTGGTAAGCTACTCTTTTCTTGTTCAGCATTGACCATCTTATTTTCTACCACTAGCCTTTAAAACAAATACAGCTCAAAACCCAACTTTAAAGAATTTTCTCCACAACAAAAGGAAGAAATCTTTTTTATGCACACGTAACCATTGTGATATGGGTTTGGAAAGATAAAGTGACAATGACTATCCATATCACAATGTTTGTGTGCTGCTAAGCTCAACTTCCATAAACGTTCATTCCAATGAATGACTATGTTAGTTTTGATTGGCTGCATTCTGTTGACAAAATCACTATTATGTAATGTTGCTGCTTTCAAAGAGATGTTGTTTAGTTCAGAGTCTTCAAGATATTCAGAGCTTGTTTCTCTAATATGGAAAGAGCCTCATTATGCCAAGTTGCAAGTGTCACAAGTTTCATGAAGGCTATTTCAGTGTTCAAGGAAGATTTTGTGCAGATTCCAACTCAGAGAAGTCGGATCCTAAGCAACCGTCCGGACGATGTGGTGTTCCCGTCCGGAAGCTCATCAATTAGCAACATTCGTCTGGACGATGAGAACTTCTCCTCCGGAATCCCATCAGTGTCTAGAAACTTTGAACTATTCAAGATTGCATCCGTCCGGACGTAATGGCAAATCTTCCGGATGCTATTAAGAGTTCGAAAAGAATCCAGTGTTCAAGTGCATCCGTCCGGACGACATGGCAATACTGTCCAGATGCCATTCAGTGTTCGAGTAGAAATTGGATTTCATGTCCAGACGCAGATCGGGAAACAGGAACCGTCCTGAGGGAAGGGAAACACCGTCCAGACGCATTTCATGCTTCCAGGAAGATTTTTGCACACGTCTCAGTGTTTTTATCATAACTCTCTACTCGAGTATCGGATTGAGACGAAATTGGTGTTGTTGGAAAGCTAAGAAAAAATCATACAACTATAATATCTAGATGGCATATGAACGGCCCACCGTCCAGATGGAAAGAGAGTAGCGTCCGGACGGCCTCCAGAATTGTGCTATTTTTGAAAGGCGGTCGCTGAAGACCGTCAGGACGTGGCTAACTTCTGTCCGGACGGTCCGCAATCAAAGTCAAATTTTAAGCAGATAATAATAAAATTGCATAGTTTTTGAAGGATATCGTAGAAACCCGTCCGGACATGGCAAAATTTTGTCCGGACGGTTGACAGACAGAGTCCGATTTTCAGCAGTTTTCAAGGTCTCTTGAAGCCTATAAATAGGGGGCTCTAGGTCTGTGTTTTGTACAGAATTCGGTGGTGAATTCCATAGTGCTTTGAGAGGGTGTTTAGAGAGATTTGAAGATCTGTTAGCTCTCAAGCCGTTGCTAGTGTGTGCTCAGTTGTTTGTGTGAAGTCTATCTTAGGGGTCGGCTCTAAGGTAAAGGAATCCATCAAAAACCCCTTCAGGTGAAAGATTTGGTTGGGAAGTATTCGTGTTGGGCTACACGTCAGAATTAAAGGTATGAATACTGCATAGGGTTATGTGAGTACGAGTGTCTTGTAACTAGCTTTGTTATTTGGATAGTGGATTTCCTAGTTTTGGCTGCCCCGGAATGGTTTTTTCTCTCCACAAAGTTTCCACTTCGTAACAAATATCTTGTCTCATTTAAATTCTGCATTTAAGATATTTGTTTGCACACAAACACACACTTGGTTTGTTATAGAAGTCAATATTTGTTTTTTCAATTGGTATCAGAGCGGGTTCACTTGTGTTTGAATTTATTTCCTAAGTGTGATCCATGACTTCTTCTAACCTAAATCTTCCTGAGTTCTCGGAGATGATTTTTATGATTTTTCTAAAGATACCTTTTTGATAGGTAAACTCTTTAAGAAATCCAATAGAGAACTCAAGAAGATTAAACATGAGAAAGAGTCTTTGTTTTTACAATTATCTAAATCACATGTTTTGATTGACTCTTTAAAATCTGAGAATACCATGCTTATTGATACTGTTGATGCACTAGAGAATAAATTAAAAGAATCTAAAGATCTCATGAAAAAATTCTCAAGTGATAATTTGAAAAGCATGCTTTGTATTCATTCAAATATTTCTAACAAGCCTGCTTTAATTGTTGATATGAGTACTTCTACTTCACATGCTTCTGATTCTGAATTAGATTCTATTGATATTAAACCAATGATAGTAGATACAACTTGTTTAGAAAATTCTTACTTAAATAATCATGTGATGCCAAAGTCCAAGGAATCAGGAATACAAGGTAAGTTTATTCCTAAGTGTCATAATTGTGGGAAGATTGCTCATATTAGGCCAAATTTTTATTTGTTAAAATCCCACAAGCCTTGGATTAAGCAGGATGCTCTAAGGAAAAGTGAAGTTGAAAATTCTTCCTCATCAAAATATGTCCCTTCGCATAGAAGACATATAAAAGGTGTTAGTATTTTGGCCTCATTCTGTGTTTGGACAAAATCACTTATGTGTAAAGATGTTGTAAACAGGGATTCTACTTGTCAGAGCTTTTTCAGAGGACTCTGCATTGAAGATAGAAGTTTTCAGATTCCCTGTCAGTTGTCCAGACGAAGTGTCATCCCGTCCGGACGCCCACCTGTCCACTGTTCCATCCGTCTGGACGATGTGTCATCCCGTCCAGACGCTAGACAAACCAGCATCATCCGTCCGGACCCTACACTGTGTCGAGGAGTTTCTGTTCCAGCTGTATCCGTCCGGACGTCTCAACAGCCCGTCTGGACGCCCCTTGGTACTCGACTAGTCTCAGATTCTTTCTAAGTTCCGATAAAGGAAAGATCGATCAACCGTTTGGACTCGCGTCTCATATATAAGGCAAGAATCGTAAATCAAATATCACCGTCCGGACGTCAGTCAGCCTTGGTCCAAACGCGCGTGCAACTAAGATGGAAATTGCCGATTCGACATCAACCGTCCGGACGTCTGCTTCTCATGGTTCGAACGCACGCATAGTAGATATGGAAATTGCGTGTTGAAGAATTTCCGTCCAGACGTTCATCCCCCATGGTCCGGACGCGCGAAGCCTTATATGGAAATTACTTGCAGCAAACGTGCGACTGTCCGGACGTTAGTGTCTCACCGTCCGGATGTGGCTCTTAAACATGAAAGATTTTCAGCGAAATTTTCAGAAAATCCTGTCGCACAGTTGTCTGTCTGGACAGCCCAGGTTCACCGTCCGGACGGCGTCAGTACATATTTCAATAGTCGCCCATTCTGCACCTCAGCCTATAAATAGAGGCCCCTGGGCATTGAGAACTGCAAGAATTCGGTATTGAATTCCACAAGAGCTCAGAGAAGTTCAAGATCCCTCTGAAGCCGTTACAAGTTTGTTGTGCTACATCTGAAGTCTATCTTACAGGTCGGCTCTAAGGTAAAGAATTCCATTGAAGACCCCTTCAGGTAGGAGACCTGGTTGGGAGGCGTTCGTGTTGGGTTACACGTTAGAGAGTAAGGTACGACCACTGCATTGGGTATATGTGAGTGCTACCATCTTGTATCTAGTCTTGTCTTCTGAATAGTGGAATTCCTGGGTTTGGCTGCACCGGAGTGGTTTTTCTTTTGATTGAGTTTCCACTTCGTCAACAAAATTCTGTGTTGTTTACTTTCCGCATTGTTATTTTTGTTGCACACTTTGCACACACTTGTCTTTTATTTAGAAGTCAATTTCAATTTTCAATTGGTATCAGAGCTTGGTACACTCTGAGAAGATTAAATTCTTGAGTGGCATTTATTTTTTGACTTCTATTTGCTACTATGTCTCAAACTCTTAATTCTGTTCCTACCTTCGATGGTATGAACTATGACTATTGGAAAGCTCGGATGCGGTTCTTTTTAAAATCTATTGACTGTTGGAGTATTGTTGAAACTGGTTGGACTAAACCAGAGGATACAACCCTCGAGACAGTCCCTCTGAAAAACTCCCGACTTTCCAATGATAAAGCCCTCCATGCTCTATGCCAAGCACTTTCTCCTTCTAAATTCGCCAAAATTTCAAATTGCGAATCAGCCAAAGAAGCATGGCAAATCTTGGAAACAACATATGAAGGCACGAAACTTGTTAAATCTGCCAAACTTCAAATGTTGATTTCAAGATTTGAAGAAATTAAGATGTTGGAAGAAAAGACCTTTGGAGAGTTTTACTCCAAGATGAGTGACCTGAGGAACTCCATGGTGAGTCTTGGGAAACCTATCTAAGATGCAAAACTCATCCGAAAGATTTTAAGTCTTTGCCTGAGCATTTTAGAATCAAGGTGACCACCATTGAAGAAAGCAAGGATCTTGAGGAGATGAAGATTGAAGAGCTGGTGGGATCACTTCAAACATATGAGCTGTCTCTGCCCCCGGTCAAGAAGTTGAAGACCATTGCTCTAAAGGCTTCCAAGAAGAAGGTAGAAGCATCATCTGAAGATGACTCTGAGGATGAAGAAAAGGCTATGGCTATGTTAGCCAAAAAATTTAGAAGACTGATGAAAAATGATCGGTTCAAGAAGAAGTTTTCTGAAAGAGTAAAGAAATCTCCCAGAGAAGCTGAACCTGAGGAAGAAGATAAGAAAGATCCCAGAGGACCCCGATGTTTTGAATGCTTAGGCTTTGGGCATATCCGGGCCGATTGTGGGAATCTTAAAAAGGGCAAGGGGAAAGCATACAATGTGACTCTCAGTGATGAGCAGAAGAAGAAGCTCCAGAGTCTGAAAAATTTCTGGCCTTTGTAGCCCAACATGTTGAAGAAGAAGACTTGTTTTACTCGGAGCATAACGATAATGAGGAAGAGCACAAGGAGGCCTACAAGACACTTTACATAGAGTATGAGAAGCTGAGGGAAGGCCGAAAGTAGCACCTTAATGATCTGAATAATTTACAGACCGAGAAGAGTTCATTGCTACTCAAAATACAAGAGCTCGATTAAAAGCTACTAGAGACGCAGCTCCAGCTAGAAAGAGTTACCAATGAGAAGCTAACTCGTATGTTGTCCATCCAGAAGAGCCCGACTGACAAGACTGGTCTCGGGTATGTAGTTCCCTCTTCTGAAGTTCCCTCTACTTCACAGATTGTATTTGTGAAACCTACAGTCCCAGAGCCTCCTCTCACTACTGAAGATAAAGGGAAGGACAAGGTCAAAGATGATGTCCCAGGCACTTAGAAGCCTAATTCCATCAGACGACCTCCTATATGCCATCACTGCAGTCTAAGTGGGAATGTTCGACCCCAATGCTCTCTCTTGAAAGCACAGAAAGCCAAGGCCAAGAAAGAAGTGCCTAGACAAGCTAATCATGGCACTATACTTGCGGCTCAACATCAGACTCCATGGCATCTGGCACCTTACTAGGCACCATGGGGACAAGCACCTAGGCATCAGTATCAAGCCCCTTGGTCTCATGCTCCTCAGCATCAACAGCGATTTGTACCAGTCAATCACAGTGGCGTCTACAAGAACAAACCCAAGCAGTTTAAAAGGTCTCAGAAAATGAAAGAAGAGCAATACTACAGTGAGCCTCCTATCTGGATGCAGAGCATGATGGAGTGGATGATGCAGTCCTGCCAGCAACCACCCACTGGAAGGCAGGCTTGGGTCGAGAAGAACAGCTACCCCATGAGGGGGTACAGATGCACCTAGCAGATTCAGGTGTTCATGCCTAGGATTTGGTTCCTAATCCTATGGCATCAGGTTTGATTGCTTATTTTACCTGACATTTTGTTATATGCAATCTAGGAACTAGCGGTGTTTGCCCCTATGGTTCTTGAGAGAACTTTGCAGGTACCTTTTGGGGAAGACAGAAAAAAACAAGCCAAGCGACTGTTTTCTCTGTATTGGCATCATTGAGTGTACACAGGTTTGATCTTGCCTTTGCATATGATGTCATGTCCATATTGCTTGTTGTTTTTTTAATAAAAAAAAATGGGGAGAATTTCCAGGATTTTTTTCTCTTGGCTTATTAGATATTGCATGTATTTTTGCCTAATATCTCAGTTCATTGTGCATTGATTAAATATGCTTAGATATAATTGAGAGTTTTTGACTATATTGGCCAAGTGTTTTTCCTGTTTATGCAAAAGTATGATAGCTTCTTTCCTCATGTGATGAAATAGTGCACTATCCCGGGCTCCCTTAAAGGTACATCTTTCCTTCTCTGACTTTTTGCTCCAGGAAATTCTTAATAAGAAAAAAGGTTTTTGCTAAGATAGTCAAATTGACCACAGGCTAGTTGAACCTAGCACCTAAACACTCTGGCATTTCCTCTAGATTGCAGCATCATAAGAATACAGCAGTAAATCATATGACTTATGTACCTTTATTGATCACTGCTCATGTGCTGTATTTGATTTATGCCTTGCCCTCTACGTGCAAGTAAAACATTTACTTTGTCCTTCATGGTACAAGTAAAACTATTAGGTGCTGCATCTTAGGGGGAGTGTATCAGATGAGGGTGGCTAGGCCCTAGTAAGTTATAAGGTTTGACTTTTGACTAATCTTGCATTGATTTTCTCTCTCATCTAGAAAATCTAGTTGCTCTTTGTCATCGACAGTCATACCTTGTGGGAAAGGAGTCTTCACACACACACACACACACACACATTGCATGAGTTGGGTTGTCTATTTGAATTTTCTGTGACCAGGGAAAATATTTGTGCTAATTGAAATCTCAACTTTTTTTATATCTCTATTTAGTTTTGAAATGCTCTCTGATTGTGCTATCAGTTGATTATACATGCGTGTTCTGACATTGACTTGAGAAAATTTGATCTCTGTAAATTTTTCCTCAATTTTTCTGGTGTTTCAGTGTGGAGCGTCCGAACGATATCTCTTGGAGTCCAGACGGGTGGAGTTCAGCAGTTCGGACGATTCCCTTTTTGGAGTTCGAACGGATGGTGTTTTGTCCTCCGGACGTGAGCTGTCACCTTCGGGCGGACGGGTAATTTAATTTGTTCGGACGCGCGTAACCGTTTTGCACATTTTAGAGGCAGCACGCGTCCGGACGTCATTAAAACACCGTCCTGACGGGGACCCCACAGAGGTTATATATACCCCAGATTGCCGCATTCTCTTCCATCTACTCTTTGGCATTTTGTGAGTGATTGTTTTTGGTGGTTTGGAATAATTTCATCTCTACTTGTCTTTTTGTGCATTCTCACTTCATTCCAGGTATTTTTCTAGTCTCTTTCTTTTTCAGTTTATTTATTTTAAACTGTTAGAAATTTAATTTTGGAATGAGGTTGAAATTATCTGATGCATGTCTACTATATTGGTTTTATTTGTGATGATGTTTTTGGGACTAATATTGTGAGACACTCTGCCTATATTTTTGCTAAAGTCCTTGTTTACTGCTGTTATTCTGCCCATTATTTTTTACACCCTAACAAGAATATTTTTTTGTGGATTATGTATGGCAAAATTCTTGTTGGTTCTTTTGCAGAATCATGTCTGCTATCAGCTCCCAGCGCAGGGTCCGCTAGAGGACAGAGGAAGAGCAAAGTGCATTCCAAGCCAAAATCATGGACCGCAATGCCATCGCTGAGCGGAACGTGGTCCGTGCCGACATCATGGTGCCTCCATTGGATAGCATTTATGAGACTATCCAGACCTATAATTGGGGGTATCTCTACACTTGTGCCTGCATCGTCCTCACCAGGCTAGTCAGGCTCTTCTATGCCAACCTTGAGGTGGCTCAGGATGATGAGTGTGGGATAGTATTGCAGTCCAGTGTTGACGGACACATCATCACTGTTGATCCCCAGATCATCAGTTAGTTCATCGGGGTACCAGTTCTTGATCTGCCTGCCAGTCCTTACAATGAGGTGGTGCTTCCTCCCTCTATGGACGATCTCCGAGAGTTCTTCCATGCTGTTCCACAGGGTGAGGGGCGTCATACTACCATCAAGATTGGTGCACTAGCTCCGACTCATCGTATGTTGGCCAAAATTGTTCAGCACAATCTTTGGCCAGTTGCCAGGTGCAGTGATCTGATACTGAAGAAGGCCCAACTTGTCTATGTTGTTCATCTTCGCTTGCCTTTCTGTCTTTGCAAGCATATTCTGGGAGTCATGCTCGAGGCTCGTGATGAGAGCAATACCGGTCTCCCCTTTGGCTGCCTAATCACTCAGATCATCCTTCAGTCGGGTATCAATGTTAATTGAGAGCCTAGGATGAAGATCCAGCAGCCCCTCAGCAAACAGACATTGATGAAGTCGAATGCGCAGCTGTGAGGAGATGATTCTGATGATGACATGCCTGTTGCTTTTCTAGATGTGGCTTCATCCTCTCATACCGTCCCACCATCTGAGCTAGAGGCAAATTATTCTCAAATCATGGAGGCCTTAGCCTCCATTATGGAGGAATGACCACCATGCAGCAGTCCATCTCCTCTTTGCAGCTAGAGGTGCAGTCTATCAACAAGCTAGTGGAGCAGACCCATTTGGACCTTCAGGAGTGCCTTCGAGTCCATCATCCGGACAGCAGTGATGATGAGGATGCTGCAGCTCAGACTGTACCCATGCCAGAGGATGTTTGAGTTTCCCTTTGTTTTATTGTCTCTTTTTGTTTGTGTTATTTTGAGACTCTTTGTTATTTTCTGTTATTTTGTTAAACACTTAAACTTATATTACTCCGTTTACCCGGGTCCTTCTGAAACCGTTAGGGGGAGTAATTTTTATTGCAGATGGTTTTTATTACTCTGGTTTACCCTTTGTCCCTTTGTGACAAAAAGGGGGAGTAACTTTTATTGTTTGGACCGGGAATGTATTTCCAAACCGGTCAAGTGATTTTTGTCCTAGAATGGCCAAAGGGGGAGTTTGTTAGTATTTTGGCCTAATTTTGTATTTGGACAAAATCACTTATGTGTAAAGATGTTGTAAACAGGGATTCCACTTGTCAGAGCTTTTCAGAAGACTCTGCACTGAAGATAGAAGTTTTTAGATTCCCTGTCAGCCGTCCGGACGAAGTGTCATCCCGTCCGGACGCCCACCTGTCCACTATTCCATCTGTCCGGACGACGTGTCATCCCGTCCGGACGCCAGGCAGACCAGCATCATCTGTCCAGACCCTACACTGTGTCGAGGAGTTTCTGTTCAAGCTGTATCCGTCCAGACGTCTCAGCAGCCCGTCCAGATACCCCTTGGTACTCGACCAGTCTCAGATTCTTTCCAAGTTCTGATAAAGGAAAGATAGATCAACTGTCCGGACGATGTGGTATCCTGTCTGGACGCGCGTGTCATATATAAGGCAAGAATCGCAAATCAAATATCTCCGTACAGACGTCAGTCAGCCTTGGTTTGGACGAGCGTGCAACTAAGATGGAAATTGCTGATTCGACTTCAACCGTCCGGACGTCTGCCTCTCATGGTCCGGACGCATGCATAGCAGATATGGAAATTGTGTGTTGAAGAATTTCCGTCCGAACGTTCATACCCCATGGTCTAGACGGGCGAAGCCTTATATGGAAATTACTTGGAGCAGACGTGTGACCGTCCGGACGTCAGTGTCTCACCGTCCGGATGCGGCTCTTAAACAGGAAAGATTTTCAGCAAAAATTTTCAGAAAATCCTGTCTCACAGTTGTCCGTCCAGATGGCCCAGGTTCACCGTCCGGACGGCCTCCGTACATATTTCAGCAGTCGCCCATTCTGCACCTCAGCCTATAAATAGAGGCCCCTGGGCATTGAGATCTGCAAGAATTCGGTATTGAATTCCACAAGAGCTCAAAGAAGTTCAAGATCCCTCTGAAGCCGTTACAAGTGTGCTGTGCTACATCTGAAGTCTATCTTACAGCTCGACTCTAAGGTAAAGGATTCCATTGAAGACCCCTTCAGGTAGGAGACCTGGTTGGGAGGCGTTCGTGTTGGGTTACACGTTAGAGAGCAAGGTACGACCACTGCATTGGGTATATGTGAGTGCTACTATCTTGTATCTAGTCTTGTCTTCTGAATAGTGGAATTCCTGGGTTTGGCTGCCCCGGAGTGGTTTTTCTCTTGATTGAGTTTCCACTTCGTCAACAAAAATCTGTGTGTTGTTTACTTTCTGCATTGTTATTTTTGTTGCACACTTTGCAGACACTTGTCTTTTATTTAGTGGTCAATTTCAATTTTCAAAAGGTAAGGGCAATATTGTTTGTAAGAATGCTAACCATATTTCTGCAGAGAAAGTCAAGCAGCATTCCAACAAAGGAAGCCTGCCCACCTGTCATCACTGCAGCATCACCGGTCACATTCGACCCAAATGTCCACAAATCCAAGCTTAGAAGGCTAAGAGGAAGTTGCCTACTAAGACCACATCAGGTACTCTACCTTTGGCGGGACATCAGGTTCCATGGCATCAGTGGCAACAAAAGCGATCGGTTCCGAAGAACACATCAAGGTACTACAAGAAAAAGCCGCAAGAGCCCGATAGCAACCATGCCTATGAAGGGTTGCTGAGCTTGTTAGAAGGGATACTAAGGAGAATGGACAGTATGAGCAATACCCAATCACATCTACCACAGGTACACCAAGGTTAGGTCAGAAAGGATGAGACCATCCACCCCTTGAGGGGGAGTAGACTCACCTAGTATAGGTGCAGTCTCACCATGCCTAGGATTTTGGTTCCTAAATCCTAGTGCATACCAGGTATGTTTGCATTGCATTGATTATCATATCTTATATATCCTATTTTTGCCTTGCATTTGGTTCGAGGAACCACCTTTTCTATCCTAGATTTTCTCTTGGTTGCTTTGAGAAATTTCTGCAGGTACATTCTAGGGATGACAGAGAAAGCATGTCACTATTTTTCTGTCTTGGTATAGTCAAACCTCTCCCCTTGAGGTCAGGTTTGCTCTTATCTTACATGCTTGGACTAAACTGTCTTCTTCTCTGTGTAAGCATGTTTTTGTTGTTTTTGTTGTTTTTCCGCTCTTATTTAAAAGGGGGAAAAGATGTAGAATTTTTATTTTTTTAAGTTGTTTTTCAGATATTATATGTATTTTTGTTTGATATCTCAGTTCATTGTACATTAATTGAGTATGCTTATAAATGTTGAGAGTTTATGTTTGATATCTGCTAAGTTTTCCTATGCATCTTAATACTAGATAGTTGCTTGTCTCAGGCGATGAAAAATTGTGCACTATCCAAAGCTGCCCTAAGGTACATTTTTGCTCTGACTTTTAGCTTCTGAAAATTCTAATGAGAGAGATTTTTTTGCTAAGATGGTCAAATTGACCAACTCGCTAGTTGAACCTAGAACCCATAAATTCTGGTATTCTTTCTAGGTTGCAGCACCAAGTGATAAAAAGCATTCAAAACTGAATAAATTTGGATAAATAAAAAGATCCATTGCTTATGCTAAATATGTTCTTGATCTTGTCCCTAAAGAAACAATCAGTGACCAATTCATTGCGGAAATAGACGGTCACTAAAAGACATAGTAAAAGAAAAGTGTTGCAGCTTAGAGGGAGTGTATCAGATGAGGGTGGCTAGGCCTTAGTAAAATAAGGTTTGACTTTTGACTGATCTAACATTGATTTTCTCTCTTATTTAGAAAATCCGGTTTCTTTTAGTCATATCAGTAAACTTCATACCTTATTGAGAAAGCTTTCACACACACATGCATTGCATGAGTTAAGTTTGCTATTGAAAAATTTCTATTTGCAGGGAAATTTATGTCCTTATTGACTCTTAACTCTCAATTATATCTTGGTATATTTTTGAAATGCTATTTGACTGTTTTATAAGTTATTTATATATGCGTGTTCTGAAGCTAATGTTAGGGAAATTTCTTTCTGCATATTTCCCCCTGTTTTTCAGCTTCTAGTGTGAAGTGTTCGGACGGACATGTTCTTGCATCCGGACGCGCTTCGCTCTGTAGATCTCTTATCTAACAGTATGCCATCTGGACGAGTATGTACCACGTCCGGATGCGAGCTTTTTGCTTTCTCTGCCAAACACACACACGCACACTACTTTTTATCTATTCTATCATGTTGTGTTGTGTGTGTTTTCTCTCAGACTAATCCTGAGATTTTGGCATTCTCCGCACATCTTTTCTCATTCCCAGGTACTTCCTTTGACTTTCCTTATTCTATTAAGTTTTGGTTCTTTTTAGAATATTGAAATATTTGATTGATAGGAATGATGATTTGAGAGATTGTGCATCTTTTTCTGTCTTTATGCTGAATGGATATTACTAATCTGTGTCTTTTGGATTGCTATATCTACTTTTTTATTTCTTTATGCATCGAATTGATAGCTATCATAATACCACATTCTTGTCGAAAGTAATAGGATCTAATATTTCCTTGTGGTGTTATTGTTGGATAGATTTCTGTTTAAATATTTTCAGGAATATGTTGTCTAGCGGCTTCTAGCATAGTGTCGGACAGAGGGCTCTTTGGAAAACAGACCAGTGTTGAAATCATATGTTCAAGAGATCTCATATTTTAGATGAGCTCATTCCCCCGCTCATACAGAGTCTTCCGTAACCTTTTCCTCTAGATCTGCACCAGCTAGAGATTCATGGGTGAATATTCTTTATCATCTTGCAAACCACTTGTCTAGAGGATTTCTTTCTGCAGATAATCAGTTTTGGGCAAGAAGACTCAAGTGACTGAAACTTTTCAGTCTATGGTTTCCCGGCTTCAGGAGCTAGAAGCCGAAGTAGTTCAAATCCAGCTTTTTATACGGTTTTCTCTCTGTTACTTGATTTCAGTGCATCAGTAGGATTTGGTACTTGGAGGATTTTTATTCCTCTCATTTGGGCCACTTGCAAACTCTTCTCTATTTTCCTATTGTTTTGGGTTTTAGAACGTTTTTGTCTGTGGATTTTGTATACTCTGTTTACCCTTATCCTGTTGAGACATCAAGGGGGAGTATTTTATTACTGTGGTCCTTGTCATACTGTGTTTTACCCTTTGTCCATTTGTGACAAAAAGATGGAGTATATGTTAAGTTTTGGACTGGGAATGTATTTTTTACCGGTCTAGTGATTTTTGTCCCATAATGGCCAAAGTGGGAGTTTGTTAGTTTTTGATTGGCTGCATTTTGTTGACAAAATCACTATTATGTAATGTTGCTGCTTTCAAAGGGATGTCGTTTAGTTCAGAGTCTTCAAGATATTTAGAGCTTGTTTCTCTGATATGGAAAGAGCCTCATTATGACAAGTTGCAAGTGTCACAAGATTCATGAAGGCTATTTCAGTGTTCAAGGAATATTCTATGCAGATTCCAACTCAGAGAAGTCGGATCCCAAGCAACTGTTGTGCAAATATCTACCTAAATAAATAGATAAATATTTGTACAACAAGTTTTTGGCGCCGTTGCCGGGGATTGTGTTAAATTTTGTTTTTAAAGTTTTTCCTTTTACTTTAGTTATTTTTGTTTATGATAATCTAAAAAAAAAAAAAAAAAAAAAGGTTTTTTTCCTTTAATTTTTATTTTTAATTTTTATTTTTGTGTTCCTTTTGTTATGTTTATGTTCATGTAAAAAAAATTCAAAAAAAAATTCAAAAATTCAAAAATAAAAAAAAAATTCAAAGTTGAGGAAGACATGGCAAAAGTACATGTAGAGAATCGACCAGAGCGGAAGCCGATGAAGAGTTCCTTCATACCACAAAATCTAAATCAGTTCTCTTGCATTGCTTTTCAACCGAATGTACAAAGCAAATTTGATTTGTCTCCGCTGCTCAATATAGTTCCACACTATAGAGGCACACCTACGGAGGATCCATATCTACACATCCGAGACTTCTTTGATCTTTGCAAAACTCAAAACATCCATGGCTTAAATGCGGAAGGAATCAGGTTAATTCTCTTCCCTTTTTCCTTGAAAGATAATGCTAAGTTATGGTTGAATTCTTTGGCTGCAGGGTCTATTCACAATTGGAACGAGTTGGCCACAAAGTTCTTGAAAAAATTCTTTCCAGCCCAACGAACTAGGCAATTGAGGAGGGAGATTCAAACCTTCCAACAAAAAGATGGAGACCTATTCTTTGAGGCATGGGAACACTTCAAGGAGCTACTTTTAAAATGTCCACATCATAATCTATCTCAAGACGATCAGGTACAAGCTTTTTATGAAGGTTTAAATTATTCTAACAAAAGTCTTGTAGATTCAGCTTGTGGAGGCATGTTAATGGAGAAGAATAGCGAGGAGGCCATAGAACTTTTTGAGACTTTGAGTGAAAATTCTCAACAATTCTCATCCCGAGGGTGGAAAGGACTCAAAAGAAAGGGCGCCTATGAAGTGAATAGCAATAATGGATTTCAAAATCAAATGGCTACCTTGGAGAGGAAACTAGATATACTAGTGAAAGTCATGACTACTCATAACATCTCTCCCATTCAACAGATTGCTCAAGTGGAGGTATGTGCCATATGTTCTCATTCTGACCATACCACTGAGACTTGCCCCATGTTTTCATTTACAGATCAAGAGCAAGCAAATTATGTGGGCCAGAATAATTACCCTCTAAAGAACAATCCGTACTCCAACACTTACAATGCAGGGTGGCAACCTCACCCTAATTTTTCATGGAGTAACACTCAGAATGTGCAAAATCCACAAGCGCAGCAAAAAAATTTTCAACAAGGAAATAACTATCAAAATCCACAACAGCAGTATCAAGCCAAGTCACACCCTTCAGAGAGTTCTGATTTTAAAGAAAGGGTGCCAACTATTTTAAGTCAAATGGAGGCAACTAATCAACAGATGCGGTCCATTGGCGATAAAAAATCTCATGAAGAGGAGCCATCTCCCATCTTTTGGCCACAACAATATCAAGAGGAGCCATCTCCCTTGTTGGATTCGAACATTAATGATAAATTTTTGAATCTTATAAGCGAGATAGAGAAGACTAATCCAATATATACCCAATTCCTCACCGCGATAGACATCAAGATGGAAGTTGACTCTGAACAAATCACCAACCACCTTAAAAGAGAAAGAGAAGAAGAGCTTCAAAGTCAGTTGGTGGCTGATCCTAATGGATATTACGTGGAGGATTGGAGTTCTTCCTATCATGAGCAAGCTATCACCACATTGAGGAGTGAAGCAGTGGTCAAAAATCAGGAGGAAGAGGGGAATGAGGAACAAATTGAGGTCACAAAAGATCTACATCGAGAAAAAGGCAAGGAATTGAGCACTGAGGCTTCTTCAACATTAACTCATATTCCTGCATTACCAAGAAGCCATGAGAGTAGTTTGTCAGGACTATTAGACGAGCAAACTGAGGTCATCAAAGTAGAAAAACTCTCTAAGTATTCTCCTCATAGTATTCCAGTTCATGATTCCCTTCTGGATGAGAAACTGTTTGAGAATTCTGAGAGTGATTTACCCCGATCTGTGAAAATTAGGAGCTACCTTTCTGTAGGTAGAATTCATTCTCTATGGTCAAAGAGAAGAAATCATTGGTGCTTCAAGTTTAAACTCAAAAGCTACTACCAAAAGCGCTCGAGCAGTCAAGGAGATCAAGCGCATCTGCCCAGATTAGTGGTACTGAGGCCACTGCATGCACTACAAATCCATATCCTTTAAAGAATTCTGGTTTTGTTTTTAATTATTGTTCATTTTATTTTGGTTAATTTTAGTTTTATTGTGGTTAATTTTAGTTTCTATTTTTATTTTATTTTATTTTATTTTTATTTTTATTTTTATTTTTATTTTTTCAGTTTTCCTTTCCTTGGTTTTGTTTTTCTAGTTTTGCTTTTCAGGAAAAGTGTGTCTGCATTCAAGTTTGGGGGTGTGCTACGAGCCATACCTAGTCCAACCAATTTTCTCATCTCCCGGGTATGATCTTTCCACTCTATCTACACATTGAGGACAATGTGTAATTTAAGTTTGGGGGTATGGGACACACCACACACTTTCTGTTTAAAAAAAAAAAAAAAAAAAATTGAAATTGCATGTTCATGTTATTTTTAAGACTTTGGTTGATCTAAAAATTGTGATTTGAATTTTATTGGTGAGCTTAGAATGTTGAACACATGATCATTTGAAATTGATGCTAAAGTCCTACTACTTACTTTTGGCATCTAAGGATTCATTTGTTTCAATCTAAACTATCACAAGCACATTAGCATATAATTTGTGAGGTATGATATATGAACCTGATTGTGTATTTTTCAATGTCTTGGATGAAGCTGGGTGACTTGTTGGATGGATACCTTGGTATATATAATAATAAATAAATCAATAAATAAATAAATAAACCATTTTTGAAGCTTTTACCGAGTAACTGGACTTCTTGCCTCATTAAGCAGTGAATGTTCACGTCAAAAAGTAAGAAATTCAGATTGGTTAAAGTCATGACTAGTTTAGTTCTGTAGCCTTTTTGACTCGAGTTAGTAAGCTCTTAGGGGTGTTTCAACACTTAGTGCCTTAAAACCATTTGGTTTGGGAGCATTAGCCTAACACTCATTACATGGGTCAATTAGAAAGCTTAAGAGAACTAAGCATTGCACAGTCTGAAAAAAAAAAAAAAAAAAAAGGAATAAAGCTCTTGCTATTATGCCTTGGTTATTCAATTTGATGGGGATCCCAGTGAATTTTGAGATATTGAATCATTGCACATTGGAATTAATTTGAAGCCTCATGATTATGTGTTAGTTCACCTTACACTGAATTGAACTTATGATACCTGAGCTTGTCGTTTGTAAGTGGTTAGACTTTGGAATTCTATTTTATATTGAAGATGAAGTTTATCTTTCTAAGCTTGCTAATGAATGAGAATCATAATTTTGGTGACACTTAACTCTTTGGAATAAACATGAATTTTGGCATAATGTTTGTGGGTATCATTCATGGCAAACCCTCACGAGACTTCACTCGTCCACTAGGGAGTCCTAGGGGTTTAAAAGGCTTATTGCATACGCTAAATGCAATCGTGTTTCCCGCGATAGAGGAGGTAGAATAGTTATTGTTTTAGTTTTCATTTTATTTTCAATTTTGCATTGCTAAGGGACTAGCAATATGTAAGTTTGGGGGTGTGATAAGTGCTGAATGTTACACATTTAAGCCCCTTAATTTACATATGTTAAGCTCTTAGTTTTGTTATAATTTGATGTTTTGTGTTATTTTTGTGTTTTCTTGTATTTTACAGGTTTTAGAAGAAAAACCGATCAAATTCCAAGATTATAATGAAGTCAGCAAACTCACTTTTGGATAGATTCAAACTCCAAATCAATTTTGAATTTAAGGAAAGAGGAGTTGGCAAAAATTCGTTATCTTTGGAAAGAATTCAGAATGAGCACGTCTCAGTAATTTAATCATAACTTTCGACTCAAGTATCAGATTGCAACAAATTTGGTGGTGTTGGAAAGATAATAAGAAAGAAAACAAATATTTCAGAAATAGGTTTTTCCTAATTCGGAATTTTTCCATGTCAAATTTACCCCGCAATAAAAGACCTCAAATCTGTACGAATTTCGGAATCCTTTTCTTACTTGGATAGAAATTTCAGAAAAGGAAAAGGCTTGTAATTATTCTTTTTGGACTAGAAAACCTACTTAGAATTGTAATAGGAATTCTAGAGCTTCTAAAGCTTCTGTAATCCCTATAAATAGGTTTCTAGCCTTTAAAGAAAGACACACAAGCTTTGAGGAAGAATTAAAGGCTACATCAAGACGGAGGTTCTTTTTTAGTTTTTATTTTCTTTATTTATTTATTTTTAGTATGTATATAATTTTATTTTATATTAGTTGTAACTAATACTTTAGTTGGGGCTCGATTGAAGCCCTAATCATGTCTCTTTAAGTCTTTCAATTTGCTTTGCTACAATTTATATATTGATGCTTAACTTGATTAATTCTAGTTTCTTGAATTCCTTGCATGTTTATGTTTGGCCATCATATGCATGTGGTATGGATTTGTTATTTATGTCAATTTGGATGACCGAGTCCTGGGCATAATAGAGTAACAAAAGAACCCCGACACAGGTTCTTGGATTAATCAACATAAAGACAACTAGAATATATACCATATTCTAATCTGAGTGTGTTTACCGATTTCCATAGATTTATGCTTTCTTGAAGAACAACTTAGTAGATACCATGCTAAATCCTTCAAGGAAGAAAAGAGTTAGAGTAGATACCATGCCTAACTCGTTGTTTAAGGAAATCAATAGCTTTAGGAGAAGATATCATTCCCTTGTGGCTGGTAAACATTAAGCATCATGTTATGATTGTAGTATTGTGCATATTGTGAATCTTATTTGAGTATGATTAGCGGTGGATATCGAAGCCCTACCTTTTCTTCATAGTATTTTTAATTCAATCTTTTATCTCGTCTTATTCAACATATCGCTTTTAGGAATTTCTCTTTAAATACAATTTATACCAATCCTCGTGGGAATGATCTCGTATTTGCCTGCTATACTATTGTTTTGATCTTGTGCACTTGCGAGTAAAACGTACAAATATTTATCTATTTATTTAGGTAGATATTTGCACAACAAGTTTTTGTAGTATAGTGGTAAGTATTCCCGCCTGTCACGCGGGTGACCCGGGTTCGATCCCCGGCAACGGCGCCAAAAACTTGTTGTGCAAATATCTACCTAAATAAATAGATAAATATTTGTATGTTTTACTCGCAAGTGCACAAGATCAAAACAATAATATAGCAGGCAAATACGAGATCATTCCCACGAGGATTGGTATAAATTGTATTTAAAGAGAAATTCCTAAAAGCGATATGTTGAATAAGACGAGATAAAAGATTGAATTAAAAATACTATGAAGAAAAGGTAGGGCTTCGATATCCACCGCTAATCATACTCAAATAAGATTCGCAATATGCACAATACTACAATCATAACATGATGCTTAATGTTTACCAGCCACAAGGGAATGATATCTTCTCCTAAAGCTATTGATTTCCCTAAACAACGAGTTAGGCATGGTATCTACTCTAACTCTTTTCTTCCTTGAAGGATTTAGCATGGTATCTACTAAGTTGTTCTTCAAGAAAGCATAAATCTATGGAAATCGGTAAACACACTCAGATTAGAATATGGTATATATTCTAGTTGTCTTTATGTTGATTAATCCAAAACCTGTGTCGGGGTTCTTTTGTTACTCTATTATGCCCAGGACTTGGTCATCCAAATTGACATAAATAACAAATCCATACCGCATGCATATGATGGTCAAACATAAACATGCAAGGAATTCAAGAAACTAGAATTAATCAAGTTAAGCATCAATATATAAATTGTAGCAAAGCAAATTCTAAGACTTAAGGAGACATGATTAAGGCTTCAATCGAGCCCCAACTAAAGTATTAGTTACAACTAATATAAAATAAAATTATATACATACTAAAAATAAATAAATAAAGAAAATAAAAACTAAAAAAGAACCTCCGTCTTGATGTAGCCTTTAATTCTTCCTCAAAGCTTGTGTGTCTTTTTTTAAAGGCTAGAGGCCTATTTATAGGGATTAGAGAAGCTTTAGAAGCTCTAGAATTCCTATTACAATTCTAAGTAGGTTTTCTAGTCCAAAAAGAATAATTACAAGTCTTTTCCTTTTCTGAAATTTCTATCCAAGTAAGAAAATGATTCCAAAATTCGTACAGATTTGCGGTCTTTTATTACGGGGTAAATTTGACATGGAAAACTTCCGAATTAGGAAAAATCTATTTCTGAAATATTTGTTTCCTTTCTTATTATCTTTCCAACGCCATCAAATTTGTTGCAATATGATACTTGAGTCGAAAGTTATGATTAAATTACTGAGACGTGCTCATTCTGGATTCTTTCCAAAGATAACGAATTTTTGCCAACTCCTCTTTCCTTAAATTCAAAATTGATTTGGAGTTTGAATCTATCCAAAAGTGAGTTTGCTGACTTCATTATAATCTTGGAATTTGATCGGTTTTTCTTCTAAAACCTGTAAAATACAAGAAAACACAAAAATAACACAAAACATCAAATTATAACAAAACTAAGAGCTTAACATATGTAAATTAAGGGGCTTAAATGTGTAACATTCAACACTTATCAGCAACCGCCGGGACGCTCATCAGTTAGCAACATCCGTCCGGACGATGAGAACTTTCCGTCCGGACACCCATCAGTGTCTACAAACTTCGAACTGTTCAAGATTGAATCCGTCCGGACGTAATGGAAAATCGTCCGGATGCTATTAAAAGTTCGAAAAGAATCCAGTGTTCAAGTGCATCTGTCCGGACGTCGTGGCAATACCGTCCGGTCGCCATTCAGTGTTTGAGTAGAAATTAGATTTCATGTCCAGACACGGATCGGGAAACAGCAACCGTCCAGATGGAAGGGCAACACCGTCCGGATGCATTTCGGGCTTCCAGAAGATTTATGTGCACGTCTCAGTGTTTTTATCATAACTCTCTACTCGAGTATCAGATTGAGACGAAATTAGTGTCGTTGGAAAGCTAAGAAAAAATCCTACAACCCAAATGCCTAGACGGCGTCCGAACAGCCCATCGTCCAGACGGAAAGATAGTAGCGTCAGGACGGCCTCCAGAATTGTGTTGTTTCTGAAAGGTGGTCGCTGAAGACTGTCTGGACGAGACTAACTTCCGTCTGAACGGTCCGCAGTCAAAGTCAAATTTTGAGCAG
This sequence comes from Alnus rubra, assembly GCA_028654335.1. Taxonomy (NCBI): domain Eukaryota; kingdom Viridiplantae; phylum Streptophyta; class Magnoliopsida; order Fagales; family Betulaceae; genus Alnus; species Alnus rubra. Next base: position 148,679 of record JAJPGS010000754.1, read on the forward strand.
ATAAGGATAAAATTGTGCTGTTTTTGAAGGATATCACAGAAACCTGTCCGGACATGGCAAAATTTCGTCCTTACGGTCGACAGACAGAGTCCGATTTTCAGCAGTTTTCAAGGTCTCTTGAAGCCTATAAATAGGGGGCTCTAGGTCTGTGTTTTGTACAGAATTCGGTGGTGAATTCCATAGTGCTTTGAGAGGCTGTTTAGGGAGATTTGAAGATCTGTTAGCTCTCAAGTCGTTACTAGTGTATGCTCAGTTGTTTGTGTGAAGTCTATCTTAGGGGTCGGCCCTAAGGTAAAGGAATCCATCAAAAACCCCTTCAGGTGGAAGATCTAGTTGGGAAGCGTTCGTGTTGGGTTACACGTCAGAGTTAAAGGTATGACTACTGCATAGGGTTATGTGAATACGAGTGTCTTGTAACTAGCTTTGTTTTTGGATAGTGGATTTCCTGGGTTTGGCTGCCTCGGAGTGGTTTTTTCTCTTCATAGAGTTTCCACTTCGTAACAAATATCTTGTCTCATTGAAATTCCGCATTTATGATATTTGTTTGCACACAAACACACACTTGGTTCGTTATAGAAGTCAATATTTGTTTTTTCAGACTAAACTGAAACAAACTCAACTAGGCAATCAATAAATTAAAAGTTAAGAGATAGTACACTCGGTCAGCAACCATGGCCGTGCATGGCCATCCAGGAAGTCGACGAATTAAAACTGAGCTATTTTTAGGAATCAACATTGCTTCATCAAGATACTCTGAAATTCCAGAACAGAGAAACGGATTGTCTATTAAATACCGTGTGAAACATTATTTCATGAAACTAAACAAGTGATCAAATACAAATCATCAACATGAGAACCCTATTCTCCCTAACCATTCCACACAACCTTAGTATCGATCTCACAAGCCATCCCTCTCGAATTTCTATTTCCACCAATACAAAGTTATTTCTCAACGCCAGGGAAAATGTAATTGTAATCAAACCCAACCCTTTAATGATTATTTCTTTTAGGGTAAATTGTTCTCTTTATTTTTTATATATAAAAAGAAAAAAAAATCCAAATAAAATTAATTTGAGAGCAGAGATCACAATCCTGCTATCCCAACCTAAAACCCTAATAGCAAAGATCACAATATTCTCACTGCCTAAAATCCTAATCGCAAAGATTACAATCCGCTCACTGCCTAAAACCCTAATCATAAAGATCACAATACTTCAATACTCTCATCGCCTAAAACCCTATTCGCAAAGATTACAATCCTTTCACAGTTTAAAACCCTAATCTTGTTGGAAATATTAGAAAAATAACTCATAAAATCCAGGACATACCTTCATTAGTGTGGGCATTAATGACCGCAAAGTCGAAATCTTTAACCCTACCATAGCCTGTGGATTCAAAAATTCTTTCTTTAAAATTTCTGACTGAGATGAAGGGCACATTTATGGCAATTGAATCGAAAACTCTTTCACTCTTATACCTATAGTACACCGCCATGGTGTACCAGAACAAAGAGCAAGCCCTAGATAGTCTGTGTATCAGATCAAGAACAAGAAGTAGATTATTAGGGTTTTCTGGGGCAGAAACAAAACGAAGAGATTTTTCGAGAGCAATTACCAAATAGTTGAGTGGGGAATTGAGGTCTCTATATATGTAATCGTCCGGTCCGAGTTATGCCGGTTCGCTTATGTCAATTACCAATTCACGCACTCACGCTATCAATGTTACACGTTTTTGTTTTTATAAACATTTTAGAAAATAGTTTTTAAGGCATCTCATCTCATTTTTGTTATTTTAGCTCTTTAAAATACATATACATATATATATTAATTTTTTTTTTTTATTTCTTATGAAATGTTTCTTCTCCTCACCCCAAAGGTCCATATATTTCTGCTAAGTAATTCTCCTCACCCTCTCACATGATATGGGTCCCACCTCATGTTAGAAGGTGGGTGTGTATTGGATGTTTTTTAATCTTTTCCATTTCTGCTAAGCTCTGTTCAAAAAACCTGCTGGGCCGTCCCATTGAATCAGCCCATCCGAACCAAATAGCCCATGCTTGTTGGTTTTAGAGGGTATTCGGTTTGGTGGTTGGAGGATTTGAGGTTCCAACTCTCTTCGAGTCGGTTTTCGATTTTAGGGGTTGGTTTTCCGATCCGAACTAAATCATCTTCTGGTTCAAGACAAAGTACAAAGTAGGCTTTTAATTGCCACAAGAAAAAATGATAATAATCAAAATTTAAGAATATTCTTAACCCATACGTATACATCTCATGCTTTTCCCTGCGACAAAAAATTCATCAGGGTTTATTTCATATTACCAGAGTTAGTTATTGGTCAACAATAGACAGTCCATCGATTTTTCAGCTGAACAAAAATAGGACTATCATTATCATTATGACATGCACATAGTCCCCAAAACCTTCAATGAGACAAATATATAAATATCATTTTGTAGTCAGAAAAATGATTGCTTCCAATATATGATATCGAGCTACAAATGCAAAGAAGTTGGACAAGTACATATTACAATGTGTTCTGAAACCGTTAACAAAAGATAACTCCCTGAAATATCTCCATGAAAGAGATTAGCCCTTATCACTGATTAAATTCTTCCTAATCTTTGAAAGATTTGGTGTTGTTGATATTGGCTCTCTTTGTGGACGGTGCTTCTTCGATTTCAATTTGGGAAAAATGTCATGATCCAGGATGGAACATCACAACCTGAAGCTGTCATTACATTAGCTACGTTCCGCAGGAAGGAAGCGAACATCGTTCTTGGTGTAAAAAGTAATAGCTTCTCTCGTCCAACCTCTATGGATGAATGAAAAAGAAAAGACATTTACCCCCAAAAGAGATGCATGTAGTTTTTTCAATCATTTCAAAGTAATCTTACAATATCTATTATAACCCATCATGGCTAATTGGCTATGTCATATCACATGTGCAAAGGGATAGATCTGGGGCATCAAGTATTATTACATATTTATATGGATAAGTTGCAAGAAGTTATATATCATGTCAATGATTCCAAACAACAATAACGGATAAGTGAATCCAACAAATTTTTTTTGATAAGTAAAATAAAGAAATAAATAAATGTACGAGCATATGAATGCAAAAACCGTATAGGGTGAGACGGTAAATGCAAGCATATCTGCTCGCGTCGGTACCCAAAAGCACCGACAACGATTTCGGCAACAAAAAGGGCTAAATGCGCTACAAGCATATGATCAAGCGCATCAGATCTAACAAAATTTGAAGTAATTTGTACAGCATTCAACTAATTTACTAATAACTTCCTAAAGAAATAAATCTATCTATATCATTATATTTTTCTTGCACATTTTCTGAAACATTTCTCACATATAATTGTTTATAGACAACTCAATTAAATAACCGCAAACATAGATTATAAAGGCCAAGAGCAGTTAGAGATAAGGAACATACCAATCCTGTGGATGTATGCAGCAGCAGAGTCTGGAAAATCATAATTAATCATAGTTGCCAGCTCTTAAGCTATCGACAACATTTTCTCGCTGTATTAAATTTAATGCATTAGTACTAAGTCGACAACAATTGTTGGAACACAAAGAAGAAACTACAACCATATAATATGGCGACTTGAGAAATTCTGTTCTAGGTGACTTTAGCACGAATATGTGGTTAAATGGCTTCTCAGGCAATTCTAAAAATAACAGGAATAGTTAAAACCCCAGTATAAAGGGACAGGATAACAAGGATAACATTTAAAATCCATTCGGCCATGCTTACTTTTTCCATGAAATCCTCTACGAGACCCAGATATAACAATGCTCAGTCTTCCTCTTCCAGGTCATGCATAGAAAAAAAAACAAAAAAAAAATTAAGTGATTATGAGGCCTGACCATTTGAGCAAGATTTTCCTTCATCTTCATTTAATACAGGTGGATTCAAACTCTACTGACAAAACAATAGGAACAAGGAGTTTGGTCAAGAAGAAAAAAATTCTTCAAATAGAAAACCCTTAAAAGGGAAATCATTAGAGAAGAAATGTTGCGATATGGCCTACTTAAACAGTTTCAACAAATAACTGCTTCCTCAACTAGCATTGTGAGAACAACTCCTAGCTATTGTAACAATTTCTTAAAGATATTAAACATTGTGAGATATTTAGCAGAATCTTAGATACCTCTGCAAAGCTTTGATGAAGTGCAAGAAGTTTTCCTTTTTCACTTCTCCCAAAAATCAATTTTTGCTTGATCGATTCAGAAGTAGTGTTCCTGATCATATTTTCAAAAGTAGAACCCGGGTTAACTTAACAGCGAAAAGAATCAAATGCATTTCAAGGAATCCCTTCGTGGTTTAGTAATATAGTAAGCCAATCTTACTTTCTGCCAACAATAACTCGAACAGCATAATGCATTATTGTGCGTGCAAGATCCTCAACAAAGTCAGGTAAGGTAGCACTAAACATGGAGCGTATTATCATAGGATTTGAACAAGCTTTGACCACAGAATCAATCTGCTTTATCAAACAATGCTCAAATAGCTTATTAGATTCATCCAGGACAAGATATTGAACCCTGCACACCACCAAACTCTAAGTGGGAAAGCATTTCAAACCATTTTATTTACCACTGAGAGCTGTCTATAATGCATAATTTCCTAAAAATTCACTTGATAGTACAAAAACCTGTAGTCCAAGTTCCTTTTATGCTTTAATTTTTAGGGTTAAGCACCTTTTTAGTACCTGAGTTTTGGAAACTTTATTTTTAGTCCCTGAGTTTCAATTTGCATCACAGATGATACCTCAGTTTTGGGAAATGACTGAATTAGTACCTCGGTTAACTTCTCCGTCCAAAAACTAACGGCCCGCCACGTCATTGACACTTAGCACCACTAGAATGTCGACACCTGTCCTGTGAGACACGTCAACATCCACTTAATTTCCAAATCACCCAAACACCTCCACATCACACATCCACGTCATTTGTTTATTTTGGGGGGAAATGTTTTGCAATTTAAGAAACTTAAAACTGAAACTCAAATATTTCAAAAAAAAAATTTAAATCATCTAATCATTCATCTCAAAAAGAAATAAAAAAGGAATTGCCGAAGAGAAAAATTAACTTGTGAAGTGAAGAACCCTAATCCCTAAACTCCCTATCGACCGACTCCCTCTTGACAGACTCCCTCCTGAACTCTCTCTCGATTTCTCTCCTGTCGACTCCACAGAACCGGTCGACTCCCTCCCAAACTCTCGCTCGATTTCTCTCCCGTCGACTCCACAGAACCGGCCGACTCCCTCCCAGACTCTCGCTCGATTTCTGTCCCGTTGACTCCACAAAACCGACCGACTCCCTCCCGGACTCTCGCTTGATTTCTGTCCCGTTGACTCCAAAGAACCGGCCGACTCCCTCCCGGACTCTTGCTCGATTTCTCTCTCATTGACTCCACAAAACCGGCCAGTGCTCTGTGACTTACGGTCTTTTCGCCGAGGTATCTTTCCCATTTTTTTTTTTAGAGGACTTCAACGAAGACAGTTTGTGCTATATATATGGGTTGTGTATTGTGATTGTCAGTTGTTCGACAAAGTGATGAGGTTATAAAAACCGAAACTTTCGGTTGTTGTGGGTGGAAAAAAGTTGGGTAGGATCTAACCATCAGCACGTGTTTTTGTCTTTTGTTGGGTAAAGAAAACCAACAACCAGTTTGGTTGGGTTGTTGTCTAGTGAAAAATTGAAATTGACTTCTAAAATAAATTCAAGTGTGTGTGCGCTCAAAGTGTTAACAAAAATTAACAATGCGGAAAATAAATAACACAAGGATTTTTGTTAACGAAGTGGAAACTCAAGATGAGAAAAACCACTCCGGGGCAGCCAAACCCAAGATATCCACTATTCAGAAGACAAGACTAGATACAAGATAGTAACACTCACATACCCCTAATGCAGTGGTCGTACCTTGCTCTCTAACATGTAACCCAACACGAACACCTCCCAACCAGGTCTCCTACCTGAAGGGGTCTTCAATTGAGTCCTTTACCTTAGAGCTGACCCCTAAGATAGACTTCAGTTAAAGCGCAGCAACAGCACACACAAGAATGGCTCTAGAGAAAACAAATCAGCTCAATAACCTCACAAATAACTCTCTAAGCTCTAGTGGAATTCAATACCGAATTCTTGCAGTTCTTAATGCCCAGGGGACCCTATTTATAGGATGAGGGTTCAAATGGGCGACTGCTTTGATAAATACGGACGTCGTCCGGACAGTGGATATGGGCGGTCCGGACGGACAACTGTGCGACCAAAATTTTGAGATTTTCGCTGAAAATCTTTCCTATTTGAGAGCCCCATTCGGACGGTGAGGCACTGTCATCCGGACGATCGCACATCCGCTGCAAGTAATTTCCTTACTAAGGCTCCAAGCGTCCGGACCATGGGGGTGGCCATTCGGACGGTTGATCTTCTACACCCAATTTCCATATCACTTGGACGCGTGTCCAGACGATTGAGTTTGAATTGCGAACTTGCCATAGGGAGTAGCGCATCCGGACGGGAATCCACGTCGTCCGGACGGTTGCAGCAATCTTCCTATATTTGCTTTTGGAAAGAAAATCTGAACCTCGATCACTGAGAGTCGTCCGGACGGATGCAAGCTGGAACAGAAGCTTCTCAATATAGATGAGTGTCTGGACGGAAATCCATGTCGTCTGGACGGATGATGCTTTGGTCTATCGGGCGTCCGGACGGTATGACACGTTGTCCGGACGACTGGAACTATGGACAGGTGACCTTCCGGACGGGATGACACGTCGTCTGAACGGCTGGCAGGGAACCGACTTCTCTGTCTTGCAAACAGTGCAGAATCTTCTGAAATACTTATGAATAGGCGGAATCCCTGTTGAAAAGCATCTTTACATACAAGTGATTTTGTCCAATTAGAATGAGGCCAATTACAAACTAACAAACTCCCCCTTTGGCCATTCTGGGACAAAAATCACTTGACCGGTTTGAAATACATTCCCGGTCCAAAAATAAAAATTACTCCCCATTTTTGTCACTAAGAGACAAAGGGTAAAACAGAGTAATAAAAGTTACACCACAAGTTACTCCCCCTAACGGTCTCAGAAGGACCAGGTTAAATAGAGTAATATTAGTCCAAGAGTTTAACAAACATAGCAAAAAATAAACCAAATGTCTCAAATACACAAAAAAAAGAAGCAACTAAACAAAAGGAAAGTCAAACATCCTCTGCCATAGGAGTAGTCCTAGGTGCATCATCCTCGTCACTGCTGGCGGGATGATGGAACTTGAGACACTCCCGGAGGTCCAGTTGGTTTTGCTCCACACGCAGGTTGATGGAGTGCACCTCCTGCTGCATAGTAGTAATGGATTGCTGCATGGAGACATAGAGAGCTGCATGGTACTCATCCCTCCCTGAATGGCAGCTAGAGCCTCCATTATCTGAGAATAATTGTCAATTGACTTCCGGCTTAGAAGGCGGGACGGTCTGAGAGGAGGAAGCCATATCCGGAAAGCCTACAAGCATGGCAACAGGGACATCATCATCAGAATCATCTCTCCGCAGCTGGGCATTGGACTTCATCAAAGTCTGCTTGCCAATAAGATTCTGAATCTTCATCTTCGGCACTCCAGCAATACTAATGCCGGACTGAAGAATAATCTAAGTAAGCAGACAACCGAAGGGTAGACCGGTATTGCTCTCATCACGGGCCTCCAGAATAACGCCCAAAATATGCTTGCACAGGTAGAAAGGCAAGCGGAGATGGATGGCATAAACAAACTAGGCCTTCTTCAGAATCAGGTCACTGCGCCTGATAACTGGCCATAGATTGTGCTGAACAATCTTGGCCAACATGCGGTGTGCGGGAGATAGAGCACCAATCCTGATGGTGGTAGCACGCTCCTCACCCTGGGGAGCAGCGTGGAAGAACTCTTTGTGATCGTCCATAAAGGGAGAAATGACTACCTCATTATACGGGCTGTCAGATAGCTGGAGGACAGGAACTCCAATGAAGTGACTGATGATCTGGGGATCAAGAGTGATGGTATGTCCTGCAACAGTGGACTAAAGTCCCAACCCGAGGTCATCACCTCTAGGTTGGCATAGAAAAGTCTGACAAGCCTGGTATAGACAATACAGGCACAACTATGAAGGTATCCCCAGTGGTATGTCTGGATGATGTAGTGGATACTATCCAGAGGTGCCACCATAATTTCTGACCGGACCACATTTCTTTCAGCAATGATTGTGCAGTCCATAATTTTGGCTCTGAGAGCCGTTCTGTCTCCCTCTGTCCTCTGGCGGACTCTGCGCTGTGGACTGCCTGCTGACATGGTTCTGCAAAAGCGACCAACAAGATTTGCCAAGACAAATAATCCAAAAGTATTTTTGTTTAGGTCACAAAAATTTGAGCATTATAACGGCAGTGAACAGGACTTGTCTAAAAGTGCAAAAAATATCACACTGTAGTCCCCAAAAATACTACCACAAATACTCTCAACACAGCAGATATCACACATATGCATCTCAACATTCCTAAAGAAATCAACATTCTAACAGTTAAAAATAAACCGAAGAGAAAAGGACAAGAAAAATACCTGGAATGTGAGATTAATGCACAAAAAGACAAGCAGGGGAGAGATAAATCCAAAAGCTCTCAAGAAACTACTCACAAGATGCCAAAAAGTGACTTTTTGGTGGGGTAGGGATGAAATGTGGTGTATTAATGCCGTCCAGACACGCGCTACATTGGAAACAAGCGGATAGGTCATGCGCGTCTGGACAAGTATCCTTACCGTCCGGCCATTTGGTGCCGCACGCGTCCGGACGAAACTGAACCTTCCGGATGACTAAACTCCACCAGTCCGGATGCCAAGAGAGACCGTCCAGACTCTTCACACTGAAAAAACATAAAACTGAAGAAATATTTGCAGAATTTAATTTTTCTCAAGTCAGTTTCAGAACACGCATGTATAATCCACTGATAACACAGTCAAAGAGCATCTTATAACTAAGTAAAAATATAAAAGAGAGTTGAGAATTCAATCAGCACAAATATTTTTCTGGACACAGAAAATTTAAATAGAAGACTCAACTCATGCAATGCGTGTGTGTGTGAAGACTTAACCCACAAGGTATGACTATCACAGATATGACAAAGAGCAACCAGATTTTCTAGACAAGAGAGAAAATCAGTGAAAGATAAGTCAAAAGTCAAACCTTATAACTTACTAGGGCCTAGTCACTCTCATCTGATACACTCCCCCTAAGATGCAGCACACAAATGTTTTAGTTGTACCATGAAGGACAAGATAAATTTTTACTTGCACGTAAAGGGCAAGGTATAATGCGAATTCAGGACATAAGCAGTGATTATACAATTAAAGAGCAGAAATCATATGTTTTACTGCTTGATCCTTATGGTGCTGCAACCTAGAGAGAATGCCAGATTTTTTAGGTTCTAGGTTCAAATAGCATGTGGTCAATTTGACCATCTTATCAAAAACTTCTTCTCTTATCTAGAATTTCTAGAAACAAAAAGTCAGAGAATGAAAGATGTACCTTTAGGAGAGTCGTGGATAGTGCACATTTTTCATCGCATGAGAAAAGAAGCTATCCTACTTTTGCATATACAGGAAAACACTTGGCAAATTATAGTCATAAACTCTCAATTATATCTAAGCAAAGTAAATTAATACTTAAAGAATTGAGATATCAGGAGAGAATACATACAATTATCTGATATGCTAAGAAGAAAAAAAATCCTGCAAATTCTCCCCAAAACATTTTTTTTATAAAACAAAATGCAATATGGAAATGACATCATATGCAAGGCAAGATCAAACCTGATGATGCCAATACAGAAAAACAGTCGCTCGACCTACATTTATTTATTTATTTATTTTTTTTTTTTTGTCTTCCCCAACAAATACCTGCAAAGTTCTCTCAAGAGAAATAGGGGGTAAAAACACAATTGGTTCCTAGATTGCATACAAAATATAGCAAGAAGATAAGCAATCAAACCTAATGCCGTAGGATTAGGAACCAAATCCTAGGCATGAACACCCTAACCTGCTAGGTGCGTCTGTTCCCCCTCATGGGGTGACTGTCCTTCTTAACCAAAGCCTGCCTTCCTGATGATGGTTGTTAGCAGGACATCATCCACTCCATCATGCTCTGCATCCAGATAGGTGGCTCACTGTGATATTGATCTTCTTCCACCTTCTGAGGCCTTCTAAACTGCTTGGATTTTGTTAGTATTTTGGCCTCATTCTGTTTTGACAAAATCACTTATGTGTAAAAGATGCTGTAAACAAGGATTCCACTTATCAGAGCATTTTTAGAAGGCTCTGCATTGCGAAAAAGATAGAAGAATTCAGGTTCCCTGTCAGCCGTCCGGACGACGTGTCATCCCGTCCGGACTCCAGACAGATCAGCATCATCCGTCCAGACGACGTGTTCGTTCCGTCCGAACCTCTCCACTGTATCGGGAAGATTCTATCCAGCTTGCATCCGTTTGGACGTTTCAGCAACACGTCCGGACGCCTCTCAGTACTCGATCAATTTCAGATTTCTTTCCAAAGTTCCAAGAAAGGGAAGATCAATCAACCGTCCGGACGATGTGGTATCCCGTCCGGACGTGTGTCTTCTTAAGGCAAGAATCGCAATTCAAATATCACCGTCCGGACGTCAGTCAGCCTTGGTCCGGACGCGCGTGCAACGTATATGGAAATTGCCGATTCGACTTCAACCATCCGGACGCCTGCCCCTCATGGTCCGGACGCACGCATAACAGATATGGAAATTACGTGTTGAAGATCAGCCGTCCGGAGGTTCCTCCCCCATGGTCCGGACGCGCAAATCCTTATATGGAAATTACTTGCAGCGAACGTGCAACCATCCAGACGTCAGTGTTCCACTATCCGGACGATGTTCTTAAATAGGAAAGATTTTCAGCAAAATTTTCAGAAAATCCTGTCGCACAGTTGTCCGTCCGGACGGTCCAGGTTCATCGTCTGGACGACGTTTGTACAAAACACTGCAATCGCCCATTTGAACCCTCAGCCTATAAATAAAGGCCCATGGGCATTGAGACCTGCAAGAATTCGGTATTGAATTCCACAACTGCTCAGAGACGTGATATTTCCTCTGAAGCCCTTTCAAGTGTGCTGTTGTTGTGCTACATCTGAAGTCTATCTTAAAGGTCGGCTCTGATTTCATTGAAGACCCCTTCAGGTAGGAGACCTGGTTGGGAAGCGTTCGTGTTGGGTTACACGTCAGAGATCAAGATACGACCACTGCATTGGGTATATGTGAGTGTTACTGTCTTGTATCTAGCTTTGTCTTCTGAATTGTGGAATTCCTGGGTTTGGCTGCTCCGGAGTGGTTTTTCTTTTGATTGAGTTTCCACTTCGTCAACAAAAATATCTGTGTCCCCGCTGTGCTTTACTTTTTGTTGACACTTGTGCACACACTTTACTTTTAGAAGTCTATTTCAATTTTCAGATTTGTTCTTGGAGTTGCCACTGTGATTGGCTGGTACAAATCGCTGCTAAGGCCACTGATGCTGTGATGCCTAGTATCGTGGTGCTTGAGACCAAGGAGCTTGATATCTTTGTGCTTGATGATGAGTCTAATACCATGGAGTCTGAAACTGGGCCATATGTCTGGTGCCATGATTAGCCTGTCTGGGCACTTCTTTCTTGGCCTTGGCTTTTTGAGCTTTCAGGAGGGAGCACGGAGGACGAACATGCCCACTTAGACCGCAGTGATGGCATATGGGAGATCTTCTAATGGAATGAGGCTTCTGAGTGCCTGGAACATCATCATTGATCTTGTCCTTCCCTTTATCTTCAGTAGTGGGAGAAGGCTCTAGGACTGCAGGTTTCACAAATACAGTCTTTGAAGTAGAGGGAGCATCAGAAGAGGGAGCTACATACCCGAGACAGGTCTTGTCAGTAGGGCTCTTCTGGATCGACAGCATACGAGTCAACTTCTCATCAGTGACTCTTTCTAACTGGAGCTGCATCTTTAGTAGCTTTTCCTTGAGCTCTTGTATTCTAAGCAGCAACGAACTCTTCTCAGTCTGTAAACTGTTCAGATAAGAGTCTTCCTCATTATCACTATGCTCCGAATAATAAGAGTCTTCCTCCTCAGCGTGTGGGCCTACAAAGGCCAGAAATTTCTCAGACTTTGGAGCTTCTTCTTCTGACTCATCAGTGAGAGTCACATTGTTTGCCTTCCCCTTGCCCTTCTTAAGATTCCCGCAATCGGCTCGGATATGCCCAAAACCTGAACATTCAAAACATCTGGGCCCTCTAGGATCCTTCTTTTCCTCTTCCTCAGGTTCAGCTTCTCTGGGAGCTTTCTTCACCTTTTCAGAAAACTTCTTTTTGAATCGGTCGTCTCTCATAAGTCTTCTGAAATTCTTGGCTAACATAGCCACAACTTTTTCTTCCTCGTCAGAGTCATCTTCAGATGAAGCTTCTACCTTCTTCTTGGAAGCCTTTAAGGCAATGGTCTTGAGCTTCTTGACCGGGGGTGCAGACAGCTCATACGTTTGAAGAGATCCCACCAACTCTTCAATCTTCATCTCTTCTAGATCTTTGCTTTCTTCAATGGTGGTCACCTTGATCCTGAAACACTCAGGCAAAGATCTTAGAATCTTTCGGATGAGTTTTACATCCGAGACAGGCTTCCTAAGACTCACCATGGAGTTTCTTAGGTCACTCATCTTGGAGTAAAACTCTCCAAATGTCTCTTCTTCTAAAATCTTAATTTCTTCAAATTTTGAAATCACATTTGAAGTTTGGCAGATTTTACAAGCTTAGTGCCTTCATATGTTGTTTCCAAAATTTGCCATGCTTCTTTGGCTGATTCGTAATTTGAAATTTTTACGAATTCAGATGGTGAAAGTGCTTGGCATAGAGCATGGAGGACTTTGTCATTGGAAAGTCGTGCATTTTTCTGAGGGACTAGTTCAAGCATTGTATCCTCCGGTTTAGTCCAACCAGTTTCAACAATACTCCAACAGTCAATAGATTTTAAAAAGAACCGCATGCTAGCTTTCCAATAGCCATAGTTCGAGCCATCAAAGGTAGGAACAGAATTAAGAGTTTGAGACATATTGACGCAGGACGAGACAAGAATAAATAGACTATTTAGTCAGTTTTAAATTATTTTTTTATTTGTATTCAATTAGGGGTTTGATCCAAAGTTTAAGTTATTTAATAATGGGCTTGGCCCAAAGTCAGTCATGTTAGTAGTCATGTTAATCTAAGTTATTTGTCATTTTAAAAGTGGGCTTGGCCCTTGGCCTAAAGTCAATCACATTAGGGTTAGGGTTAGAGTTAGAGTGTCTATTTAAACATAATATTCTCTTGTAATAAGACATATTATGATATTATGAAAAACAGTTTTGTTTCTTTGAGGTGTGACTCCTCTCGTCTTTCTTGGTGGTGAGACGCTACCAAGGCCAGTGAGTGATACCACTTTGACGCAGCAGGAATTTAAAACAAACAGAAAAATTAAAAATAAACCTTTGCTAACCTGGAGTCTCACCAAATTAACAATAGGGAAGAACAAACCAGCGTCTCACTGGCCTTGGTAGCGTCTCACCACCAAGAAAGACGAGAGGAGTCACACCTCAAAGAAACAAAACTGTTTTTCAAAATATTATAATCTGTCTTATTACAAGAGAATATTATGTTTAAATAGACACTCTAACTCTAACCCTATCCCTAATGTGATTAACTTTAGGCCAAGGGCCAAGCCCACTTTTAAAATGACAACTAACTTAGATTAACATGACTACTAACATGACTGACTTTGGGATAAGCCCATTATTAAATAACTTAAACTTTGGATCAAACCCCTAATTGAATACAAATAAACAAATAATTTAAAACTGACTAAATAGTCTATTTATTCTTGTCTCATCCTGCGTCACATATCAAAGATTAGAAGTCAAAAATAACACTCAAGAAATAAATCTTCTCAGAGTGTACCAAGCTCTGATACCAATTGAAAAATTGAAATTGACTTCTAAAATAAATACAAGTGTGTGTGTGCTTAAGGTGTTAACAAAAATTAACAATGCGGAAAATAAATAACATAAGGATTTTTGTTAACGAAGTGGAAACTCAATATGGGAAAAACCACTCCAGGGCAGCCAAACCCAGGATATCCACTATTCAGAAGACAAGACTAGATACAAGATAGTAACACTCACATACCCCTGATGCAATGGTCGTACCTTGCTCTCTAACGTGTAACCCAACACGAACACCTCCCAACCAGGTCTCCTACCTGAAGGGGTCTTCAATGGAATCCTTTACCTTAGGGCCGACCCCTAAGATAGACTTCAGTTAAAGCACAGCAACATCACACACAAGAATGGCTCTAGAGAGAATAAATCAGCTCAATAACCTCACAAATAACTCTCTAAGCTCTAATGGAATTCAATACCGAATTCTTGCAGTTCTCAATGCCCAGGGGCCACTATTTATAGGATGAGGGTTCAAATGGGTGACTGCTTTGATAAATACGGACGCCGTCCGGACGGTGGACATGGGCCGTCCGGAAGGACAACTGTGCGACCAAAATTTTGAGATTTTCGCTGAAAATCTTTCCTGTTTGAGAGCCACGTCCGGACGGTGAGGCACTATCGTCCGGACGGTCACACATCCGCTGCAAGTAATTTCCTTACTAAGGCTTCGCGCGTCCGGACCATAGGGGTTGGCCATCCGGACAGTTGATCTTCTACACGCAATTTACATATCACTTGGACGCGCATCCGGACAATGGCAGACTAACGTCCGGACGATTGAGTTTGAATTGCGAACTTGCCTTAAGAAGTAGCGCGTCCGGATGGGAATCCACGTCGTCCGGACAGTTGCAGCAATCTTCCCATATTTGCTTTTGGAAAGAAAATCTGAAGCTCGATCACTGAGAGTCGTCTGGACGGATGCAAGTTGGAACAGAAGCTTCTCGATACAGATGAGTGTCCGGACAGAAATCCACGTCATCTTGACAGATGATGCTTTGGTCTGTCGGGCGTCCGGATGGTATGTCACGTCATCTGGACGGGATGAAACGTCGTCCGGACGGCTGGTAGAGAACTGACTTCTCTGTCTTGCAACAGTGCAGAAT
Organism: Alnus rubra; assembly: GCA_028654335.1. Taxonomy (NCBI): domain Eukaryota; kingdom Viridiplantae; phylum Streptophyta; class Magnoliopsida; order Fagales; family Betulaceae; genus Alnus; species Alnus rubra. Next base: position 163,835 of record JAJPGS010000754.1, read on the forward strand.
CTTCTGAAATACTTCTGAATAGCGGAATCCCTGTTGAAAAGCATCTTTACATACAAGTAATTTTGTCCAATCAGAATGAGGCCAATTACAAACTAACATCCAGCACATTACATTTTGGAATGTATTACTTTATTGCATGTCTTTGTCTTTATCCGTTTACTGTTTTTGTGGTTGCACATGGTGGCCAAAAGGGTCCCAACTGGGCAAAAGGGAACTATAAAGTACAAAAGGCACTATTATTAGATTAGTTTCACCCTGCAACTAAGTGTGAAGACATGATAAACGATCTAATCCATAATATGTTCACCAACTGTGCACATCAAAACATGCTCAACTAGGTAAAAACTAGAGATACACATGTCTTTTCTCATTAAACCGGGAAAGATTATACAACCTGTAATAATTACATTATTGGATTGTTTCCTTGGTGGAGGATTTGATAGGGACTTAGGGGAGCAAAAAAAAAATCCAAGAACAAGGATAGACTGGACTTTTGTTAGGTTGTGTTCTGATTTAAGATTCAAACTACCATTGGCTTTAGAAAGAAAAGAAGATTTTCTTTGAAAAGTTTTGTGATTTATTTGTTTGTAGTCTATATTTTACACATGGCTAGTTAGTATGAAGTTTGAAAGCTTCTTGGAATTTAGTGATACCTAGTTAAGTGTAAAATGAACTTTTCCATGGTGAACAATTTTGAAATTAAGTTGAAAAAAAATAAACTTGTGAATGAATTTGTAGTTGGGTGGTATTTTGTTATAGTTTATGTGATTCTACATGATTTCTACCATATTCTTTAGGTCCTCTGCAGAGTTTGCATAGGTGGCATGTCATGTCTTATTAAGTGTCGAGATTAATTCGTGTACAAATTAAGTGTCGAGATTAATTCTTGACACTTATGGTCTGCCATTCAGTTTTGGATAATAAGAATGTTCACAACTAGTTTTTCCTAAACATACTCCTGCATGATTGATATAACCTTACTCCCATGATCATATCATATCCCATTCCTTTTGTTAGAGGGTATTGCTTGTTTTTTACATTTTACATACTTTCTTTGCCCATCTCTTTGGTAGTTAATTTTACAGTTTTTATTGCTAGAGTGTGACGATTCTTTTTTGTTTAATTCACAGGGTGCAAAATATGTCAGATCCAACATTTAAGCTACTTGTTTACCATCATGGGTCACTATCTGGACACAGGATGGCCTATCTTGGCGGAGACATTCTGACAATTACCGGTATAGATACATCCCAATTCAAGTTTGGAGATTTGACCAACATTTTGGAGTGCTACCTGGAATATGAATACAACAACATACCCAAAATGTACTACAAGTTTGATGATGAGACCAATGAGCAAATACACGGTCTTACCAAAGATGGTGATTTCGTTACTCTGAAAAAAGGACTGTTGAATAGTGGCAGGAAAAAGCTGCATGTTTTTGTGGATCATGAAGAACCTCTTCCTATTGAAGTGGTAAATCGTGTTTTGCTTTTGACCCAACCTCCTGCAGAAGTTGAGATAAAATATGCGGAGGGGAATTTGTCACAGGACCCACCCTAGGAGCCAGCAGTGCAACATCCACCACAGCAGCCAAGGAAATGGCCACCCGGGCAGCCAAAGAAACAGAGGGATGAGGAGGAGGAGAAGGAGGAAGAGGACATTGAGTTGAGTGATTTTGAGTTGACAGACGGCGAGGAGGAGGACATGTTTGTATTGGGAAGGAAAAGCATGTCCTACGCGAACCCAATGATGATATAAATACTTGGTTTTAGACTTGGGATAGAGATTCCAAAGCGGGCATTGAAGTCGATGCAGCAAATGACCCGGACGCGGATTCATATGACAGTGAGTACTTCGACAGTCTAGACAATGGTGAAGAAGACAATGAAGGGTCAACTGTAAAGCGTAAGAAAATATATCCCGAGTGGAAGAAAAAGTGGGACTGGAGTTAGACAGTGGAATTGAGTGTAGGGTTGAGGTTTACGAACCCGAAAGAATTTAAAGAAGCATTGCAATTATTCGCAGTGCAAAATAACTTCGATTACAAGTATGTGCACAATGACAAAAAATGGGTAACCGCCCACTGCAAATCGTTATGTCAGTGAAAAATACATGCCTCCTGGACTCCTTGTAGAAAGTATTTTCAGATCAAGACTCTCTATGTTGAGCATAACTATGGCAGTGATTACTACAACAAGAAGGCAACTATAAGGTGGGCTGCAAATCGATATATAGAGATTTTTCGAGACCAAAGAAGCTTTTAGGCTAGGGTGTTGAGGGAAATGATACGCCGAGATTACAACGTGCAGATGACAACATTGAGTTGCCATCGCGCAAAAAAGATGGCAATTGATATCCTCGACGGAAGAGATTGTTCACAATATTGTCACACCCGAGAGTATTGCAGTGCATTGCGGAAGTGGAATCCCGGTAGCTCGGTTTACATCCAAAGGGATCGAGTGTTCTTCCAGAGGATGTATGTTTCTTTGGCGGCGTATAAAGAAGGATTCTTGGTAGGATGCAGGCCGATGATATGTGTTGATGCCTGTTTCATTAAGACCAAATAGGGTGGGTAGTTGCATGCCGCCATCGGCCGTGACGATAATAATGACATATATCCTATTGCATATGCGGTATGGGAGACCGAGAACAATGATACATGGAGATGGTTCTTGGTCTAACTGTTGAAGGATATTGGTTATCCACGGGCGCATATATGGTCGTTCATGTCGGATCGATAGAAGGTAATATCTAATACAATTATCGTATGGTCATTTTTATTTTAATAACATTTGTTTGACATTTATTTTTTGTTTACACAGGGGCTAATCGATGCTATGGAGGATCTAATGCCCGGTCTCGAGTATCGTTATTGTGTCAGGCACTTGTGTACAAACATGAAGGGGAAGGGATGGAAGGGGAAGGAGTTCAAGGACACGTTATGGGGTGCAGCTCGGGCACCCAATGAAGTCCAATTTAAGTACCACCTCTCTGTCATTAGAGGTATAGATAAAAAAGCTCTCAAGTTCATTGAAGGGGTTGACCCAAAAATGTGGTCAAGGCACGCATTCCGAACCACCAGCTGCAGTGACATCTTGCTAAATAACATCACCGAGAGCTTCAATGCTTGGGTGTTGGAAGCAAGAGGCCAGCCGATACTAACTTGTTTTGAGACTATACGGCGCCAAATTATGAATCGGTTCAGTCAAAAAAATGTTGGGGCAGCAACAACATCGAACGTAATTTGTCCGAAGATTGTGAAGAAGTTGGAGAGAAACAAGTTAGAGGCGAAGAACTATATTTGCCGGTGGAGCAATCAGATGCAGTTTGAGGTCGATAGTGCCCATAAGGCTCGGCGGGTGGTGGATCTTCAACGAAGAATGTGTGGTTGTGGGAGGTGGCAACCTAATGGTATTCCTTGTCCACATGCAGTTTGTGCAATATTCCTCAATAAAGGAAAACCCGAGACATATGTCAACCATTGGTACATGATGGATACATACAGAAAGTCCTATGCCTTCGGGATTAATCGTATGCCTGGCCCGGATGAGTGGACTGTTGATGAGGGTGTGGACCCTATAGAACCACCACAGCCAAGGAAACAGCGTGGGAGGCCCAAAAAATAGAGGAAAATAGGAGTTGATGAGCAGCCAGATGAGAGCATTAAAGTGAGTCGCAAGGGCTACGATGTGTGGTGTGGAAATTGTGGTGAAAAGGGGCACAATGCTAGGAGTTGCCGCAAACCCGACAACCCGAATAGGAAGAAGTATCCTAAACAGCCTAAGAAACTGAAGGTAGATATTTCTGTATACTGGTTGAATGACTATATTCCTGTAACTAATGTGTTTGTCAAATATGCGGCAGGGAAGCACATCCGATGCAGGGCCATCAGGTGCGGGCACGGGCCCATCTGCCCCTGCAGGTCCATTAAGTGCAGGCCCATCTGACCCTGTAGGTCCATCCGGTCAACAGGCAAGGACACCTCGAAGATGAAGAATACCTCAAGGAACAAGCATACGTCAAAGACCAAGAGAAAGGAGAATGTCTTCCGTATACAAGAGGCAACCAAAGGTTAGCCACTTTTTTTTTTTTTTTTGTTACCCTATATGGGCTGGTTAATAGTTATTTAAATACATGTTGATTGACCTATCTCTTGGTTGGGTTGCAGCAAGGTGGATCACAGCCAGTTGAAATAGATTGATGTACAAGACAAAGACAAGACACATTTTGTGTTGATGATTGTATCCGGGTTGTTGACGTACATTTTGTTAATGTATTTTGTGTTACTGGTGTGTACTGGTTGTTGATGTACCTATTTGCACCTATTTGTTAAGCAGGTTATTTGAAATCAAGGCACAGGTTGATGTCCATGTGATGTACCTATTTGCACATTTTGCTCGTGTTTGTTGGTGTACACATCTTATGTTGTTGTATTGATATTTTGCAAAAAGGGCTGTTGAAGGCGGGGGGTACTACTTATGATACAAATAGCAAAACTTAAGTATCATTTGTGATACATATTAAAAACTGAGGTACCACATGTGATATCATTTAGGAAATAATGGAATAAACTGAGGTAACCGAAAATCAATGAATGAAGGGGCAAAGGTTGACAAGGGTTGACAAATTTGTGCATGAGGGGATTTTTTTTGACATACCATATTAAAACCCATACTAAGGTACTATATGTGATACATATGTAAATCTGAGGTACCTCGTATGATATAAATGAATACATGAGGTACTTTATGTGATACTGTTTAAAATGGAATAAATTGTTGGGACATGAATGAAGTGACCAAAATTTGAGCACGAATGTACATTTGTTGATAAATTTGTGCATGAAGGGATATTGTTTGACATAACATATTAAAAACATATTAAGGTACCCTATAAGGTACTATATGTGATACATATGTAAAACTTAGGTACCTCATATGATATAAATCCAAACATGAATGAAGTGACCAAAAATTGAGCACGAATGTACATTTGTTGAACATCAACCTCATATGATATAAATACACGGGAATCCATTCAAACCAGCAGCTCCATCCATAAAACTTACGTACTTCTCATACATATACAAAATACATATCCAAACTACATAATCTACAATTCATATCTCAAACTACATTTCATTTCATAAGTACAACACAAGCAATCAACAGAATGGTAAACCATGACAAGAACAAAGCATACATCAAAAATTTCTCTCTTGCCCTATAGTTGTCATTTTCCTTTTCCAGACACCTGATGATTTCCATTTGTTTATCATCCCCCTTCTGTGATTGCCTAACTCTTTCCATGCAACTGACATTTTCATTCTCCAAATCTTTAATCCTTGCTACCAAAGTACCATTTGCATCCTCCACTTCGTTAAGCTTCTTGGTAATCTCATCTAAGACTTCCACACCCCTTGCACAAGTTGGCTTGTCCAGTCATATGAAAAATTTGCATGCATCTTTTGTCTGTATGTTGAAGTATAGCATTCAGTCAGCAAAAACTCACTCAAACTTTCTATAATTATAACAAAATGCTTACTCTTGAGTTGTAAGTGGCGCAACCCCAAAATCTTCTTCCAGGGTTTTCCCTAGTCCACGAGGTCTTCAATGGTGCGGGTAAATCGTAGAAACAGAAATAAGATATGTTAACACGGCCCAGAGAGGATGATCCAGATGATGACTTCAAGGAACGAACAACACAAAACACATAACAAACCAAAAATTGTCTAAATCTTCAAACAAAAATTAAGAAAAAATTTTAAAAATTTTAAAAAAATTTGAGCCTAAGAACCAACCTTCTCTACACCATGGGAAACTTCATTCCCTTTGGAATCTCGTGTGCGACAAGAAGCCATCACTTTTTTCCACGCACAACAACCGAAAGTTTCAGTTTTTATAACCTCATCACTTTTCCCAACAACCGACAAGCATTTGTTCCAAAAACCAAAACAAAGATTCAGCCGACAATCACAATACACAACCCATATATATAGCACAAAACAAACTTCTAATAAGTCTTTTAAACAAAAAAAAAAGGACAAAATACCTCGGAATGTGCCGATTTGATGAGCGAAATTCCCTTTCTTCTATGTCCGGCCGAGGTTAGGTGATACCTTGGCGAAAAGACCGCAAGTTACGGAGCACTGGCCAGCCGGTTTTGTGGAGTCAACAGGAGAGAAATCGAGAGAGAGTTCGGGAAGGAGTCGGTCGGGAGGGAGTTTAGGGATTAAGGTTCTTCACTTCACAAGTTAATTTTTCTCTTCGGCAATTCCTTTTTGAGATGAATGATGAGTTGATTTAAATTTTTTGTTTGAAATATTTGAGTTTCAGTTTTAAGTTTCTTAAATTGCAAAACATTCCCCCCCAAAATAAACAAATGACGTGGGTGTGTGATGTGGAGGTGTTTGAGTGATTTGGAAATTAAGTGGATGCTGACGTGTCTCACTGGACAAGTGTCGACATTCTAGTGGTGCTAAGTGTCAGTGACGTGGCAAGTTGTTAGTTTTTGGACTGAGAAGTTAACCGAGGTACTAATTCAGTCATTTCCCAAAACTCAGGTATCATCTTTGATGCAAATTGAAACTCAGGGACTAAAAAATAAAGTTTCCGAAACCCAAGGACCAGAGGAGTACTTAACGTCTTAACCCTAATTTTTAAAACAGAAATCCAACAAGGAGAAATAAAACATCCATCATTCTACTAGTTGAACTAATATAAAGTACGATTTCTATTTCAAGCCTTCAGAGTGTCAATAGAAAGGGATCTTCTTCACATTGGAGGCAGACAGGCAGTTACGCATTAGGTTGATTTAACCAAAGGTTTTTCTTTAACCAAACCATCATTCTATTAAGATAAATGCTAGACATCCCAAATTTTTTTTTCCAAAAGTTGGTTCGCAAATGATGTGTCACAATCCCATGAGATTGTGGCACATTTTCCAAACTGATAGATCACGTGAGATTGTGACACATCATTTGGGAACCAACTTGTGGGAAAAAAATTTGGGATGTCTAGCATTCATCTTCTATTAATTGGTTTTGTTTTTCTATCAGCATGAATGAGATTGCATAAATACAATATTAACACCACGCACCTGCTTAATTGGAGCCTTTTTTTTTTGGCTGATAGCAAACCTCAACCTAAGTGGTGTTGATATAAGTACATCACAAGGTAGCTTTGACAAATCAACACTTCTTAATAACTTTCTTGTCATAAACTTGATACGGAATTTTTTTCCTTTTGCCAATTTCTTGCTCTCTCTAGTTGTCTAAGTAGCTAACTCTCGTGTGGGGCATGGGATAAGAGCTCGGATGCCATTAGTTGATGGATGCTGATAATGAGAATGTAAATTAAGTTCATTAGAGAAATTCAAGAATCATCATTTGAAAAAAAAAAAAAGTTTCATTAGCATGGGACAAACAAAAGCCAAGGTTTTACCAGATCCAGTTGCAGCACACGCAAAGCATTCCTGGCCCTAACACGATATTATGACAACAGTCAAAACAACTTTAACACCAAGTTATCAACTCATAGTGAAGTTCAATCAGACCAATGCTTAGGTACTCTATACTCAATTTTTTTTTAAAACAATAATAATAATTGGAAGCTAAAGAAAAAGAAAAAACAAAAGAAAGTCAAATCAGCTAAAGCAGAAGATATCTAAAATAGAAGACCACACAGATAAAAGAACTGGAAAAGCCTGCCTTTGGATTGGTGTCGGCTCATTAAATCCAAGTCTTGCCATATTGTGCAACAAATAAGGCTCACACCCATATTTGTGAACAAACTAAATAAATTCTCATTCTAAGCAATAATTATTGCAAGCAAAAAAAATTGCAAAATACAAACTAGATTAAAGAATAATGCTTCTAAAGGCAGGAATGAAAACACTTGTTCTAATTCTGAGTGCGCAATATCCAGGCAACACCAAACTAAAGTTGTGCTATGACATTTTTTGGCAATAGTCTTTTGAATATGACAGAAAACCCACAAAAAAAAAACAAAAAACAAAAAACAAAAACAAAAACAGAATTTTGCTAGGAAATAATAACAACTGTAACAATAATGTAATCACAAAATAAGTATAGGGTTTTACCCGTGGAATACTAATACGAGAAATGTTATATTCTATAATTCGATCCAATAAGGCTGACGCACTACTCCGAATTAACCCTTGGATTAATCCATGTTAAATAATAATTAAAAAAAAAAAAAAAGATACAATAGTTGATTTGAAGTGTCACATCAACATTGTTGGACAATTGTACGATAAAAATATAGTATCCACTATCTGGCATTACTCATACCAATAGTTATAGCAAAGCATTGGCTCCTCAGAAACTTGTTTACACTGACAGTGTAAAGAGCTAAACATAGATGCTTGTGTATCATATAAAGAAATAGAGAATAACCAACCCAGAGTAACTCCTCATTTCTTCCAATCTCTCCATCGATGCACCTTCTATCACCGAAAAAACAAAATTTTTTGCTTCCACGAAACACCACCTCTCCATATCTCCCTGCTGATCTCCTCTAACCTAAATCCTAGAAACCTTTTGCAACAATTGCTATCTCCTCTAGTAGAAGACTTCCATCAAGGATGAAGATAGCTGGGAATTGTTGGAGATTCATCACTTGCCCTATTCATCAAGTCCGTAGTCTTCTCCGAAGTACTTGTCCACTAGACCATTTGCCATATTTCTCAGATCTTCATTTTCATGAAATTGAAATCTTTCCATGGCATCAATTTCGTCCTCTCGCTCAACAAGCTTTGGGCCCTCACCATGTGGCATGCATACCCCTCAAAACCTGCTTGCACGATAAATAAATAAACCATGTTTTAGTTGTCAAAGAACTTGTCATAATTCCTTGGGGCTGTCCTAGTAACTGGATTAGAAAACACTCCACCATTCTTATCCAAGGACTCCCCCAAGTATAGGTTCAGATATACAATGGGGATAATTGCACCATTGATTCCTGGGGTTGGCCTAAATTACAATTTACTCACTGTGACTGTGGTACGTACAAAAAGTTCATGGAGGGTCCTTGTGGTAAACTATAATTACAAATCAGTCCCTGAACATGTCTTTCGTTCACCAAATTAACAAATTCCATTAACTTCCAGAGGTGGCTGAGGGTGGTAATGTAGCACGTGAATTCCTAGAATGTCCCTTGAAGTGGGTTCCTAGAATAAAAGAAAAATCATAATAAATAGTTTTATTTGTTTTCCTTTTAGGATTGGGTTTACTATTACTACTACAATAAGGTTTACTATTACTACTAGGGATAGGTTTACTTTTTCTACAAGTATTTCTCTTCTATAAATAAGCTTGCTTATTATGTAAAACTCACTCAATTGAATTATTATAAAATCAGAGAATTCTCTCTCAAATACTCTGAGGAGTTTTATCTTTCTTTTAGCCTGCAGTCTTGTTTTATCTTTTTGGGTAAAAGACGAAGACACTTCTCCTTGCAGAATCAAAGACGTTGCTCTTTGATTAGTTACCTTAGTCTTTCACTATGTCAGTTGGTATTAGAGCAGGCTTTATCTTGATCATGACCAATCAGCGCAACGGTGACAAACTTCTCCAACAACGCCGCTTGTAGGGGAGGGGCTCTTTTGAGAGCCAAACTCATGGGGAATCTGAGCCGGCATTATCCAGATTCGATGGCCAACTTATACCACAGTAACAACTTCTATAACGACGTTGGTCGTGACAAGAAGGTTGTTTCAAGGGACAAATTCCAAGAGTTTCGGCAGACGATGCAACAGGAGATGCGAGAGATGATGGAGTGCATGCACATGGGTCCTATTCGTAATCACATGGACAATCTTGTTCATAATGACAATGGGATCTGAGTGAGACATACTCATCACCAATGACTTGCACCCATAAACCGACCACCGATCTATGAAGATCTTAGTGACAATGATGTAAGTTGTGTTCGATCTGTTTCTAACCATATTTATGAATCTCTGAATAGGAAACCCATATATGAAGAGAACATTAGTTACAGTGAAAAAGTGGAGTGCCGTCAAAGAAACAATATGTGTAGCTACAACGATTGGTTTCATCTATTGTACCAGTGGAAGAATATCCACCACAAGCGCAGCTCAACACGATCCCGACGGAAATAAAAAAAACAATGGTGATTCCTTTGAAGAAGACAATAAAGTTGAATATGACATCGAGAAAAAATATTTGGAGAAATTTTTATGGAAGGAGACGAAAAGGAAAAGTCATATCTTAGTGTTATCTATGTAGACTTGTTCGTCAAACCAGGATTTCATTTTATTTCCTTATTTATAACTAAGACTTTATTTCCTTTATTTACTAGGACTAGGTTTGCTTTATTTATTTTTACTTTTTAGGATTAAGTTTACTATTGTTACTAGGAATAGATTTACTTTTATTTGTTAGTTTTATCGGCTACATTTTGTTGACAAAATCACTACCATATCAATGTAATGCTATAATAGGGATGCTGTAATTATTCAGAGTCTTCCAAAATATTCAGAGCCTATTTTTCCAACTATGGAAATGCCTTAATATGACAAGTAACAACCTCTCGGGAATACCATGAAGGTGTTTGAAGATCATTTGAAGACTATATCCAAGATTTAAGAGATTAGGTGTAATCCTATAAATCCCGTCCAACTAGAAGAACTCTATCCCGAGTTCTCCGGGATAGAATCTTATCCCACAAAACATGGGATAAGAGGCCTTATCTCAGCATGGAACTAGTTGACAGGTAGTGTCCTACCCGAACTGGACTCTGAGAAAGATAAGTCTAATCCCATGCGATCTAGGATCAGACTCCTAATAGAATTACATCACAACATTCAAGTAATCTCATAATTGTGTGCCTATAAATAGGCTATTTCCCCAGGTATAAAACTATTCTCTAATCTCTGATTTTACTCTATTCGAAATACTCCCGAAATTGTCCAAAAAAAAATAAGTTAGGCATCAGAGTGGGGTCAATCGGCACCCCCGACGAGCTGTTTATTATTTTGCAGATCTTGTAGAAGGCAAATTACAAAGCGACACGTCACCATACCGGAAACTGTATCAACAACTTCAGTGAATGATTTGTAAATTATGACAACCAAAAGGATTTTTGAATTAATTTTGAAACCAGATAGCGATTTGTAATTTATGTCAACTATAAAAACCAATTATGTAATTTTTCCTTATTTTAATTGGACGTTTAGATTATTAAAATTGTGGATGGGCAATTTCAAAGAAATTGCTATGATCTTAATCCTACCGTCAGACCTTCAAAAGCTTGAAGATGTTTACTGGAGCCCAAGGCCCAACTGCCCGAAGGCGACCAGGTATGGTAGGCCCCTGTCTGAGATGGGCTGGCACGGTGGACTGATCTGGCCGTTGGTGAGTACTCCACTACTCCAAGTGCAAAAACACGATAGTGTCATTACATAATTAAAAATGATCCAAACCCCACGCATCGTAAGTAAAATTTAGTGCCCAAATGATTCAGTTCATCCGAACCGTGCATCTCAACTGGCTCACATCTTGGAACTTGGGTCCCACTTATAATACCTGGCGCAGATTGAAACGGATGATAGTACGTGAATAGCGACTGCTTCACTTTCCTCTCATTGTCCTCTATGTCTTTCATCTCCAATGTTGGAGATTCAAGTTGAGAAAGCCAAACAGATCATGTTGGAGCTAGGTTCAACTTCAACATGAGTCTATTGGGTATTCTCAAATTCGCGCTGAAATTCCTTCAACATGCTCCCCTCCCCCACCCACTTATTTGAAAAAACAAAAATTCTAAAAAAAAAAAACAAATAATTAGCCCATTGGCCCCTTCTCAATTTGTTGGCCCTTACCTAATTAATTTTTGTTCATTAACCAAATAAACCTAAAAAAAGCCCAAATCCACAGATTTGTTGTAAACTTGTAGTCTCTAGACATCAAAAGCCAGCAAGCAGTTAATTAAGGGGGCATTTCCAGTTCCAACACAGCCAAACAACTCAAATGTTGAAGAAAAATATTTAATAAAAAAAAAATTGAAATAAGAATACCTCTGTACTCTTCTCCACCCCTCAGCCGACCCACTGCAGTTTCTTGTTTGCACACCAAATCCGACACCACGGCCAAGCACTACAATAACTAGCAAGCACAATATTATCGCTTTACACACCGGGTCCATGACGCCATGGTAATCTATTGTACTCATATTTTTTGGTGATGATAACTATTGATGACTTTTTGTTTTCAACTTGATTCATGAACTTGTGTTTGGGCCGTTTGGCTTTCGCCTTTCTGAGGAAGGAGAGGAGACTAGGAGAGCCAACAGAGTCTTTTGCCTTTTTGAGGAAGGAGAAGAGACCACTCAGTACTCAGACTAGGAGAGTCGAGAGAGTGAAAAACAACTTTTTTTTTTCTTTTTTTTTTTATGGAAGTGTCTAGACACTAGGAAAGTGAAAAAATATTGTGTATTTGTGTACTTTTTTTACTTGACTTGTCCATTGAAAAAGCTTTAAGCTTTTGACGTTTGTCCCTAGAGAGTCAGAGAAAAAAATTATTTTTTGTTCTCAATATCCAAAAAGATGATAAAGATGCTGTGATACAGTGATAGGTACAAAGTTTTTTTTTTTTAATAGGTTTGTTAATTGTTTTGTGTACTGTGTACATATAAAATTTTGAAAATGGTTGATCTGATATGATTTTTACGATACATAACAATAATTAATTTGCAACACAGAAGTGGTGTAAAATCACTCAACGCAGGTCGCACTTTTTGAGGTTAGTTTTCTAAGCTCAATTCCTAATATAAGTGGTATTGTAATTAGAATATTATGATTATTAAATATTGATAATATTTGTTATTATAGTTTATAAGTCTAAACAATTAATTGGAGAATTTGACATGTGAAAGCTATTATATTCTGTTATTCTTTATGTGAGTTGATTAGTTGCTAACTTACAAATATTTTTTTTTTACTTTTCTAAAGACTTCAATATAACCATGTAAATTTATTTGTAGATGATGGGAAAGCCAAATACAATACTTGACTTTTTCAAAAGAAAAAATGCACAAAGTTCAAAGGCCAATGTTAGTGATACATCGTCACCAACTTCTGATATCATAGTTTTTGAAAATTCTTCTAAAAATTCTCGAAGAATTGATGTTAATGAATTCGATATTAGTTCATTGGAGTTTGATCCTGGATTGCGTCGTCAAATATGGGAGTATAATGTTAATCAACGGGATGAAATTCGACAAGCTTACATTCAAGCTGGTCCGTACCAATTTATCCTTGAAGAGTATCCAAAATCTGGAAATCCAAATCATCTTCGTAGCTTTTAACCTTCATGGTTCAATTTATTTCCTACATGGCTTGAATATTCGAAGAAAAAAGATGCAGCATTTTGTCTACCATGCTTTCTCTTTAATAAGCCATCTGGGCATCCTACACAACGTGTATTCACTATAGATGGATTCAGGAATTGGAAGAAAGTTAGAGATGGAAAAAATTGTGCTTTTCTCAATCATATAGGAAAAGATCCTAATTCATTTCATAGAATTGCTAAGAGGTCATACAAAGACTTAAAAAACTAGTCTCAACACATACAAAATGTGTTCGAAAATTTCACTTCTGAACAAATTGCAAACAATCGACTGCAGTTAAAAGCTTCAATTGAAGTTGTTCGAATGATGGCATTTCAGGGTATTGCTTTTAGAGGTCAGGATGAAAGTGCGGATTAAACGAATCGTGGAAATTTTCTTGAAATATTGAATTTGATAGTTTCATATAATGAACAAATTGCTGAAGTGATAGCTAAAGCTCCAAAAATGCCTCTTACACATCACCAATGATACAAAAAGAAATTTTACATATTTTTTCAACCAAAGTGAAGGAGACAATTCACAAAGAAATCGGTAATGCAAAGTTTTGCATAATTGTTGATGAAGCTCGTGATGAGTCAATGAAGGAGCAAATGGTTATAGTTTTAAGGTTTGTTGACAAAGATGGTTTTGTGTGTGAACGCTTTTTTGGGCTTGTTCATGTCTCTAATACTGCAGCAGTAACCCTACAAAATGGTATATATTTTGTATTGTCTCAACATAAGTTACCGATTGAAAATATTCGAGGGCAAGAATATGATGGCGCAAGTAACATGCGAGGTGGGTGGAATGGGTTGCAAGCTTTGGTTTCAAATGATTGTCCATATGCCTACTACATTCATTGTTTCGCACATCGTTTGTAATTTGCATTAGTGGCGGCATCAAAGGAAGTTATTCCTGTTCATCAATTTTTTACTAATTTGACTTCTATTGTCAATATTGTTTGTGCTTCGTCCAGTCAATTTGAAGAATTGCGGATTGCCCAAACTGCTGAAATTGCTTACCTTATTGAAATTGATGAGATTCAGAGTGGAAGGGGACTTAATCAAATTAGTAATTTACAACGGGCTGGAGATACTCGTTGGATTTCTCACTTGATATCAGTTTCTAGCTTGATCAAAATTTTTAGTCCAGCTTGTGAAGTTCTTCTTAAAATAATTGATGTGGGAACTACTTCTTCCCAACAAGCAAAAGCATATTCAGTTTATCAGGTGATGATTTCATTTGAATTTGTCTTCATCTTGCAATTCATGAAAGAAACAATGCAGATCACTGATCATCTATGTCAAGAATTGCAATCAAAATCTCAAGGCATTTTTAGTGCCATGAATCTTGTTTCATCCACTAAAGCATATATCCAACAATATTGAGATGATAAATGGAATGATTTATTTACCAATGTGAAGTCATTTTGTGAGAAACGCAATATAGATGTCCCAGATATGAATGCTCGTTATGTTGAGAAATGAGGTCAAGCTCGCCATCAACAAGCCAACTTTACAATTGAGCAATATTATCGAGTGGATATTTTTTGTGCCTCAATAGATTCTCAATTGCAAGAATTAAATCGCCGGTTTAGTGAGTGAAAAATAAAGACACTTCTAATTTAACCGTGTGCGTGTGCAATATGTAACAAAATATTATAAATGCGGAATTTAAATGACACAAATATTTTGTTAACGAAGTGAAAACTCAATTAAGAGAAAAGCCACTCCAGAGCAGCTAAACCCAGGATATTCACTATTCAGAAGACAAAGCTAGTTACAAAGTAGTAACACTCACATAACCTAATGCAATGGTCGTACCTTGAACTCTGACGTGTAACCCAACACGAACACCTCCCAACCAGGTCTCCTATCTGAAGGGGTCTTCAATGGAATCCTTTACCTTAGGGCCAACCCCTAAGATAGACTTCAGAATAAGCGCAGCAACAGCACACACATCAATGGCTTTAGAGAGAACAACTTAGCTCAATAACCTCACAATATAGCTCTCTAAGCACTAATGGAATTCAATACCGAATTCTTGCAGTTCTCAAGCCCAGGGGCCTCTATTTATAGGCAGAGGGTTCAAATGAGCGTCTGGCTTGATAAAGCTGGGCGCCGTCCAGACGGTGGTCATAGGCCGTCCGGATGGACAGCTGTGGGACCGAAATTCTAAAAATTTCACTGAACATCTTTCCTGTTTGAGAGCCACGTTCTGACGGTGTTGCCCTGACGTTCGGACGGTCGCACGTCCGCTGCAAGTAATTTCCATATAAAGGCTTCGTGCGTCCAGACAGGGAGAGTGGTCGTCCAGACGGTTGATTAGATGCACGCAATTTCCATATCTGATGCTCGCGCATCCGGACCATGATGACTGGCATCTGGACGTCTAGATTTTGAAAGCAATACTTGCCTTATGGATTTAGCGTGTCCAGATGGGAATCAACGTCGTTCGGACGGTTGCAGGAATCTTCCCAAAAATGTGTTTTGGAAGGAAATCTTGAAGCTTGGTCGAACACTGAGTGTCGTCCAGACGTGCTGCTGAAACGTCCAGACGGATGCAAGCTGGAGCAGTTCGAAGCTTCTCGACATAGGGGAAGGTCCAGACGGAAAGTACGAGTCGTCCGGACGGATGATGCTCTGGATCGTTGGGCGTCCGAACGGTATGACACATCGTCTGGACGGATGATGCTTTGGACAGAAGGGCGTCCGGACGGTATGACTTGTCGTCCGGACGGATGATGCTTTGGACCGATGGGCGTCGGGACGGTATGACAAGTCTTCCAGGCGGCTGGCAGGGAACCGAATTTTCAGACTTGTAAAATGTGCAGAATCTTCTGGAAGCACTCTGAATAGCAGAATCCCTGTTAAGAAGCATCATTACAAAGAAGTGATTTTGGCCAACAAAATGTGGCCAAATAAAAACTAACAAACTCCCCCTTTGTCTATTTTGGGACAAAAATCACTTGACCGATTAAAAATTCAATCCCGGTCCAAATCAAAATTACTCCCCCTTTTTGTCACAAAATAAAAAAGGGTAAAACAAAGTAATAAGGAAAAACCACAAACCAATTACTCCCCCTAAATGTCTCAGGAGGACAAGGGTAAACAGAGTAATAAATAATCCACAGACAAAAACATTCTAAAATCCAAAAAATAGGAAAAATAGAGAAGAGTCTGGAAATGGCCCAAAAGATTAGAAGTTTGTAAAACAACTGATAGGGAGAGGAACAAAAATCTTCCAAGTACCAAATCTTGCTGATCCACTAAAAGCAATAGATGGAGAGAAGTCCGTACAAAAAGCTGGATTTGAGCTACTTTGGCTTCTAGCTCCGAAAGCCGGGAACCATAGACAGAAAAACCTTCAGTCACTTGATTTTGCAAAGCCTGAAACTGGTTATCAGCAGATTCACATCCTCTAAGCAACTGGTCTGCAAGATAAATGAGAAGATTCACCTCTGAACCTCTAACTAATGCAGATCTGAGGGAGATGCTACGGAAGGCTCTGCATGAGCTAGGAGGAAAAAGCTCATCTTAAATCCTGAGACCCTTGGAAATTTTGTACATATGACCTCAAATAAAATTAATTTTCCAAAGGATTCATATGTTGAACACTATGCTGGGAGTCGCTGGACCACATATTCCTGAAAAGATTTAAATAGAAATATTTCCAAAAATAACACCACAAAGAAATATTAGATCTTGTTAGTCCTAAAAAGAAAGTGGTATTGTGACAGCTGTCAATTGGATGCCCAAGTATTACAAAAGCAAAGATCTCAATCCAAATGACCTGATATATCAATATCAACCCAACACACAGACATAATAGGATTTTCATGGACACTATCTCAAGAAAATATCCCAATAAATATTCCAATATTCTAAAAGCACAAAAACTTAAAAGAATAACGGAAGACACAATGAAGATCATGGGATGAGAAGAGATGTGCAAAGGATGCCAAAATTTTGGGAGAGAGCCACAAGAAAAACACACAACATGACATGATAAATCAATAAAAATGCAAAGATGTGTGTATGTCAGAGAAAGAGAAGCAAGTCTTAAACCTGTAGAGATCCCGTCCAGACGACTACTGCTATGTCAGCATACGACAAGACTACTCTTGTCCAAACTTAAGAATAGGTCCGTCCGGACGCTTCACACTGAAAATCTGAAACTTGAGGAAAATTTGCAGAAAAATATTTTTCTCAAAAGTTAACTTCAGAACACGCATATATAATCAACTGATAAAGTAGTCAAATAGCATTGCAAAAATATGCGAAGATATAAATGAGAGTTAAGTATTCAATGAGCACAAATTTCCCTGCAGATAGAAATTTTAAATAGATTACTCAACTCATACAATGCGTGTGTGTGTGTGTGTGTGTGTGAAGACTTTTCCCAAAATGTATGAATTTAACTGATATGACAAAAAGCAATTAGATTTTCTAGACAAGAGAGAAAATCAATGAAATATCAGTCAAAAGTCAAACCTTATTAATTACTAGGGCCTAGCCACCCTCATCTGATACACTCCCCCTAAGATGCAGCAC
Source organism: Alnus rubra (assembly GCA_028654335.1). NCBI lineage: Eukaryota > Viridiplantae > Streptophyta > Magnoliopsida > Fagales > Betulaceae > Alnus > Alnus rubra. The sequence goes on from JAJPGS010000754.1 coordinate 181,758, forward strand.
CTAATTGTTTTACTTGTACCATGAAGGACAAGGTAAAATTTTACTTGCACCATAAAGGACAAGGCTTATTTTAGCACAGAAACAATGAATGTAAGCATATAGCACAAAAAACTGAAGAGTTACTGCTTGATTCTAGTAGTGCTGCAACCTAAGGAGAATGCCAGAATTTTTAGGTTCTAGGTTCAACTAGCATGTTAGTCAATTTGACCATCTTATCAAAAACATCTCTCTCATTAGAATTTCCAGAAGCAAGGAGTCAGAGAGGAAAATGATGTACCTTAGGGGAGCCTTGGATAGTGCACATTTTCATCGCATGAGGAAAGTAACTATCTATCATTAAGATGCCAAAGGAAAACTTAGCAGATATCACGCATAAACTCTCAATCATATATAAGCATATTTAATCAATGCACAATGAACTGAGATATCAGGCAAAAACATATGCAATATCTAAAAAGCTATCGAAAGAAAAAAAAATAAAAAATAAAAATAAAAAAAAATTCCGCATCTTCTCCCCCAGTTTTTTTTTTTTTTGTTTAAAAATGAGACAGAAAAAAAAAAAAAAAACAACAACAAAGACATGCTTATGGAAAAGGAAATGACATATATTCCCAGCATGTAAGGTAAAGCTAAACCTGTCCTCATGGAGAGAGGTTTAGAAATACCAAGACAGAAAAGCAGCAGCCCGATGTGCTTTTAACTGTCATCCCCAAAAACAATATCTGCAGATGTTTCTCAAGACAACAAGAGAAAATATGGGGGATAAAATAACTGGTTCCTCAAACAGAATGCAAGGCATGAATAAGACATGATAAACGATGCAATGCAAACATACCTGACATGCACTAAGATTTAGGAACCAAAATCCTAGGCATGGGAGACATCACCTACTAGGTGAGTCAACTCCCCCTCAAGGGGTGAATGGTCTCATCCTTCTTGACCCATACCTGCTTAACCCGTGGAGATGGTTTGCAGGTCATGTCCATGTTGGCCATACTCCTTAGCATACCTTGTATTAGGCTCAGAAACCCTTCATAATCATGGTAGCTAATGGGCTTCTGCGGCTTTCTCTTGTAGCACCTTGATTTCTTCTTCTTTGGTTTGCCACTTTGATTGGCAGGAACAAACTGCTGCTGATTCCATGGAGCCTGATGTGCTGTCGGAGGTAGAATGCCTGATGTAGCTCTTGATGGTAGCTCCCTTTGAACCTTCGACTTCTGAGCCTAGAGATGTGGACATTTGGGTCGAATGTGACCGGTGATGCCGCAGTGATGACAGGTGGGCAGGCTTCTTTTGTTAGAATGTTGTTTGACTTTTTCTGCAGAAATATGGTTAGCATTCTTACATACAATATTGCCCTTACTTTGTATATGTCTCCTATGAGGAGGGACATATTTGGATGAGGAAGAATCTTCAACTTTACATTTCCTCAAAACATCCTGCTTAATCCAAGGCCTGTGGGATTTCAACAAATAACAATTTGGTCTAATATGACCAATCTTCCCACAATTATGACAAGTAAGGACAAACTTACCATGAGCTTGTGTAACTGTATCTTTGGATTTTGGCTTCAAACAATTATTCAAGAAAGAATTATCCAAACAAGCAGTGTCTATTATCATAGGCTTAATAATAATGGAATCTACTTCAGAATCAGAAGCATGTGAAGTAGAAGCACCCAAATCATCAATAATTAAACTAGGCTTGTTAGGAATATTTGAATGAATACAAAGCATGCTTTTCAAATTATCACTAGATAATTTTTCCAATTTATTCTCAAGTTCATCAATAATATTAAGCAACATAGTATTCTCAGATTTCAAAGAGTCAATCAAAGCATGTGATTCAGACAACTGATCAATCAAAGACTCTTTTTCTTGCTTCAACTTTTTGAGCTCTTTTGGAGAAATAATTTTATCGAATTTTACAAAAACTTTAAAAAGCTCAATATCATAATTTTCTTCAGATAACTGAGAGAAATCCGTGACAAAAGGTGTAATCAAAAAATAGAAGTCACAAAGAGATGAGGATCACACTCAGGAAATAAATCCATTCAATGGAGTGTACCTGCTCTGATACCAATTGAAAAATAAAGAGACTTCTAATTTAACCGTGTGCATGTGCAACGTGTAACAAAATATTGTAAATGCGGAATTTAAATGACACAAATATTTTGTTAACGAAGTGGAAACTCAATTAACTCCGGGGCAGCCAAACCCAGGATATCCACTATTCAAAAGACAAAGCTAGTTACAAAGTAGTAGCACTCACATAACCTAATGCAGTGGTCGTACCTTGAACTCTGACGTGTAACCCAACATGAACGCCTCCCAACCAGGTCTCCTACCTGAAGGGGTCTTCAATGGAATCCTTTACCTTAGGGCCAACCCCTAAGATAGACTTCAGAATAAGGGCAGTAATAGCACACACAGCAATGGCTTTAGAGAGAACAACTTAGCTTAATAACCTCACAATATAGCTCTCTAAGCACTAATGGAATTCAATACCGAATTCTTGCAGTTCTCAAGCCCATGGGCCTCTATATTTATAGGCAGAGGGTTCAAATGAGCGTTTGGCTTAATAAAACTGGGTGCCGTCCGGACGGTGGTCATAGCCCATTCGGACGAACAATTGTGCGATCGAAATTCCAAAAATTTCGCTGAAGATCTTTCCTGTTTGAGAGCCGCGTTCGGACGGTGTTGCCCTGACATCCGGACGGTCGCACGTCCGCCGCAAGTAATTTCCATATAAAGGCTTCGCGCTTTCGGACAGGGAGAGTGGTCGTCTGGATGGTTGATCAGATGCACGCAATTTCCATATCTGATGCTCGCGCGTCCGGACCATGATGACTGGCGTCCGGACGTCTAGATTTTGAATGCAATACTTGCCTTATGGATTTAGCACGTCCGGACGGGAATCCACTTCGTCCGAACGGTTGTGGCAATCTTCCCAAAAATATGTTTTGGAAGGAAATCCTAAAGCTTGGTCGAACACTGAGAAGGGAAAGTACTCGTCGTCCGGATGGATGATGCTCTGGATCGTTGGGCGTCTGGACGGTATGACACATCGTCCAGACGGATGATGCTTTGGACAAAAGGGCGTCTGGACGGTATGACACGTCGTCCGGACGGTTGATGCTTTGGACCGATGGGCGTCCGGACAGTATGAAACGTCGTCCGTACGGCTGGCAGGGAACTGAATTTTTCGACTTGTAAAATGTGCAGAATCTTCTGGAACCACTCTAAATAGTGGAATCCCTGTTAAGAAGCATCATTACAAAGAAGTGATTTTGTCCACCAAAATGTGGCCAAATACAAACTAACAGTGAGCATGCAGTGGAGTTGCTTATTCTCGGCTCAGCTCTTGATCCTCGAGTCGCACGTGAATCTTTCAGAATTGATGATATTTGTCAGTTGGTAAACAAGTTTTATCCCCAAGACTTTACTGATCTTGAAAAGGAACAGTTGGAAATGGAACTTAACCATTATAAGCATAATGTAGTTCAACATTCGAGTTTTCAAACACTGTCAAATATTTCTAAATTGTGCCAATGGTTGGTTAGTGCCGGAAAATCAACTATCTACCAACTTGTTTTTCGAGTTATTGTTCTTGTGCTTATTCTTCCCGTTTCTACCGCAACTACAGAACAAGCATTTTCAGCCATGAATATTGTCAAAACTAGGCTTCACAACAAAATTGAAGATGAGTTTTTGACGGATTCTCTAATGGTGTACAACGAAAGAGAAGTTGCTGCAACAATTAGCATAGATTCAATCATAGATGGTTTTCGGGATTCAAAAACACGACGGGTTCCATTTTGATAGGTGTTTTGGCTGAAATTTAATGTATTATGAAACACATATTTTGTATATTTTCTTTTGTTTATTATTTTTTTTTTGTCAAAACAAAATTGATGTTAATTTTGTCTTTATATATTTATTTCATTTTCAATCTTTATATATTTGTTATTCATGCTTTGACCCTTACTCCGATTTTAATATATTTGTAATTTATGCCTTAACGGCTTGGCCCCTGCCCAAAATACTTTCTGGCTCCGTCCCTGATGGTATGCATTTCGATGATTTACGATAGTCAAGATAGTAAAGTTTTAGTTTAGAAAGTTTGTGATCATGAAGAAGTTGGGCTGCCTAAGTATGCTCTGCCTTTTGTTTGTGCTTTACTTGCAAGCCTCTCTTTGCTTTGGGGTATCCTCTGTAAGTCTCTCTCTCTCTCTCTCTCTCTCTCTCTCTCTTTCTCTCTCTCTCTCCATGTTGATAAAGTAAAGCTCTTTGTTTTCTGGTTATCTGAGAAGAATGCATTTTCCCTCTTGTTTCAACTTTCATCGATGTTATACTACTTTATAGCTGGGTGTGTTGAATAAGTTTGAAGTTGTAATTTGTTAGATAGTTTGGTGAATTAATGAAGATGATATTTGCTTACCAGATGTGCTTCAATCCTGGCAATTGAGAGTAATTCAAATTCGGACACTCAGAAGTTGGTCACATATTGGATTTCCTTCTCTTTGGTTTCACTCTTTGAGCATTCTTTCGTGAACCTCCTTGAATGGTAACTCTATTGCCCTTCAGTCCTTTTTTCTTTCTTTCTTTCTTTTTCTTTTTTTTGGTGGAGTGCGGGTGTAAATTTATTCAATTTTGCTCTTCGTTTTGTCTCTGGAGATTTTTTCGAGTTTGGTTGCTCATCACTTCATTTAAACCTTGGAAAGCATGATTGGAAGGAAATCGAAATGCTAAGATATTCTATTGTCTTAGTGCTTAAGAAAGGCAGCCACTTTTTAAGTGCTTATAATCTTACCAGTAGTAACAGTATAAAATTCAAGAATTTGTGACATTAAACAGGGGATATCACTAATTATTCTAACCGCTCAAAAATCACTGTAGTATATGAGGTGAAGTCGGAGCTTGAAATTTTGCCAAATCCGCTTACCAACAATTGATTCACAAGGATTTGCAGCCAAAGTTGACAGCATGAATGCACATTTTTTTAATGAATATTCTTTGATCAAATCTAAAGAAGTATTACACGTTTTTGAGGTGCTAAGTAACACACAATACACACACATTTGGCATTGTCTGAATTACACGCACAACTTGAGATCATATATATATATATATATATTTCACGCACGTAAAGAGTTTTACTTAAGTTGATGTATATAGAAGTAAAGTCAATTATTTGTAGGACACTTACATGACAGATAAGAACTTATCGGTTAACTAAGGAAAAGAGATTGGAATTGCAAATGGTAGAAACTTTTAAGAGATTTTTCATTAATAATGATCCCAGTGCATGGTCATTACATTAATAGTGGGGCTCTCATCAATGCTCGATTATCATTGTGGAAAAAGAGATTTGATTACTAAGCATTCATTCAATGATTTATTTAAGGATATGTTGCTAAATAAAATAGGACTTATTGAAGGAGGGAAATGTTGTTGGAGAGAATCAAGCAATGGTCAATTAACTTGTTGGTCTTCTTTCCATGCAAAGCCGTGGGTTTCCATGATTAGAAGATTCAACGCTTGCATGAATTTGATTAGGGGGTATGAGCTGGACATGCATGCTTTGGGTATGAGCCTAACATTTCCACCCCTTAAGATCAACCTTGTCCTAGAGGTTAGAAATTTGGAAAGGGTGTTTGTAGGGATTAATAAAGATTAGATTATATGATAAGGATAGAAATCCTTATCATAAATGAGGATAGGATTACCCTAAATTTAGGGATTTTATGAGGATTGATGAATAAATAATAAAAAAGAAATTAGAAATGAAAAGAAATGAAAAATATAAAAGAAATTAATGAATAAAATTAAATAAAGAAAAGAAAAGAATTAAAGAATTTAAAATAGAAAATAAATAAGAAAAAGAAATAAAATAAAATAAAAAATTTAAAAGAAAGAAAAGTCAAAAGTAAAATGAAAAAAAAAACAAAAAACAAAAAAAGGAGTGTGGGGCGCACTATGCCCCATGTTCACTAAAAGGAAGGGCCAAGTGGGCCTTCCCTACAAAACAAAAAAAAAAACTGTGCCTTGTTTAGAGGAAAAGGCCGAATGGCCTTTTCTTTTCTTTTTTCGGAAAGATGCAGTGCCTCTTCTTCTTATTTTTCTCTTAAGGATTTTTATAGAAAATACTTGATCTACGAAGATCTAACGGTCCGATCTTCAATCTGACTTCAGTAACGTAATCTACGAAGCCCGATCTACGTTTCTACCGATTGGTTTGAGGTATTTTCGTAAACTCTTGGTCTTTAAGATTTTAGATTAAATCTAAAGATATATGAGTTTGATTTTATGTGTTCTTAGGATTTGTTGTGTGGAGCTTGCTAAACACTTTCCAAGTGTTGAATTTACATTTGGTGAAATTTTTGGTAAGTTTTCTCAAACCCTAACTTTTGGGTATTTAATTTTAATTGAATTTTTATGTGATTAACCCTTAGTAAAATCTATTGGGTTAATTAAATATTGTGTTTTGGGTAGTATTTTATAAATTATGATTTAAAGTTAGAAACCTTAATTTGATGGGTTAAATTAATTTGGGGGTTTTTAAGTGATTAAAATCTATATCGTTAAATTATGTTAATAAGTTGGTAATTATTGTAAAAAGATTAGTAAACGTAATTTTAGGGTTAATGTTATTTTAATATGGTAGTGTTTTATGTGACTAGGTTAATGAAAATAATTTTAGGGTTAATGCTATGGAGAAAATGTTAGTAATTTATGAGTTAGTGGAAATAATAGTAAGTTAGCAATTAATGTTATAAGTAAATAATTAAATAAGTGATTTTAATATCTAACCCTTAGTAAATACTTTGGGTTAGTATGGTTTGAGTTTTAGTTAGTGTCTAGGATTTATGGGTATGCGTTTGGAACCCTTAAAATATTATGGGTTTTTCCATGGGTTAGCTCTTGAGCAATTTAAGAGCTAAATGTGAGTCCAATATTAGAAGTTGTCAATAATGTGCAATGTATTGTTTTTACAGTGATGCATTGCATGGTGGTGTCTAGGAAACCTAGTGTTTAATATCCGCACAGCCAAGGTGAGTATTCTACTAACTGAGAAACTTATTTTCATATAATATAGAATTGCTAAATATATATTGTTTTACAAAATTCGAACCAACTATATGTTGATTATAATTGTTTTGGTTATTTTGAGTACTTTTGAATATCTTGTAATTATGATAGATGTTTGAAAGTATGAATATGATAAGTGGAGTTTGAATGAATTGTGTGACTGTACGTGGTGGTGGGAAATTTTGTAGACTATGGTTGCATTGTAAATGATTGTGATTTTTAGTGTGAGTTATAAATTGGGGAACATGATGCATTGCGTGCTTAACGGCACAAACTTTAGGATACGGTCCCTGTTGTCTAGAGTTACGAACTCGACGTTAATATGGGATACGATCATGTTCCCTTTGAGTTACGGACTCTATGTAAACTTGGGATACGATCCCTGTCCTTTGGGATATGGTCCCTGTTCCTTGGGATACAGTCCCTGTTCGCTTGGCATATGCATACATATATCATGGTGTGTTTCTGTGTGTTGTTTTTATGATATAAATTTCTTGTTGCATGATTTAAAGGCATCGAGCTTTAGTATACCTAGATTGTACGCTATTGGATTAGGTGATGTAAGTGTCTTGCAACACGAAGTTACCTACATCTGGCAATGTTGTTTCTTTGTATTGCTGAGTAAGATGCCATTGTTTTATGCTTGATGTACCTAAATCGTACGCTACTGGATTGGGTAATGTAAGTGTCTTTTGACATGAAGTTACCTACATCCGACAATGCTGTTTCTTTGTACATTTAAGTCGCCATTGATTTATGCTTGATGTACCTAGATTGTATGCTACTGGATTGGGTAATGTAAGTGTCTTTTGACACGAAGTTACCTACATCTGGCAATGCTGTTTCTTTGTACATTTGAGCCGCCATTTATTTATGCTTGACATACCTAGATTGTACACTACTGGATTGGGTAATGTAAGTGTCTTGCGACACGAAGTTACCTACATTTGGCAATGCTGTTTCTTTGTACGTTTGAGCCACAAAATACAAAAGTATTATAGTAGGTGAGAAGGTATGTAGTTGCTTCCAATGTGGGATGACTGGAACTTCTATATATGTTCGCAGCTACATAGTATGCTTTAAATGTTTTCTATTAGTTGGTGTTTGCTATATCAGCTATGGGGATTTTCAAACAAAAGTTTATAAATTGGTAGCTGTTATAGTGTATGCGAGACTAAAAATGAAAAGTTCGTTCTTTGCGAAAACTCAGTGAATAGTATACCTCTGAGGTCTTAGTGTAATTATTTATGCTAAAACGGTGGGCTCATAAATCCACCTGTGCGGATGCGGCAACCCTCGCAACTGTGCAGACATTTGATGCTTTGGTTGCAGGTTTTGCGGATATAGATATTGACTCGTCCACCTAGCGTATGGGATGCTATGACTGGAGCACATCGCGACAATCATAAATCATGGACTCATGGGTAGTCCGTATTTTGAGTATTTTATTTATGGCTCGTGTCCTACGTGGTATACATATTTGTTGAGCCTGTATTTTGGTATGTAATTATAGTAAAATGTTTTATAAGCTTTAATCAGTTAAACATGTAAATGGCTCTTGTTGTTGATAACAGTTATGCATTAGATGTATTTCCGCTATTGATATGTGTTTCGCTGCACATTGATATTTTTATTCCACTGTGTTAGATGTAACTCTGAATATCAGGTACTTGTTATGGAACGTGTACGTTAGGTTGGTTGAGCGACAAGTAGTCGTGCCACTGTAAAGATCCATTTATGTATGTTTTTAGTAAAAAAAAAAAAATGGGTCTTCACAACCCTAAATGAAAGGATTTGAATTAATTCAAATAATTTGTATATTTATAAATTTGTCCCCCCAAAATAATTTTTTTGTCTCCCCTAAAAGTTTTTCTTTATATTTTGACCCCTCTTTCATTGTGAAAGACCAAAATTATCCCTTATACTTCTAGTTCGCTTCTAACCAAATCCAAATTTGGTTTCTTTTTTTTTGTGGCTGGAGACTTGAGCTCACAACTCACAACTCACAATCACAAGCCTACACTGCCAGGTTGCACGTCTGCAAGCAACAAGGACCAGCAAAGTATCAAGTATGGCTCATGAGTCATGATGTCGCAAGCAATCTTCTCTCTATTCTTTTCTCCCATACTTTCTCAATTCTCTTTGGTTCATTTCAGGCCCTTTCCTTCCGCAGCTATAACAGGTCCTCTGTGACCTCTTAGGTCCATCCAATTCCAGCCTGTGCACATGGGAATCATGGGATAATGTTCAGTATACACCGTCACACGAACAACTTCACTTTTTTAGGGACATGCTGGTCTTGGAACACCGAATAAGCAATGGCAAGTTTGTTCACCTCAGAAGGTTTTATTTAGTTTTGTGAGATTTTTATCGATCTGCATTAGTATTTTGTCTGGTTTTTATTGATTGATACCAAGGAAAGAACTCCACAGTTTGTTGTTCGGGCTTATATTGCAGGGCCAAAGAATGTGAATCTTTAGGAAACATGTCCACTTTGGCTTAAATTTGAGCAAACATTGAGCAATTATGAAGAAGACATAAAGAGGTATGCATAATCCCACTTCTAAATTAAAATTAGAAAATGTTGTGTCTAATGACTCTGAATTTTTCTTTTCTGCATAGAGGGGATGAAGGGAACTGCTTAGTGCTTACTGCTGCATCTTGTAAACTGACAAACATTACCTTACATAGTATAAACACACACATAGAGAAAAATTACATGTATCTATAACAAACATCAGTAGGTTAATTGCTGTCAGAAATAAAAATAAAATAACAAGAAATCAAATGTACAGAAAGTAAAAGGGGAAAGAAAATTTACAGCGCCTTCCCTGATCACATGGACGTCCAACCAATCCCTTCCACCCTTTCTTCTTTAAAATTTGATATCCCTCGGGTAGAATGGGTCGCCTTCTTAGGTAGCCAACTTGCTTGCTTCGAAGGATCTTTTTAGGACAATGGTTCCTAGATTTGTGACCTTGTGTGCATCGATCCTTGAGGTTTTTAGCAGAAGATGGCTTGTTGAGACATTGAAGAACTGAAGCTTGGGGATCATGAAATATCTCAAGAGGGATTGCGATGAAGGAATGAGCTTTAATACTCATTTCCTTGTCATTGGACGAATTTGGATTTAACGGGGGCGCTGTGTGCTCCAGGTGCTCTCCTTTCTCTTCAAACTCAGCCACTGAAGAAGATGTGTTGGGGAATGATATCTCAGTGGTTTCCCCATTCTCAAGTCGTGTCTCAGGAGTGGAATCCAATAAGGCCTCATCTTGCTCAGGTACCAAGTCAAGGTTAAATTCAATTTGAGCACAGCTCTCTCCAAAAGGATCTTTCAGACTTGGCTCATTAACAATCTCCTCAAAAACTAACTCACTCCCAAGTGTGGTGATGGCAGGGACATGCTCATGATGAAGATTGCTAAAATCATCCCTATCAATCATGTAGTGCCCTCTAACCATCAGTTGACTCTGAAATTCTTCTTCCTCTATTCTGGTGACTTCAGCAACTAGATATTCGAGCTGTCCTTCTATCCTGGCAATCGCCTGAGTGTTTTCCATAGTATCATTCTTCACGTCACTAATAGCCTGGCCTGTGAGCTCCATGAAGACCTTGAGAGTGTCTTCCAAAGTGGACTGTGAAGAAGAAGCTGGATAATTGTAGGATGAAGGATGGGAAGATTGGTTATCGAACTGCGGACAATCAAGATGGTGCAGTTCTTGAAATTGGGGAGCACAATTTCTCATGGCTTGAGCTTGCCACGAGAAATCAGGATGATTGCTCCAGTCCGGGTTGTAAAAATTGGAATTTGAATCAAATCCCGAGCTAGAGAAATTGGTGTTCATTTGCTCATAAGAAAGATTGCAAAATTGTCTCCAGGATGGACAATTACTAGCACTATGACAAGGATCAAAGCAATATGAACATGGTTCATATGAATAGAAATTGTGAGGGTAGTTGGTTGGAGCAGGTGTCCTACCACTAGACGAAGCATGTTGTGCAGAAAAATCACTACAATTATCAAAATAAAAATACATGCTTCACTTGCACCCTATAGCATGCAAATATCTCACAAAAGAAATAAACAATTTTTTTTTTTTTGAAAATTAAAATAAACTAACAAAGAAAAACACACAATAAAATAAGGTAAAACAGAAACAAAATATTAACAAAATAAACCAGAAACTGGACTGGAAACAAAAAAAAAAAAAAAAACAACTTATATGGATTCTGGTTGCTGCTTTTAGAAAATTCGCTCGATCGAAATTAAGTTCGATCGATCGACTTTAGATCGAGCGAATGTTAACTCGATAGATCGATTTTTGATCAATCGAATTTTAGCTCCATCGATCGATTTTACAGGGCACTCAGAAAGTGTAGCAGCTGCAGAAACAGAACCGGAAAAACAAACAATTTTCTCTTTTTTTTTTCTTTTTTTTTTTTTAGATCATAAAACAGAAACGAAACAGCAATTATATGAAACAAAAATCTACCTAAACTAGTAGAAAAATAAAATCAATTCAAACAAAAAATCAATTTCCACAAACAAAACAATTCCCCAGCAACGGCGCCAAAAACTTGTTGTGCAAATTATAATACTCGCAAGTGCACGAATCGTTTTGCAATATAGTGTTATACAAGTGCGAGGTCGATCCCACAGGGAATTGTATTGCGAAAATTAATCTCTATTCAAACTAATCCTATTTTAGCCTAGTTCCAAATTTAGGGGTTTTTAACAAAAGAAAACATAAACAAAATAAATAAAAATAAAGGGTTCTAAGGTTTTGGAATCCACACCCACCAAATCATAGCAACATATTCTCATGCTCATCACACATATTTTGAAGTTTTCACATGCAAATCTTAGGTCTGCTCTACTTTGCTTCAAAAATTGTTTAAATCATTCAACGAATCCATTCTTGCACAAATCACAAAAGATGTCTAGTTTTGACTGAATCATCAAATGTATCCATAGAATGAAACACACCGAATATCCAACATTTTGATAAATGAAAACCCAAGCCATCAATTTAATGAAACTATCTCAAATCATCACATGTATCCGGAAATCACAAGAGATATCCAAGAATAATCTCAAAAATCGAAGTAGAACAGTGAGAAATCAAAACCCATAAACTCAAATAGCATAAACAAACATGGAAACTCAGTTTCTCTTCAATGGTGAGGTTTCATCCTCAACCCTAGACGAAATTTTAGCTACACATAACTAAAGGAATCATAAATAGACAACAAGAATGCATTAAAATCAAAGAAACTTACAAAGGATTGAAGTTCTAGGTCAAAATCAACCCAAAAACCCTAAACTACAGTGAGAACGGCGCCTAGGGCGCTCCCAAGCGTTCTCTCCTCTCAAAAACGAGAAAAGAATGGTATTTATAGAGTTAGGTAGGGTTTCTACGATTCCAGCTCCGCACAAAATCGATCGATTGATTTTATAATCGATCGATCGACTTCGGGCAAAATCGCTCGATCGACTTGAGATTCGATCGAACGAATTCCCAACAATTCCGAATTTCCAGCTTTTATGTATTTTCACTTGAAAATTGTCATTTTTCGCTTAATGTCCTACAAAAACGCAAAAACACCAAAACTAACTAAAACATCAAAAATAACAACGCCAAAGGTCTAACTAGTGTAAATTAAGGGGTTCAAATATACAATATTTGACACTTATCAACAGGCCTAACCAATTCTTGGATTATTATTTTTTTTTTTTTAACAAAGACTGATCCAAAGATTAATTGGGACTGTCTCGTCAACATTGTGAGATAGTTGTGGGATAAAAATGAGGTATCCAGGATTACTCTTAGCAATAAAGTGTTGACTATTTCAGCAATCATTGATGGAGTTTGTGCTTTCCTAAATAAGTTTATATTGTCTTGTTGAAGAAGAAAAGGTGTGAAGAATGTTGTTATGAAAAATACACAATTCTATTTACTTAATTTCTTAAGAGCTAATCTCTACTCTTTTCTCTTGATGTAGTCACACAGCAAAGAACCTGATACTATGAAGAAAGATAATGAAGCTGTGGAAGTAATAGAGAAGAAGGAAGTGCCGATAGCCAAGCGGGTACGGTTTCTATATTTTTTTAGCTTCATGGAAATTTCTTGTGGAAAACCCAATATTTTTTATAAGGGTACTAAAATATGTATATGCATGGGGATAGGTCTTTGAATGCTTAAAAATTGTGGGATAATGATGTTAGAATATATTCTAAATATAATATTATTAATTTATATTTCCTAGTCTAGGTCGATTGTGTTTCCTTGTATAAGTCGATTTAGGTTTACTTGTATAGGTCGACTTATTCAACTATAAATAGGGACCTTTGTATTGTAAACAATCAAGTTATTGAGACAATGTAGCCCTTTGTGCTTTACCCTATGCACGTAGGTCATAGACTGAACCACGAAATTTCTGTCTCTTTTCTCTCTCTAGCTTCCGCTTTTATTCTATTTTAGATTTATACACTAATCTCAACATGGTATCAAAGCCATCTTTCCTTGACCTAAACATTCTAGTTGCCTAAACAGTCTAATCACGCCTCCATGCGCCGTCAAGAGTTTCTACCTTCGAAACTCCACCCCTCCACCATGCACCACCATCCACAACCAAACCTACCTCTGTACGCAACACTGATCCTCAGTCACTCATATCTAGCCCAGACAACGCCGCTCAGATCCAACCCATTGTCCATCCTTAGTTGAGCCGCCACCGTAACCAGCCACTCCAAGATCAATCCCGACATGGCCACTCCAAGATCAATCCCCAACCTAATACCCAAGAGATCCATCGACCACCGCCACCGGAAACCACGAAGTCCACCTCCCTGTTAGCCTACTGTGCCACCAACTGGTCCTTCGACGATCTTCCCAAAACCGTTCCACAACCAGTCGTCCAATGATCTACACTGCCAACAGCCCATACACGGGGCTAACTAATTTAGCCCAAGCTATCCATCCAAGCGGATCAGTCCACGGCCAGCATACCGTCCTCCACCTGTCACCATTCTCCGGCTTCCACGACCGGGCTTCTCAGCCACCGTCAGCCAGCCACTATGGGAGCCGCCCCTACTACTACAGTCGTGACGTTCTGTACTCAGATCCATCCACCGCAGATCCGTCCACCATAGATCCATCCATCGCCGATTCGTCCCCTGCAAATCCATCCACCGCTGATTCGTCAACCTTCATCAAGCTACCGTCCCGGCCGTGTACAGCGTCCGCCACTCTCCCTTGAAGCCACATTAGTCTGAGCTCATGATCCAATTTTGCTTCTCGTTGCAATGGATCCGATCTCTCTTCATTAGCATATCAAAAAAAAAAAAAAAAAAGTGGATCGCATTATGCGCGCCTTGCGCGAGTTAGGTTTGGTGCGCCAACTTGACAATAGCCCAAGTAGGGCTCACTCATTTTTTTTCCTTCTTGGCCTGCAGTCTGTTCTTGGCCCACAGCGCCTACCGATAACCGCCCAATTGGGCTCATCTTTTTTTCTTTTTCTTCTTGGCCCGCAATCGGTTCTTGGCCCACAGTGCCACCAATAACCGCCCAATTGGGATTCATCAATTTTATTTTTATTTTATTTTATTTTTGTGTGTTGGCCCGCAGTCTATCCCTTTTCAGTTTTTAGCCTGTTGTCGACCCCTTTTCCAAAAAAAAAAAAAAAAAGAAAAGAAAAGAAGAAGTGGATCATTCATTTTTTCAGTTTCCGGCTCAAGTCAGGGTTCGTTAGTCTTCTCCACCGGCTGTCATCTGCCTCCCGCCAGCCTCTTGTCTCCTCCAGCAGCGTCCGTCAGTCTTCACCACCGGCCTCTGTTTTCTATTTTCAAACTCAACCTCCATAATTTCCACTTTGCATTTGAGGGGGGATGTTAGAATATATTTATATTCTAAATATATTCTGAGTATAATATTATTGATTTATATTTCATAGTCTAGGTCGATTTGTGTTTCCTTGTTTAAGTCGATTTAAGTTTACTTGTATAGGTCGACTTATTCAACTATAAATAAGGATATATATATTGTAAACAATCAAGTTATTGAGCACAATGTAGTCCTTTGGGCTCTTTACCCTGTGACGTAGGTCATAAACCGAACTACGTAAATTCCTATCTCTTTTCTCTCTCTACCTTCCGCTATTATTCCACTTTTATTCTATTTTAGATTTATACACAAATCTCAACAAATGACATGGATTTGAGTGGTCAACAATTTTGGAGCATGCTTGGCCTGTCTAGGAAACTAGGAAGTCACATTTTTTTTTTTTGGTTGTTTTGGTTAAGGAGGTGGCAATGAACATAGCTAGCTGAAAATTGGCATGACATTTCTGTGGGGCTTCACATATGAACCTATTCAATGTTTAGAATACTAATGGAGCGCAAAATCATAGTTTTGTTAAAAGAGCAATGCCCCAAAGGAATGACTTTTTGTATCATTCGTTGGTAATGAGTTGTCATCACTATCTGCAATTTAATTGTCCATGTTTATGTGAAGAAAAACATTGGTTGGTAAAGAGGTGCCAGAAAAGAGTGTGTTAAACATTGGATTGAAACAGAAAATTATCCCTACTGACGAGGAAAAAACTCAAGGCCAGCAAAAGAATGCGAAGACAGAAGCTATTGGTGGGAAGAATTCCAGTTTCAGGTGCGAAATCTGAAATATAAGCTATACTGGAGATGTCAACTTTGCTTCTCACCTTAACGGGAAAAAGCACTGGGCTCGGGTTCTGCAGGAAATATGATGAACATCTAAAGTTACTGGATTGAAAATCTGCAGGAAATATGGTGTGTGTGTGTGTGTTTGTTTTATTCTCGAATTTTAGGTGATTGAAAATCTCGAAATAACATCTGTGGTGGTGGCTAAATAAGAGTACCATTGTAGTTTCCTTGAGAGGATTTTGACTCCTTTTCAAAAGTTTGTAGGAATGTTTGCGTTACGGCAAACTATTTCACACCACCATTACATTTAATGTGTGGTCTTTTATTTTTATATTTTTTGGTAGATTCTATCCATTTTTCAAAATTTTTTCTTGATAAGATAAATATAGCCCTATAAATTTATTGTGAAACTTATAACTTCACTCTTATTTTCTATAATAATTTTTCCCTTCAAAACATAACACAACATCTACTTCTGGAATGCTAGAAATATTATTTTACATAATTTTGTTCTATATGGTCTTACAAACTTTTGACAAATGAATTTTAACACGTCACGGGCCTAGTAAGACTTTACCCGACAAGTCTCGGATCAAATAGGAGTCCAAAATTTGACCTAAAGATGTAGAAAATTTCAAAATCCGAGAGTCTCGTCTGAACGAGCATCCAGTCCTGTCTGAATGAGGTAGGGGGAAAATAACTAAAACAATTTTGTTAAGTCATGTCTGAACATTGTTATAGGAGGAAAAATATAACCTGGAATGTCACAAGAGACTTGGTTATACTTCATTCTCCTTTTGCAAATTCACCATCTGATTTATTTGATTTATGAAACCTACGTGTGAGTCCCACAAATCCAATGGTGGAATTCACCCATTCACTTTATGGAGATAGGTGAAATTTGTGTTGGAGAATAATTTTTACCATTTCTCATTTCCAGATATGTGAGAATCTCCGAAGTTTCAAAGGCAAAAAAGTTGCATAAAACTAGAGTCAAAATGAGGCTCATATGATAATAGATAGTGACTTATATAAAAAATAATAATAAAATCAATCCGGGGACAACAAAAGCAGGTCAGAATATGCATCACTCACCAAAAGGAAAGAAAAAAAAGGTCGGAACTTTGCAATTGAACATCACCAAGAAGCCTCATATATTGATACATTCAAAAATAACATGACAAGTGGATCCTTATACTGATACATTCAAACAAAGCTATCATAGGCAATCCATATACTGATACATTAAAAAAAATAATGAAAAAATAAAATAAAATCAATTCTATCATTTGGACAGCCGCTAAAGCATACAATACAAATAGCTCATTGCCCCCGATCAGGATCTGCAAGCGTTGGCATCAAATTTTGACTCGCATTCATAACGAAGGGGGCGTAAAACCAAATACATGACAAGCGGACAATCTTCCAGATTGGTTTATTATGAATGTAGAGCGGCGTAGTCTCCAAGTGCACATGCTTGCAGGGAAATGCTTTCCCTAAAGATGTTCAGGCTCAATGGTATGGGATTTCTTTTATCAAGATACGTAACACATACGAAAGTTAGTGGCAAGGCAATCAGGTAAAAGTAGTGAGTATGATGTTTGAATAACACCAAATGAACAAACTCAAAAATAAAGATATCAATTCCAGTTTGGATTACTTTTGAATGATGTAACCACATCTTGCAAATTTACCTATTTTCTTGCTCCTAATTTGTCTCTCCATCTATTGATCACAACAACATATTTTTAAAACCCTGATACTCCTTGGCATAATATTGAGACAAAGAAACAAGCAACAACACTCTTGAGGCCACTGCAGGAAGAATTGCTGCCTTATCTAACAGCACCCGTGGGTCCATTACATGTTTTGCTTATGATTCCTTTACCAAAATACTCGACAATCACAGAAAACACATCCTTTGAACTCTTTACTTGCTGGAAGAAATGAGCCTGATCTTGAGAATTATGCTCCAAGCTTCTCTTCATTTTTAGAACAGACCAATATTCGGGAGTACACTCGGCAATAAGTAACAAGCAGCAACCTGATACTTCTCAATAGCTTGTCGGTCCTCTTCAATCAGCTTTGATTCCTGTTCGATCTTTCCAGCAATATATTCCTTAATGACAGAGAGTGTGAAGCATGGATTTCTGGACAGTGTTTAAAGAACTATAATAGCAAGATGTCATGTCATCCCTTTCAATATAAAAAAGAGGTTTCAAAAGATTCACCAATGAAATATGGCTTTTCATATCATTTGAAAAGCTTCCAGTGCATGACATTCTCTCAGTCTCACTTCTTTTGAGTGGGAATGAAGGGTTTGAATGCATCGCAATCCCATAATACATTCAAAGAAAATTTGATCAGTGAGGACAAGAGTTTTCATGGTGAAATCATAACTCCATTTTGTAAATTCTTAGATTTGACACGAGATTGACTCATTGGTAGAAGAACCCCATCGTTGGAAATACTTAACTTTACAACTGCGCCAGAATGCACTAAAATTTTCTGGAATGATGGCTTTACTAGCAATCCATAAGCAACAAAGACCTGCCCAGACATAAGGATTGGCAATGCCTTGTTGACACAACATCCCTTCTTTAAATGCATTCATTTCACACAGAATGATAGCTAAATCAACTTCATAAAGCGAATGTTCTAGCTCAGATGGCCATGCACTCTTAAGTAAACATAGCCCCAGATGCCGTTCCAGGCAATCCTTTTCTCCTTGGCTGAATAATCTTTGCGATCAGCAAAAAATTTCCCATTGGACTCAGCTGTTGACATTCCAGCTCCTCCAAGATCTTATCTCCATTGCTGTTAGTTTGTGTGATTGATGAAAAGTTCAAGTCATTGGACAAGTACAACTCCAATAGCGTGTTGTGGATTTCAACTTGAGGAGGCGAGTCTTTCACCTCGTTGGTATATTTTTCAAGAAAATCCATAAGACACCGCGGGTGATGGATGAAAATGTTGAGAAAATCAACAGGAGATGGCAACATAGATAAGTATGTGCACCACTCAAGGCTCCTTGCTTAACTGATTCTTTATCCTCTGTACAAGGCCTCATGAATATCTCAATAGTCTTCACTGACTTGTGCTCCATGAGAATCTTACCATATTCCTTCACTGTTACCCCTGCATGACTTGGTTTGAGACTTGAAATATATTGCAATGCTTCATCATATTGACCAAGGCCTTCAAGTAAGATCTTTAAGTACAATTCATGCGTTGCTGCCTTCTTAGCAGCATACACGGCATGCTCATGATAATTGGCAGCATGACAAACTCTTTGCAGTTTCGACGCCAAACTTATTTCCTTGACACCCTCCTCACTTTTAATGAATATATTTAGCTTCTCCACATCTTTCAATTTGGTGTAACAGTTTAAGCGAAGAGTCATATGATTGTAGATTCTTTGTGCATCTCAAAACTTTTGTATGACATAATAAGAAGGTTCAAGATGACCAATAGCGTGGATATACTGGGACATAGCCTCATCATAGTCTGAAGTTGCAGCAGCAACAGCTTGTTAACTTTGAACAAGATTCATAGCTACAGAATAAAGGTCTTTCTTAAAGAGCATACTTAATTTGCTTTCCATATCGTTCTCCCCGATACACAATGCTGATTTGTCAGACACTAAAATGATTAGTACAAAATCAAACACCATCTCAATCTTTCACCACCATCAACATTTTAGTTTTAAAAACCAGCAACACTACTGTCTCCTTCTTCATCATTTATACAATCAGTTTTTTCATCTTATTCACATCTCCCCAATACAACTAGGCTCCCCTTCAATATGTGTTGCATCTGCCACATTATTATTATTATTTTCTATGATTCCAATCAACATATCATGAAATTGATTAAGAATTCCATAGCTATATATCAAATTCTAAATCTAAGCATTTTATGCATGAATCACTTATCTTCTTAATATTTTATAAAATTCAAAGAACGCCAAGAAATAACAGAAACTTAATTCAAATCTCAAGTAGAAACATATTTTGATCCATGCCTTACATGCAATAATCCCAACACTTGCCAGACCAACCAGGAGGACACAAACACTGCTACGATTCACCAAAATGATGAAAAATCAGTAAAACCACATCATGCCTAGCCTTCATCAATTGAAAAACTTATTGTGGATTCTATAATTGGCCATTTTTATACAACTAAAAACCTGATATATGATAAGTAAGAATAACGGTTTCATCCAATACTTCAAGCCACAAACACAGTCTCTATTTTTCTCAGTATGAAAAGAAATCAATCAAAACAAGCATGAAGAATTGCCCAGAATGGACATATATTCTTACATCTTTGACGATGGTTGAGGAATGAACAAGTCTGATAAGAATGGATTTGCAACTCGATGTGCTGTATTTATTAGAGCATCATATTGCCCAGACAGCAGCTATACAGTGCAGGGGAGTTTCGAAAAAAGCCATCTTCTATACTTATTTACCTATATATGCAGCTTAAATGAGAATATTTTACAGAAACTAATTCATTGCTTGCAAAATTGTAAAAATCAAAAGAGAGCAAGTAAATCTACTCCCTAAAAAGCAAAACCGATTGCCGACAGATCATTCAGAAACAATAAAATCTTGGTGCTGCTTCCTCTACTACTAAGAATGATGTGATCTACAGAATATCTATTGGTTTCAAAATTTCATTAAGATAAACACAAGTGCAGAGAGGCAAGTAGATCAGACCAAGACATTACTGAAAGGAAACTAGGCAATCAGATAAGAAAGGAGACAAGTATAAGCATACCTTTGCTTCGAGAAACTGGTAAGTGAATATCCGCAATATACCAATACAATCGGGGCTAGTCGTGCTTGAGCCCTCTGGCTGCATCTTATCGAGATCAAAGACCCTCAGGCACATACCCAAAACAATGTACAAAGCTATAAGATTTTTCTTACCCGGCTTCCTACACTTTCTCAGCGACCATAGCCTCCTCCAAGCCCCTTCAAAGCTATTTCTTGACTATTTGGCATCAATCCCTGTAATAAGCATAATAGTTTTAGTAAGAAATTAAAATAAACAAAGAAAGGAATAGGCTCCTCTCCATTTCACCTAAAATAAAGAGGAGCCATTCCGGTGAAAAATTTTAGTGACAGAAGATCGTAATTCTTGGGTGGTCTCGCCGGTTTTTCCTTTGGCGGCAGTGGGCAATCGGAGATTCGAGGAATCTTATTTCCCTTAGGGTTCGTGGGGCACCCATCCGCCGAAATCGCCAGTTTTCTCTTCGGCGCCGCCGGTGGGGTATTGAATGATATTACAGGAATCAGGAACTCCTTTCCCTTTGGCGTGCTAGGAGATAGACCCACATCAGTGACAACACCCACCTCCATTCTAGACCAGACGGGTTTTCTCTTCGGCGCCGCCGGTGGGGTATTGAATGATATTCCAGGAATCTGGAACTCCTTTCCCCCCTTTGGCGTGCTAGGAGATAGACCCACATCAGTAACATCAGCCACCTCCATTCTAAGACCACCAGACGGAGCGAAACAGAGAGAGAGAGAGAGAGCAAATCGAAACAGAGAGAGAGCAAAAGTAGCAGCAAATCCCCAGCGCGAGAGAGAGAGTTTCAATAGCCAAAGGATCAGCAGAGAAGGGAGGAGAGCGAGAGGGAACGACTATTTATATCGGCTAAAACGTGTTTGAAACGCGTCTCGAACGTGTTTAAAACGCGTCTCGAACGTGTTTGAGATGCGGCTCAAACGTGTTTGAAACGCGTCTCAAACGTGTTTGAAACGCGTCTCAAACGTGTTTGAGAGGCGTCTCATGCGTGTTTCAAACGCGTCTCAAATGGGTTTTTTAAAACGCGTCTCAAACGCGTTTTACGTTTCTAATTTATATATTTATATATAATAATTAATAATTTATTATTATACTTAAAAAAATAAAAAAATAAAAATTATAAAAAAAAGTCAATCCGATTCCCTCTCCTCTTTGAGAATAATGAATGTAAATAAATATTTGAGAAAATTATAATTTAACCCCATAAACTATCAGTCATTCTATAAATAGCATCACGAACTATCAACGCTTGGATTCTAGCTCCCAAATTATAAAAAAGTTTCAAAAGAACCCAATTTGACGAAAAATACATATAATACCGCTGTCGCGTGTCATTTTTCAATTAAAAAATAATGAAATAATAAAAATTTAATTTAATTTAAAAAAAAAAAAAAACTAAAAAAAAAAACATTAAAACTTTAAAAAAATAAAATTTATTTTTTATTTAAAAAAAAAATAGTATTTAGGGGGTGGCTCGGAGGCCACCCCCAAACACCAATTTTTTTTTTTAATTTTTAATTTTTTAGACAAATCTTAGCCGTCCACTTTCACAGTTCTTTGTTGTAAGTCGTTGGATTAATAAAGTTATAAATCAGTAGTAATTTATTGGTTAGTAAATCCAAAAAAAAGCAATGTCCCATGTTTATGATATAATTTTTTCATAATTTGGTGTATATATCAAATATAATATGCAGTTTTTTTTTTCTACCATTTTAGATATATAAAAGCATAACTCTTTTAGTCTATTTTATAAAAACCTTGATTAAATTGAATAGAAACTTTTAATTTGGATAGCAAATTTTGGATAAAGATTTTATTAAAATTACTTGATAGATTCAATATGCAATATTTATTAAATAAAAAAAAAAAAAATAACAACAACAACTTACAAAAAGAGTGATTTTAAAAATGATTAAATCTAATATTTTCTTTAAAAAAAAATGAGTTCATATTTCTATTTTGAGGAAAGATAAAAAAAAAATTTTAAAAAAAAGGTAAAATAAAATTTTAGTCAACTGATATATTATTCTCAATTTAAAAAATCAAAAATTTTTATTTTTTTTTAAAAAAAAATTAGTTATTTTTTAAAAAAAATTAATTTTTATTATTTTTACTATTTTTTAATTGAAAAATTACACATGACATGGGTATTATTGGCATTTTTCATCAAATTGGGCATTTTTTTTTAACTTTTTGGTAGTTGAGGAGGCTAGAGTCCAAGCGTTGGTAGTTCGGGAAGCTATCTGTAGAACGGCTGGTAGTTTGGGGGGTTAAATTGTAATTTTCCTTATATATATAGGACAAAATTTTCCTACAAACCGGTTCGCAAGAAATTTCCTATAACCCACATATAAGATTGGCATGTGTCCTTTGACATGTGAGAAGCACATGTTATTTAAATAACATATGCTTCTTACATGCTTTTTTAATAGCATTAATAAAAAAACATGTTTTGTCACATGTTTAAAAGACACATATCCTTTTAAATGTGGGTTATAAGAAATTTTTTGAGAAATTTCTGTCCATATATATATATATATATATATTAATAGTAAAAGTGAATAGCTAAAATAAAGAGTGAAATGTAGGTGTTTTGGAAAAGTGAATAACAAAAATAGAAAAATGTGATTATTTAAATAAAATGTCAAGCTGTATTAACACATATCCGGTCACTAAGGATAAATCTTAGCTTCTAGACTTATTGTACAATTCAAACACTTGTGTTCGAAACTCTATGAATAACTGAACCTAGAGATAACTTTTTAGCTCTAAAGACTTGTAATAGGATTAGTCTTCTTGTTTGTAACCGCATGCTGAGATGATAATATCCAGCATGCATATTGTTTAGTTTTATCTTAGTTTAAACCTAGAGATAGAGTTGTATCTAAACTACACTTCTTCTTCTATATATATCGACGCATACTCAGTTGAAGAGTACGTCATAATTTACAACAATCCTTAGTATTATTCCTCTGTTCTAATATGGTATCAGAGCCACATATAGACTAACGTCTCATATGGTTTCTGCTCCCTCCACTCCCACCGCTGCCTTTATCTCTCCCACAACCTCTCCTCCCTCTACACCTATCTCTAAAATGGCGTCCACACCTCCCTCAACACCCTCTTCCCACCTTATGTTTCCGAATATGTCTCACTCACTTCACATCAAGCTGGCCAAAGGAAATTTTATGGCCTGGAATACACAAATCCTTGCCTACATTAAAGGGCAAGATGCATTCGGTTTTCTCAACGGGTCTTCTCAGCCCCCTGCTCAGCACATACCGAATCCCAACTCCATCGAGGGTGCTCCGGCTACAATCATCAACCCCGATTATCTCTCATGGTGTCAACGGGATCAGATGATTCTAAGTGTTCTTATCTCCACTCTTACTGAACCCTATGTGGTTCATGCTATTAGTTGTGTAACAGCCAGCCAGTTATGGAGTACTCTCCTCTCCATGTTTGCCTCCCAAGCCAAGGCCCGTGTTATGAAAATTTACTTTCAACTAGCTACTGTCCAGAAGGGAAATCACTCCATCACTAAGTATTTCCAAACAATCAAGACCCTCCGAGACACATTAGTTGTTGCTGGACAGCCCATCAATGAATTTGAAGCCGTCTCTTTTCTCCTAAAAGGCCTTGGTACCGAGTTTGACTCCTTTGTTACATCTGTAACAACTCGGGTAGATCCTCTTTCTTTTGACGAGCTTTATGGCCATCTCTTAGCTCACGAGATGCGGATTGAGCAACAATTTCCAGCCTTGGAGCTCTCCCAACCGTCTGCACATTACACAACTCGTGCCGCCATGCTTAGGGGATGAGGCCATCGTGGTGGCAGAGGATCTTCTTCCGGTGGCAGAGCACCATTTCGTGGCAGGGGCAACTCCTATTCAAACTATGGCCGTAAATCTTACTTCAACACTAATGCCTCTTCTTCCAACCAACCTGTTTGTCAATATTGTGGTCGGATTGGCCACACCACTGCCCGATGCTACCAAAGGTTGCAAACTGTCCAATCTTCCGACTCATATCAGCAATCACAGCAGCCCTACCAGTAGACTCCACATGCCTATTACTCCTCTCCTACCCTACCAACTGAAGGTAATTGGTATCCAGATACCGGGGCTACTCATCATGTAACGAGTGAGCATCAACATCTCAATCTCTCTTCCGAGGAATACACCGGCCAGGATAAGATTCGTGTAGGCGATGGTTCAGGTTTGCCTATCACTCATATTGGTTCTGCTCTATTCACTCTTACTCGTCGTCGTTATATCCTCACTCAATCACTCCTTGTCCCTCTTATTTGTAAAAATCTTCTCTCAGTTCAACAGTTTTCACGTGATAATGATGTCTTTTTTGAATTTCACCCTTCTTTTTTTATGATTAAAGACTGCAAATCCAAGATCACTCTTCATCAAGGCCCTCTTAAGGATGGACTTTATCAACTTCATCCTTCCTCATCATCTTCCATCAATAAACAAGCTCTTGTCGGTGAACGGACCTCCACTGATCACTGGCACAAGCGCTTAGGTCATCCCGCCCTCCGCACAGTCCACAAAGTCCTCTCTATGTTTCAGCTTCCAGTCATCAACAATAAGGCTTCCTCTCCTTGTACTGCCTGTCCTCAGGCAAAAGGCCATCAATTGCCATTTCCAGTTTCAATTCCTACTATTTGTCAACCCTTAGATTTGGTTTATTCTGATGTATGGGGTCCTTCCCCAACACTTTCTATTAATGGTAATCGATATTATGTTTCTTTTATTGATGTCTTTAGTCGTTATACTTGGGTTTTTCCAATTCAATCAAAATCTGATGTTAAACCCACATTTCTAAAATTTCAAGTTATGATCGAACGCTTTCTAAACACAAAGATCAAGAGTGTTCAAACTGATTGGGGTGGTGAATATCGTAGTCTAAACACATATTTTCAATCCATTGGCATCATTCATCGTTTGTCTTGCCCTCACACACATCAACAACAAGGATGTGTTGAACGCAAACACAGACATCTTATAGACACCACACTCGCTCTTCTAGCTGACAGCCAACTTCCCAAAACCTTTTGGGATGAGGCCTGTCTCACTTCTTGTTTTCTAATCAATAGACTTCCCACTCCTTTGTTGAAAAATCAATCTCCTTATCAAAAACTTTTCAATCACACACCTGACTACAATTTTCTCAAAGTATTTGGTTGTGCATGTTTTCCTAATCTTCGTCCATATAACACTCACAAGTTCTCTCTTCGCTCTAAAGAATGCATCTTTATTGGGTATAGTCCAAATCATAAAGTCTATAAGTGCTATCATATCGAGTCCGGCCGCATCTACATTTCTAGAGATGTGATTTTTCATGAAGATAGTTTTCCTTTTAAATCAGCACCTCCTACACTCGAGCCCCCTGACTCTACACCCATTTATCCTCATTTTCTCCCATCTCCCCCCCCCCCCACTCAATCGGTCTTACCCTCTTCCTCTTCTCCAAACACAATTCCCGAGTCCATCCCTCAAGTTCTGCATCCCCACTTCCTACATCTGTTCCTCTCTCACATAATACTTCTGTAAAATCGATTGTACCAATTTCAGGTTCCATTCCTGAACCACCGCCTACCAGGATTCATCCTATGCGCACAAGGTCTATCAACAACATTGTCCAGCCGAGACAACTCACAGATGGCCGCATCCGGTATCCTCTACCTAGGGCCCTCATGGACGAGACACACTCAGCTCTCATCAAGCCTACATGCTTCTCAAATGCTGTTATCATTCCCGAATGGCGTACCGCCATGCAGGCAGAATTTAATGCTCTTCTCCACAACAAGACATGGTCTCTTGTTCCTCCTCAGGCTGGATCTAACCTTGTATGGGTTTTTAAGCTCAAAAGGAAGGCCGATGGGTCAATTGAACGTCACAAGGCACGATTGGTTGCCAAAGGTTTTCATCAACAGGCTGGTATCGACTATGGTGAAAATTTTAGTCCGGTTGTTAAACCTACAACAATCCAGACTGTCCTATCTCTTGCTTACTCTGCAGGTTGGCCACTCAAGCAAATAGATATCCAGAATGCTTTTCTCCATGGTTTTCTCTCTGAAGATGTTTATATGGTGCAACCACTCGGCTTCACCAATCCCAACTATCCACAGCATGTCTGCAAGCTTCACAAGGCCCTCTATGGTTTAAAACAGTCTCCACGGGCCTGGTTTTCTCGCCTCAGTGAAAAGCTCATCCAACTTGGTTTCATGGGATCCAAAGCAGATTCTTCACTGTTTATTTACCAAAAGAATTCTGTTACAATGTATCTTCTCATTTATGTGGACGACATAATCATCACTGGATCTGCCCCTGATGCAATTACCGAATTACTTCAACTTCTCAGGGTTGATTTTGCTGTTAAAGACTTGGGGGACCTTCATTATTTCCTTGGAGTTGAAGTTATCAAACTCAAGTCCGGTCTTCTCCTCTCTCAACGAAGGTACATCATGGATTTACTTAAGAAGACAAATATGTTGGAGGCTAAACCGATCACATCTCCTATGTCTTCCTCCACTGTTCTCTCAGCTTTTACAGGTGATCCCATGGAAGATCCTTCACTCTATAGAAGCACTGTTGGCTCTCGCCAATACCTCTCTCTCACAAGGCCGGATTTGGGGTTCGCAGTTAATCGTGTCTGCCAATTCATGCATCATCCAACTACTTTACATTGGCAGGCGGTTAAACGTATACTCTGATACCTTAAACACACAGTCTCTCATGGTCTTCTTCTTCATCACACAAAATCCACTAGTCTTCAAGCCTATTCTGATGCTGATTGGGCAGGTTGCCCTGATGATCGTCGCTTAACTGAAGCCTATTGCATTTTTCTTAGCTCAAATCTAATCTCCTGGAGTTCCCGTAAGCAACCAACGGTCTCTCGATCTTCCACAGAGGCAGAATACAAATCAGTTGCCAATACCACTGCAGAACTTCTATGGATTACAGCTCTTCTTCGTGAACTTGGTGTCTCTCTCACGTCTACACCAAAAATTGTGGTGTGACAATATTGGTGCTACATACTTGTCCGTAAATCCAGTTTTTCATGCCCGTACAAAACATGTGGAAATCGATTTTCACTTTGTGAGAGATCGAGTTGCGGATAAATCCTTAGAGATCCTATTCATTCCAAGCTCCGACCAACTTCCTGATGTCTTAACCAAACCACTTGTTTCCACTCGGTTTCAACATCTATGTTCCAAGCTCAACGTGTGTGCTCCCCCGTTGATCTTGCGGGAGGGTATTAACACATATCCGGTCACTAAGGATAAATCTTAGCTTCTAGACTTATTGTACAATTCAAACACTTGTATTCGAAACTCTATGGATAACTGAACCTAGAGATAACTCTTTAGCTCTAAAGACTTGTAATAAGATTAGTCTTCTTGTTTGTAACCGCATGCTGAGATGATAATATCCAGCATGCATATTGTTTAGTTTTATCTTAGTTTAAACCTAGAGATAGAGTTGTATCTAAACTACACTTCTTCTTCTATATATATCGACGCATACTCAGTTGAAGAGTACGTCAGAATTTACAACAATCCTTAGTATTATTCCTCTGTTCTAATAAGCTGGATGTGAATGCTCTTACCTTTTTATGCTTCTTTTTTTTTTTGTTAATTATTTTTTTAGTGCATGAGGTTTAACATGAAATCAAATAGACCATTCGGTCTTAAAAAGTATTGCATATAGTACCTAAGGACATCTGATAAACGCAGTTGATATTTTCGTCCAATAACTTAATCGCACACCATGTCAAGTCCAATCACCATGCCAAGTCTCATACGCCTCATTAGCATTTTATTTTATTATTATTATTTAAAAAAAAAAAAAACCAGCGTGTGGCCTTCTGAAGACTAGTTGAACCACCATTATGCCCCCATTGGGTGTGATCGGCCTAGACTAGTCAAAAAAGGTGATTCGGCTACCCCTTAGTTGACCCTCGACCACCCCTTATATATATATATATTAATTTTAAAATAATTTTAATGATGCATATGTGACACATGATAGTTACTAATTGGTTTGACGTGGCAACTCGTTAATTTATTGGACATAACATAGACAAAAGTACCAACTACATTTATCTACAACACTTTTTAAAACCGAGGTTTCCATTTGATTTTACATTAAAACACCAACGACTAATTTAATAATTTGAGAAAACTTCACTTAAGGGTATCGAACTATCGCCCATTTTGACTTGAGGGTATTGAACTTGAAAAAGTGGCAAATCAGGGTATTTAATTTTCAAAATGTCTCAATAACAAGTACTCCGTTAGCAAAAGTAGCAGCAAATCGTAACGGAATACCTGTTATTGAGACGTTTTGAAAATTGGATACCCTAATTTGAGACGTTTTGAAGTTCATTACCCTTTAGTCAAAAAGGACGATAGCTAGGTACTCTTAAATAAAGTTCTCCCTAGTAATTTATCAAACCCTAGTTTGTACTGTGACAGGGTACTATTTTACCACTAGACCACTAGTGCTTGTGATGTTAGAAGCTTCCCTGATTATAGTTTATTAAGCTTCTTATTTTTTGAGAGAATTACTAATTTTCCATTATTTGATTGAAGTCTTGAAAATGATGCAATAAGACATTATCTTCTGATACCAAAATTCATTATCCACATTTTAAAAACCCAACTAAAAAAGAAAAACCGATGGGAATGGATTGTATCTCTCAACTAATTATTGCCCAATCTCAACCTCATAAAATATCCAAAGACCAAATCTTTCGTACCTCCCATGCCATGGGTATGGCAAAGTCTTTGCTTGAGATAGCAAAGCATTAAGATTAATACTACTCTTCATACTAATTTATCACATATTTCATATTAATTGACATGATGTGTTTTAAGTAGTCCTTTTTTTCTTTTCTTTTTTTAAGTGAAAAAAGTAAAAATACACTTAAAACACGTCACATCAACCAGTATGAAGAGTAGCTTTACTCAAACATCATTGATCTTCAAGAGCAGGTTCTTGTAAGATTGGATGTAGATGCAGGGACAGAGGGACCCTACCCCCCCCCCCCCCCCCAAATTTCCTAAAAAAAAAAATTATAAGGTGGGAAAATTTTTTTCTAAAAAATAAAAATTTAGCCTATTGGCCCTTACCATTTTTTTTTTTTTTTTTTTTGTCATTGGCCCCTGCCCATAAGAACTTCTAGCTCCGTCCCGTGTAGATGAACATGACATTATCATTTATCATAAATATCGATGCCTATGGAGCCACTCTCATCAGGTCATGATCGAGTCCATCGTAATTGAATTGAAGGCAAAGGAAAGGGTGTTGAGGATGAAGGTGATGTTAATTGAAGATCCAAATTGCAATGCTTTTGAATGTATATCCATTATTACAATTGAACTTATAAGGTTAAATATTAGATGAAATTAAGTAGAGTTGCGATATTTTCAATTTCTAACTCCCAAGAACTTGGAAAGCAAATGGATAATAATAACTTCATATGCATACAAAATACAAGAATAATGGCAATGGAATTTTTCTCAGAGATTCATGTTGGTAAGAAAAATTGTGAATCAATGTGCTATGGGCTTAATTTCTCAAGCACATAACGGATAAAATCAGGGTAGTTCGAGGAACCCTAACACCTCCTAAATCAACTCTAAAATAAAAGACTAACTAGAATAAACAACTTCTAATGTTATCAATAATGATAACATATTGTCTATAATATTTAAATCCTAATATAATCCTAATTCTAATATTATCCTAATTCTGCCATAGGATATTGCTTTAAAAGTAGGTGGCTTCTCATTAAGGATGCTTGGGTATGCTTCCCAAAAGTCTGGCTTGATTATATCACAATGTTCTACAATAACTTTCCTGTAAACAGGTGTTGCGTTCTCGTGTGTCAAAGTAATGTCCTCCTCCTGCATACAAAACTATAGTCTAAGCTTGAGAAGATAAATTATCAAGGAAACGGATATTATCCACATACTCTTTATATCTAATATATATTTTTTTTATACATTCTACTTATGAATGTGTAATATTTAGACAATTTATGTTTTTTATGTTGGATTTGTAATTTATGTTTTGATTTTTTTTTTTTTTGGTTTTTTTATGTATGTTGGCTTGATTGTTATGCTCATTTAATCATGAATAAAAAAACATAAGAGTGTTTCTTGTGAGCATTGATTACCATAAATATTTTGAGGTCGTATCCATCATCCCCTTTTTTCTCGATTCTACATAGTTATATTTTCAAAACGAGCTTAAAAGACTAAAAATCGGTCAAAATTATTTTAAAAGCGTTTAAAATAGGCCCATTACCTATTTGCGGATAGCGGATAATAAATGCACTTAATAACCGTGCAGATGCAGATAACAAAAAATGACGCAGATGCGAATATTAAAAAGTGATATCTGCATTTTGCTGATGCGAGTATGGGTATCGCAAATAACCACGCGGATATCTACATGTACACACTCTCATCCTCGCATTTTGAAAAATAACTCATTCTTTAGTTTATACCATACTATATCCCTCAAAACTTTTCCAATGAAAAGATAGTAATGAAGAAAGAGTAATGTGATTTTTAATGACTCGCCAAAAAGATAGCCCCAAGATGAGTTTCTACACAAGCAATCTACTTATATATATATAAATACACGCTGTTAGCTTTATTTTTGAAAGATAAAGACTCTTAAATAATCAACCGTAAATAAACATGCAACCCAAATATAAAACCAGAAAAGCAATAGACACAGATATTTTAGTTACGAAGTGAAAACTCTTTGCACCAAAGAGAAAAATCACTCCGGGGCAATCAAACTTAAGAAATCTACTAACAGAAGAAATAACTAGTTACAAAATAGTAGTACTCACAATACCCTTATAGTAGTCGTACCTTGAACTCTAACAAGTACCTATACTTGAGCACCTCTCAACTAGACCCTTGTCTGAAGAGTTCTTCAATAGATCCCTTTAACTTAGAGCTCCTCTCTAAGTTAGGCTTCAAACGGTTGAATAATACAAACAAAAACTCTAAAAGAGTTAGCATATCTAATAATATCTGCTTAAACACCCTCTCTTAGCACACTGGAATTCTACACTGAATTCTTTTTATAAAACACAGCCTATAAGCCTCTTTAAATAGGCTTTAGAAATCCTAATTCTACTCAAAAACTCGAATTTGCATAGGCGGCGTCTGAACCTGGCTTCTGGCGTCCGTACCTGCAGCTGAAAATTCATGAAATCACCGAAGTACGTCTGGACGGTTGCATAAAATAGTTTCTCCGTCCGCAGTCATCGCATCAGCGTTTAGACTTCCTTGCAAATGGAACTCTCAGACTTCAGCGTGCGTTGGGCCGTTTAGACTCCTTCTGGACTTTGAGCTACTGACTTCTTCGTCTGCTGTAGCGTTCAGACCTTTATAAAACTATGAGTTTTTGAGCTAGGCGTCTGGACTCTGGCATCTGGGCGTCCAAATGGTTTTTAGGGAAAACCGACTTTCTGAGCTGTAAAGTCTCCAAAATCTTTCAATCTTTAGAATATTGCCTTCTTAGTGATTATTCTGTGCAGATACTTCCTTGTTCAGCTATTTTTCATATTGGAATTAATATTCTGCAACAATTTTTCTAGAATTACGGTGTCCCTGTTATGGAAGTCCTTGATATGAAAACAAATTTGTCAAACAGAATGTAGCCAATTAAAATAAACCAACAAACTCTCGCTTTGGCCATTCTAAGACAAAAACGACTTATACCAAAAATATAAATTACTCACCCTTTTTGTCTCAAAAGGACAAAGGGTAAATAAAGTGTTAGTATTTTTGATTGGCTACATTCTGGATAAAACAAAAACACTTTATGTAATGGTTGCGTTTTAACAGGACAGTCGGTTTTCAATTCAGACAGTCGGTTTTCAACTAAGAATCTTCATGTATTCAGACATTTACTGTTCACAAGTTTCTAGAAGATACCCATGAAGTCTCCATTGTAAAAACCAAGACAAATCAGTCAGTTCTTGTGCAACCATCTGGACGGGCCTTTGAAGGCGTCCGGACGCCCTGCAGTGTCCTACAGATAAACATTGAAGACGTCAGGACGTCAGAGCAACACCGTCCGGACGCACGGTCAATCAGTATTCAACAAGGAGTCTGCTTTCAGAAATCCACACTGTTTGGGAAGTCTCTGCAATCCGTCCGAACGATGTCCAGTCTCTGCAAGACGTCCGGACAACTAGGCAGCACATCCAGACGATATCCTGTAATTCGGATAACTCCAGAATTCCGTTCGAATGCGGGAATGATATCGATGAAGACCGTCCGGACGCTCGGTCAAGCCGCCCGGACGCAAACCTGATAAAGATTGAATTACGCGGTTTCTGAAAGGGTATCACAGAAAACCGTCCGAACAAGGCTATTTTCCGTCCGGACGCTCAACAAACAAAGTCCGATTTTCAGCAGTTTTTGAGGTCTCTTAAAGCCTATAAATAGGGGGCTCTAGGTCTGTAATTTGTACAGAATTCGGTGGTGAATTCCATAGTGCTTTTGAGAGGGTGTTTAGGGAGAATTCTATAGTGCTCTCAAGCCGTTGCCAGTGTGTGCTCAAGTGTTCGTGTGAATTCTATCTTAGGGGTCGGCCCTAAGATAAAAGAAGGGAAAAATATATATTAGCCTCCCAAACTACCACCCATTCTCCGGATGGCCCCCCAAACTACCAATGCTTAGATTCTGGCCCCCCAAACTACCACTTTCTGATTTTTTGGCCCCATCCGTCTATTTATGCCGTTAATTCTAACAAAAATTGGCCAAAAACCCAAAAATACCCCTCCCTTAACCGTGAGAATTTCAAAGTGCAGGAGGGGTATTTTCGGAATTCTGTTTAGAATTAACGGCATAAATGGACGGATGGGGCCAAAAAATTAGAAGGTGGTAGTTTGTGGGGCCAGAATCTAAGCATTGGTAGTTTGGGGGGCCATCCGGAGAAATGGTGGTAGTTTGGGGGGCTAAAATATATTTTTCCCATAAAAGAATCCATCAAAAACCCCTTCAGGTGGAAGATCTGGTAGGGAAGCGTTCGTGTTGGGCTACACGTCAGAGTTAAAGGTATGACTACTGCATAGGATTATGTGAGTACGAGTGTCTTGTAACTAGCTTTGTTTTTGGATAGTGAATTTCCTGGGTTTGGCTGCACTGGAGTGATTTTTTTCTCTTCACAAGTTTCCACTTCGTAACAAATATCTTGTCTCATTTAAATTCCGCATTTAAGATATTTGTTTGCACACAAACACACACTTGGTTTGTTTTAAAAGTCAATAAATTATTTTCACAAAGTAATAAAAAGCCAGTAAAAAAATCAAAATGAACAAAAATAACAAGTGTTCATCAAAAGTAGCCCTGCAAAATGTTTATCAAACAACTGATAAAACAAAAAAAATAAGTGACACAACACTTAAACCTGTTGCAGCTTTCTGAAAAAGAAGAAGAGAGACAAGCAGAGTTAATCTTTCACACGGATAATCAGAACACGCATGTATATAAAAAGGAGAAATCAGTCACATAGCATTTCAAACATATCCAAAAATATACATGAGAGTCAAGTAATTTATGAGCCAAAATTTCTCTACAGATATGAAATTTAAACAACTCATGTCATGCGTGTCGTGTGTGAAACCTTTCTCAAAAGTTATTAATTGGTTTGAGGTGGCAAGTCGTTAATTTATTGGACAGAACATAAACAAAAGTACCAACTACATTTATCTACGATACTTTTTAAAATAGAGGTTTCCATTTGATTTTTCATTAAACGCCAAGTCTATGTAAAGGATTTAAGCCATTTTTTTTTTTTTTTTTTTTTTGTTGAGCCTCTGTTTCTTCTACTTATAGCTTGGTTGAGATTGCGTTTAAGAGCTTAAAAAGTACTTTTAATACCTAAAATGTTTTTCTAAACAAAAAGCTTGCATGTTTGGTAAAAAATTCAAAAAGTACTCCTTTGACTTTTTTTACTCTAAAGCATGTCAAAATGCACTTCTAAAAAATAAATAAATAATAAAAAATAAAAAAATCCTTCTAAAAAGCTTTTGTGGGCTTTAAAAGCTTTATTTTAATAGTATGCAATGCTTTCACTCCAAAGCTTCCATACACTCATCCTCCATGGCTTCTCTAACCCCAATTTCCCTATCCCAGTCCTATTTCACCAAAGCCCAAATCCAAATACCCTCTCCACTCATAAAATTTAATTCCAATTTCTCACCCAACAGAGTAGCTGCCTACGGTTTCATCGTAGAGTGACAAAAATACCCCTACTAATGGCAATGGTTGTGTTGGGAAAGACAGTGGAAAAGCCCATGAGGCGACACACAGGGGAGTCAAAGGGGTTAATGGAGGTGATGAAGTTTGAATTGCCCATTTTTGTTTTTATTTAACATAAAAAGAATTGAAGAGTTTGTCATTTTTTTGTTTTAATTGACGATAGAACGTAAAGACAAGTCAAGTAAAGGTTTATTCTTCCTCGTATAGAAATATCCAAATTTTGATGCCTAATATCCCATAGATAGTTTGAATTGTATATGAACAATAATCAATTTTAGCTCGAATGGTTTGTAAAGGAACCTTACCCTCTCTGATTCATTTGACATGCGCAATTTCTTTTCCATCGACACACCTTGCAATTTGTACTAGAATTTCTTTTGTACCTACATGTTCAATTAATTTAAATTATTGAACAACCAAGAGAAATTTACTTACAATACTTAGTTGACATTTATAAAAAGTATCTAATAAATTATGAAGTCAATACATCTTGTTTAGCAGAAAGATGAATATTCCTTGCTCATTATCATAGAATCACTTATTCGCAAACCTCGTGTGGGGTTAATAGTTTTAATTTCTAATCTCATGGAAAACCCTTTTCGTGCCGCTTAACCCTATATATCCTCCTAAATATAGACCAATCTACAATATGCAGGGAAATATTTCATACACTAATCACATCAACATCTCTTATTTTTGTTTTGATACGTTAAAACCATCTAATCATTTTATAAAAATGGTTAGTAATCAATAGAGCAGTGACCAACACCTAAATTTTAAGGCATTTGCCCTTTTTTAGTCCCTCAATACCAAAATCATATCGTCTATAGGAAAGATGATCAAGAAGTAAATGCAATTTCATGGTAAGTGTTAAAACAGTTTTCGGTATGGTGTGAACAACACGTTCTTCGATGTTTCTCGTTGTTCATGATCACTGCAAAACAAACAAGGTCAAGAGAACTCGTCGGAGGGGGGTTGTGGGCTTTTCCTCCGATGCCTAACTAAGTTTATGAGGGAAAGGTATGCTAAAGCACAATGATTCAGTCTTGGTTTCATACCTAGTGTAGGGGCCTATTTATAGGCTAGGAGGTGGGGGCAAAGCCGAATTAGGGTTTCATCCCCAACTAGTACAAGGAGCGGCCCCAGAGCTCAATTTGGACTAGGAATGGACTAAGAATATTTATCGAACCCGAATTTGGACTCTTTTCGCATTCTTCTTGGAGGAGGATTCGTCCCTTATTTGCCTTGGATTAACCCGATTTAGACGCGAAATATTTATCAGACCTGAATTGGGACTCTTTCCCTATTCTTCTTGGAGGAGGATTCTTCCCTTATTTGCCTTGGAATAGGATTCTTTCCTTGTTCGTCTTGGAGAGAGATTCTGGCTGGATGCGGCCTTCCTCCGTAACTCGCCCTTTCCACTTTCAGAGGCCAATTTGACATACCAGTTTCTGGGGCACGTTTTATCTGAGGCTCGGCAAGAGAAGTCAAACTCTTGGCCTAAGACATGTTTGTTTGGGAATAGAGCTTGGTACGCCACCGATCATGTGTCCCCGAAAATAGCCATTCCCGGGGGTCGCTGACTCACTTACTCTGTAAGCTCCCGAGGGAGATTCTTTTTGGGAGACATACCGCATGGGTCTGGCACCCAAAATCCCTTTTTGGGCTGATGCTAGTTCGAAGGCCCACAACGTTTGAGAAGGACCATACCAAGTGGGATTATTTCTAACAGTAAGTAGACTTGAATATGAAACCTATTAAAGTATTATAACATAGCTAGGATTGAATTTGTCTAAAGTTTGACCATCAGAAGCTTAACAATATTAGTAGGCAATGGTTCTATGACAAAGTGAGATACTAGGGGCATACAAAAAGAAAAATAATGTATTCACTATATGCAATTTTTTTAATAATTAAAGCAAATTCATTAAAAGCGCAAGAGGTAGACCTTAGTACACGAGATGTATACAAGAAAAAAAAAACATCCAACAAGATCAAAAAGGAAAAAAGAGAACACAAAAATCTACAAAATTACAAATATTGAGAAGGGCGTGAGCAATTTGCTCATTTTGACTTTGGGCTTCCTTTGCACACGTTCCTCCATTTATCCTTTAGGTATGTTGTTGTACGACTATTCAAAAACACATCACCAAAAGTTTCTTCCATGGAATCATTCTGTCGTTGATGTTAGAGAATTTGTACTCCCTAGTCCCTTCTGGCTTCTGCAGTTAAAAAAAAAAAAAATGAAAGTAAATTTGTAGTCATATTTAGTGCCAACTCTGACATTGTCACCTTAACAAGAATATTAAATGGAATACTGAAATTTATAAAGATAACTAGTTAAGCGCTTGATTCCATATGTTTGATAATAAATGTAGTTCGTTATGTGATAATGTTGGGTTAGGTTTTTGACAAAATAATTTTGAAAGCAGGTTTTAGAGCTTGGGTTGTGTTAAAGACAAGTTTGGATGTAAAACAAAGAAAAATTAAGAGTTGAATATTTGGATCTATCAAACTCGATTTGGATTGAACCAACTCAAATTGGATCGATCAAATTTTTCTAGAAAAAGAAAAGTTTGTTTGACAAGATCGCAAATTTGGATCAATAAAAAACAATAGGATCGATCAAACTTAATTTGGATGGATCAAACTTAATTTGGATCGATCAAAATTTTTTGCAGTGAGATTTTACCCTAGCCGACTTTACTCAAATAGCCTTATATTCCTCTAGTCTATATAAGCATCATAACCCACAACTTTGAGTGTGGAAGAGAGTTTTCATCCATATTATTGAGCCTAAATAGTGTCTAATCCTTTCATTCTTGTGCCAAGAGAAATTCACGTCTAAAGAACTTTCATTGCTTATTCTTTTGAAGTTTTTCTTTCAAATCACAGAGTTCATCATCAAACAATCGAAGTCTATTTCCAGTAAA
This sequence comes from Alnus rubra, assembly GCA_028654335.1. Classification (NCBI taxonomy): domain Eukaryota; kingdom Viridiplantae; phylum Streptophyta; class Magnoliopsida; order Fagales; family Betulaceae; genus Alnus; species Alnus rubra. Next base: position 219,594 of record JAJPGS010000754.1, read on the forward strand.
GGTTATACAGTAGAAGAATTATCCGGAGGACAAGCCACATTTGCTTTGGACACTTGAAAGCTCATTCTAGCTTGTCGGTGTGCTTTCAAATATATAACAAATTAAATTATTCAAGTGTAACTTCAACTATACATCATTGTTGCTTTCTTCCTTGTAATTTAGTACTCCAACGCTCCCTCGGAATCTTGTTCTTTCATTTTATCCCTTGGTTCATTCTTGTGCTAATTAAGAATGAACGAATAGATACAAATTAGATACAAATCAGTCTAATAGAGTGTCATGTGTTCCTAAAGCATGTGAGAAGCACATGCTTTCTTATTAATGCTATTAAAAAAAATGTACTTCTTACATGCTAAAGGACACGTGTCACTTTATTAAAGACCGATGGAGATGGTAAAGGAGAATTATTTGTATGAATTAAATGTCCATTACCATTGTGATGTTCTGTTGCTCAATGAAAGAGAAATATTAGATTCTCTCCAATTTCAGTTATCAAAATAAAAAATGGGCTTGTCCTTTGCTTAGGACATGATAATTTTGCACAAACTAAAGACAGTTAAGAACCAAAAGAAACAAAGAGAGAATTTGCAGCAACCATGTTGTTCTGTTTTTCATACATGCATAACACGTGTTGTGTCAAAGAACAGAACAAAACAAACAGAAGAAAATAGTATTGCCACAAATTCTGACACTGGTGCTCTGCATTCAGTTTACTTGATAATTGTTCAAGTCAGAAGAAAGAGTAAGGAATTGTTTATTGATAAGTTGGTGAGAGGAATTCATAATCCATAAATGAATGCCGTATTATCAACACAAAAATCTGCTCAAACTATTTACGAAAGTTTGTCATTGCTGTAGTACTGTTCGTTAACATAAGAAAAGATAAAAATTAAATTACAGTGATGCACCAGCCGAGAATCGAACCCGGGTCTCTATCGTGGCAGTGTACTATTCTACCACTAGACCACTGGTGCTTGTGATCTTAGAAGCTTCCCTAATTATAGTTCATTTAACTTCTTATTTTTAGAATTACTAATTTTCCATTATTTGATTGAAGTCTTGAAAATGATGTAATAAGACGTTTTCAACTATCTTCTCATACCAAAATTCATTATACAAATTTTAAAACCCAACTAAAAAATAAAAAACGATGGAAATAGATTGTATCTTTTAACTAATTGTACCTCCCATTTCATGGGTATGGCAAAGCCTTTGCTTGAGAGAGCAAAGCATTAACATTAATACTACTCTTTATATCAATTTATCACATTTATTTTATATTAATTGACATGATGTGTTTTAAGTAATTTTTTTTTTAAGTGACAAAAGTAAAAAAAAAAAAACTACTTAAAACACTTCACATCAACCAGTGTTAAGAGTAGCATTACTCAAACATCAATAATCTTCAAGAGCAGGTTCTTGTAAGATTGGATGTAGATAAACATGACATTATCATTTATCATAGATATCGGTGCCTATGGAGCCACTTTCATCGGGTCATGATCAAGTCTGTCGTAGTTGAACCTAAGGCAAAGGAAAGGGTGTTGTGGATGAAGGTGATGTTAATTGAGGATCCAAATTGTAATGCTTTTGAATGTATATCCATTATTACAATCGAAATTCTAAGGTTAAATATTATATGAAATTAAATAGAGTTGCAATATTTTCAATTTCTAACTCTTAAGAACTTTTGATAATAATTACTTCATATTCATACAAAATACAAGAATAATGGCAATGGAACTTTCTAAGAGATTCATGTTGGTAAGAAAAATAATAACCATATTTTCACCAAAATGTATATTTACTTTATTGTTTCACCAAAATAATAACCATTTGCTTTTAAATCCTTATTTCCATTTTCTTTTAACATTTATCTATGTTGTGTGTTACACTTTCTTTCTCTGTTGTGTGTGAGTGAAACAAGGGAAAGGGGAGATGGTTTATACGCATGAGAGCAAAAGACACTCGTATGCATTAATCTTCTCTCCCATCACTCAAATCCTCACCTAACCCCACTAACAAACAAACCATTCTAACTAAAAACCATATTAACTAACTAATCTTCCTAACACTAATTAAGCCTCCATTTTTCTTTGATAAATGCTAGGGGTACCAAATCTTTTACCAAGAGATTAGTACCAAGATGATGTGGAGTTGTTTCAAAAAACAAAATTGCTACAAGTTCCAATGAATAAGCTCCACATCATCTTGGTAACAATCTCTTGATAAAATATTGGTAGCTCTAGCATTTCTCTTTTCCTTTCGTGAAACCATCCCATTTGTTCTGCATAGACAAGCCACTCAAGTGGCTGGGGTTGGAAGGAAAGGGTAAAGAAGGGTCAAGCGCCCTCTCTTGACCCCTAAAAATTTTCTTTACCCCCGTAGAATTCCTCCCTCGCCCAGAACTTGCCCACCCTCCATCGCATGTGTGCACTTTTCTCAGATATTCATGTTGGTAAGAAAAATTGTGAATCATCCTTAAAATCACAAAAGAATTTATCATCTTTGATCCAGTAATTGATCATGTAGGAATAATTGTAATAATCTGAAGAGTTAAATCGAAACTTTAGGATATATGTTATTCATTTTATTCCACTTAGGGCAAGTAACATGACTCTCCAAGAAGTCATGTTACAAGAAAAAGTCTTCTTGTGGGCATGCTTTCTTTTGCTCTACTTTTCTTCAATTCCCTTTGTTTTCTTTTGTTCTTATTTTCTTCAATTTTGTCCTCTTATTTCATCCACACAACACTACGAATTTGTCTTCCAACTCCACTTTTTTCTTATTTTGTTGACTATTCCCTTTCCTTTTGTCATGCACTATATTTCTTTTCTTTTATTTTCCCACAAAAAGATAATAAGTTGCATTAGAATATCATTTTAAACTCAAGAAAATTATTGAATAATATTTCATAATTAAATGTAAAATGGAAGAATTAAAATAGAATAGAGTATGATAATGCTTTCTATTAATAAGGAAAATGTGCACTATTAAGCCATTATCACTGAGCCCAAGTGCCCCCCCACCAAAAAAAAAAGAGTAATGTTATACACACTTTTACTTCTCCACACCAATTTTTTTACACTCTTAGGTGGCTTTTAAAACTACCATTGGATTAAAATCTAATAAAGATCGATATCAAAACCAATGATGGTTTTAAAAGCCGCCTAAAGGTGTGGAGAAGTGGAAGTGTGCACTATGTTCTGCTTTCTTCATTATGGTTAAATACATTTCTTAGACAACAAAGTGTTTAGTTGGGAGTTGGGCTTTCCAAAATTGATATATAAGTAGATTTCATTTAAAGTGTGTAAGCACATATTTGGCATTTAATCTGATTAGTCAATGAAATGGTGGTTCTTTTTCATCACTTGTTCCATTTTATTCACATGTTTAGAGTGATTTTATGCATGTATATTCAGGTAGATGGTTGGCTTAGTTTTGAGAAAAACGTTTAACTTTTAAAGAAAACCCTTCAAATGTTTTTGGTATATATACACTTTGTCCTTCGTTCGGAATTTACCATCATCATGATCTAAGAGTACAATGGTGATTTATTTGTTCTTTTCCAGATTAAGGATTATCTCATAATAAATTTGGATACGCTACTAGTTTGACTTCTTGTCTAACCATATGTGATATGGACAAGGATCATCACCATTTCAAATGAAATGGATCGTATTCATTTCATGGTTAGGATTTAAAGTCGGTGCATCTAATAGTGTATATAATGTCTATGTTGGCACGTCTTTTAAAAAATTTAAATAATGTAGCATCATGTACATGATTAGATGTAACAATTTTAAATTTTGATCATAAAATGGGCACTATCTATTTTATTTGAATTGAATAGTGGGTATTTTTTTGAAGCTAGTCGAGAGCTAACATGTCCACACAAAATTGAGTCTGCCACATTAAGAGAAACTCATTATTTTGAGAGGGGTAAAATAATCCACAAAAATAAAATAACCATTTTACCCCTCCTAAAAGCAATAACCAGCTCCGTTTCCTTATTTTGGCAAGGATGGTGGCACAATAATGGGTTTTTTTTTTTTTTTTAATGAGACATACTCGATCTAGTGTGGTGTTCATTTTCGATATATTGTTTTCAAGCTGACATAATAGCTCTCCATTAGAGGGTTATATTCCAAGCTGACACGACTAATCTTCGTTGGAGGGTGTAAAGGACCTATAGTTTGCACCATCATTATTGAATTTATTCTCTATAGTTTTTCAGTTGGCAAATAAGACCATGAAAGGTTAGAACTAATTAAGGCTGTAATAATAATACAACAAAGGCAGTGAACGAAGACATCCGTGAGATAGCAATTTCTTTACTTATCATTCATTTCAATTCCTTTACTTGTATAGACCAGGAAGCATTCTCTTTCCTCGTAGATGATAGGATTCTTTCCTTATTCTGGTTTGTGTAATAATTGTATTCAATTTTAGTTAGTTCTCTGTACCACTATAAATCTTAATACAATTCCTTTTGGTTATAATCAAGCCAAAACACTTGAACATTAGAACACCATATCCATCATAGACGGAAGAACAAATTTCACATTGAATTATAGGGCAAATCAATGTGAAATTTGTTCTTCCATCTGTAGGTGATTGAAGGCTTTTGCAACGGAATCTTCCTCTGGAAGGTGACACACACAATGGCCATCTTTGCACTGGCATTTTGGGTTATGGCATCCTATCTCAAGTGTGCATGGAACTACTTAGGGACGGAGCCAGAAAGTATTTTGGATAGGGGCCAAGCTGTTAAGGCATAAATTACAAATATATTAAAATCGGAGTAGGGGTCAAAGCATGAATAAGAAATATATAAAGATTGAAAATGAAATAAATATATAAAGACAAAATTAACATCAATTTCGTTTTGACAAAAAAAAAATAATAAACAAAAGAAAATATACAAAATATGGGTTTCATAATACATTAAATTTTAGCCAAAACACCTATCAAAATGGAACCTGTCGTGTTTTTAAATCCCGAAAACCATCTATGATTGAATCTATGCTAATTGCTACAACAACTTCTCTTTCGATGTACACCATTAGAGAATCCGTCAAAAACTCATCTTCAATTTTGTTGTGAAGCCTAGTTTTGACAATATTCATGGCTGAAAATGCTCGTTCTGTAGTTGCGGTAGAAACGGGAAGAGTAAGCACAAGTACAATAACTCGAAAAAACAAGTTGGTAGATAGTTGATTTTCCGGTACTAACCAACCATTGGCACAATTCAGAAATATTTGACAGTGCTTGAAAACTCAAATGTTGAACTACATTATGCTTATAATGGTTAAGTTATATTTCCAACTATTCCTTTTCATGATCAGTAAAGTCTTGCGGATAAAACTTGTTTACCAACTGACAAATATCATCAATTCTAAAAGATTCACATGCGGCTTGAGGATCAAGAGCTGAGCCGAGAATAAGCAACTCCACTGCATGCTCATTAAACCGGCGATTTAATTCTTGCAATTGAGAATCTATTGAGGCACAAAAAATATCCACTTGATAATGTTGCTCAATTGTAAAGTCGGCTTGTTGATAGCGAGCTCGACCTCGTCTCTCAACATAACGAGCATTCATATCTGGGACATCTATATTGCGTTTCTCACAAAATGACTTCACATTGGTAGGTAAATCATCCCATTTATCATCTCTATATTGTTGGATATATGCTTTAGTGGATGAAACAAGATTCATGGCACTTAAAATGTCATGAGATTTTGATTGCAATTCTTGACATATTATGATCAGTGATCTGCATTGTTTCTTTCATGAGGTGCAAGATGAAGACAAATTCAAATGAAGTCATCACCTGATAAACTGAATCTGCTTCTGCTCATTGGGAAGAAGAAGTTCCCACATCAATTATTTTAAGAAGAACTTCACAAGCTGGACTAAAAATTTTGATCAAGCTAGAAACTGATCTCAAGTGAGAACTCCAACGAGTATCTCCAGCCCGTTGTAAATTACTAATTTGATTAAATCCCCTTCCACTTTGAATCTCATCAATTTCAATTAGGTAAGCAATTTCAGCAATTTGGGCAATCCGCAATTCTTCAAATCGACTGCACAAAGCACAAACGATATTGACAATAGAAGTCAAATTAGTAAAAAATTGATGAACAGGAATAACTTCCTTTGATGTCGCCACTAATGCCAATTACAAATGATATGTGAAACAATGAATGTAGTAGGCATATGGACAATCATTTGAAACCAAAGCTTGCAACCCATTCCACTTACCTCGCATGTTACTTGCGCCGTCATATCCTTGCCCTCGAATATTTTCAATCGCTAACTTATGTTGAGACAATACAAAATATATACTATTTTGTAGGGTTACTTCCGCAGTATTAAAGACATGAACAAGCCCAAAAAAAGCGTTCACGCACAAAAGCATCTTTTTCAACAAATCTTAAAACTATAGCCATTTGCTCCTTCATTGACTTATCACGAGCTTTATCAACAATTATGCAAAACTTTGCATTACCAATTTCTTTGCGAATTGTCTCCTTCACTTTGGTTGAAAAAATATGTAAAATTTCTTTTTGTATCATTGGTGATGTGTAAGAGGCATTTTTTGGAGCTTTAGCTATCACTTCAGCAATTTGTTCATTATATGAAACTATCAAATTCAATATTTCAAGAAAATTTCCACGATTCGTTGAATCCACACTTTCATCCCGACCTCTAAAAGCAATACCCTGAAGTGCCAACATTCGAACAACTTCAATTGAAGCTTTTAACTGCAGTCGATTGTTTGCAATTTGTTCAGAAGTGAAATTTTCAAACACATTTTGTATGTGTTGAGACTGGTTCTTCAAGTCTTCGTATGACCTCTCAACAATTCTATGAAATGAATTAGGATCTTTTCCTATATGATTGAGAAAAGCATAATTTTTTCAATCTCTAACTTTCTTCCAATTCTTGAATCCATCTATAGTGAATACATGTTGCGTAGGATGCCCAAATGGCTTATTAAAGAGAAAGCATGGTGGACAAAATGCTGCGTATTTTTTCTTCGAATATTCAAGCCATGTAGGAAATAAATTGAACCATGAAGGTTGAAAGCTACGAAAATGATTTGGATTTCCAGATTTTGGATACTCTTCAAGGATAAATTGGTACAGACCAGCTTGAATGTAAGCTCGTCGAATTTCATCCCGTTGATTAACATTATACTCCCATATTTGACGACGCAATCCAGGATCAAACTCCAATGAACTAATATCAAATTCATTGACGTCAATTCTTCGAGATTTTTTAGAAGAATTTTCAGAAACTATGATATCAGAAGTTGGCGACGATGTATCACTAACATTGGCATTTGAACTTTGTGCATTTTTTCTTTTGAAAAAGTCAAGTATTGTATTTGGCTTTCCCATCATCTACAAAAAAATTTACATGGTTATATTGGAGTCTTTAGAAAAGTAAGAAAAAAAATATTTGTAAGTTAGCAATTAATGAACTCACATAAAGAATAATAGAATATAATAGCTTTCACATGTCAAGTTCTCCAATTAATTGTTTAGACTTATAAACTATAATAACAAATATTCTTAATATTTAATAATCATAATATTCTAATTACAATACCACTTATATTAGGAATTGAGCTTAGAAAACTAACCTCAAAAAGTGCGACCTGCGTTGAGTGATTTTACACCGCTTCTGTGTTGCAAATTAATTATTATTCTGTATCGTAAAAATCATATCAGATCAACCATTTTCAAAATTTTATATGTACACAGTACACAAAACAATTAACAAACCTATTAAAAAAAAAAAAAAAACTTTGTACCTATCACTGTATCACAGCATCTCTATCAACTTTTTGGATATTGAGAACAAAAAATAATTTTTTTCTCTGACTCTCTAGGGACAAACGTCAAAATCTTAAAGCTTTTTCAATGGACAAGTCAAGTAAAAAAAGTACACAAATACACAATATTTTTTCACTTTTCTAGTGTCTAGACACTTCCATAAAACAAAAAAAAATAGTTGTTTTTCACTCTCTCGGCTCTCCTAGTCTGAGTACTGAGTGGTCTCCTCTCCTTCCTCAGAAAGGAAAAAGACTCTCTTGGCTCTCCTAGTCTCCTCTCCTCCCTTAGAAAGGCAAAAGCCAAACGGCCTAAACACAAGTTCAAGAATCAAGTTGAAAACAAAAAGTCGTCAATAGTTATCATCACCAAAAAATATGAGTACAATAGATTACCATGGTGTCATGGACCCGGTGTGTAAAGCGATAATATTGTGCTTGCTAGTTGCTGTAGTGCTTGGTCGTGGAGTCGGATTTGGTGTGCAAATTGGAAACTGCAGTGGGTCGGCTGAGGGGTGGAGAAGAGTACAAAGGTATTCTTGTTTCAATTTTTTTTATTAAATATTTTTGTTTCAAAATTTGAGTTGTTTGGCTGTGTTGGAACTGGAAACGCCCCCTTAATAAAGTGCTGGCTTTTGATGTCTAGAGACTACAAGTTTACAACAAATCTGTGGATTTGGGCTTTTTTTTTAGGTTTATTTGGTTAATGAACAAAAATTAATTGGGTAAGGGCCAACAAATTGAGAAGGGGCCAATGGGCTAATTATTTGTTTTTTTTTTTTTTATCCTTATAAATTTTTTTTTCAAATAAGTGGGGGGGGGGGGGGGGGGGGGCCTGTTGAAGGAATTTCAGCGCAAATTTGAGAATACCCAGTAGACTCATGTTGAAGTTGAACCTAGCTCCAACATGATCTGTTTGGCTTTCTCAACTTGAATCTCCAACGTTGGAGATGAAAGACAGAGAGGACAATGAGAGGAAAGCGACGCAGTCACTATTCACGTACTATCATCCATTTCAATCTGCGCCAAGTATTATAAGTAGGCTTGGCAATTCCGGTCAGTGGGTCTGGTTCGTGTCGACTCGGCTGACCCGATAAGACAATCGGGTCCAACACAAACCCGGCCCAATTATTAATCGGGTCATAACATCCAACCCGAACACGGCCCGGTAATGAACCGGGTTACACGACACGAACCCTTCGAACACGTTTTCTTTACGTGTGCTCACTGCTCACCGGCACCGCCTCACCCCACAGGCCACGAGGACGGAGGACACGAGGTAGAGCAGGTTCAATTGGGCTTGGAAAGTTGGATATGAGAACCGATCTGGCAACCGACAGTCGCAGATCTCGGCGAAAACGAAAACAAAAATCCCTTCAAGGCTTCAACCCCTTCGATTCCCCAACCGAAAACAAGAAAAAACCCAACAAATTTCTCCACCCATTCTCAACCCACAACAAACGACCAACCACCTTAAATCACAATTACAATTCACAACAATTTGAACCCAAAATCAACAACATCAAATAAACAATGGGGATAACTTCAATCTAACAAAGAACTTATAACCGAAAATCGCAAAGAACAACCCACAACAATTTGAAGTTTTGAACCCAAAATCAACAAACTATGAACCAAAGTCACCGAATTGTGAAAGGCTGAACCGCTGAAGACTGAAGCTAGGTGAGACCGTGACTGAGAGGCGTCGTCCTCGTGGCTGTGTGTGACTCTGTGAGGCGTCGTCGCCATCGTGGGCTCGTGAACGGCGGGTGAACCGTGAAAGACTGATTCGAATTTCGCCATTTTGGGACTGATAGAGTGAAAGATCAAGTGAAAATGAAAGTGCGAGCCGTGCGGCTAGGTTTTCTTCTTTCCAGAAGTTTCCATTTTTTTTTTGGTTAATCAGGTTATAATCGTGTTAGTGGGTTGACCCGCCAAACACGATTATGACCCGAACCCAATAGTAACAAACCCAAACCCGATTTTTTTGTGTCGTGTTCGTGCCGGGTTCGCGGGTCGTGTCAAAAATTGCCAAGCCTAATTATAAGTGGGACCCAAGTTCCAAGATGTGAGCCACTTGAGATGCACGATCCGGATGAACTGAAACATTTGGGCACTAAATTTTACTTACGACGCGTGGGGTTTGGATCATTTTTAATTATGTAGTGACACTATCGTGTTTTTGCACTTGGAGTAGTGGAGTACTCACCAACTGCCAGATCAGTCCACCGTGTCTGCCCATCGCAAAGAGGGGCCTACCATACCTGGTCACCTTCGGGCAATTGGGCCTTGGGCTCCAGTAAACATCTTCGAGCTTTTGAAGGTCTGACGGTAGGATTAAGATCACATCAATTTCTTTGAAATTGCCCATCCACAATTTTAATAATCGGGGAGTGATCCTTAGACTCATACTACACAACAATGACACAACACCAAGGCACAATGGAGTGGGGTCCATGTGTGGGCCCCACTCCATTGTGCCTTGGTGTTGTGTCATTGTTGTGTAGTGTGAGTGTTTTAATCATTTCTCTTAATAATCTAAACCGTCCAATTAAAATAAGGAAAAATTACACAATTGGTTTTTATAGTTGACCTAAATTACAAATCGCTATCTGGTTTCAAAATTAATTCAAATATCATTTTGGTTGTCTTAATTTACAAATCGTTCACTGAAGTTGTTGATACAGTTTCCGGTATGGTGACGTGTCGCCTTGTAATTTGCCTTCTACAAGATCTGCAAAATAATAAATAGCTCGTCGGGGGTGCCGACTGACCCCACTCTGATGCCTAACTCAGTTTTTTTATGGACAATTTCGGGAGTATTTCGAACAGAGTAAACTCAGAGATTAGAGAATAGTTTTATACCTGGGGCAATAGCCTATTTGTAGGCACACAGTTATGAGATTACTTGAATGTTGTGATGTAATCCTATTAGGAGTCTGATCCTAGATCGCAAGGGATTAGACTTATCTTTCTCAGAGTCCAGTTCGGGTACCTGTCAACTGGTTCCATGCTGAGATAAGGCCTCTTATCCCATGTTTTGTGGGATAAGATTCTGTCCCGGAGAACTCGGGATAGAGTCCATCTAGTTGGACGGGATTTATAGGATTACACCTAATCCCTTAAATCTTGGATATAGTCTTCAAATGATCTTCAAACACCTTCATGGTATTCCCGAGAGGTTGTTACTTGTCATATTAAGGCATTTCCATGGTTGGAAAAATAGGCTCTGAATATTTTGGGAGACTTCGAATAATTACAGCATCCCGATTATAGTATTACATTGATATGGAAGTGATTTGTCAACAGAATGTAGCCGATAAAACTAACAAATAAAATTTACTAGGGTTTGATAAATTACTAGGGAGAACTTTATTTAAGAGTACCGAGCTATCGTCCTTTTTGACTAAAGGGTAATGAACTTTAAAACGTCTCAAATTTGGGTATCCAATTTTTTAAATGTCTCAATAACATGTATTCCGTTAGGATTTGTTGCTACTTTTGCTAACAGAGTACTTGTTATTGAGACATTTTGAAAATTAATACCCTGGTTTGCGACGTTTTGAAGTTCAATACCTTCAAGTCAAAATGGGCGATAGTTCGGTACCCTTAAATGAAGTTTTCCCAAATTATTAAATTAGTCGTTGGCGTTTTAATGTAAAATCAAATGGAAACCTCGGTTTTAAAAAGTGTTGTAGATAAATGTAGTTGGTACTTTTGTCTATGTTATGTCCAATAAATTAACGAGTTGCCACGTCAAACCAATTAGTAACTATCATGTAATACCCCGTATTTTAAGATATTGAATAAAATATCTTAAAATATGATTTAGGGCCTAATAATAGCGATTACATACATATGAATATTTGTGGAATAAATATTCATCAAGATAGGTATAAATATTTAAGAGATTAAATATTTGTTAGAATTATATGTAGAAGTGTATAGGAGTTAAAATGGATTAGAAATTAGACCGAGTCTAATTCGATCAATCGATTTTAGAATCGACCGAGCGATTGTTTAATGTCTTAAAATCGATCGTGCAATTAAGGAATCAAACCTTTATTTGAAGCCGAAATCGATTGATTGATCAAATAATCGATCGAGCGATTTAGTTTTATAAGTGCTGAAACAAGTGAAAATTTGACTAAGTATAATAGATCGATCGATTATTTTATAGTGTAAAAAGTAGATCGATCGACACACTGTTGAAGTAGATTGATCGACTTAAAAATCGATCGATCGACTTTTCTGCAGAAACAGATTCATGCACCGAATCACCTGAGATTCGGTATTTAATACCAAATCTCTCCAAATCTTCGTCCCAGCCGTTGGATACGATTGTTATGGGTTGATCTGGGCCGTCCATTTCACTATATAAGGAACCCAAACCATTCCTTTGATCACATCTCATTTCTTTCAATCCTCTTCCCAAAGCTCTCTCAATTTCTCTCCCAATCTCTCTCAAATTCAGTTCTCTCTCTTGGTTTGAGTCCAGCAGCAAGAAGAAGAGAAGATTAGAAGGTAAATCTCTCTCTTTAATTCTCTTTTTCTCTCTCTTTCTCCATCTCTCTCTTCTTCGTGGGCACTTGCAGTAGATAGAAGTGAAGAAGAAAGAAAAGAAGAAGAAAGAAGAAGAAGGAAAAAGAAGAAAAGAAAAAGAAAAATAAAATGATATTTAGTTTAAATAAAGTTTTGTTTTTAATGTTGTGATTTTAATGAGTTTTATCTAACGTATTAATGTTGGTTTTTAAACAGGATTTTCAAAGCAGAGTTATTAAATATAAAATACGCCGTTATAATGCCCGAATTAAAAGTCATTATTTTACAAAAGCGCCGTTACGCCGCCCAAATATTTTTAAGTATCTTTATACATTCAATATATATTAATGTCGTTATTTTGCCCAATTTTATAAAATGATAAAATTATGATTATTTTATAACTATGACAATTGGTTATGTTAATTGTTATGTCTAAAAAGAAATATTATGCTAATATGATTTAAAAGTGAAAAGGGCAATTTTTAGTAAAAATGGATATTTTGGTTATTATAAATACTATTGTAATGCCCGCATGAAATATGCGGCATTATAATTAATTCATTTTATATGCTGTTAAAAGCTCCAAATGACATTATATTATTTAGAAATCAAAAGCGATAAAAAGAATATCAATACCGTATACAATCCATTTTTATTAATATAAAAGGATTATTTTATTTGTGGATATAAAATATAATGATAAGGTTATATTTATATAAATTATATTTTATGTATAGCCGTTATGATACCTAGATAAATAATGATTTCTTTATGAAATAAAGAAATCAGTAGATTCGCCTAGTTTTATTTAGTCTATTAATGCATGGATATAATTATGCAGTTTCTGTGGATAATCTCTGAAGTGTAAACTATAAGTATCTCTATACTTACTGAGGACGAAGCTGGTTGACTTTTCCTATAATATTATGTTTACTGCTTTATTTACTTGTTTGCGCATGTGGTTTTACATATTTTATTATTTTTAATAACCTGTCTAATAACAAGCTGTTGGATCAAGATCCATAGTAGGTACGCGAGGCTTCACATGAGTTCCAAGGTTCTCAGTGAATGAGGAGGTACCTGAAAAGAATAATAAATACAAAAACTGGTGTACCAAGGTCACCAGGGAAACCAAGGCTTCCAGGAGCCAAGGCTCCCAAAGATTATAATTAAAATTTAAGTGAAGAAACCAAGGTTTCAAATAATACGCTAACCGTGCCAAGGCCAACAGAGTAGTGGAAAAAGGGAAATACCTAAAACTCTACACTTAAAACTGTCATTGCTTTATGATTACATTTATGTTTATTTTATGTCTATGATTCGTGATCATAGATTATATTTTGTATATACATGTGATTATATGGCCATTGCATTGTGTTGCATTAATTAAATAAATCAGCACTCACATTATTATTGGAAACAGCGGACTCACTTTAGTGTTTATGTTGTTGTCTTCTCTTTGTATGGTATTTGTAATGGTTCAGGCTATGAAGAAGAAGAAGATTATCAGGACTATCCCTGGTTCAGTCTTTTTGCAAGGATGGATAGCCTTTCTTTTTGGGACTACCCTGTTGTAGTTCACCCTACCTAGCTCAAGACATTACTTATGATTCTCTAGTTATATGTAGATATTTAGCTTGTGTGACTATCTTTCCCTGTGAGGTATAACTGTTATTACTGTTTGTATAATTACGCTGACTGGCTTATTATATATTTTGAGGTATTTCAGTAGAAGCTCTGAAGTGTCAATCCGTTTCCAAGTCTGTATTACATTTACATATATTCCGTTGCCAACATTTACCTCTGATAAGCTAGTCCTCAGAAGGCCATACGCTGGCTTATTTTATTTTTTTTAAAAAAATAATAATAAAATAAAATGCTAATGAGGCGTATGAGACTTGGCATGGTGATTGGACTTGACATGGTGCGCGATTAAGTTATTGGACGAAAATATCAACTGCGTTTATCAGATGTCCATAAGTACCATATGCAATACTTTTTAAGATCGAATGGTCTATTTGATTTCATGTTAAACCTCATGCACTAAAAAAATAATTAACAAAAAAAAAAAAGCATAAAAAGGTAAGAGCATTCACATCCAGTTTAACATTTTATTTAACATGTCAAAAAAAAAAAAACATTTTATTTAAATAATCACATTTTTCTATTTTTGTTATCCACTTTTCCAAAACACCTAGATTTCACCCTTTATTTTAGCTATTCACTTTTACTATTAATTTATATATATATATATGGATAGAAATTTCCCAAAAAATTTCTTATAACCCACATTTAAAAGGATATGTGTCCTTTAAACATGTGAGAAGCACGTGTTTTTTTATTAATACTATTAAAAAAGCAAGTAAGAAGCACATGTTATTTAAATAACATGTGATTCTCACATGTCAAAGGACACATGTCAATCTTATATGTGGGTTGTAGGAAATTTCTTGCAAATCGGTTTATAAGAAATTTATGTCTTATATATATAGGGAAAATTACAATTTAACCCCTCAAACTACCAGCCGTTCTACAGATAGCTCCCCGAATTATCAACGCTTGGACTCTGGCCTCCTAAACTACCAAAAAGTTAAAAAAAAAAAAAAATGCCCAATTTGATGAAAAATGCCAATAATACCCCTGTCACATGTAATTTTTCAATTAAAAAAATAGCAAAAATAATAAAAAATTATTTTTTTTAAAAAATAAAAATAAAAAATTTTGATTTTTTAAATTGAGAATAATATCTCATTTGAATAAAATTATTTTTTACCTTTTTTTTTTTTTTATATATATATCTTTTCTCAAAATAGAAATATGAACTCATTTTTTTTAAAAAAATATATATATATTGGATTTAATCATTTTTAAAAATCACTCTTTTTGCAAGTTTTTTTTTTTTTTTTTTAAAAAGAAATTATTAACAAAATTTTGTCATATCAACGAGTCAACAAGTCACCCTCTTAAACAAATTTTATTTAATAAATATTGAATATTGAATCTATCGAGTAATTTTAATAAAATATTTATCCAAAATTTGCAATCCAAATTACGTTTCTATTCGATTTAATCAAGATTTTTATAAAATAGACTAAAAGAGTTATGCTTTTATATATCTAAAATGCTAGAAAAAAAAAAACTGCATATTATATTTGATATATACACCAAATTATGAAAACATTATATCATAAACATGGGGCACTACTTTTTTTGGATTTACTAACCGATAAATTACTACTAATTTATAACTTTATCAATCCAATGACTTACAATAAAGAACTGTGAAGGTGGACGGCCTAGATTTGTCTAAAAAATAAAATTAAAAATTAAAAAAAAAAATTTGGAGTTTGGGGGTGGCCTGGAGGCCACCCCCTCCCCAAGGCAGCCACCCCCTAAATACTATTTTTTTTTTAAATAAAAAATTTTTTTTTTTTAAGTTTTTTATTTATTTTTAAATTTATTTATTTTTAATTGAAAAATGACACGTGACAGTGGTATTATATGCATTTTTCGTCAAATTAGGTCATTTTGAAACTTTTTTTATAATTTTGGGAGCCAGAATCTAAGTATTGATAATGCGGGAGACTATCTATAGAAGGACTGATAGTTTATAGGGCTAAATTATAATTTTTCCATATATTTATTTACTTTCATTATTCTCAAAGAGGAGAGGGAATCGGATTGAATTTTTATTAATTTTATTTTAATGCATTATTGAGCTAACGTGATAGTAATAACTAATTACTTTTATTATTATTATTATTATTATTAAAATGGCTAGCTTGATAAGGCTACTTTTTTGGGCATTTTTATTAGAAGACTTGCCAAAATAACTTTTGGCTTACAATGGCGCTTTAGCTAAACATAATAACTAAGTAATTAAAGAAGTTAATAATTATAATTTTTTGAAAAATATTAATGCTCTCTTTATGGTTGCCTTAATTTATTTATATATACTTTAGAAGCAAACACGTTTTTTTATTTATTTTATTTATTTATTTTAAGTATAATAATAAATTATTAATTATTATATATAAATATATAAATTAGAAACGTAAAACGCGTTTGAGACGCGTTTCAAAAAACCCATTTGAGACGCGTTTCAAACGCGTTTGAAACACGCATGAGACGCCTGTCAAACACGTTTGAGACGCGTTTTAAACACGTTCGAGCCGCGTCTCGAACACGTTCGAGACGCGTTTCAAACACGTTTTCGCCGATATAAATAGTCGTTCCCTCTCGCTCTCTTCCCTTCCCTGCTGATCCTTTGGCTATTGAACCTCTCTCTCTCGCGCTGGGGATTTGCTGCTACTTTTGCTCTCTCTCTGTTTCGATTTGCTCTCTCTCTCTCTCTCTGTTTCGCTCCGTTTGTTGGTCTTAGAATGGAGGTGGCTGATGTTACTGATGTGGGTCTATCTCCTAGCACGCCAAAGGGGGGAAAGGAGTTCCAGATTCCTGGAATATCATTCAATACCCCACCGGCGGCGCCGAAGAGAAAACCTGTCTGGTCTAGAATGGAGGTGGGTGTTGTCACTGCTGTGGGTCTATCTCCTAGCACGCCAAAGGGAAAGGAGTTCCTGATTCCTGTAATATCATTCAATACCCCACCGGCGGCGCCGAAGAGAAAACTGGCGATTTCGGCGGATGGGTGCCCCACGAACCCTAAGGGAAATAAGATTCCTCGAATCTCCGATTGCCCACTGCCGCCAAAGGAAAAACCGGCGAGACCACCCAAGAATTACGATCTTCTGTCACTAAAATTTTTCACCGGAATGGCTCCTATTTATTTTAGGTGAAATGGAGAGGAGCCTATTCCGTTCTTTGTGTATTTTAATTTCTTACTAATATTATTATGCTTATTACAGGGATTGATGCCAAATAGTCAAGAAATAGCTGTGAAGGGGCTTGGAGGAGGCTATGGTCGCTGAGAAAGTGTAGGAAGCCGGGTAAGAAAAATCTTATAGCTTTGTACATTGTTTTGGGTATGTGCCTGAAGGTCTTTGATCTTGATAAGATGCAGCCAGAGGGCTCAAGCACGACTAGCCCCGATTGTATTGGTATATTGCGGATATTCACTTACCAGTTTCTCGAAGCAAAGGTATGCTTATACTTGTCTCCTTTCTTATCTGATTGCAGATTGCCTAGTTTCCTTTCAGTAATGTCTTGATCTACTTGCCTCTGCACTTGTGTTTATCTTAATGAAAGATATTCTGTAGATCACATCATTCTTAGTAGTAGAGGAAGCAGCACCAAGATATTATTGTTTCTGAATGATCTGTTGGCAATCGGTTTTGCTTTTTAGGGAGTAGATTTACTTGCTCTCTTTTGATTTTTACAATTTCGCAAGTAATGAATTAGTTTCTGTAAAATATTCTCATTTAGGCTGCATAAATTAGGTAAATAAGTATAGAAGATGGCTTTTTTGGAAACTCCCCTGCACTGTATAGCTGCTGTCTGGGCAATATGATGCTCTAAGAAATACAGCACATCGAGTTGCAAATCCATTCTTATCAGACTTGTTCATTCCTCAACCATCGTCAAAGATGTAAGAATATATGTCCATTCTGGGCAATTCTTCATGTTTGTTTTGATTGATTTCTTTTCATACTGAGAAAAATAGAGACTGTATTTGTGGCTTGAAGTATTGGATGAAACCGTTATTCTTACTTATCATATATCAGGTTTTTAGTTGTATAAAAATGGCCAATTATAGAATCCACAATAAGTTTTTCAATTGATGAAGGCTAGGCATGATGTGGTTTTACTGATTTTTCATCATTTTGGTGAATCTTAGCAGTGTTTGTGTCCTCCTGGTTGGTCTGGCAAGTGTTGGGATTATTGGATGTAAGGCATGGATCAAAATATGTTTCTACTTGAGATTTTAATTAAGTTTCTATGTTATTTCTTGGCGTTCTTTGAATTTTATAAAATATTAAGAAGATAAGTGATTCATGCATAAAATGCTTAGATTTAGAATTTGATATATAGCTATGGAATTCTTAATCAATTTCATGATATGTTGATTGGAATCACAAAAAAAATAAAATAATAATAATGTGGCAGATGCTACACATACTGAAGGGGAGCCTAGTTGTATTGGGGAGATGTGAATAAGATGAAAAAAATGATTGTGGAAATGATGAAGAAGGAGACAGTAGTGTTGCTGGTTTTTAAAACTAAA
Organism: Alnus rubra; assembly: GCA_028654335.1. Classification (NCBI taxonomy): domain Eukaryota; kingdom Viridiplantae; phylum Streptophyta; class Magnoliopsida; order Fagales; family Betulaceae; genus Alnus; species Alnus rubra. The sequence goes on from JAJPGS010000754.1 coordinate 238,160, forward strand.
GTGTTGATGGTGGTGAAAGATTGAGATGGTGTTTGATTTTGTACTAGTCATTTTAGTGTCTGACAAATCAGCATTGTGTATCGGGGAGAAGGATATGGAAAGCAAGTTAGGTATGCTCTTTAAGAAAGACCTTTATTCTGTAGCTATGAATCTTGTTCAAAGTTAACAAGCTGTTGCTGCTGCAACTTCAGACTATGATGAGGCTATGTCCCAGTATATCCACACTATTGGTCATCTTGAACCTTCTTTTTATGTCATACAAAAGTTTTTAGATGCACAAAGAATCTACAATCAACAAGCTGTTGCTGCTGCAACTTCAGACTATGATGAGGCTATGTTCCAGTATATCCACACTATTGGTCATCTTGAACCTTCTTATTATGTCATACAAAAGTTTTTAGATGCACTAAGAATCTACAATCATATGGCTCTTCGCTTAAACTGCCACACCAAATTGAAAGATGTGGAGAAGCTAAATATATTCATTAAAAGTGAGGAGGGCATCAAGGAAATAAGTTTGGCGTCGAAACTGCAAAGAGTTTGTCATGCTGCCAATTATCATGAGCATGCCGTGTATGTTGCTAAGAAGGCAGCGACGCATGAATTGTACTTAAAGATCTTACTTGAAGACCTTGGTCAATATGATGAAGTATTGCAATATATTTCAAGTCTCAAACCAAGTCAAGCAGGGGTAACAGTGAAGGAATATGGTAAGATTCTCATAGAGCACAAGTCAGTGAAGACTATTGAGATACTCATGAAGCCTTGAAACTTATCTATGCCATCTCCTGTTGATTTTCTCAACATTTTCATCCATCACCCGCGGTGTCTTATGGATTTTCTTGAAAAATATACCAACAAGGTGAAAGACTTGCCTCCTCAAGTTGAAATCCACAACACGCTATTGGAGTTGTACTTGTCCAATGGCTTGAACTTTTCATCAATCACACAAACTAACAGCAATGGAGATAAGATCTTGGCAGTGCTGGAATGTCAATAGCTGAGTCCAATGGGAAATTTGTTGCTGATTGCAAAGATTCAGCCAAGGAGAAAAGGATTGCCCGGAAAGGCATCTGGGGCTATGTTTACTTAAGAGTGCATGGCCATCTGAGCTAGAACATTCGCTTTATGACATTGATTTAGCTATCATTCTGTGTGAAATGAATGCATTTAAAGAAGGGATGTTGTGTCTCTATGAAAAGATGAAACTCTATAAAGAGGTGATTGGTTGCTGCTATATGCAGGCACATGACCATGAGAGATTGATTGCTTGCTGGAAAAGATTGATATTTATTTATTTTTTTTTTTTTGTCATTATTTTTTGTAATGTAATCAGTATATGAATTGCCTGTGATAGCTTTGTTTGAATGTATCAGTATAAGGATCTACTTGTCATGTTATTTTTGAATGTATCAATATATGCGGCTTCTTGGTGATGTTCAATTGCAATGCTCTAACCTTTTTTTTCTTTTTTTTTGGTGAGTGATGCATATCCTGATCTGCTTTTGTTTTGTCCCTGGAATGATTTTATTATTATTCTTATTTTTTTATTTTTTATATTATGCTCCGTTTGTTTCGGCGTAAAATGATTTCTGGAAAATGATTTCGGCATTTTCCGGTGTTTGGTTGGGGCGAAAATAACAGTCAACGAAAATCATTTTCGGTTTGACCGTAAAAGCTTCTTTAATTTTTGGAAAACGATTTACGATTTTTAAAACCGTAAATCGTTTTCCGAAATTAAGCTCTTCGTCCTTACACGCATGTTTGATATCCGATCGTTAAAATTTAGCAATTGTCGGTCATCGGGATCAAGTCGGCGCCGGAGTCCGACAACTTCCAGTCGCCTGAAACCTGCCGGCGCCGGAATCAGGCGGCCGGAATTCTGCCGGTGCAAGAATCAGGCGGCCGGAATTCTGCCGGTACCGGAATCAGGCACCGGCAGACCAAATTCGGCCAGGAAATCGCCGGATTCCGGCCAAACCGGACGTATCTGGACGGACCCGGTATTGATCCGGCCGGATCCAGGTATTGATCCGGCCAGATCTGGCCAAAACAGCCGGGATCCGCCGGATCTGGACGGATCGCTAAATCAGCCGGATCTGGCCAAAACGGCCGGGATCCGGCTGGATCTGGACGGATCCGGCATTAATCCGGCCGGATCTGGCCAAAAACCGGGATCCGGCCATTAATCCGGCCGGATCCGGAAGATTCCGGCCTGAATCCGGCCATTTTGGCCGGATCTGGTCAACTTTCTTGCCGGAATCCGGCAACGGCGACCGGACGTTGCCGGATTCCGGCGATAATTACCAAACTCTTATTTTTGCATTTCGTAATTTTTTCGTGCGAACCAAACACCGAAAAATATTTTCGAGAAAATCATTTTTTCTGAAAATGATTTCGTCGAAATCATTTTACGACGGAAATCATTTTACGTCGAAACAAACGGAGCATAAGTCGCTATCTATTATCATATGAACCCTCATTTTGACTCTAGTTTTATGCAATTTTTTTGCCTTTGATACTTTGGAGATTGTCACATATTTGGAAATGAGAAATGGTAAAAATTATTCTCCAACACAGATTTCACCAATCTCAATATAGTGGATGGGTGAATCCAACCATTGGGTTTGTGAGACTCACATGTAGGTTTGATTCACATGTAGGTTTCATAAATCAAATGGTGAATTTGCAAAAGGAGAATGAAGTATAACCTGGCCTTATATTCTTGGGCCAAAATATCTATAACAATTTGTACATTAAATAACCATACTCATGCGACATTCTAGATTATATTTTCCCACCTATAACAATATTCGGATATGACTCAACAAAATCGTTTTAGTTATTTTTCTGCCTACCTCATTCAGACGGGGCTTGATGCTCGTTCAGACGAGACTCGGATTTTGAAACTTTCTATGTCTTTAGGTCACATTCTTTACTCCTATTGACCCGAGACTTGTTGGGTCAAGTCTTACTAAGCCCATGACGTGTTAAAATTCATTTGTCAAAAGTTTGTAAGACCATATAAAACAAAATTATGTAAAATAATCTTTTTGACATTTCAGAGGTAGATGTTGTGTTATATTTTTAAGGGAAAAACTATTATAGAAAATAAGAGTGAAGTTATAATTGTCACAATAAATTTATATCTTATCCAGAAAAATTTTGAAAAATGGATAGAATATACAAAAAAAAAAAGAAAAAGAAAAATAAAAGACCACACACCTGGTCTTGAATGAAAAAAAAAAAAAAAAAAAAAAAAAAAGAAAGAAAAGAAAAGAAAAAGAAAAAGAAAAAGAAAAAGAAAAAATGTTTGCCAGGACACATTCCTACAAACTTTTGAAAATGAGTCAAAATCCTCTCAAGGAAACTACAATGGTACTCTTATTTAGCCACCACCACAGATGTTATTTCGAGAATTTCAATCACCTAAAATTCAAGAATAAAACAAACACACACACACACCGTAGATTTTCAATCCAGTAACTTTAGATGTCCATCATATTTCTACAGCAACCCGAGCCAAGTGCTTTTTCCCGTTAAGGTGAGAAGCTAAGTTGACATCTCCAGTATAGCTTATATTGCAGATTTTGCACTTGAAACTGGAATTCTTCACACCAATAGGTTCTGTCTTCGCATTCTTTTGTTGGCCTTGAGTTTTTTCTTCATCTGGAACAAGGCAGTTATATTTTTAGGGTTTTAGGAGAATTAATGGAGGAATTATGGTAGTATCATTAATGGAGTGAGAGGAAAGGTGAATAACAATAATGGCAGATTCGAGGTGCCACCCTCCCGAAGACAAAGCAATTAACGCCAAAAGATAACCCTAACCTCTGAGGCTTTATATTTATAGCCCCTTACAATTAAGCCCACTAAGATTTAGATAATTTAAAAGACCCACATAAGGCCCATAGACCTGTCCCTTATTTACTGATTTCGATGGCCAAGATACACTCTCCAGATGCACCGTTTTGGACCGCACTAGTGAACTACAGCTGGAATGCATCTCACCAGCTACTCATCTTCATCAGCCACATGTCTCTCGGAACTCCACTTCTTCTTCTAACTTCTTCTGAACTCTTCCATTTCTTCAAGACTCCAACTTTACCCTTCTTCTTCTCCAAGAGTTATGACAACTACCCCCCCGTTCAGAACACCTTGCCCACAAGGTGTGGGTAAGCGTCCTTGAGAAGGTGGAACTCCTCCCAAGTGGCGTCGTCAACGGTTTGCCCTTCCCAGTGAACGAGTATTTCGATGAGAGCCCGATTGTTCTTCGGCCAAGATCAGCAATCCAGCACCTCTGAAAAATAAATGGACTTCTAATTTTAACAAGTGTGTGTGAACAGTGTGCAACAAAATATTAAATGCGGAAATTAAAGGAGACAAATATTTTGTTGACGAAGTGAAAACTCAGTTAAGAAAAAAACCACTCCGGGGCAGCCAAACCCAGGATATCCACTATTCAGAAGACAAAGCTAGATACAAGATAGTAACACTCACATATACCCGATGTAGTGGTCGTACCTTGCTCTCTAACGTGTAACCCAATAGGAACGCCTCCTAACCAGGTCTCCTACTTGAAGGGGTCTTCAATGGAATCATTTACCTTAGAACCAACCCCTAAGATAGACTTCACAGCAGATCAAATCACACACTGGCAAAGCTAGAGAGCTAGCAGATCTTCAATATCTCCCTAAACACCCTCTCTAAGCTGTAGAGAATTCACCACCGAATTCTGTGTTGAAAGCATGCCTCAAGCCTCTTATTTATAGGCTTAGGAAACCCAAAAATCGAGTCCAAAACGGATTCTGTGGCACGCACGTCCGGACGGGATCCTTGGCCGTCCGGACGGACCAAGTTTTTCTTGTCCGAAAAGTAATTCTAGAATTTTCTGCAGGGCCGTCCGGACGCAAGATGTTTCAGTCCGGACACTCAATTTACAGCATTTTTTCTAAGCTTTCCAACGACGCCGATTTCGTCCCAATCCGATATTTGAGTAAAACGTTATGACCAAAATACCGGAGGGTGTCCGGACGGCTTGACCGAGCGTCCGGACGGTCAACTGCAACTGCCTTTCCAAAATAGCACCGAAAGCTTCCATAACAAGGCCGCGTCCGGATGATGTTGCCCTAGCGTTCGGACGGTTGCACTTCGACTGCACGTAATTACCATAATAAGGCTTTGAGTGTCCAGACCTTACAGGCTGACGTCCGGACGGTTGGACTGGTGCACGCAATTTCCCTATATGAAGCTTGATCGTCCGAACCATGAAGGCTGACGTCCGGACGGTTGAACTTTGTATGCACGTCTTGCCTTATAGAGAACATCGTCAGTACGGGATCACATATTGTCCGGACGGTAGCAGCCGTCTTCCCATAACTGTGTCTTGAGTCAGAAACCCTAATACTTGTCAAACACTGAATGGCGTTCGGACGGTATAGCCACGTCGTCCGGACGGATGCGCTGGAACACTGGGATCTTCTCGAACTCTGAAGAGCGTCCGGACAATTTGCCATTACGTCCGGACGGATGCAATCTTGAACTGTTAGAAGCTTCTAGACACTAATGGGCGTCCGGACGAAAAGATCTCGTCGTCCGGACGGATGTTGCTGACTGATGATCGTCCGGACGGAATACCACATCGTCCGGCCGGCTGACAGGAAACCGAAATAGACTTCCTTGAAAACTTCACAGAATCTTCTTGAAGAACATAGCTGAAGAGTAGACTCTAAATAAAGCAGTATCCCTGTGAAAGCAGCAACATTATATAGAAGTGATTTTGTCTAACAGAATGTAGCCAACACAAAAACTAACAAACTTCCCCTTTGGCCATTCTGGGACAAAAATCACTTGACCGGTTAAAAATACAATGCCGGTCCAAATCAAAAAATACATAGGGCTAGTTTGGCAAACAATTATCATTCTCCCTCTATTTCTTTTCACTTCTTTCAAAAATATCAAATAAAAAACATTCTAACTTTTTTACATTTTTTATATCACATCAATAATTTTTTATTATTATTCAAATAAAAAAATCTACTACAAAACAAAACTTTTTCACTTTTCTATAAAAACATTCTCAAATTTTATATCACATCAATCACTTTTTACTATACAATACACAAATATTCTCCTACCCTATTACTTACCAAACAGGCCCATACCCTTTTTGTCACAAAGGGACAAAGGGTAAAACATAGTAATGAGAAAAACCACACAACAATTACTCCCCCTCAATGTCTCAGAAGTACAAGGGTAAACAGAGTAATAATATCCACAGACAAAAACTTTCTAAAATCCAAAGCAATAGGAGAATAAAGAAAAGTCTGCAAGTGGCCCAAAATAGAGGAGCAAAAATCCTCCAAGTATCAAATCCCAAGACCTTTGGAAATTGAACATCCGACTTCAACAATAGTCAGTTTTCCAAGGGATGCATCTGTCAATCATTGTGCTGGGAGCCGCTGGATGTCGTAGTCCTAAATCAAAACCAATCAGAAATATCTCCAAAAATACATTAGATCCGGTTAGTTCCTAAAATAATGTGGTATTTAAGAAGGCTGTCAAATGGATGCCAAAGAATTACAAAAATAAAGATCGCAATATAAATGACTAGATATATCAATATCAACCCAACACACAGACATAATGGGATTTTCATGCACATTATCTCAAGAAAATATCCCAACAAATATTCCAATATTCTAAAAGCACAAAAACTTAAAAGAATAACGGAAGACACAATAAAGATCATGGGATGAAAAGAGATGTGCAAAGAAAGCCAAAATCTCGGGAGAAATACACGAGAAAAACACACAACAAGCCATGACAAATCAATGCAAAGATGTGTGTATGGCAGAAAAAGAGACGCAAGTCTTAAGACTGTGCTCGTCTGGATGCTTCACACTAAAAATTTGAAACTGGAGGAAAATTTGCAGAAAAATTATTTTTCCTAAAATCAGCTTCAGAACATGCATGTATAATCAACTGATAAAACAGTCAAATAGCATTGCAAAAATATGAAAAGATATAAATGAGAGTTAAGTATTCAATAAGCACAAATTTCCCTGCAAATAGAAATTTTAAATAGATTACTCAACTCATGCAATGCGTGTGTATGTGAAGACTTTTCCCATAAGGTATGACTTTCACTGATATGACAAAAAGCAACCAGATTTTCTAGACAAGAGAGAAAATCAGTGAAAGATTAGTCAAAAGTCAAACCTTATTCAGTACTAGGGCCTAGCCACCCTCATTTGATACACTCCCCCTAAGATGCAGCATCCAATTGTTTTACTTGTACCATGAAGGACAAAGTAAAAATTTTACTTGCACGTAGAGGGCAAGGCATATTGCAAATTCAGCACATAAGCAGTGAATATACAATTTAAAGCACATATTAGCAAATGATTTACTGCTTGATTCTTATGGTGCTGCAATCTAAAGGGAATGCCAGAGTTTTTAGGTTCTAGGTTCAACTAGTATGTGGTAAATTTGGTCATCTTATCAAAAACCTCTTCTCCTATCTAGAATTTCTAAAAGCAAAAAGTCAGAGAATGAAAAGATGTACCTTAGGGGAGTCTTAAATAGTGCACATTTTCATCGCATGAGAAAAGTAACTATCTATTATTAAGATGCAGCAGAAAAACTTAGCAAATATCAGACATAAACTCTCAATCATATATAAGCATATTTAATTAATGCAAAATGAACTGAGATATCAAGTAAAAACACATACAATATCTGAAAAGCTATCAACAGAAAAAATAAAAAATAAAAAATAAAAAGTAAAAAAATTCTGCATCTTCTCCCCAAATTTTTTTTTTTTTTTTTTTTTTTTTTTTTTTTTGTTGAAAACCAATAAGCAGAAAAAAAAACAAAAACATGCTTATGGAAAAGAAAATGACATCTAATCTAAGCATGTAAGGTAAAACCAAACCTGTCCTCATGGAGAGAGGTTTAGAAATACCAAGACAGAAAAGCAGCCGCCCGACGTGCTTTAACTGTCATCCCCAAAAGAATATCTGCAGATATTTCTCAAGATAACAAGAGAAAATATAGGGGATAAAATAAACGGTTCCTCAAACAAAATGCAAGTCATAAATAAGATATAACAAGATGGACAGTGCAATGCAAACATACCTGACATGCACTAGGATTTAGGAACCACAATCCTAGGCATGGGAGACTTCACCTTTACTAGGTGAGTCCACTCCCCCTCAAGGGGTGAATGGTCTCATCCTTCTTGACCCATACCTGCTTAACCCGTAGAGATGGTTTGCGGGTCATGTCCATATTGGTCATGCTCCTTAGCATATCTTGCATCAGGCTCAGCAACTCTTATAGCGCCTTGGTTTGTTCTTCTTTGATTTGCTACTTTGATAGGCAGGAACAAACTGCTACTGATGCTGTGAAGCATGAAGTGCCGTAGAAGGTAGAGTGTCTGATGTAGCTCTTGTTGGCAGCTTACTCTGAACCTTCAACTTTTGGAGCTGTGGACATTGAGATCGGATGTGACCGGTGATGCCGCAGTGATGACAGGTGGACAAGCTTCTTTTGTTTGAATGCTTCTTGACATTCTCTGCAAAATTATGGTTAGCATTCTTACAAATAACATTGTCCTTACCTTTTATATGTCTCATATGCGGAGGGACATATTTTGCTGAGGAAGAATCTTCAACTTCACTTTTCCTCAAAGCATCCTGCTTAATCCAAGGCCTGTGGGATTTCAACAAATAACAATTTGGCCTAATATGACCAATCTTTCCACAATTATGACAAGTAGGGACAAACTTACCATGAACTTGTGTACTTGTATTTTTGGATTTTGGCATCACATGATTAGTTAAGCAAGAATTTTCTGAACAAGTTGTATCTACTATCACAGGCTTAATATCAATAGAATCTATTTCAAAATCATAAGCATGTGAAGTAGAAGGACTTAAATCAGCAGTCAAACTAGGCTTGTTCGAAACATCTAAGTGAATACAAAGCATGCTTTTTAAATTAACACTTGAGAATTTTTTCAAGAGATCTTCAGATTCTTTTAATTTATTCTTAAGTTTATCAATGATGTCAAATAGCATGGTATTCTCAGATCTCAAAGAGTCAATCAAAGCATGTGATTCAGATAATTGAACAATCAAAGACTTTTTTTCTTGCTTCACCTTTTTGAGCTCTTTTGGAGAAACAATTCTATCCAATTTAGCAAAAAATTTAGAGAGCTCAATATCATGATTTTCTTCAGATAACTAAGAGAAATCCATGATAAAAGGTGCAATAAAAAAATAGAAGTCATAAGAGATGATGATCACACCCAGGAAATAAATCCTTAACAGAGTGAACCCACTCTGATACCAATTGAAAAATAAATGGACTTCTAATTTTAACAAGTGTGTGTGAACAGTGTGCAACAAAATATTAAATGCGGAAATTAAAGGAGGCAAATATTTTGTTGACGAAGTGGAAACTCAGTTAAGAGAAAAATCACTCCGGGGCAGCCAAACCCAGGATATCCACTATTCAGAAGACAAAGCTAGATACAAGATAGTAACACTCACATATACCCGATGTAGTGGTCGTACCTTACTCTCTAACGTGTAACCCAACACGATCGCCTCCCAACCAGGTCTCCTACCTGAAGGGGTCTTCAATGGAATCCTTTACCTTAGGGCCAACCCTTAAGATAGACTTCACAGATGATCAAATCACACACTGGCAAAGCTAGAGAGCTAGCAGATCTTCAATATCTCCCTAAATACCCTCTCTAAGCTGTAGAGAATTCACCACCGAATTCTGTGTTGAAAGCATGCCTCAAGCCTCTTATTTATAGGCTTAGGAAACCCAAAATCGAGTCCAAAACGGATTCTGTGGCACGCGCGTCCGGGCGGGATCCTTGGCCGTCCGGACGGGCCAAGTTTTTCTTGTCCGAAAAGTAATTCTAGAATTTTTTGCAGGGACGTCTGTACATTCAATTTACAACATTTTTTCTAAGCTTTCCAATGACGCCGATTTCGTCCCAATCCGATATTTGAGTAAAAAGTTATGACCAAAATACCGTAGGGTATCTGGACGGCTTGACCAAGCGTCCGGACGGTCAACTGCAACCGCCTTTCCAAAATAGCACCGAAAGCTTCCATAACAAGGCCGCGTCCGGACGGTGTTGCCCTATCGTCCGAACGGTTGCACTTCGGCTGCACGTAATTACCATAATAAGGCTTTGAGCGTCCGGACCCTACAGGCTGACGTCCAGACGGTTGGACTGGTGCACGCAATTTCTATATATGAAGCTTGATTGTCCGAACCATGAAGGCTGACGTCCGGACGGTTGAACTTTGTATGCACATCTTGCCTTATAGAGAACATCGTCCAGACGGGATCACACATCATCCGGACTGTAGCAGTCGTCTTCCCATAACTGTGTCTTGAGTCAGAAACCCTAATGCTTGTCAAACACTGAATGGCGTCCAGACGGTATAGCCATGTCGTTCAGACGGATGCGTTGGAACACTTGGATCTTCTGGAACTCTGAAGAGTATCTGAACGATTTGCCATTACGTACAGACGGATGCAATCTTGAACTGTTCGAAGCATCTAGACACTGATAAGCGTCCGGACGAAAAGATCTTGTCGTCCGGACGGATGTTGCTGATTGATGATCGTCCGGATGGAATACCACATCGTTCGGACGGCTGACAGTGAACCGAAATAGACATCCTTGAAAACTTCACAGAATCTTCTTGAAGAACATAGCTGAAGAGTGGACTCTGAATAAAGCAGCATCCCTGTGAAAGCAGCAACATTACATAGAAGTGATTTTGTCCAACAGAATGCAGCCAACACAAAAACTAACAACCTCCATAGGTTCTGGTTGGAGAACCCCTCGTGTGTCGACTGGAAGCAGTTTTGGTAAGGTCACCACAGCGGATCCCAATTTCGGCTTCAGCTGGCTCACATGGAAGACTAGGTGAATACGGGATTCTAGCGGTAGCTCGATCTCGTACGCCACCTTCCCCACCTATCTGAGCACCCGAAACGGCCCATAAAACCGAGGAGAGAGCTTCAAGGCTCGTCGATGGGCTATGATGGTTTGTCGGTATGGCTAGAGCCTCATGTAAACCCCCTGACCCACTTCTAATTCCTGCTCGGTTCTTTTTAGATTCACATATTTCTTCATGCGTTGTTAGGCCTGTTTGATGTTGTGTTGAAGCAGATGGAGGATTTGCTCACGATTACGAAGCACTTCGTCCACTGCCTCCACCCAAGTAGTTCTGGGTACATAGCTGAGGAGTCTCGATGGTGGAACCCCATAGACAGCCTCGTAGGGTGTCATCTTGATAGCCGAGTGCCATCTGGTGTTATACCAGTATTCGACCCATGGAAGCCAATGGGTCCATTCTTTCGGGTTGTCTTGTGCGAAGTACCTCTAGGCTTTTGTTCACCATTTCAGTCTGCCCATCGGTCTGTGGGTGGTAACTAGTGCTGAGCTTCAATGAGGCTCCCTGGAACCGAAACAACTCTCTCCAAAATTGGCTGGTAAATGTGGGGTCTGGGTCAGAGACTATAGATTGGGGCATTCCATGGAGCTTGAATATGTTCTGTATGAATAGCTGGGCTACCTTGGCCGCAGTGTAGGGGTGAGAGAGGGCTGTAAAGTGGCTATACTTAGACAAACTATCCACTACAACCAGAACCACTGAGTGCCCCTGTGAGAGGGGTAGACCTTCTACGAAGTCCATTGATATGTTAGTCCAGATTCGAGTTGGGATGGGGAGAGGCTGAAGAAGCCCTACTAGCCGAGTATTCTCATGCTTATTTTGCTGGCAGACATCACATTCTCTAATGAACCTCTTGATTTCCTTCTGCATGCCCTTCCAGTAAAAATCCCGCTTTGGCCTTTGGAGGGTTTTGTCATACCCTGAATGTCCTGCCATAGGATCACTATTTATAAATTAAAGTACTTGAGCCATGATTTTTGGGGACTGCCCTAGGATAATCTTCTGTTTATACAATAAAACCCTATCTCGGGTTGAATAGTTCCGAATGTCTAAGTCATTCCTTAGCCATTTCTCCCATAGGGACTGAAGTTCTCATCACTCTGATATTGCTGCTTGAGTTCCTCAACCCACTCTACCGTAGGGATAGATAATAAGAACAGAGAACCATCTTCTTCCCACCCCTATTTCCTTGATAGGGCATCTACCACCCTATTCTCCACCCATTTTTTGTACTCCACTACAAAGTCGTATTCCAGCAACTTGGTAAACCATTTATGCTGAAATGGAGTGCCAACCTTCTGTTCTAGCAGAAATTTTAAACTCTGTTGGTCGATTCTCACCACAAAGGGTTTTCCCAATAAGTATGGCCTCCACTTTTGTATAGCTGTTACCAAGGCAAATAGCTCATTTTCATAAACTGACATGTGTAAGGCCTTGCCCTTAAGGGCTTTACTCAAGAAGGCTATAGGTCGATTACTTTGCATTAAAATTGCTCCTATGCCAACCCCGCTAGCATCACATTCAATTAAGAATGGCTGGGAGAAATTAGGAAGGGCTAAGATAAGAGCTTGTGAAACTGCCATCTTAATGGCTTGAAAAGCTTCTCGGCCCAAATCAGTCCAAGTGAAAGAATTGTGGCGCAACATGGCTGTCAAGGGTGCAACTATTGATCAGTAGCCCTTTATAAATTTCCAGTAGTAACCGGTAAGCCCTAGGAAACCCCAAAGTGCCTTAGTAGTTTTTGGAAGGGGCCAATCGATCATAGCTTGGATCTTCCCCGGGTCAGCACAAACCATTTTAGCCGAAATGATGTGACCTAGGTACTCCACCTCCGAACACCCAAATTTACATTTGGACAGTTTGGCAAAAAGCTGGTGTTGTTTAAGCATGGTTAAGGCCTTTGTGAGATGTACTCATTGGTGTTAATATCCTTACTATAGATTAGGATATCATCAAAAAATACTAGGACAAATTTTCTTAAATAAGGCTGAAATAAGCGATTCATCAAGCTTCAATATATGGACAAGGCATTGGTTTGTCCGAAGGGCATAACCAGAAACTCGTAATGCCCAGAATGGGTTCTAAAGGCTGTTTTGTGTATATCGGCCTCCACTACCCGAATTTGATGGTAGCCGGATCGTAGATCCAACTTAGAAAAAGCCTTTGAACCTCATAATTTGTCTAGTAATTCATCAACTAAAGGAATTGGATACTTATCTTACACCGTCACCTTGTTGAGAGCCTGGTAGTCCATGTACATCCTCCATGTGCCGTCGGCCTTTATCACAAGCAAGACTGGGGATGAAAAGGGGTTGTGACTTGGCCGGATTACCCCCGAGTCCAGTAGTTCCTGGACTATGCGCTCTATTTCTTCTTGATGAAAATACGGGTACCAATACCGCTGTACCGAGACGGGTTGGGCTCTTGCCTCCAGCACTATGGAATGATCATGGGCTCGTGAAGGAGGAAGGCCTTTGGGCTCCTTAAAAACCCCTTCAAACTTGTTCAGAATACCTGTTACTGGGCTGGGTATATGTGGTTGCTTTTCTGTCCTTAGACCAAGTAGATGGGCTTGTGTTTCACTGGCCCCTTAGGCCTCGGGTAGAGAGTGGCCCACTAATTGTAGTAGCAGCCCTTTCTATTCATGCTTAGAAAGTTTAAAGGAATCCCCACCTTCTAGATTAACTCTGGGCCCTTTCCATAAGCCTTGTAGAGTGCATGGTGTACCTCCCAACAAAAACTACATGGTAAGGGCAGAAAAATCCCAGAGAATGGGTTCGAGAGTTTGGAGCCATTGGATGCCCAACACGGTGTCACACCCGGCAAGTGGCAGAATGAATAAATCAGTCCGAAAAATAACCCCTTGTAATTTAACCTCCACCTCTTTGCTGCGCCTGGGACTGGCCACCTCCTTGCCGTTAGCAATTTGGACCGTAATTACGTCCTGGGGTTGGGGCTGGATTCCCAATGAAACTGCCAACTTAGTATCTACAAAATTGTGGGTACTCTCCGAGTCAATGAGGACAACAACCCTGTGGAAATGGATAGCTCCGATAATCTGCATGGTTTTCAGGCTTGGGGTCCCAGTAATTGCATTTAACGAGACCTCTGAAAATTCTTCCAAAAAAAATTCACCCGAGTCCTCCTCAGCTGGAGCAACTGGGTTCCCTTCTTCCTCCTTTTCCTTTTGTACTGCCTCAATTAAGAACAACTTGGGCACTATGCACACATGGCCGCAGGTCCATTTGGAGTCACACGAGTAACAAAGGCCACGACGGCGGCAATCCTCCATTTGTGCCTGGGTGATTTTTTGTACCGGAACCAATGCTTGATTCAGGTTGGGGACCCGGTTCTGATTGAACCCTTGTCTCACTGGAGATTGTGAGTTCTGCTTGGGCTGCCCTATTGGGTTGGCCCGAGGAAAAAGTCCTTCCCACCACCAATCGGAAGACAAATATTTTGTTGACGAAGTGGAAACTCAGTTAAGAGAAAAGCCACTATGGGGTAGCCAAACCCAAGATTTCTACTATTCAAAAGACAAAGCTAGTACATAGAAAATAACACTCACATACCCCGATGCAACGATCGTTCCTATTACTTTGACACGAAACCCATCATGAACACTTCCCAACCAAGTCTCCTACTTGAAGGGGTCTTCAATGGAATCATTTACCTTAAGGCTTCTCCCTAAGATAGACTTCACACAAACAAGTAACCACACAATGGCAACGGCTAGAGAGCTAGCGGATCTTTAATATCTCCCTAAACACCCTCTCTAAGCTATAAGGAATTCACTACTGAATTCTTACAAATTACAAGCCTAGATGCCTCTATTTATAGGCTTCAAAAAACCTGATTCTACTCAAAATTAGAGTCCTCTGGCGGCGTCCGAACGGCCACTTAGCAGCGTCTGGACGGTCTTCTACGATCGCCTTTTCAGAATTGCACAATTCTTCCCAAAACAGGAGCGCGTCCGGACGGCTTGACCGAACGTCCAGACGGTCAACACTGTCACTCTTTTTCGCATCCGTAAAGGAGACCCAAAATATTCTGGAATACTGGGTAGTGTCCGGACGTGTTGCCACGTTGTCCAGACGTCTCGCAGAACCTTCCCAAATAGTGTCGTCTGAAATCCAACTCCGTGTCGAACTCGGCGTATCTTGACCTAGCGTACGGATGGTGTAACTCGGTCATCTGGACAACTGCAACGCTGAAGCTTCTAGACACTGCGGGACGTCCGGGCGCCTGCAAAGGCCCGTCCGAACAGTTGCATAGGAACCGGTTGATCTGACTTGAAAATTGCATGAAATCTTCATGGACATCTTCTAGAAACTTGTGACGAACACATGGCATGAAATGTGACACTATCCATATTACATGAAAACTCTGAATAGAACCGATAATCCTGTTAAAAAGCAACCGTTTATATAAATTGTTTTTGTTAACCAAGATGTTGCCAATATATAATACTATCAGAGTAGATCTCTACTGTGGTCGGAGGCCCCGAGCCAAATTAGATAAACACTTCTCTTGGATGCGAGTGATGAGTCACAAATATTGTATATTTGGACCCCTTATTTTGCATTTGTTAAACCTATAGTTTGGTTAATTTCTAATGTCTTTTGTAAATTTTAGTGTTTTAGTGTTTATCGGGTCATGGAGAGAAAATAGTCTCAATTTTGGTGGAAATGCTATCTAAAAGAAAAGAAGACTCGTTTTTCTTTGCATAGAAGTATATTGATTTTTTTTTTAACATGAGTGGAGGAAATATGGTGCATTTTTCCGAGACCAGGCAGCACATTTTCAATTCCAAAACAACAGTGCAGCACGTGGAGGGCAGCACATTTCCATCTTCAAAGGAGGACAGCACATGCACACTTCACAGCAGGCCAGCACGGGCACCCAAGCTGCTGGACAGAAGCTGAACAGCAACTCCCAAGCTCCTGGACAGCAGCTGCACGCTCAGAAATTCCTCCCACAAACAGCAGCTCAAAGACCAAGAAGCACCAACTCATGTCCCACGTAAAACCTGATCCAATGCAGTACTTGAAGACAAGAAACTAGCTGGCAGCAAGCACTAGAACGTGGAGGACTTGTGGAGCTGCAGCACATCACTTTTCTTTTCTCCCAAGCTGCTGGACAGCAGCACCCAAGAGGCCAGCATGGGCATCAAAAGCTGCTGGACAGCAGCAACTCCTTCCATTAGCAGCAAAACCAATACACTAATCTCTCCATAACTGGACCATGCAGGAACACATGCGGAAAGGCCTTCCAAAAAAACTGCTCTAGCACCGAATCACTAAGTGATTCTCTCCATCAAAAGCTGCTGGACAGCAGCAACTCCCAAGAAAACCAGCAGCACACGTTGGCAGCAACCAAAAAAAAAGGGGAACACGCATGCTTGCTTCCCATCCCCATTCGGCCAGCATGCAGAAAAAACAAGGACAGAAGTATGGGCGAGAGGTTTTGGACAGAATTTCTGTCCCAATAGAGGTGTAGCACACATTCATCTCCTAGCCCAGCGGAACACCGATTCTCGACTCTAGCTTTTAGTCCAGAAATATAATGCTTGCTCGAGGAGTTAGAGAGAGAAGAGGAGGAAAAAGAGCGATTTTTAGGGGAAGTAGTTAGGTTTATTTTCGTGCATTTTTACAGCTTAGCTCTGTAGCTCTTTTCTTTTAGATACTTCTCTTTTGTAAGGCTTTCTTCTAATTTCATGATTGTTCCTCCAATTCTTGTGGTGTTTTTAGTCATGGGAGGCTAGAACTCTAAACTAAGGTTAAGGATGATACCTCACCATTGATAACACTCACACTCTTGTTATATTATTTGTACATTTAAAGCACCATCTATATGTTATTCAAGTTCAATTCTCTTTAATGCTTTACCATCGGATACATCGATTTATCGGTTTGAAGAAGATATCCATTGTAATTCATTCGTTGAATGGATACAATAGATGATTGGGTTTCAAATGGGTATTCTTTGTGATTTATCTTTGAGTTGGATTCATTAAATGGTTCTAATATTTGTGGTTAAGAAACTTGAATTACAACTTGTGCTTAAATGTTCTTTAGGTGTTCAAATAGAAAACAAGAGTGTGTGTTGTTGGATTTGGTTGGGTGGATTCCTAAGCCAGAGTCACTTTTTACATATTTAATTTCTTCATCTTTAACTTAGTGTTATTATTGCTTGTTTAATCCTCAATATTTTGGAACTAGGTTAAAACGAAGTCAGTTAGACAAAAACACTAATATTTGACCATTTCCTTGTGGGATCGACCTCGCACTTGCAAAACGCTATATTGCAAATGATTCGTGCATTTGCGAGTATTATAATTTACACAACAGCGAGCAAAGGAGTATGTCTCCACCAAGGTTTTATGGTTGAACATCCAGACAGGTAACTGGATTTCATCCTTTAAACCACCTAGAAAAAAGCTGAGCTTATGCTTATCGGGTAAACGATGTACCTTGAGAGCAAGAATATCAAACTGATTCTTGTAATCTTCCAAGGAACCTTCCTACTTCAACTTGGAGAGAGTTTCCATGGGGTCGTCGTATGGACCTTGGCCGAACCGGATCTAAATAGCCCCGACGAAATCCGCCGAAGACAAGACTTCATTGCTGGCCTTGAGCTCTTGGAACCACACCAACTTGGAGAGAGTTTCCATCCATGTGGAAGGCAGAAAAGGAGAGACGCTAGGTGTCCGGTGTGCAATACACCTCAAAAAATTGCTCAGCCTGGCAACACCAAGTCTCAGGATCTTCCCAGTTGAAACACAGGAATTCCAATATGACAGTTTTGGGTTTAAGGCCCTCCTTGAAATGGGAGCTTTCCAAAAAGGAATGGGTCTCAACGCCAAAGCTGACGGAGGGCGGGTTAGGAGGGTGTGGCTCAGAATTTTGGAGGGTTTGTCTGTTTGGAGAGTGGGTTTCAGTGTTTTGGATAGGTTGTTTTTCTAGGTTTTTGGGACGATCATTCATAAGAAGTTGCACCATTTGGGTTAGGCGATCAACGGCTTCACAGGTGCTCTGAATTTCAGCCCGAGTAGCTATCTCGACTTGTAGGGTAGTCACCTGACCCTAGAGCTAAGCCAACTGTTGGGAATCTTCAGCCATGGCAGCAGAACGGGTTTTCATAGACCAGGATTGGAGACTCTGATACCAAATTGGAACAAAGCAGTTATATTTTTAGGGTTTTAGGAGAATTAATGGAGGAATTCTGGCAGTATCATTAATGGAGTGAGAGGAAAGGTGAATAACAATAATGGCAGATTCGAGGTGCCACCCTTTAGAAGACAAAAAACAATTAATGCCAAAAGATAACCCTAACAACCTCTGAGGCTTTATATTTATAGCCCTTTACAATTAAGCCCACTAAGACATAGATAATAAAAGACCCACATAAGGCCCATAGACCTGGCCCTTATTTACTGATTTTGGTGGCCCAGATACACTCTTTAGACGTACAGTTTTGGACCGCACTAGTGAACTCCAGCTGGAACGCATCTCACCAGCTACTCATCTACATCAGCCACATGTCTCTTAGAACTTCACTTCTCTTCTAACTTCTTCTAAACTCTTTCATTTGTTCAAGATTCCAACTTTACCCTTCTTCCTCTCCAAGAGTTGTGACATCATCAGTACAAATAATTTTCTATTTGAATCCAATGTTTGACACTCTTTTCTGGCACCTCTTTTGTGGGATGATCAGATTCCTTTGCAGTTGAAGACGAGACACTCTTTGACTGGCCCTGCCCTTTTTTGTCATGATTTGTACTAGTGCTTCCTTTTAATCCATTTATGGATTCTATCTTTGGTGGCTTCTCAATTGGCTAACAAGTTTTCTTTGCAGTTGAAGCTAGGACAATGTTTGGCTGGTTCTTTGCTTTCAAAGCCTCATAAGTAGCCTTGTGTTTCTTCCCTTGAAGGTGTATATGTTACTTGAATGAATTCTCGAATACGTAACGGGATAATTTATTCAGTTTTAAGGGAACCTAGACCTTTTCAAACACAATGTTTGGGATTAATTCTGCTTGCTTTATTATTTCACTAATAACTCTTTAAATAAAGATTACATCGTGAACTCCTAATTGAAAGATAACACTACGAGATAATTCTCCTAGATGATCTCATGATCATCCTTCTACCAATCAAGATAACAATAGACTCCTAATGAATTAATAAAACATAAGCTTAACACTCACGGAGATATACTCGACGTGGATAACTTCAACTAAACTAAATAACCAACTAAGTCTCAAACACTGAGAATATCAACCAAAAGGAAATACTGAAGCATAAAACAACTAAAAGACTTTAAACCATTCAACAAGAAGATAAGAAAAATATATGATAAGGACTCAACCAAGTAAGCAACGTAGAAGACTCCAAACTCCAAAGTAGTAGTAGACTCCAACTCCAAAGTGACGTAGAAGACTCCAATACATCCAATGAAATGTGATAGATCGAGATAGCTCGTCCATCCCCTAACATTCCACCCCCCTTAAAACGGTCCTTGTCCTCAATGACCAATTTTGGAAACTTGTAACTTGCCCTTCAGTCGCTTCCTAGCCGGTCATTTTCTAAATGGATGTGGTTTTACCTTCGTGAGCCTGGTGGATGTCTGACACTCACAAGTCTTGTCTTTCAGATCACACATCCTTGTTCTTGGCCATAAAAGTTCCTCCACTGGTTTCGGTTGGTTGCCTTTAGTGTTGGGGGACTAGCTCGTGGGTAGTTATTGGGTCTTGTTAGGCTAGTTCTGCGAGTAGTGAATGGCTTGTCGGGGAGAAGTGCTTTTGGGTTTGGCCAAGAGGTGTCTTTATTTTGGGTTTTGGGTAGGTTTTCTAAGGGTAATGGTGATGGTGAGGTTGCTTTTGTGGGTTGTTTTTTGGGTAGATTTTCTAAGAGTGAAGATGGGAGTGACATTACCTGTGAAAAGCTTGCGTGGGATGGGTTTTCTACACAGAATTGTTGGAACTGACTAGGGAAAGCTGCCAGCATCTCATCCATGTGTTTTTTGAGCTGTTCTACCATTGTGATCACTAGTTCTTCAATGTGATCCAGTTTTTGCTCTGGCATGTCGTAACCTGGCTCTGATACTAAAATGTTAAGTGAATGATTTTTCGATCACGCAACGATCAGTGCAGATCTAGACGCTTGATGACAAACAAGCGATCTCATTTGGTGAACAGCCGCCTAGGAAGAGGATAAGGAGGGTTTTCAGGAACTATAGCCTTGGCGACCAACGAAGGACAGCAGTCGAACAAGGAGAAAGAAGGGACCGACGTGTTGGGCTCACCGACCTTCACGGATTCAAGTTCTTTCAAGATTTCTTACACCTTGAGGACAAGGTCTATTCCAAGAGGGGAGGAATGATACGAATGTGACTAGATTAGCATGCTTTCAAGTGTTTAAGTTTGAGTAAGGTCTATCTTTTATCTTTGTATTGTTAGTAGTTATCTCTGTCTTTTATTTTCAAGTTGTTAGTAGTTGGGTTGCTAGACAATTCTATCCTTGTAATTCAAATTGTAAGTTGTTGGGATTACTTCGTAAGTTGTGGGAGATTATTTGAATTTAGGAGTTGTTGGTAGAATTAGTGATCGTGTGATCACTTAGGATAGTTATCTTTAAGTATTATTTTCAAGTTAGGAGTCAAGTTGTATTTTCTATTTAAAGAGTTGATGATGGAACAATAAAGCATGCAAATTTAATCTCAAACCTTGTGTTTGAAAACGCAACAGGATAATTTGTTACGTGAATGCGTAACGGATCTTGTAACGCGCCTTTCAACAGAAAAAGAAGCCGAATCAAGATTCTTCTTCCTACCTATTTTGATAGATTGTTAGGTTCTGAGAGAACCTAGACCTTAGATTCTAAGGGAACCTAGACCTTTTAGATTCTGAAGGAACCTAAACCTTTTCAAACACAAGGTTTGGGATTAAATTTGCATGCTTTATTATTCCATCATCAACTCTTTAAATAGAAAATACAACTTGACTCCTAACTTAAAAATAATACTTAGAGATAACTATCCTAAGCGATCACACGATCACTGATTCTACCAACAACTCTTAAATTCAAATAATCCCCCACAACTTACGAAGTAATCCCAACAGCTTATAATTTGAATTAAAATGATAGAATTGTCTAGCAACCCAACTACTAACAACTTGAAAATAAAAGATAGAGATAACCACTAACAACATTAAGATAAAAGATAGACCCAACTCAAACTTAAACACTTGAAAGCATGCCAATCTAGTCACACTCGTATCAGTATATTCACAGTTTTTTCGCTTGTAGTGGTTAATTGACATATATCACAAGTCCACTCTTTCTGGACTTCCTTAGACACGTGTATATCAGGAACTTCTTTGGTTGCTGCAACTGCCACATCTAGTCCTTTAATCTCCATAGTAGCTGATGTTCTGTTATCAGTCTAATCAAGGTTAGGCTCTACTTGAACCATCTACAAATACACTGAAGACGGGTTAGAAGCAAAGTTGTTGTTTTGTTATTTCCACCCTATTTGTTGAAAAAGCATAAGAAACCCAACTGCTAAAAAGAAAACAGACTGAAGCAACATATATGATCCATAATCAACATTATAGAGAACTCTAATTTAAAAAATAAACATTTTTTGATTAAGTGTTTCACTTTTATACTTTCTGTATACTTGGATGCACGCTTTTGCAATTTAATGAATTTCAATTACTTATAAAAAAAAAACACATAAACATGGACAATTAAATTGCAGATAGTGATGACAACTCATTACCAACCAATGATACAAAAAGTTATTCCTTTGGGGCATTGCTCTTAACAAAACTATGATTTTACGCTCCATTAGTATTCTAAACATTGACCAGGTTCAAACGAAGCCCCACAGAAATGTCATGCCAATTTTCAATTAGCTATATATGTTCATTGCCACCTCCCTAGTGACTTAACCAAAAGAACCAAAAACAAAAATAAAAATGTGACCTAGATAGTCCAAGCATGCTCCATGTCATTAACCCAAAATTTTCAAGCATTCAAAGACCTATCTCCATATACTTATTTTAGTACCCTTCTCAAAAATATTGGGTTTTCCACAAGAAATTTCCATGAAGCTGAAAAAATATAGAAACCCTACCCGCTTGGCTGCGGGCACTTCCTTCTTCTCTATTACTTCCACAGCTTCATTATCCTTCTGCATAGTATCAGGTTCTTTGCTGTGTGATTGCATCAAGAGAAAAGAGTGGAGATTAGCTCTTAAGAAATTAAGTAAATAGAATTGTGTATTTCTCATAAGAACATTCTTCACATCTTTTCTTCTTCAACAAGACACTATCAACTTATTTAGGAAAGCACAGACTCCATCAATGATTGCTGAAATAGTCAACACTTTATTGCTAAGAGTAATCCTGGATACCTCATTTTTATCTCACAATTATCTCACAATGTTTACGAGACAGTCCCAATCAATCTTTGGATCATTCATTGTAAAAAAAAAAATTCAATAATTGGTTGAGCCTGCCATGTCAGTATTATGGAATAATTGTGAGATAAAAATGTTGTCCCACACTCTTTGGGATGCATCATTGCACTCATATGACTAAAACCAATAACTGATGGCAAAAGAATATACTCAAAGAATCATAGTTAACGTTCTTGTTGCATCAGCGACATTAAAAAGCTTTTACCCACTCCACTTCTTTCTTTTCTGTAGCTGCAAAAGCTTTGATTTCTTCCACATCAACATTAGGCTTTCTGGTCTTAAGCTGAAAAAAAGAAAAGAAAAGAAAAAAAGACAAATTCAAATTGTGAGAGAGACAGAAAACTTATTTCAAACAAAAAAGATTATGTAAAAGCCTGATACAACACACTCTTATCTGGTCTCTAACACAGTGACAAACCTAATTACCATGTAGTCCATACCTCATTAGCAATGAGTTTCTCAAGAGCTTCAAGTCCATTCTCTTTGATATATCTCTCTGCCTCAGCTAGAAAGTGATCTCTCTTGTGTAAAAGCACCATCCACTTTTTGAATTCATCAACGATAACTTGGGGGTTGATAAAGAGGTATGGACGAACAAGGTGATTATAGACGTAAAAGGAACCATCAAAGTAACTTAATATGAGGCCAGAACTGTATCCTGACAATTAAAAATGATAAATGCAAAATATAAACAAGACATTTCATACACATGTATTTGCAAAAACACATAAAGAAAAGGCAAAGGAATAATCTAGTCAAGTCATCTACTAAAATAAAATATGGTGAATGAAAGCCCTGATCAGATTTAGTAGAGAAGGCCAAACACATTGGGGAAGAATTCTGAAATTCAAGAAGCCCAACCTTTTTGAGCTTTAACTGGTACCCATGAACATGAAAATGATATTGAATTTCACAAATTTTCACTTCACTCTAATACTTGTGGACAAGACCAGGTATCATGCAGATGTAGAGTATCAGACCCCATAATTTTCAAGAAATTTGACATGGGGACATAGCTATATATGTGTCTCAAGTTGCTACTGAGCATCTATTATTCTATGTTTGAGTCTTGTTTGGGCATATCCCAAAAATCATATCCAGAAAAAACAAATGAAAAACTAATAAGCGTATATGAATTTCTTGAAAACAATAATGCATAACACCCTCATTATATGCACAATTTTGACTTGACATAAATATTGTTGCATTACTTCACTAGTATCTAAAGGAGCATTGGACACAAGTGGACTGAATTGTCGCTGTTAGGTCCACACCCAAATCATGCACGTCCAGCTTATACACCCAAGTCCAGTTCATGCAAGCACTGAATCTTCTAATCATGCAAGCCCACGGCTTTGAATGGAAAGAAGACCAAAATGATCAAGCACCTTTGCTTGATCATTTCCAACAATATTTCCCTCCTATTTAGCAGCATATCCTTATATAAATCATTGATTGAATAAGCTTAGTCACCAAATCTCTTATTTCCATAATTACAATCGGGAATTGATGAAAGCCCTACTATTTATGTAATGACCATGAAGTGGGATCATCATAAATGAAAAATCTCTTGAAAGTTTCTCTTATTTGCAATTTCAATCTCTTTTCCTTAGTTCTCTAAATTGAAAATATTTTAAAGTTCTCTAGTTTGCAATATCTATCCATTCTCTTAGTTTATTGGTTGGTTTTTATCATTTGGTATTAGAGCAACCCAGTCCACTGCGTATAGTCCAAATCCTCAAGCAACAACAAAAAATGGAGAAAGAATTTATGTACTTTATGAACAGTTCTAAGACTTAATAGCAAGAGTTAATGTCCCTCCATCTGAAGTAAAATCACTTGTCGGAAACTATTCAATGCATGCGCTCGAAGGCAACGAAGCCCACCCTAATGCACTACCACCACTGCAATCAGTTGAGTATCCACAGCCAACTAAGCAACTGAGCAACCCCACAAGCACTACCCAAGCGAACCAAGCAACCCATTCAATCCCAAATGTAAGCTCAAATTTCCCTGTATCGACGACAGAGAGCCATCGAGGTGGGTCTACGAAGCTAAGCAAATCTTCGAGTACCACCAGATGTTGCCACGGTAGCAAATGCGGATAGCTTTCTTCCACTTAGAAGGAGCGGCCCTTAAATGGTATCAATGGATAACTTCCACTACCAACCCCTCGGGCTGGACCAAATTTTCAAGGGTCACAATGCTCGGTTTGGTCCAACAGAGTACTAGGATTACGCGGAGTCACTGACCAAGCTTCGTTAGATGGGTAATTTGCGTGACTACAAGAGGGAGTTTGAAAGGCTGGTTGATGAGGTCTCAAGGCTAAGTGAATATTTTCTGGCTAGCTTTTTCATTGGAGAATTAAAAGAAGACACCAGGCTCGACGTAAAGATGTTTTTCCCTACAATCGGGTTAGCCCAATTGTTGGAAGAAAAGGAGAGCAGCAAGATGACATCATACAACTTGCCACCTATCAAGCCGTTGACTGAACCAACACCATGTTTTGAATCGTCTGCACCTCTACCTCTCATTAAACGTCTTACACCAATTGAACCATTGAAGCAGTGGAATGTAAGCCGAAGCAGTTGTGCTATAACTGTGACTAAGAGTTGGGTGGTCGACCATCTGTGTGTGTGTGTGTGTGTAATACTTCTTTAGATTTGATCAAAGAATATTCATTAAAAAATGTGTGTTCATGCTGTCAACTCTGGCTGCAAATCCTTGTGAATCAATTGTTGGTAAGTGGATTTGGCAAAATTTCAAGCTCCAAATTCACCTCAGATACTACAGTGATTTTTGAGTGGTTAGAATAATTAGTGATATCCCCTGTTTAATGTCACAAACTCTTGAATTTTATACTGTTACTACTGGTCAGATTATAAGCACTTAAAAAGTGGCTGCCTTTCTTAAGCACCAAGACAATAGAATATCTTAGCATTTTGATTTCCTTCCAATCATGCTTTCCAAGGATTAAATAAAGTGATGAGCAACCAAACTCGAAAAATCTCCAGAGACAAAACGAAGAGCAAAATTGAATAAATTTACACCCACGCTCCACCAAAAAAAAAAGGAATGAAGGCAATAGAGTTACCATTCAAGGAGGTTCACGAAAGAATGCTCAAAGAGTGAAACCAAAGAGAAGGACATCCAATATGTGACCAACTTCTGAGTGTCCGAATTTGAATTACTCTCAATTGCCCGGATCGAAGCACATCTGGTAAGCAAATATCATCTTCATTAATTCACCAAACTATCTAACAAATTACAACTTCAAACTTATTCAACACACCCAGCTATAAAGTAATATAACATCGATCAAAGTTGAAACAAGAGGGAAAATGCATTCTTCTCTGATAACCAGAAAATAAGGAGCTTTACTTTATCAACATGGAGAGAGAGAGAGAGAGAGAGAGAGAGAGAGAGAGAGACTTACAGAGGATACCCCAAAGCAAAGAGAGGCCTGCAAGTAAAGCACAAACAAAAGGCAGAGCATACTTAGACAGCCCAACTTCTTCATGATCACAGATTTTCTAAACTAAAACTTTACTATCTTGACTATCATAAATCATCGAAATGCATACCATGCAAGAATGTGAAGGAATTGAATTTCAGCGCAAATTTGAGAAAACCCAGTAGACTCATGTTGAAGTTGAACGAATCTGTTTGGCTTTCTCAACTTGAATCTCCAACAGAAGTGAAGATGAAAGACAGAGAGGACAATGAGAGGAAGGTGAAGCGGTCGCTATTCACGTACTATTATCCATTTCAATCTGCGCCAGGTATTATAAGTGGGACCCAAGTTCCAAGATGTGGGCCACTTGAGATGCACGGTCCGGATGAACTGAACCATTTGGGCACTAAAATTTACTTACGACGCGTGGGGTTTGGATCATTTTTAATTTTTTAATTATGTAATCACACTATCGTGTTTTTGCACTTGGAGTAGTGGAGTACTCACCAACGGCCAGATCAGTCCACCGTGTCAGCCCATTGCAGAGAGGGGCCTACCATACCTGGTCCCCTTCGGGCAGTTGGGCCTTGGGCTCCGAGAAACATCTTCGAGCTTTTGAAGGTCTAATGGTAAGATTATGCTCTGTTTGTTTCGACGTAAAATGATTTCTGAAAAATGATTTCGGCATTTTCCGGTGTTTGGTAGGGGTGAAAATAATAGTCAACCGAAAAATGATTTCTGTTTGACCAAAAATGCTTAGTAAATTTCGGAAAATGATTTACGCTTTTTAAAAGCGTAAATCATTTTTCGAAGACGCCAGAAGCAGTCGATCTATTTTAAACGCACAGTCGACCTTCACATTCAAGCAGCCGACCACCATCGAAATATTGCCGGTATCGGAATTCGACGACATCCGGTTAATGTCGCCGGAATCTGGCGACGGAATCCGGTCAGCCAGATTCCGGCCATCTGACCGGATCTGGCCAGAGAGCTGGATTCCGGCCATCTGGCCGGATCTGGCTAGAGAGCCAGATCCCTGCCGGTTGGCCGGATCCCGGCCGGCCCTGTCTAGAGAGGCCGGTTCCCGGCCGGCAGGCCGGACGGATTTGGCCAGATCCGGCCAATCCGGCCGTTTGTGCCGGAATCTGGCAGTTTGTGCCGGAATCCGGCTATCCCAGATTCTGACGAAACTGTTCGGATTCCGGCCTTTATCTCGAATTCTGGCTATAATAGCCGGAATCAGGTAAAAATGGTCAGAATCTTGTCGGTTAGTGACCGAATCTCGTCATCGGTGATTTTTATATTATTTTATATTTATATTTATATTTTTTGAATAAAAATTAATTTTTATAGGTTAATATGATTGAATGAAAATATGAAAAATATTTGTGATTTTCTGTACGCGCCAAACACCGAAAAATGACTTCCCCGAAACCATTTTACTTCGAAACAAACGGAGCATTAAGATCGCATCAATTTCTTTGAAATTGTCTGTCCACAATTTTAATAATCTAAACCGTCCATTTAAAATAAGAAAAAATTGTACAATTAGTTCTTATAGTTGTCATAAATTATAAAT
The DNA here is from genome assembly GCA_028654335.1 of Alnus rubra. NCBI lineage: Eukaryota > Viridiplantae > Streptophyta > Magnoliopsida > Fagales > Betulaceae > Alnus > Alnus rubra. The sequence continues at coordinate 265,674 of JAJPGS010000754.1, forward strand.
TGCTATCTGGTTTCAAAATTAATTAAAAAAAATCCTTTTAGTTGGCTTCATTTTACAAATCGTTCACTGAAATTGTTGATACAGTTTTCAATATAGTGACGTGTCGCCTTATAATTCGCTTTCTACAAGATCTGCAAAATAATAAACAACTCGTCGAAAGTGCTGACCGACCCCACTTCGATGCTTAACTAAGTTTTTTATGGACAATTTCGAGAGTATTTCAAACAAGCTAAATTCAGAGATTCGAGAATAATTTTATACCTGGGCAATAGCCTATTTATAGGCATACAGTTTTGAGGTTATTTAAATATTGTGATGTAATTGTATTAGGAGGCTGATCCCTAGATCGCATGGGATTAGACTTATTTTTCTCGGAGTCCAATTCGGGTAACACACTACTTATCAACTGGTTCCATACTGAGATAAGGCCTCTTATTCCATGTTTTGTGGGATAAGAGTCTATCCCAAGAACTCGGGATAGAGTCCTTCTAGTTGGACGGGGTTTATAAGATTACACCTAATCGCTTAAATCTTGGATATAGTCTTCAAATGATCTTCAAACACCTTCATGGTATTCCCGGCAGGTTGTACTTGTTATATTAAAGCCTTTCCATAGTTGGAAAAATAGGCTCTAAATATTTTGGAAGTCTCTGAATAATTACGGCATCTTTGTTATAACAGTACACTGATATGGTAGTATTTTTGTCAACATAATGTAGCCAATAAAATTAACAAATAAAAGTAAACATATTCCTAGTAACAATAGTAAACTTAATCCTAAAAAGTAAAAATAAATAAAGTAAATCTAGTCCTAGTAAGTAAAGGAAATAAACTCTTAGTTATAAATAAGGAAATAAAATAAAATCCTGACTTAACAATCAAGTCTTTCCTTTTATACTTTCATTGTCTGCGAACAGGTAAATTTCTAATCAAACGGATCTGCTTCAATATTATTTTTGACATCTTTTCTATTTTCGTTTTCACTAAAAATATTAATAAATTTTGTCCTACATCAGACACCCCCACTTGAAAAAAACTCGTCCTCAAGCTTTTTTTGCGATATGTCACGCACAGCTCTTCTAATGAAAGATACTTGAAAAAATTTACGTAGATAACACTAAGACACGACTTTTCCTCTTCGTCTCCTTCCATAAAAATTTCTCCAAATATTTTTTTCTCAATGTCATTCAATTTTATTGTCTTCTTCAAAGGAATAACCATTGTTATTTATTTCCGTGGTGATCGTGTTGAGCTGTGCTTGTAGTGGATATTCTTTCATTAGTACAATAGTTGGAACCAATGGTTGTAGCTGCACATATTGTTTCTCTGATGGCACTGTACTTTTTCACCATAACTAACATTCTCTTCGTATATGGGCAGATGTGAAGCCAATATTTGGGATTTGGAGGGTACAAATTTAAAATAATAATAATAAAAAAATTTGGGGGCAAAACTAAAAAATAATAATAAAAAAAATAGAGGTTAAATTTTGATTTTTTTTTTTTTTAAAGGATATATATATTTTTTTTTTGGGGGGAAAAATCTTGGGCCTTGCGGGCCTAGGCATGGCCCCACGCCCTATATGTTTTGATGTAAAACTTTATGTACACCAATATGACGTAAAAATCATTACCCAAAGACTAGAGTGGTAACTTTATGAACAAACGATTTTGTGAAGTAGTAAATGTGTGATGTGGCATCTGTTTCTGTTGGCATATAATTAATGTAAGATAAATGAGATGTGTACTTCAGCCTTCTATTGATGGGACCTAATAGTGTAGGTTGAAGTAAAACGTATATTGGTTGACGTGCTTTACTTGTTTGGGCAAAGACATTCGTATAGAAAAATGAAGGAATAACATTTCATACTTGCAAAAAAGAAAAAAGAAAAAAAGAAAAAAAGAAAAAAAAAATGACGTGGGTTGAGTTACGGGCAAAAAGGGACATGTTTGCCACGTGGTTAATGTATGTTGCTAAATTAGATTTAGTTACGCGTCAATTTTTGACTAGTCACTAATTAGTAATGCATTAATTTTTGACACTTCACTAAATTTAAATTTTATGTTTTTTTTAAAAAAAAAATTAAAAGATGAAAGTTTAATACCGAAAGTTCTAAACCCTCTCTTTACAAACAAATGACAATCAAACCCCATAAATCCATTCTCAACGACAATAACCCAAAATCTCATATGAAAACCGAAAAAATCTGAACTTTTGGACAAAAACAGCTTAAACACGAAATGCAAAAAACACCAGGAAATTCAATACAAAAATCAAAGAAAAGGAAAAGGAAAATAGAAAAAAAGAAAAAAAGAGGACCCAAAAATCAACACTGTTTCAAGATTTCTTTGCAACCAGAAAAGAAAAAGAAGCAAAATGTAAAGAGCAAAGGAAATTACCTCATGTTGAGCTTAATGCGATGTCTAAAACAACCTGCAAATAGAGAAAGAATTACAGAATTAAAAGGGGAAAGGAAAGAGGAAAAGAAAAAAATAAACGGAAGACAAGAAAGAAGAAAGAAAAAGCAGGGGAGAAGAGAAAGAAGAGGGAAGAAGAAGAGAAGAGAAGAGAAGGGGCGTCGGGAGGAGGAAGAAAAAAAAACAAGGGGGGAAAGAGGATGGGGGGAGGGGGGGCAAGGAAAAAGGAAGGCAGCTAGCTTGTGCCTTTCTGATGAGGTTTAGCCGTTTAGAGTCGCGGTAAATTTGGCACGTCACTAAATTTAGTTACGCGTCAAACTTGGCAATTTTGAAATGTCACTACTTATTCAAATTATATTTTTTTAAAAATTAAAAGTACGCGTAAAATTTAGTGACGTGTCAATCTGACAGGTCAATAATTAGTTAGGTGTGAAATTTGACACGTCACTAATTATTTAAATTTCAATATACAAAAATACATGTAAAATTTAATGACGTGCCAAAATCTACATGGCACTAAAAAGTTAGTGACCTGCCAAAAATTGCATTACTGTAGAGACGTCTCTAATGCTCCGTTTGTTTCGGCGTAAAATGATTTCTAAAAAATGATTTCGGCATTTTCCGGTGTTTGGTAGGGGCGAAAATAATAGTCAACCGGAAAATGATTTCTGTTTGACCAAAAATGCTTAGTAAATTTCAGAAAATGATTTACGCTTTTTAAAAGCGTAAATCATTTTCCGAAGACGCCAGACACAGTCGATCTATTTTAAACGGCACAGTCGACCTTCACGTTCAAGCAGCCGACCACCATCGAAATATTGCCGGTATCGGAATCCAACATCCGTTAATGTCGCCGGAATCTGGCGACGGAATCCGGCCACCTTCGCCGGAATCCGGTCAGCCAGATTCCGGCGACCAATCTGACCGGAATCCGGCCATCTGGCCGGATTCCGGCCAGACCGGCCGGTTTCCGGCCATCTGACCGGATCTGGCCAGAAAGGCCGGAATCCGGCCAGAGAGCCGGTTCCCGGCCGGCCCTGGCCAGGGAGGCCGGATCCCGGCCGGCCCTGGCCAGGGTGGCCGGATCCCGGCCGGCCCTGGCCAGGGAGGCCGGATCCCGGCCGGCCCTGCCAGGGAGGCCGGTTCCAGGCCGGCTCTGGCCAGGGAGGCCGGATCCCGGCCGGACCTGGCCAGGGAGGCCGGTTCCCGGCCGTCTGGCCGGACGGATCTGGCCAGATCCGGCCTCTCTGGCCAGACCCGGCCAGATGGCCGGAATCCGGCGAAACTGCCGGAATCCGGCCACTTTCGCCGGAATCCGGTTATCCCAGATTCCGACGAAACTGTCCGGATTCCGGCCTTTATCTCGAATTCTAGTTATGTTAGCCAGAATCAAGTGAAAATAATCAGAATCTAGTCGGTCAGTGACCGAATCTCGTCATCAATGATTTTTATATTATTTTACATTAATATTTTTATGTTGTGAATAAAAATTGATTTTTATAAGTTAATATGATTGAATAAAAATATAAAAAAATATTTGCGATTTTCCGTACGCGCCAAACACCGAAAAATGCTTTCGACGGAAAATGGTTTCCTGAAAAATGACTTCCCTGAAACCATTTTACGACGGAAACCATTTTACGTCGAAACAAACGGAGCATAAATGCAACTTTTTTTGTAGAGACATCAGACGTGGAGTTGGTATATATATATATATATTTTTTTTTTTCCAATCAAAAATAGTAAATGTTGTCAGTAACCTGGGTATCACATATCGGTAAGACTAAGACACGAATGCTGTCTAACAAGGTTTATGATGGAGAAGACAACTCATTGAAAACTCTAAAAAGTCGTGTTTAGTTGAAACAATGAAAAACATCCTAAATGACATAAAGGTTAAGGCACCTTTGGCAACCCCTTCCCTTCATGCTTCCGGTGATTTTGTTTTTGTTTTTGTTTTTTTTTTTTTAATTTTTTTTTTATTATTATGAAAGGTAGTAAAAAGTTATTGATGTGATATAAAGTATAAAAAAATTTACATGAAAAAGTGAAAAAATTGTATTGTAGTGGGTTTTTTTTTATTTAAATAATAATAAAAAATTGTTTATGTGATATAAAAAAAATTAAGAATATTTTGAAGTTAATGTTTTTTTTTTTGGGAGAAGTGAAAATAAAAAAAATAAAAAAAAAATTTGTATGAAAAATCTGATTTTTGACATCTACTCAGATAATCATTTTCTACAAAAGAGGAAAGGAAAACATCTATTGTTTGTTTGAGATTGCCTAATTCATTCTTCAGTGTGTTACATTAACACTTTAATGTGATAGAATTAACCCATCTTAAGGTCTCAAATTTACATACCAATTTTAGATCAGATTTTCATCTCTTAGTGTGACTGACAGATTGTTTATTTTTTAACTAGTCTCAATGTTCTTTATGTTCGGAGAGTTATGTTGCATGATATAGCATTCAGCTATGTTAGAATATAAGTTGTTTTCTTTTATATGATTTTTTTCCTTTATGATGTTGATGCAGGATAAAGCCTCGTATCCAGTGGAACATGCAAGTTCTTCACTGGCAACGTGCAAGTTCTCCAATTATGTGATTTAAACAAGATCAAGAAGCCAAAAGATATAGTTGGGACAAACATTTTTTTTGATTGGTTTAGTTGGATGTTGGTGGGAGAGGATTTTTTTTATAGTGCTAATAGTTTTGACATTTTAGAGTAATGCTGATAGCTTGATATTTATTATAAAATGTTGCCTTATTTCAAGCTTATGGGCTTTTGGTATATTTTTTTGTTCACTTTTAGTCTCACTTCCTGTACATGAAGATAAAGAAGACTTGGTGCATTCCTATTTATACTCTGTAAGGATTGGGGAACACGTTCTTGGAATCTAATGTTTATCCATGCTTTTCATGATTGGTTGATTCTTATTAATTTTCTGTATTTGAATTACCGAGGGGTGAAGGGCTGATCATATTGGAAGTTGAATTGCCTTACGTTCCTAATTAATTGGGGCTGGTGACATGGATGTTTATATGCCTCCCAGCCCTTTCTAGGGTCATATTGCCATTTACTCTCTGAAGACTATATCTTTTGTTATATCTTCTCCCGACATCATCTTTTTGGTCTCCTTTTTGCCCAATTTACTCCAACTTCCGTCGATTTTAAGATTTTCTAAATTTTAGATTGTAAGATCTGTAGTTGAACTTCTTTTATGCATCCTGTATGCAGTAGGCATATCCTCTATCTAATAAAATTGTTACTCAACATTAAGTCGTGGCCAATTTAACTTGACAGTAACATTTCCACCAACTTCCATCTGCTAAGCATTCATTTTGGCCAAAAAATTCCGACTTTTGTATACTGATTTTCTTGTTAGACTTTGTTACCTTAGATTTTAAATCTTTCTCGAGGCTTTTTCTTTTTCTCTTCAATTCTCTGCAATTAGGAGCAAAAGAGACTCAATGGTTTTAGCTCAGAAATTCTCCAAATGGAAGAATAAAAGAATGACAAAAATATACCTTTTGAAACCTTAGTCATCTTTTTCCAGAATAAAATGATTTAATAAGCCTCTCAAGGCCTTTTATAGTGTCTTGGGCTGTACGTGCTTATTCTTCATACCAGAATCTCACACTGTCTTTACCAAAAGTGATAAAATTTCATTGCTTTCTATATTAGCCCTTGAAAATTATCACTTGATCAGTGATAAGACATCGTTGACAAACCCCAAGGTCTAACCAACCTTTTATTTACGGGAGAAGGCAGAAAATCATACAAGAGTTAATTCTAGATCTAACACCAAACAAAATGCCTAAGACAACATCGGTAATACAAAAAATCCAAGCATTCTTTTCCCTTCCTCATGGATGAGCGGATTGTGGATCAACTTCGAGTTGCGCAAAAGAATGCGGTTGTATTGGATTCCCATGTTTGAATGCTACTTGAACGGTTCGTAAATGTTATACAACCGATCACAATCATATTTGATTCCTTCAATGTGAGATCTGTCCACCGACACATGCAGACGAATATTAGTAAGAAATTCTCTTTATAAGGGGCCCTTCTTTGATTATTAAGGTGGAAACAGTGTTTAAAAGTTTTTATATATATATATATATATGGTTAATATTGTACTTAAGACATGTACTTAAAATCATAACATACCACCATGATCTGCACCAATGTCCACATAGGCCCACTCTATTGATATTGACTAGCTCGATGATTGCAATTTTTATCAGTATTCAACGACTTAAAACTATATATACTTATGCATAACTATTACCAAAACATTTTAATCCAGCGTATATGTTGTTCTCTCCGTAACTCGACCACAAAGTGATCAACAACCATTCGATCTGATACTCAACGAACTGCGTCTAAATCCATATTCTATATGGAACTCAACTTTGATACTAAATGATACAAAATTTAAATAGAATTCACTCTTAATTAAAAACTGCTTGCAATGAAAAAGTATCAATAACTTATATATAGATAATTAAGTAGCTTTCACTTAAACTATGTAAAACAATTAAGATCGTAAACTTACGTATGTTTGATTGCAAGGAAAACATTGGAAAATTTGGAAAAAAATATATATAGTACTAGTGATCATGTGAATTCAACGACACGCATGTTTGAGGGCATACTTAGGTAACACATTTTTTTTATTATATTTGAAATATATGTTTGGATTGTTTTGCTAAATTTAAATTCTACTCAAGTTTTATTTAAAATTTTTACTCAAATTTTTTAAACCATCCAAATATAATTTCAAAAAATAATTTTTTTTTTATATTCACTATTTTAAATATAATAAAATATAATATAAAAAACTCGCGCTACCAAACGGGTGTCTTAAGATACTTTATTTTGTCAAACAAAATGTCGTTGTGGCCAAAGATAAAGCACGCGCTAGCTTTATGGCTGCGTTTAACGTTTCCACATAATACAGACTTAAAAAGGGATATACTTGAGCGGAGTGATGACTACAAGGACAAACCTATATATATATATTACACATATGCACTTATGGCTTTAATTTTTTGTTTTTTCAATTAATTAAGGAAAGGGTTACAAAGGAGGATAGACTGAGGTAGCAGGGGTCGGTAGGGGCCATGACCCCCCCTCAATTACAAAAAAAAAAAAGAAAAAAAAAATGCTCTACTAGTTCGTACCAATAAATTTTTTTGGTTCCTACTCATAAAAGTTTATGACTCCGTTCTACTTTAACTCTCACTCCTATCCGAAAAGAAGAGAGAGTGAACGATCCCATAAACGAAATAGGGATGAGCTCCCCGGCTCAACTACAATCTCAAAACGAAATACAACAGTGCCAAAATATAAACAAAAGTTAAGAAAAATTAGTCAAATAAGCGACTTGATATTCTTAAAAGGCTTCACGAAACGGTTATGTATACAAAAATAAAATGGGTACAAATTAAGAGGAATCTATTTGAATCCCCTTATAACTACGAGTAAAATTTCAGCTGCTTAATTCATAGCTCACAGGCTCATCAAAATGAAGAAAAAGAAGAGAAGAAAAGAGGAGAGAGGGGAGCGAGGGTGGAAAAGAAAGAGAAGCGTGGGATATATTATAAAAAGTTTTCTACAAAAAGTTCTTTTGGTTGTTTTATTAGCCAGGTACATTTCCACATTTGGATTGCATGTGGATTTTTTTTTTTTTAAATAGTAATAATTGATGGGATATAAAGTAAAAATACGTTTTCTTTTCTTTTCTTTTTTTTTTATAAAGAAATGAAAAAAAAAGTTGTTAAAAAGTAATTGATGTGATCTAAAAAAGTGAAAAAAAAAAAATTGATATGATATAAAAAGTATAATGTTTTTAGAATTGATTTTTTCAAGAAAAAAAAAATAAAGTGGTTTGCCAAACATAGCCCACACATTGCTGATGAATAAAAGATCTTCCTATGGTATACTAGTTAATTCTCGACGATGAATCAATTTGATAGCTCAGATATTGTTATTCATGATATTGCTCCAATTCGATATCGTTGAGATGCAATTCATCCCATTGAATATTGAATTTACAAGCGAAAGATTTCTCAGCTCTATGGGATGAAATCCCGTGTTATTGCGAATTAATTAAAAATGAAACGATGAGATTATGGAAGTAAATATTCTCGCATTTATTGCTATTGCACTGTTCATTCTAGTTCATTTATTGCGAATTAATTAAAAATGAAATGATGAGATTATGGAAGTAAATATTCTCGCATTTATTGCTATTGCTACCAGTATCAGGATCCATCTAAGGGTCTGAATAGTCCTGATATTCTTCCTCTTCATAACCTGATTTAGCACATTGTTAGTTCGTGATTGGCCTTATTCTGTGTTTGGACAAAATCACTTGTTTGTAAAGATGCTTTTTAATAGGGATTTCACTATTCAGAAGTGTTTCAGAAGATTCTGCAATGATTTCAAGTCAGAAGATTTTGGTTCCCTGTCAGCCGTCCGGACGACGTGTCATCCCGTCCGAATGCCCATCTGTCTACTGTTCCATCCATCTGGACGACGTGTCATACCGTCTGGACGCCCGACAGACCAAGCATCATCCGTCCGGACGTCTCAGCAGCCCGTCCGGACGCCTCTTAGTGATCGATCAGCTTCAAATTCTTTCCAAGTTCAATTTAAGGGAAGATTGCTTCAACCGTCCGAATGACGTGAATTCCCATCCGGACGCGCTCATACATAAGGCAAGAATCGCTATTCAAATATCACCGTCCAGACGTCAATCAGCCTTGGTCCGAACGCGTGTTCAACAGTTAAGGAAATTGCGGATTCGACTTCAACCGTTCGGACGACTGCCTATCATGGTCCAGACTCAGGCATAGTAGATATGGAAATTGCGTGTTGAAGATTAGCCGTCTGGACGTTCATCCCCCATGGTCCGGACGCGTGAAGCCTTATATGGAAATTACTAGCGGACGTGCGACCGTCCGGACGACTGTGCCTTACCATCCGGACGCGACTCTTAAATAGGAAAGATTCCTCAGCTAAATTTTTGAAAAAATTTGTCGTACAATTGTCCATCCGGACGAAACATGTCCACCGTCCGGACGGCGTCCGCATATATTAGTGCAGTCGCCCATTTGAACCTCAGCCTATAAATAGAGGCCCCTGGGCATTGAGAACTGCAAGAATTCGGTATTGAATTCCACTAGTGCTCAGAGAAGTTATTTTGAGAGATTGTCGAGCTGATTAGTTTCCTCTGAAGCCATTGCAAGTGTGCTGTTACTGTGCTACAACTGAAGTCTATCTTAGGGGTCGGTCCTATGGTAAAAGATTCCATTGAAGACCCCTTCAGGTAGGAGACCTAGTTGGGAAGCGTTCGTGTTGGGTTACACATTAGAGAGCAAGGTACGACCACTGCATCAAGAGTATGTGAGTGTTACTGCTTTGTATCTAGCTTTGTCTTCTGAATAATGGATATCCTGGGTTTGGTTGCCTCGGAGTGGTTTTTCTCATCTTGAGTTTCCACTTTGTTAACAAAAATTCTTCTATTGTTTATTTTCCGCATTGTTTATTTTTGTTAACACTTTGTGCACAAACTTGTTATTTATTTTAGAAGTCAATTTCATTTTTCAATTGGTATCAGAGCTTGGTACACTCTGAGAAGATTAATTTCTTGAGTGTCATTTATTTTTTACTTCTATTTTTTTTATAATGTCTCAAACTCTTAATACTGTTCCTACCTTTGATGGTACGAATTACGGCTATTGGAAGGCACGTATGCGGTTCTTTCTGAAATCTATTGACTGTTGGAGTATTGTTGAAACTGGTTGGATTAAACCAGAGGATACAAAACTAAAACTAGTCCCGCAGAAAGCCGCTCGTCTTTCAACTGAAAAAGCCCTCCATGCTCTGTGCCAAGCACTTTCTCCATTTGAATTTGCAAAAATTTCAAACTACAAATCAGCCTAAGAAGCATGGCAAATTTTGGAAACAACACATGAAGGAACGAAACTTGTAAAATCTGACAAACTTCAAATGTTGATTTTGAAATTTGAAGAAATTAAGATGTTGGAAGATGAGACGTTTGGAGAGTTTTACTCCAAGATGAGTGACCTGAGAAACTCCATGGTGAGTCTAGGGAAGCCTATCTCAGGTGTAAAACTCATCTGAAAAATTCTCAGATCTTTGCCCGAGCGTTTTAGGATCAAGGTAACGACAATTGAGGAAAGCAAGGATCTTAAGGAGATGAAGATTGAAGAGTTGGTGGGATCTCTTCAAACATATGAGCTGTCTCTGCCCCCGGTCAAGAAGTTGAAGACCATTGCCCTAAAGGCTTCCAAGAAGAAGGTAGAAGCCTCATCTGAAGATGACTTTGAGGATGAAGAGAAAGCTGTGGCTATGTTAGCCAAAAATTTCAGAAGACTGATGAAAGATGATCGGTTCAAAAAGAAGTTTTCTGAAAAAGTAAAGAAACCTCCCAGAGAAGCTGAACCTGAGGAAGAAGAGAAGAAGGATCCCAAAGGACCCTGATGTTTTGAATGCTCAGGCTTTGGGCATATCCAGGCCGATTGCGGGAATCTTAAGAAGGGCAAAAGGAAGGCTTACAATGTGACTCTCAGTGATGAGTCAGAAGAAAAAGCTCTAGAGTCAGAGAAATTTCTAGCCTTTGTGGCTCCGCTCATCGAAGAAGAGGACTCTTATTACTCAGAGCATAGTGATAATGGGGAAGAGGTCAAGGAGGCCTACAAGACACTCTACATAGAGTATGAGAAGCTGAGGGAAGGTCGTAAGCAGCACCTCTATGATCTGAACAATTTACAGACTGAGAAGAGTTCATTGCTGCTCAGGATACAAGAACTTGAGGAAAAGCTACTAGAGACGCAACTCCAGCTTGAGAGAGTCACTGATGAGAAGTTGACTCGTATGCTGTCAATTCAGAAGAGCCCAACTGACAAGACCGGTCTCGGATATGTAGCTTCCTCTTATGATGCTCCCTCTACTTTAAAGACTGTATTTGTGAAACCTGCAGTCCCAGAGCCTGCTCCCACTACTGAAGATAAAGAGAAGGACAAGCTCAATGATGATGTTCCAGGCACCCAGAAGCCTCATTCCATCAGAAGAGCCCCCATATGCCATCACTGTGGCCTAAGTGGGCATGTTCGTCCTCAGTGCTCCCTCCTGAAAGCTCAGAAAGCCAAGGCCAAGAAAGAAGTACCTCAGCAGGCTAATAATGGCACTAGATTTGCAGCCCAGCATCAGACTCCATGGCATCAGGCACCTTACCAAGCACCATGGGGACAAGCACCGAGGCATCAATATCAAGCACCTTGGTCTCATGCTCTTAGGGTTCAGGCATCTCAGCATCAGCGGCCTCAGCAGCGATTTGTACCAGCCAATCACAGTGGCAACTTCAAGAACAAATCCAGGCAATTTAGAAGGCCTCAGAAGGTGGAAGAAGGTCAATACCACAGTGAACCACCTATCTGGATGCAGAGCATGATGGAGTGGATGATGCAGTCCTACCAGCAATCACCCACAGGAAGGCAGGCTTGAGTTAAAAAGGACAGTCACCCCATGAGGGGAAACAGACGCACTTAGCAGGATCAGGTGCTTATGCCTAGGATTTGGTTCCTAATCCTATGGCATCAGGTTTGATTGCATATCTTACTTGTTACATCTTGTATGCAATCTAGGAACCATTGTTTTTGCTTTGCCCTTTATTTCTCTTGAGAGAATTTTGCAGGTATTTGTTGGGGAAGACAAAAAAAGTAGGTTGAGCGACTTTTTTTCTGTATTGGCATCGTTGAGCATTCATAGGTTTGATCTTGCCTTGCATATGATGTCCTTTCCATATTGCATTTTCTTATTAAATAAAAAAAAAATGGGGAGAATTTGCAGGATCTTTATTTTCTCTTGGCATGTTAGATATCGTATGTGTTTTCTCCTGATATCTCAATTCGGTGTGCATTAATCTACTCTGCTTAGATATAATTGAGAGTTTATGACTATATCTGCCAAGTGTTTTCCTGTTTATGCAAAAGTAGGATAGCTTCTTTCCTCATGCGATGAAAATGTACACTATCCAAGACTCCCCTAAAGGTACATCTTTCCTTCTCTGACTCTCTGTTTCTAGAGATCTTGGATAAGAGAAGAAGTCTTTGAAAAGATGGTCAAATTGACCACATGCTAGTTGAACCTAGAACCTAAAAACTCTGGCATTCCCTCTAGATTGCAGCTTCATAAGAATCAAGCAGTACAATCTGTGAATTTTGTGCTTTAAATTCTATAATTATTGCTCATGTTCTGAAATTGCTATATGCCTTGCCCTTTACGAGCAAGTAAAAATTTACTTTGTCCTTCATGGTACAAGTAAAGTAATTAGGTGTTGCATCCCAGGGGCAGTGTATCAGATGAGGGTGGCTAGGCCCTAGTAAGTTATAAGGTTTGACTTTTGACTAATTTCATTGATTTTCTCTCTTGTCTAGGAAATCTGGTTGCTCTCTGTCATGTCAACGAAAGTCATACCTTGTGGGTTTTTGTCTTCACACACACACGCATTGCATGAGTTGAGTTGACTGTTTGAATTTTGTATGTTCAGGAACAGATTTGTGCTGATTGAACTCTCAACTCTCTTATATATCTCTGTTTAGTTTTGAGATGTTCTCTGATTGTGTTATCAGTGGATTATACATGCGTGTTCTAAAACTGACTTGAGAAAAATTTGATTTTTGTAAATTTTCCTCAGTTTTCTGATGTTTCAGTGTGGAGTGTCCGGACAATCTTTCCTTGGTGTCCGGACGGGGATGGAGCTTAGTCATCCAGACAGGACCTGTTGATGTCCGGACGTGCCCTGCCAGCATCGGGCGGACGGTTAGATTAATCATCCGGACGCGCGTGACCAGTCTGCTCATTTCTGAGGCAGCGCGCGTCCGGACGGCATTAATACACTGTCCGGACAGAGACCCCACAGAGGCTATATATACCCCTGATTGCCTCATACTCCAACCTACCACACCACAATCTCCTTTTTGGCATCTTGTGCATAATTTCCAGTGAGCTTTTGGATTTTTATTGCCTTCTCTTGTCTTTTTGTGCATTATTTCACATTCCAGGTATTCTTTTTAACCTTTTTCTCTTCAATTTTTTTTTAAATTGTTAGAATGTTGGTTTCTTTAGGAATGTTTTGTGTTGATGAGAAGCTTATTTCTGCCATATTGGGATTATTTGTGATGATGTTTTTAGGACTAAATTGTGATATTTTCTATCTTTATTTTTGCAAAAGTCCTTTGTACTGCTGTTATTCTGCCCAATTTTTATCATGACCTAACAAGCATATTTTTGGACTATTTTTTGGCAAAATCTTGTTGGTCTTTTTGTGCAGAATCATGTCTGCAGTCAGTTCCCAGCGCAGGGTCCGCCAGAGGACAGGGGAAGAGAGGAGCGTACTCCAAGCCCAAATCATGGACCGCACAGTCATTGTTGAGCGCAATGTGGTTCGATCTGACATCATGGTGCCTCCGCTGGATAGTATTTATGAAACTATCCAGACTTACCATTGGGGATATGTCTACACCTGTGCCTGTATTGTCCTCACCAGGCTTGTCAGACTCTTCTATGCAAACTTAGAGGTGGCACAGGACGATGATCGTGGGATGGTACTTCAGTCCACTGTTGACGGACATATCATCACTGTTGATCCCCAGATCATCAGTCACTTCATCGGGGTACCAGTCCTTGAGTTGCCCAGCAGTCCTTATAATGAGGTGGTGCTACTTCCCTCTTTGGACGATCTCCGAGAGTTCTTTCATGCTGTTTCACAAGATGAGGAACGCCCCACCACCATCAGGATCGGCGCATTGTCTCCCTCTCATCGCTTGCTGGCCAAAATAGTTCAGCACAACCTATGGCCAGTTGTCAGGTGCAGTGACCTAATTTGAAGAAGGCCCAGTTCGTTTATGCCATCCACCTCCGCTTGCCTTTTTGCTTGTGCAAGCATATTCTGAGTGTTATGCTGGAGGCCCATGATGAGAGCAATACAGGTCTCCCCTTTGGCTTCCTACTCACTCAGATCATTCTTCAGTCTGGAATCAATACCATTGGAGAACCTAAGATGAAGATTCAGCAGCCCATCAACAAGCAGACTTTATTGAAGTCCAATGCACAGCTGCGGAGGTATGACTCCGATGATGAGGAGCCCATACCAACTGCCATGCCTGTTGCTTTTCCGAACATGGGTTCATCCTCTCAGACCGCCCTGCAATCTGAGCCAGAGATCAACTTTTCTCGGATTATGGAGGCACTGACTGCCATCTATGGAGGGATGAACACAATGCAGCAGTCCATCTCCTCTATGCAGCTGGAAGTGCACTCCATCAACAAGCGGGTGGAGCGGAATCAGCTGGACCTTAAGGAGCACCTCAAGTTCCATCATCCGGAAAGCAGTGACGATGAGGATGCCGCTCCTAGGACTGCGCGGAGGATATTTGAGCTTTATTTTGTGTTTTGTTGTTGTTTTTATTTTAAAACATTTAGCTCTTATTTTATTACTTTGGCTTAAATTTTTGGACATATATTACTTTGTTTACCCGGGTCCTTCTGAGATCGTTAGGGGGAGTAATCTTTATTACAGATGATTTTTATTTACTCTGTTTTACCCTTTGTCCCTTTGTGACAAAAATGAGGAGTAATTTTTATTTTTGGACAGGGAATGTATTTCCAAACCGGTCCAGTGATTTTTGTCCCAGAATGGCCAAAGGGGGAGTTTGTTAGTTTGTGATTGGCCTCATTCTGTGTTTGGACAAAATCACTTGTTTGTAAAGGTGCTTTTTAACAGGGATTTCACTATTTAGAAGTGTTTCAGAAGATTCTGCACTGATTTCAAGTCAGAAGATTTCGGTTCCCTGTCAGCCATCCGGACGACGTGTCATCCCGTTCGGACGCCCATCCGTCCACTGTTCCATCTGTCCGGACAATGTGTCATACCATCCGGATGCCCGATAGACCAAGCATCATCCGTCCGACGACATGCATTTCCGTCCTGACGTTCACTGTTTCAAGAAGCTACCGTTCCAGCTTGCATCCGTCCGGACGTCTTAACAGCCCGTTCGGACACCTCTCAGTGATCGATTAGCTTTAGATTCTTTCCAAGTTCAATTTAAGGGAAGATTGCTTCAACCGTCCAGACGACGTGGATTCCCGTTCAGACGCGCTCATACATAAGGCAAGAATCGCAATTCAAATATCACCGTCCAGACGTCAGTCATCCTTGGTCCAGACGCGCGTTCAACAGTTAAGGAAATTGCAGATTCGACTTCAACCGTCTGGACGACTGCCTATCATGGTCCCGAAGCGCGCATAGCAGATATGGAAATTACGTGTTGAAGATTAGCCGTCTGGACGTTCATCCCCAATGGCCCGGACACGCGAAGCCTTATATCGAAATTACTTGCAGCGGACGTGCGACCGTCCGGACGATTGTGCCTTACCGTCCGGTCGCGGCTCTTAAACAGGAAAGATATCTCAACGAAATTTTCAGAAAAATCTGTCGCCCAGTTGTCAGTCCAGATGGCCCATGTCCACCGTCCGTACGGCGTCCGTATATATTAGTGCAGTAGCCCATTTGAACCTCAGCCTATAAATAGAGGCCCCTGGGCATTGAGAACTGCAAGAATTCGGTATTGAATTCCACTAGTGCTCAGAGAAGTTATTTTGAGAGATTGTTGAGCTGATTAGTTTCATCTGAAGCCATTGCAAGTGTGCTGTTGCTATGCTACAGCGAAGTCTATCTTAGGGGTTGACCCTAAGGTTAAGGATTCCATTGAAGACCCCTTCAGGTAGGAGACCTGGTTGGGAAGCGTTTGTGTTGGGTTACACGTTAGAGAGCAAGGTACGACCACTACATCAGGGGTATGTGAGTGTTACTTCTTTGTATTTAGCTTTGTCTTCTGAATAGTGGATATCCTGGGTTTGGCTGTCCCGGAATGGTTTTTCTCATCTTGAGTTTCCACTTCGTTAACAAAAATTCTTGTGTTGTTTATTTTCCGCATTGTTTATTTTTGTTAACACTTTGTGCACACACTTGCTATTTATTTTAGAAGTCAATTTCATTTTTCATACATAATATAGAGAGAAGACAACAACACAAAATACTAAAGTGAGTCCGCTGTTTCCCATAATAATATGAGTGCTGATTTATTTAATAAAGGCAAACATAATGCAATGGCTTTATAATCACATGTATACGCAATATATAATCTATGGTCGCGAATCATAGACATAAATTGAATATAAACATAGTCATAAAGTAATGATAGTTTTGAGTTTTAAGTATTTCCCTTATTCCACTCATGAGTTGGCCTTGGCACGGTTAGCATCTTATTTCAAGCATGGCTTCCTCACTTTAACTTCTAATTATATTCTTTAGGAGCCTAGGCTTCTGGAAATCTGGGTCTTCCCTGGTGACCTGGTACACCAGTTTTTGCATTTATTATTCTCTTTTTCAGTACTTCTACATTCACTGCACCTAGGCAACCAGTGGATCTAGATCCACAGTTTGTTATTAAACAGATTATTAGAACAATAAAAACACGCAAAGTCATATACGCAAACAAATAAATAAAGCAGTAAAGAAAATATTATAGGAAAAGTCAACCAGCTTTGTCCTCAATAAGTATAGAGATGCTTACAATTCTGCTCCAAATATTTTTCCCCTAAAACTGCATAGTTACAATCATGTAATAATGATAGATTAATAAAAGCACTATGAAAATATTTATTATTATTACTACACCTATTTTTCCAGAAATTGCAACGGCTACAGATTTAAATATAATAAATATAACTTTACACTTATTTATCCCATACAAATATTTTATCTAAGAAGATGGGTGGCATAAAATACAAATCGTACATAATATTGACAACATCTATTACTACTAAAAATAGTTAGACAGCGTAACGACGTGACTAAAGTTACCCTTTTTCATTAAACCTACCTTCCTCTAAAAATACCTTTTTGACATATATATATAGCATATAGACAAGAATACAAGTTTCATCTAATAAAGCACACACACATATATGCATTCGCATTTTTATTTCTTCCATTGGAAAATACACCATAGTCAGAACACACATGCTGGAATTAAATCACAAGCACTCTTCATTCATTTTTCTCTTCATCCACAATCCCTTACTCTCCAAATTTACTCAGTCACTCTTCACTTTAATTTAACAACACATATACATGCATTCCTTATAGTACACATACACATCTAACCCTCTAAGTTACCTCAAAATCACACACACAATTCCATATTTCAGCATCACATTCCTACAGACTCTTCTTTACTCCAAAACACATTTACTCTTCAGTTATTAGGATAAGAACTGATTTTATTTTTTTATACTTAGTTATTAAACATTCTCAATCATCATAAAACACCCCATTTACCAGGTAGAAGCTTTGGTAATAATCTGGGAAAGCTCCTCTATTCAAAGAAAACAAACAAGGTTACTATCATATATACACATAAATTTTCATGGCTATAACTTTCTCATTAGAAGAAGAGAAACAAACCATAATTTTAAAGAAACAAACATTGAATTCTAGAGAGTAAAAAAGGAGATTTACTTACTGAAATTCGTACTCAACAAGTTAGAGAAGAGGGAGAAATCTGGTTCCAAAATAGGGTATTCAAATGAGTTGGAAGTTACGGGTTTTTGAGCTAGAAATAGGGAAAGATTTCAGATATTGTTTTTTAGTGTTTTGTTGAGAAATGAGAGGTGGTTTAAGGCTTCATTGCTGATCTCTAAGTGATGGTTTCATAGGAAAAATAGAGAGTTTTTCCTATTGAAGTTTCAGAAACAAAACAGTGAGGGAAGGGGAAGCTTACGTTAGAGATATGGAGAGAGAGCTTGCTGAATTTTAGTGATAATTTTGATGACCCATGCATGCTATATATAATAATCCTGAATGGCTAAGATCAAACCAACAATGAGGCACTTCAATGGTTGGATTGAAGCCATATAATCTCTCAAAATCGTAGCCCAAATCCTCTAGAACACTATTCCACATCTTAGGCAATAATCACTTGATATCTACAAAAATCTAGTTAGCATTGAACCAAATGAGGCTAACTAGACTAACTAGATGAGGCTATGATCATCTGGGACCAAAAGCATGGTGTGGGTTTAAATTTTAAGGGAAATTAAATCGACATTAGTAGCTTTCACGTAAACTGCATCGTACTGGATAATAAAGTCTCTCGATCGACATTGACCCAGAATCGCTCAATCGACTATAAAGTCGCTCGATCGATCCCATTTACCCACAAATATTATTTCGCTCGACCGATTTAATATTCGATCGATCGACTTCACCCCAAAGTCACTCAATTGACTTAGGTTAGTAATTCCTTTACTAATCCGATTTCTATACACATATCTATCTAAAAACAACTCTATTCAAACTAACAATAATAATAATTAAGCCTTATACCTATGTATGCATATGCACATATTTATTTATGCACTATTGTCCTAAGCATGATATATTCTGGGTATTACAATTTCTATCCACCGGTTCATAATTTATAGAAAAAGTTAAGAAGGCCCGAGACATCATAGCATTGGTGATCGAAGGAGCTCCGGGCTATATCTCACAAGAAGTTCCCGAGATAATGTGACCAATGTTAGAAGAATTTCAAGACATCATGCCTGAAGAGATGCCTGAAGAACTGCTTCCCATGAGAGATATCGAGCAATATATTGACTTAGTGTTGGGAGCAAGTCTCTCGAACTTGTCACATTATCGAATGAGCCCAAAGGAGAATGTTATTTTGCAAGAGCAGGTAGAGGGGTTAATTCGGAAGGGACACTTGCGAGAGAGTATGAGTCCATGAGCAGTATCGGCCCTACTTGTACTGAAGAAAGATGGAAGTTGGCGAATGTGCGTGGATATCCAGGCAATAAACTGGTCAAGTATCGGTTTCCTATTCCCTGAATAAATGGTATGTTTGATATGCTATTTGGGGCTAAGATCTTTTTGAAGATTGACTTGAGGAGTGGATATCACCAAATCCGTATACGACTAGGAGATGAATGGAAAACTGTGTTCAAGACTAAAGAGGGGCTTTTACGAGTGGATGGTGATGCCTTTCGGTCTTTCAAATTCACCAAGCACTTTTATGTGACTCATGAATCAGGTATTGAAACCTTTTATCAGAAAATTTGTCATTATCTATTTTGATGATATTCTTATCTATAGTCGCAACCCGGTAAATCACATGGATCACGTGAAGAATGTAATGCCCCGTCTTTTACAAAAAAAGTGACATTACGACATCATCAGAGATTAGATCTGGTAGCGGAATATGTATATATATAACTTAGGAACCAATAGCATATCAAAGCTAATTGAAATACCTCTAGCCATTTATTAAAAAAAAATCATCTAATTACTCTATGCTAATTACATCAAGACATGTGTCATAGATGACACTAAAAGCATACATGGAAAACCTACTTTTTGTAAACCTTTCTCTAAACATGTTACGTACAAAAGCACATGAACACCAATAATTCAAATCCAATATACAAATATTGACTTCAAATCCTTAAACCTAGCATAATCCATTTCATCATCTTCAAAACCTACACCAATAAATATGTGATTGCGGATACGCCTTCCTCATTCATCCTAAACCTTGGAACGCTAGTGAAGCCTTGCACACCCATTGTGAGTCTTGACTCGCCAGCTTTGTAAATAATCAATTTAGTCATAATAGTAACATATGCAGTTTCATTCACACGCATATAATTAAATAAATTTGAAACCACAATATTATGGAAACCAACATAACACTCAGAAAGTATGTTAATACTTATTGTCTTTTGATACAATCCGCAGTTCATCATCTGCAATTAAATACATATATACCAGAGACGATATATTTATCAGTTTCTTTTTCTAATCATAAGAGACTGTACTTACAAACATGAGTTTGTAAATCAATAGCCAATCAAACATTTAAAATCATCACAGAAATATTAACATAATCCTAAAACATAGATCATAGCCAAATCAGTGAAATGACTTTGAAAATCAGTTTAAACCTATATGCTAGGTACAACTAAAACTCATTGAATTCACAATAGAGTTTTACAACCCAAAATAGATACGTCATTAAACAGACAATATTAAGGCAGGTACTAACTAAACTAGGGAAGTCATTGTTCATAGTTATTTTAATTGGAACAATGAGATACCAAAATAGTTTTAATTCAATATATGATTTATTTTACCAATAATCAGTCAAGAATCATACAACTTCAATCGTTAATAAAAATAATGTTTATAACACTTTTTAAGATACACTGGCAGCATATCAGTGTATAAATAATTCATTTGATGTACTTTTATAAAATTTGTTAGAATCATAGCATTAGCGTAGCTAATGCTTTAGAAATGTTTTTCTAAAACTTTGGGCAGCATAACGATGCTTTTATAAAATATTTTATTTTTGTTCGGGCATTACAACGGCGTGTTTTTATAAAATATTCATTTTGACTTGAACATTATACCGGCGTATTTTATAAATTAAATACGCAATTTGAAAAAAAAATGTTAAACATAATACCGAACATTAAAATACTTTATAACTTATAATAAAAAAAGCTATAAAAAGTATGAAATCAAGACTTACCAAAATATCTCAAGTGAGATATTTTTGTGGAAATACCCATTCATTACTAAGATCGGCCGAGAGAGAGGGGTTATGTTTTCCTTTTCTTTGAGTTGAGCCGTGAGTGAGAGATTGAGAAAAGAGAGAGAAAGTTTCTTCTTTCTTATTTTTCTGTTTTTGCCGAGAGGACACGAAGAGTTTTCTTCCTTTCTTTTTCTGTTTCTTTTCTTACAAACCCATTACTGGGCCGATAAGGTGAGAGACTCAAATAGCTATTTACGGGTTTCTAGAATTTGAGAAGGATAGAAGAAACAAGCTTACATCTTTCTTTTCTTTTTCTTTGCTACTGTGAGATCGGCTAGAAAGAGAGCAGAGAAGAAGAGAGCATTTTCTGTTTTCTGTTGCTATGAACCGAGAGATTGAGAGAGGTATATATATATATATATATATATATATATATCGTGCAGATTCACTGCAAGAGAGAAACAAAGTGGGTAGGAGAAGAAGAGAAGAGAAGAGAGTTCTTCTTTTGGTTTGACCGAGTGGGTTTCAAGAAGGCGAAGATTTCTTCTTCTTCTTGTTTTTACTACTGTACCAAAGAGGAATAGAGAGAATTCTTTTTGAAATCAATAGAGAAATAGAGAGAATTGAGAGAAGAGAAGAGCTTGTGCATAAACCAAATGAAGGGAAGCCTTCCTTATATAGAGATGTTGAACGGCTGAGATCATCAAGAGTGAATTCTGATCCAACGACTGGGGATGCATACTTGGGCAGTAAGCTGATGAGTGTTGCACTGAAGGGGATGAGTCATTAGAGGAATGATGACATGAAAAATATTAGGGATAGCTGGTGTGTGAATCTACTCTCTACAGAACTATGGCGATCGATTGGCAGGAACTGGCGATCAAGCACTGTGTCGATCGAACGTCGGCTTGTGAGGGTCGATCGTTAGGTTGATCGATAGCAACTGATGGGTATTGGTCGACTTGTGGATCGAGCGTTTATTTGTGGGGATCGATCGACCTCGCTGGTGTTTCTATTCTGCTGTATTTTATCGCTTATGGTTTATTAAACCCATCTAGTGAAATAGATCTATAAATACATCTCAAATGAATATTCAATCTTATAAATATTCATATCAAATACTGATGAATAAATATTCATATTATTTTATTACTATTATTGGTCTTAAATTCTATTTTAAGACGTTATAGTTTATGTCTTAAAATCTGGGGCATTACAAGGAAATTGTTGGAGGTCCTTCGTGAAAATAAGTTGTTTATCAACTTAAAAAAGTGTAGTTTCATGATGGATCAATTATTCTTCCTCGGATTTGTAGTTAGTGCCGATGGAATCTGAGTGGATGAAGAGAAGGTGAAAGCCATCCGAGAATGGCCTACACCCAAGTCAGTGGGAATAGTAAGAAGTTTCCACGAGTTAGCAACTTTCTATAGAAAGTTCGTTTGGAATTTTAGCAGTATTGTAGCATCAATCAACAAGTGTATAAAGAAAGAAAATTGAACTAGGGTGACGAAGTCAAGAGAAGTTTCTAAATCATCAAAGAAAAACTATGCATGGCACCTGTACTTGCTTTACCTGACTTTAACAAGCTATTTGAAGTTGAGTGTGATGCATCAATCGTTGGGATAAGATCTGTGTTATCTCAAGAAGGGGAGCTTGTAGAATTTTTTAATGAAAAGCTCGGAAAAGCAAGATGGAAGTTGTCAACATATGAGTTGGAGCTTTATGTTGTATTAAGAGCCCTCAAGGTGTTGGAGCACTACCTAATCCAATGAGAGTTTGTCCTCTATACTGACCATCAAGCATTAAAGTTCATCAATAGTCAAAACAATCTAAGTCGGATGCATGCTCAGTGGGTTTCTTACATCCAACGGTTCACTTCTTCTCTCGAGCATAAATTGGGAAAATCGTGTAGCTAACGCTTTGAGTCGCCGAGCTACCTTGTTGATCACCATGAAAGCTGAAGTAACTGGATTTGAGTGCCTAAAGGAGTTATATGAGGAAGATGAAGATTTTGGTGAAACCTGGAATCGTTGCAAGGCACAGCAACCAATTTTTGAGATATTCAGGAAGGGTATTTATTTTGTGGGAATTGGCTGTGCATTCTGAGGAGTTCCTTATAGGAACAAATAATCTGAAAATTACATGTTGGAGGCTTGGGTGGTCATTTCAGAAGAGACAAAACTATTGCTTTGGTAGAGGAGCAGTATTACTAGCTGCAATTGAAGAAAGAAGCAGGCAATTTTGTCTGACGATGCTAGACTTGTCAGGTCGCCAAGGGGCAAACCCGAAATACGGGATTATACATGCCTCTACCAATACTGGAAGCATCGTGGAAAGATGTATTTATGGATTTTGTATTAGGTCTCCCGAGAACCCAATGAGGAGCAGATTCTATAATGGTTATTGAAAATTAATGACGACTTCTAATTTATCAAATGTGTGCAATAGTGTGCAACAAAATATCACAATGCGGAAATTAAAGAGACATATATTTTGTTGACAAAGTAGAAACTTAATTAAGAGAAAAACCACTCCGGGGCAGCCAAACCCAGAATATCTACTATTTAGAAGACAAAGTTAGTACATAGACAATAACACTCAGATACCCGATGCAGCGATCGTATCTAACACTCTGATGTGTAACCCAACATGAACGCCTCCCAACCACATCACCTACTTGAAGGGGTCTTACCCTAGGGCTGACCCCTAAGATAGACTTCAGTTCAGGACAACAACACACAACAGCAATGGCTATAGAGAGAACGTTTCAACACAATAATTCTAAAATAAAACTCTGAATTCTGCACGACTTGCCTTATTAAGGATAGCGTCCGAACGGGAACACACATCGTCTGGACGATTGCAGCTGTCTTCCCATATTTGTATTTTGGAAAGAAATCATTTTGCTTATCGAACATTGAAACGCATCCACCAGTGTTGCTGAAACATCCGAATGGATGTAACCTGGAGTAGTTCGAAGCTTCTCGACACAGAGGAAGGTCCGGACTGAAAGTTCTCATCGTCCAGACAGATGATGCTTTGACAGTTGAGCGTCCGGAGGGAATATCACATCGTCCGGACTAATGTAAAGGATCCGATTTCTCTGCCTTGGAATCTGTGCAAAATCTTCTAGAAACATAGCTCTAATTGCAAGAAAACATCTAATGTTATTCAAGTGGCCAATCTATTTTTTCAAGAGGTGGTTTGATTGCATGGAGTCCCAAAGTCTATCGCTTTTGACAGAGACACCAAGTTCTTGTCTCACTTTTGGCGAACATTCTGGAGGCAGTTTGACACACCATTGAACTTCAGTAGCACGTGCCATCCGCAGACGGACGAGCAAACAAAAGTTGTTAATCGAACTCTAGGTAATTTACTTTGTTGAATTGCAGGCAACAAACTGAACTAGTGGGACCTGGCTTTAGCTTAGGCTGAGTTTGCCTACAACAACATGGTGAATCAATCTACTAGGAAGGCACCGTTCAAAGTCATCTATGGGAGAACTCCGAGACTTGCAATAGATCTTGTAGCTTTACCTAAGTTATCGGGAGCAAGTGTGGCAGCGGAGCATTTAGCAGAACGGGTGAAAGCTACTCAAGAGGGAGTTCGTCAACATCTAGAAATATCCTATGCTAAGTACAAGATGGCAGCAGACAAAGGCCGACGATTGAAGATTTTTCAAGAAGAAGATCTTTTGATGGTGTATCTACGCAAGGGGCAACTACCGATTGGTGTTTCTAGAAAGATGAAGGATAAGAAGTACAATCCATGCAAAATACTTCAAAAGATTAATGATAATACATATGTCGTTGATCTTCCCGAAGACTTGGCAATATCTTCAACATTCAACGTGGTAGACATTTTTTAATATTTTTCTCTAGAGGATTCAGAACGTAACTCAAGGACGAGTTCTTTTCAAGAAAGGGAGACTGATGCAGGACATATGGTCCCTACAATTTTTTTTTTATTTAAAAAAAAAATAGTTTATTTTATTTAAAAAAAAAATAGTTTATTTTATAAACTTTTCCATTTTTTTAGGATTATGTTTACTATTGCTACTAGGAATAGGTTTACACTATTACTAATAGGATTAGGTAACTATTGCTACTAAGAATAGGTTTACTATTACTACAAGTATTTCTCTTCTATAAATAGGCTTGCTTATTATGTAAAACTCATTCAATTGAATTATTATCAGATCAGAGACTTCTCTCTCAAATACTTTACAGAGTTTTATTTTTCTTTTAGCCTGTGGGCTTGTTTTAATCTTTTTGGTTAGACGACGAAGATGCTTCTCCTTGCATAATCAAAGACGTTGTTATTTGATTAGTTACCTTAGTATTCCGTTACATCACACGCATTAGGGCGTGGGTTCAAATCTTGCAATGGGAATCCTTACACAAGTATGATTAGTGTTTGGCGTTTCAAGTCCTATTGATGTCATGATGGGGATGAGTTAGGCTATGACTCAATTGAACTTGAGGAAGCGTAGGTGCTACTATGGCCACACCTAGATGGAATAGATATAGTTAATTTTGTTGGGGTTTATGCCCTAAATCCTAATGTACTGTTGACCTCTAAGTTTATTATGAATAAAGTTGTTATTCCCTGATCTATTTTTGAGTATATGACATATGATATTTTACATGCTTAATATTGTTCTATGTATATGTTGCATGTGAAATGCCATTGGATTGCATTGCATATGATCTATGGTGTGATTAAAGAGTTACCACATAAGATTTTAGTCCATAATCCTTGTAGTCTTAAACTTATGGATAGTTTGCAGTCGGTAATCGTTAGGCATTCCATTTGCGAAGACTGTTACACATCAAATCTTTGTGATTTATCTTGATCAAGCGAAGTTGAAGTTTTCGAGTTGATGTGTAGTTGTTATGTACTGAACGGACCTTGGGAGTTGTTTTTCCATGAAAATACTGTCAAATGGAAAAACTCATACTCCCAATATTACTTTTGATATTGATTCTAAATCCTAAGAGGATTGTGTACTCAGATGTGAAGTGTAGATCACTTTGATGAATTTATTGGTGAGATCAAAATGATGGTCAACATACTCGGTGTGTTGGGTGATTGCAATTAACATTGTGAGAAAGTTTTTTTCAAGATGGAATCCAAGTCCTTTATTAAAAGGATAAGAAATTTTCTCTTGATATTGATTTTATGGATTGAATTATTCAAAGTCTCTAGTCGGATCATTTTGGTATGAGATATTGAAATACAAAGTAAATGTGATAAGTTTTTTATGAGTACGAAAATAATATATAAAATCAAGGGACTCAAGAAAAAAGATGTAGAGAATTAAATGACAGTATCTTGGCTTTAATTTTGTTATGGAAGATTTCATAAAGGAATTAAAAGTTAGAATTAAGTAAATTTAAAGGATTAATTGTTTTAATAAAAAATATAAACTAAAGTATAATTACAATTGTTTAGTGGAATCAACTATAGTTAAATAGTAGAGAATAAGTTTAAAATTTTGAAGAGCAAGTTGAGAGACCACTCTCTTGGTTATCATCAGTCATTGGTGAGATTGTGAGAAGATCTGAAGGTTCATCACATGTTCTTCGTCGAGGAACAAAGGGCTTAATCTTGCCCATATAGCCAAGGAGTGACCATTTAATTTTAAATACGTTCAAGTAAGTGTTTCTGCTTTGTAGTTTAATTTTAAAATAATCGGGTTAAGGTTTTGTATAATCGGGTTTGGGTCAATTTGGGTCGATCTGAATTAACCCATTTAAATTTGAACTGTCACACATGTTGTTAGTCATATAAAATTTTAAATAATGTGACACTCTATACATTGTTAGATAAAGTGATATAAAAAATGAACCATAAAATAAATGATCTCAATTTCACTTGAAACTAAAAAGATCACATTATAGGCCAACCCATGTAGTTCATTACTCTTTTATAACATCTTCAGCTAAATAGGATTTTTTTTTTTTTTTTTTTAAAGCATATTTAGCTACATAAGTTGATAAAGTGATTTTATGTATGCTAAGAGACGATGAGGAACTTTGGGACTTGGCAAAGTGCCAAAAAGTAGAGGTGGGTATCGGGGGAATCGGGAACGGTAGGGGGTTTTCTGCCTACTGTCTCGAGGAAGTCGGTGAAGTCGGTAATTTCACCGACTTCCTTCCGACGAGATTTATTTCGACCGTTACCATCACCGGTAACCGGTCGGTAATCGGTTAGAGGTTTGCTTTGTTGTTACTGTTAGTTTGTTTTTACAAAAACAAATGAGAGAGACGAAAATAAGGGACTTTACTGTTAGACCGACGAGAAAAATGGCTTCTACATTGCCGGTTCGTGACGCGGCAAGACTATGGTTACGGTGGTGGTGGCGACGGCGGCAATGGGCTGGCAGCCACTGGTTGATCTGGTTGTTGACTTATAGCTTTGAAAGAGCAAATGAGAGACGAAAATAAGAGACATCAACTCCTGAGAGAGATGTTCACAAAATAAACCTGGTTCCAAACTTATACAGACTCCCAAGAGAGAGATAGAAAATGGATCAAAAGCTTTCGGTGGGACGACCATGATCTACGGCAATAATGGTTTATGGATCATATAACTATTACACGGTGAGCTGTGAGCAAGAGCACGTACACCTTAATCATGTTTTCCATAACAATGAGTCAAAGACAGGTCCCATTATGCAATAGTGTCAGCTACTTTTACAGGCTATCATTATTCATTGTAGCAAAAGATATTGATAGAAAGGAAGTGAAAAGGCATAAATATCTTTTTTTAAGAATTTTTATGAGGCTGGCTGTCAACTAGCTTTATAGGCTATTAGTGTTTCATTGTAGGCTTTGTAGCAAAAGATGGAGGGAAAGGAAATGTATAAAATGCGTAGATTTTTTTTTTTTAAGAATTTTTATGAGGCAAGTGGCATTAGTTGAAGTTTGAAAATATGAGATTCAAATTGGTTGCCACTCTACATGATAAGAAAGAAGACAAGAGGCTACCTATAGTCCTACACTGTATGGTTATTGGTTGCAGGCAGGCACACTACTCCAAGAGTCCAAACTGTCATCTACTGGTGGTGCTTTAGATTTGTGTCAAACAAAGAGCAATTTAAAAGCAATAAATAAATAAAATACTTTAATGCTTGTATCATACTTCACTAAAATAATTAAACAAAAAGCAATTTAAAAGTTCACAAAAAAATTAAAATTTACTAAAGAAAACTAACACAAATTAAATAGTAAATAGCATCCTTTAATATGATCCTATCAATAATCAAATTAAACTAAACAACTTGATTTTATTCCTTCTATGTTATACCTGCAATAATCAAATAAATCAAAACATAAGCATAGTAAATTTTACAAACTAAATATTATGTAAAAATAATAATAATATGCATAAAAATACCTCGAACTAACAAAGAGACATCTTTCGACAAAGTATATCCTTCAAGCCTTAATCCGCATCATATGTGATGGAATTGGATATTATTTCTACCACAATAAATTTTTTAAAGAATTAATAAAATCAATTAATAATTTGAACAATTAACAAAATATGAAATTTATTTTGTTACCATTACCTGAGTCAAGCTTGTAGCTCTCTTCATCTTCAATGTTGAACAAGTATGACTCATGTGCACTAATGGAAGAAGATCTCAACCAATTTTGAGTACATACAAGAGCCTCAACTGTTTTTAGAGCCAAAGAACTCCGATAAGGATCTATCACGCGACCACCAGTGCTTAATGCTGACTCGGAAGCAACCGTGGTAATTGGAATTGCTAATACATCTCACACGACCTCAGCGAGAATTGGAAACTTTGTCGAATTTACATTAAAATATCAAAGTTTTCACTGGGTGTCTCAACATCCTCCAAAAAATATTGTTCTATTTTTGTCTTACATTGCATCAAATTTCGAGACGCCCGAAATGAATGAAAATTCTGTAAAAAAGTAGTTCTAGACCTAGAATTACCAACTAATGTTTTATCACTCCACACTTCATCATTTGATAACATAGACCCACTTCCAACATTTTTAGAACCACAAGCGTAGTGCTCATATAACCGACCCAATACCCACTTCAGTTGAGAGTCAATTCTTTCCGCTTTCTCAGCCCCAAAACTAAGCCGGAACCAATATTCCAAACCAGTCATCTTGTAACATGGATCAAGCAAACTAGCCACAAACAACAACAGGTTAATCTTCTCAAAGTCTCCCCAATACTTATCATATTTTACTTTCATTTTGTTCGCCATGGTATTCAACAATGGATCACTACTTTCAGAATATTCTGTCAAACATGAATAAACAGAACAAAGTACATTGAAATATAAGTTGGAAGTTGAATGCAAGGAACCAGAGATTTGCATTTGGACATCATAAAACACTTGCAAGAACTTAATAAAGTGATGGATATTATATCAATCATCATCAGTCGGAGAACCCAACCCTCTTTTTCCCTTACCATCCTCGTACAAATAGTTTAAAAAATGTTCATCTTCGTCTATCATAAGTCCAAATGCCCTTTGGTATTTTTCTGCCACCTCCAACATCATATAAGTAGAGTTCCATCTAGTGGGAACATCAAGTGTCAATGAAGCATTACACTCAACGTTTTTTCTTTCTGCACAAGACTTAAAGAGAGTCAATCTTTGGGGAGAAGACTTTACATATTTCACCATGTTCTGAATCTTTATGATTGAATCGTCAACATTTTTCAAACCCTCATGCACAATTAGATTAAGAATATGTGCAGAACACCTCACATGAATAAACTCATGACGACAAACAACATCCTTATTAGCCACAGTTCTTTTTTTAAACCAATCAATTGCAGTATCATTAGCACTTGCATTGTCAACTGATATTGTCAATATCCTATGAATCCCCCATTCAACCAAACACTCTTCTATTTCCCTTGCAATTGTTTTCCCCTTATGATCTGGCACTTGACAAAATGCTAATATCCTTTTGTAATATGTCCAATTAGGATCAATGAAATGTCCAGTGACACACATATAATTCATATTCTGAATTGAAGTCCATGTGTCAGTGGTCAAGCAAACCCTTTGGCCAATCGTAAAAAACGTGTTCTTCAATATGTTTTTATCCCTCTGTATATGACACAATCCTTCATCACTGTATATCGAGAAGGAACCTTAATTCGAGGCTCAAGAACCCTGATTTGTTTCTGAAATCCTTTCCCCTCCACGATCATAAAAGGCATTTCATCAACAATAATCATTTCGCAAAGTGCCTCCCTAATAACCTTCTCAGAATACTTGGTAATCATGAGGTTGTTATCACCACCACTTTGCCCGGCCCCAAAAGTGAACTTAGATTGAGACCTATCCTATTTAGATTTTAGGCTCTTGCACTTTTGGCATGAGTTCACATGATACAACATAGATGAGGTGCAATTGATTTTTGGGTGACATTTATAGGGAGTCCCACAGTAATTGCAATGTGCCACAGGATCATCATTAGGGGTACTTTTATCTCTAGTGAAATGGTCCCATGTTGCAGATTTGTTTGAAACATTTCTTTTTTTCCTAGGGAGTGGTAGTCGTCCACCACGACCAAGACCACTAGCTGGCATAAATCCAGTAGTAGATGTTTCTACGTCCTCAATCTCTATGGGAGTCACTGGAGTGTCCTCAATCTCTATTGGAGTCGCTGAAGTATTCAGAGGAGAAGATAGATGACAAGAAGCACTACCCAATGAAGGTGAGCCTAGAGGTGAATCCATATGTAATGAATGAAAGCTAAAAATTAATATTATTCCTTATTAATTATTATGGTAAACCAACATGATGCATTATGGTGATTTCATGATTTGGGTCATCAAAGTAAATTTTTTTTTTTTTCTAGCAAATAATCATACAGCCTAATCTATATATATATAACAATTGTCTAATAATAATGATATGATACTCTCAATAAATTATTAGTTTAATTATAATTTTTTTAAAAATAGAATAATGATCTCTAAAAAATGTCAGACAAAAGTTTTTAACTAATAGAGTAATAGTCTAATAAAGGGTCGGTTAATTTGAATTTAAAAATAAATAAATAAATTGTTGATTTGAATCAGTGTTTGGTGTTCTATATAAATTCTATAATTTTTTTTTAAGAGAAACCGATCAGCAGTGAAATTATCATGAAAAAAAAGGAAAAAAAATCTTCAGTGAAACAGTGATTGAGATTGACAGTTCCAAATTAACCCTGCATCTCAGTTTGATTGAGACAAACTGTGTTTCAAATTTATAATTTTTTTAAGAGAAACTTATCACCAATAAAATTATCATAAAAGAAAAAGAAAAAAAAATTGCAGTGTAATAGTGATTGAAATTGATGCACTGTTCCAAATGATCGCACGTCAAGGACTTTGGACGATTCAGATTTAGAAAATACTCATTGTATATCGGTATATGGGAGACAATAGCATTAGTGGAAGAAAAAGGTTAATTATTTCAAGTTGTGTCCTTTCAATTATTTTTAATGCGTGTCATGGATTTTTTTTTTTTTTTTTTTTTTTTGAGTTGCGTGTTATGGATTGGTGCACGTCTAAGACGTCTTTGACATGTGAAAACCTCACTTTTCCTACACTAGACGTATAGGCATTGTGTGGCACACTGCTCCAAAAGTTGGAGTCCAAAGTCCAACTTTCTAGATAGGCTAGACTAAGGCCTAAAATTTACAACAAAGAAGAAAAAGAAATAAGGCTTAAAAGTTTAAAAAAAGAAAAGAAAAGAAAAGAATAAATAATGCATAAAAGAACAAGCTTGTTTACCTTTCAAAACAAATCAATGCATTTGCACGATCCGCTCAACAAGAAATTGAGAGAGAATGAGTTTCAAAATTCAGAGTTTGACGATGGCAACAACGAGAGAGAAAGAGAGAATTAGCCTTTCAGGTTAAGTTTGGTTTTTGAGTTCTTTCATGTGATGAATATACAGGATGAAAGAAGTTGAACGAAGAAGGCGTCTCCGAGTCTGCGTCTGTTTTGTACTTTTTGTAAATACAAAACGGTGTAGTTTTTTTTGTTAATATATATATATATATATATATATATATTTTATGGAAATAAAATTGTCTGTTCAGGTCTTTTGTAAACACAAAACGGTATAGTTTTTTTGTTAATATTTTTTTTTAAAATGGAAATAAAATTGTCGGTTTGGATCGGTGCAAAAATCGACTTGACGAAACTTATTTCGCCTACCGGCCGTACCGATGTCGGTAGGAGAAATATGTACCGCCTACCGGCCGCCTGTTGTTGGTGCCGGCACGGTGACGGCCGGTGGACGGCAGGCAGCCGATTTGCACAATGCTACCAAAAAGTAGGGTTTTAATGGTTAAATTGAAGCTTTGTTAGGGAGTGACATATTCTGGGAAGTTCACAATTAAGTAAATACATTAATTTCAGATGTTTAAATCAATGAATTTAAGTCCAATGATGGACCCACCATGCATCGATCTAGCTGTAAATAGTTCAAAACAACTCATGACTCTTGACGAACAAATTAGTCCAAAAAGGCTAGCCGAGTCAACCTTTCTCCTATTACACTTACGAAGACACGTTTTTCCAACATCCCATAATTCTTTTTATCTGCACCAAATTCCTATATAAGCTAGCTAGCAACCAGTTCGTGCAAGAAACAAGCGCTAAAATCTTCCATCCAAATGGATGATCATAAACAATCTCAACCCCAAATCGAGATCACCATTGATCATGCACCGACGATAGACCCCGCGCAACCACAGTGCGAACCTTTGACCATCATCATCAGACGATCCTCATCACTCATCTTAACTAAATTTCATGCCAGCCACTTCAGGATTAGCCTGGCTCTCTGCAGCCAGGCCTTACTGTGGAAAACTGATAGGAACCCACGACTAATTGATTAGAAATAGATAGATAATGACTCCTTTTGGGTAGGAGAGACGACAAATGAATCCAATTAGGGCTGGATATAAACCACAATGACAAATGTCAATACAATATTCAATACCGAGCCTTACTCCTAGTCCTAGTCTTATACTAATTTACAAAATAACTACCCGCGCACTAAACAACTACCCATGCACTAAGGAAACTACCCATGCACTAAATAACTACCTATGCACTAAGGAAATTAAACTACCTGTATCATGCTTCTACCCCACGTTGACTAGTCGTGGACAACAAGGATACACAAGGATAACTCTAACAATAATATAACCCTTAACAACATAATAGCATCCACTACCCACAACCCACGTCTGCAGCATCCACTACCCACAACTAGAATCCCATGATCTTCACGTGTGCGCTTGGTGTAGACGTAGGACTCCATCATTCGCCCCCCCTTGAAGAGGAACCTTGTCCCAAGGTTCATGTGTGGAAATTGATGAGAGGTTCAACCTCTTCCGTTCCGTGCTTACCACCCACAATTTTGGTGTCGCCATTTTCGAACTCCTCAAACCTTTCCTCCGTTGCTATTGTGAAACTTCAATAGAGAGTGCTTGAGGTGTTTGGCAACGATATCCCGGTGTGAACTTTTCATTGCAACCGAAACACAGGCCTTTCTCCCTTCTTTTTGCATCTCTTCCCACGATAATTTCTTGGCAGCACCTGATGAATATGGTCGTATAGTATGTGTTGAGTACCCAACTAAATTTGTCGACACAGTTGGCCCTTCACCGCTTGCAATCTTCCGGTCTCTAGAGAGATTATCATCTCTCATGCGTGCTAGCTCAATGGCGTCACGGAGGGTCTTCAGTTTGAACATTCACACAGCATATACAATATCCTGTTTCAGCCCTCCAAGAAAGGTTCCCACAAGTGCCTTTTGAGGCCCCCCAACAACCCGGTTTGCCAAACGCTCAAATTCTTGTTGATAATCCCGCAATTTTCCTTCTTCTTGGATTCTTGAGAGTACCTCGTCATAATCTTCAACTTCGGTAGGGCCGAATCGAATCAGCAACTCCCGTTCGAAGGCTTCCCAAGTGATGGGTATTTGTTCTTCCTTGTACAAATTTTGAACCCATTGCCACCATTGATTGGCTTCACTTTCGAGATGAAAGGCTGCCAGGTATACCTTTTGCTCCTCCGGTATCTGCTTATAATCGAAGTACTGAACTACCCGGTTCAGCCACATGTTGGGGTCGTCTCCCGAGTACTGAGGAAACTCCAACTTAGTGAAATTACCCGATCCTTTAGAACCATTTGAGTGCCCGGAAGAATGATTTCCGTGACCTTGAAACGATCCTTTTCCTTTGTCTACAAATGATTCGCCATGTTCAAAACCCTTGAAGAAGAGTTCCTTAAGCTCTACAAAGCTGGACTGTGATTCCGTATTCATCTTC
Organism: Alnus rubra; assembly: GCA_028654335.1. NCBI lineage: Eukaryota > Viridiplantae > Streptophyta > Magnoliopsida > Fagales > Betulaceae > Alnus > Alnus rubra. Next base: position 300,131 of record JAJPGS010000754.1, read on the forward strand.
TACATTACTTCTTTCAGCTCCTGCATTTCTAATTCCAATTTTTCGATGCGATCTTTGTTGGTAGCCATGCTTTGAATGGTGGACTGGCTTTGATACCAAGTTGATAGGAACCCACGACTAATTGATTAGAAATAGATAGATAATGACTCCTTTCGGGTAGGAGAGACCACAAATGAATCCAATTAGGGCTGGATATAAACCACAATGACAAATGTCAATACAATATTCAATACCGAGCCTTACTCCTAGTCCTAGTCTTATACTAATTTACAAAATAACTACCCGTGCACTAAATAACTACCCGTGCACTAAACAACTACCCATGCACTAAGGAAACTACCCATGCACTAAATAACTACCCATGCATTAAGGAAATTAAACTACCTGTATCATGCTTTTACCCCACGTTGACTAGTCGTGGACAACAAGGATACATAAGGATAACTCTAACAATAATATCACTACAAAAAACTCTGCATTTAATGGCGTGTCTACAGTAAATGATTTTTTGACACTTCACTAATTAGTGGCGTGTTAAATCATAACACCTCACTAAAATTATTAGTGGCGTGTATGAATTAAACGCCACTGAATTAGTGGCGTGTTGGATTCAGCACACCAGTAAAATACTGGCATGTCTGACTGACACGCCACAATTTTGTGGCGTGTTTGACTGACACGACGGTAAATTAGTGGCGTGTCATAAATGACACGCCACTAATTTTCATAGAACCGCGCATCCCCGCGCGGTTCTTTTTTGTTTCCCTCTCCTTTGTTTCCCTCTCTCACTGTACTCTCTCTCTCTCTCCTGTGTCCCTCTCTCACTCTACTCTCTCTCTCTCTCTCTCTATCGCCAGCCGCCGCACCAGCTCCGACCACCACACGGTATGCATCTCCTCTCTCTCTCTCTCTCTAGCTCTCTCTTTAGCTCTCTCTCGCTCTAGCTCTCTCTCAAGCTCTCTCTCTCTCTCTCTCTCTCTCTCTCTCTCTCTCTCTCTCTCTCTCATCTGTAGCTCCTCCGCCCAGCTCAAACGCCGGCCACCACCAACGCCGTCCATCCCCGGCCGCACAAGACCTCCGACGCCGTCCATCCGTAAGGTAAGTGCTCCGTTTCTTCTTCTTTAGCAAAAAAAATTCATGCATAAATGCTTAGATTTATAATTTTTTTTTTCCTTTATTTATTAATGCCTTTTATGGGAATTGTTGCACCTTAAAGAATTTGAAATCGATTTAGCTTAGTTTAGATTTTGGTAGGAATTGTTGTCGATTAAAGAATTATGGTTAATGCTTTACTATATATTTCCAAGTAATACATCCAAAGTTTGCCATGACCTCAACTACACATTTTTTAAAAGGCAAGCCAAAATCTTCTTTACCCAAAAAAAAAAAAAAAAAACTGTTGAAGACCACACATTTTTTGTTTTTGTTTATCAAGGTGAATTTTTAGGAGACACACTTACACAAGTCTCTTTGTCAATGCACCAAAGTCTATTCCACATTGGTGTTGCAGCCACATAACTTGCTTTGGCCCCACTGTATGAAGATCCCAAATCACAAGTACTACTTGAATTAGAGTCACAAATATGCCCATGCACCTTTTAGATTCAACAGCCTTTTTCACCAAAATAATCATCTGTTAAACTTTTTATCAAATTGGAATTATAAACATGCTTTAATTAATAAAACTTTTTGTTTTTTACCAAAATAATTATACATGATAAAACTTTCCGTTTTAGTTGATTCAAAAATTAGAAAACTCTACTCAAAATCCTCTATTCACCCTTCAAATTTCATAATTTTTGGACTTTGTTAAGGAGGCGAAAACACTCGTGAAACATACTACCCCTCATTTGGACAAAAATTCACATCCAGCGTTGTTATTAATGGGTCTTTGATTTTTATAAAAAAATCATTGGTACCCATTGATAATTTTTAGTCCACGCATGAACACAACCCATTTCTTAAATATTATGAAGGCTAAAACAATTAAACAAGAATATTTAATCATCAAATTAGTGACTTCATATTCATTAAGTTAAAGAACTAACTTTCATTTAATTGGAACCTAAATTTTAGTTGCACGAGGATATAAGATAAGGAGGACTCACGGCCCAGCCCAGTACACGTTGAAGACCCATCTTATACGTTGATATTGCCCAGCCCATACACGTTGATAAATGTCAGTTAATCACTCAGTTAGAAAATTAACTTCCTAAGTTAGAAAGTAATGCTCCGTTTGTTTCGACGTAAAATGGTTTCCGTCGTAAAATGGTTTCAGGAAAGTCATTTTTCTAGAAAATATTTTTCGCCGAAAGCATTTTTCGGTGTTTGGCGCGTACAGAAAATCACAAATATTTTTCATATTTTCATTTAATCATATTAACCTATAAAAATTAATTTTTATTCAAAACATATAAATATTAATATAAAAATCATCGATAACGAGATTCGGTCACTGACCGACAAGATTCTGACCATTTTTACCTGATTCCGGCTAATATAGCCAGAATTCGAGATAAAGGCCGGAATCCGGACAGTTTCGTCGGAATCTGAGATAGTCGAATTTCGGCGAAAGTGGCCGGATCCCGGCAAGCTGGCCGGATCTGGCCAGATTCGTCGGCCTCTCTGGCCAGACTCGGCCAGCCGGCCGGAACCCGGCTCTCTGGCAGGAATCCGGCCTGCCAGATCCGGCCGGTCTGGCCAGAACCGGCCAGATCGGTCGCCAGAATCTGGCTGACCGGATTCCGGCGAAGGTGGCCGGATTCCGTCGCCAGATTCCGGCGACATTAACCGGATGTTGTCGGATTCCGATACCGGCAATATTTCGATGGTGGTCGGCTGCTTGAACGTGAAGGTCGACTATGTCGTTTAAAATAGATCGACCGCGTCTGGCGTCTGCGGAAAACGATTTACGCTTTTAAAAATTGTAAATTATTTTCCGAAATTTACTAAGCATTTTTTGTCAAACAGAAATCATTTTTCGGTTGACTATTATTTCGCCCCTACCAAACACCAAAAATTGTCGAAATCATTTTTCAGAAATCATTTTACGCCGAAACAAACAGAGCATAAGTGTTAGTTTGTTGTAGATAGGAGATATTATCTCCCACTTGCCAAGACTTTCAGCCCAGGTGAAATGAATCCTTCCTAGCCATTAGATCGATTCCAGCTTCAAGTAATCTCAACCCTTCGTGAATGTATAAAAAGAGAGCAGCCCCCTTCACATTTCCCGCCAATTCCCTTCTTCTTCTTCCTTATTTTTCTGTTTTCTATCGGCTAACAAGTAGCAACCCTCTTCTCTCTTTTCTCTCTTTCTGTTTCTCTCTCAGTTGGCATAGCAGCAGCAAGAGCACCCCAAAAGAACCCATCGTCTTCTCTGTATACTGCAGCAAACCAGAAACAGCAACTCTTTCTACTTCTTTCTCTGCAGATTTCTCTCTCTTTCCCTCTGTTTCACTCTTAATACAGCAACCTATCTTCTTTCAGCAGAGACTTCATCTTTCTCTGGTTTTCTTCTTCCAGACAGCAAAGAGCTCTGATCTCTCTTCCTCTCGCTGGTTCTCTTGGCCAGCAGCTTGTATCCTCTCTTTCTTTGTATTTCATTCGGCCAAAGCAGCAAGTAGCTCTCAAGCTACTTTCCCTCTCCATCTCTGTAACTCTCTCTCGGCTCAGGTGCAGGAAAAGGACCCTCTCCACCTCTTTTCCCTCTTGGTCTGCAACCGCCCCTCCTTTCTGAATGCTATTTCATATATATCCTCCTTTGTTAGTCTCTTCACCTGCTTCTTTGAGCTTTAGGACCATAGTTAATCAGTGCAGGTTGATCAAGGCCTAGACAGACTCAGTCTTTGACACCAGCACTGTATGGACATAACTGGAAAAGACAAGGTGGACATCCTGTGCTCTTGATATCCGTGATGCTTTTAATGGGGTTTAAAGCCTCTCAAGAGATAAGAATTCAATCATAATCATAACTGTTTGCAAGAAACATGGTGTTGATAATGAATTATGAAAACATCTTAGTTATGTGCTAGTAACTATTTTATCAACTAGGGCATGCAATTTGAAGTTTTAATATGTAATTGATTACTGCGACTGATAATGAACGATTTTTGTTGAACAGTTGTAATATTGAAATCTATAGTTGGGTGACCTGTTGCAGAAGTTGAGAGCTAGCTTCCACAAGGGCAATATCCTGTATGTCTGTTTCGTCAGGTAAATATCATCCACATCTATTGTGGTACTATTGCCTTATAGCGGTAGTGAATGTACACATTGTGCTAATAGTAGTGTTGGATTTCTAGATAAGTTTCTTAATTACCTTACAAAAGAATTCAATTTGGAATAATATGGTTCTCTGATCAGGACGTGGTGCTGTGTTAAGTAGATACTTAGATCGCAAATTAGATCTCAGTTTCCAGATGACTATAGTGAAATTGACAATCAATATAGATAGTCAAGGATGATTTTATCAACAAAATTCCATCATGGGGCACTTATTCCCATTATTTAGAAAATGATAGTGGTTTAGCTACTTTTTTCTTTTCAATTTGGTAAGTTATACTTGCATCTGGTGGGTCTTGAATTTGCTAGTACTCCCTTTACCCTTTTTTATAAGGGGATGAGGTACTGTTTATGCTAGATCTCATTGCTTTTGGTTCAAACTACTTTTAGATGAGATGACATGAATAATATCAAACTCATCTCGCGAAATTGAAAAAGAGAAAGAAAAAACAATTCTATGGGTTAATTACTTTTTTCCTATGAACTACCGGCCGTTGTCAATATATACCCCCATGAACTGATACTCTCACCACCTGACCACATCGAATTTACTTACCAAAACCCCTATTCCGTCAATCAACCTCGTTAAAAAACATGAATTGACATTTTCTTACTTAAAAAAAAAAATGAAATTACACAAATACCGTAACTTTATAAACAAAATTTACATATAACACCCTTAATTAAACAAATTAAAAAAATTAAAAATTAAAAAGAAAAAAAAAGGTTGCTTTATATACCTACAATCGCTGCAAAATTTCAAGGCATTGCCAATCCTATGCCTGGGCAGGTCCTTGTTGCTTATGGATTGCTAGTTGTTGGGGATAAATTCCACTCAACCCGATCCAAGGAGGATATAGACATTTAGCAACTACTTCAGGGAAATCAGGTATCAGTTATCTCAATAAATTGGGATAGGACTCTAATTAGCCCAAGTATAGTTTGATCAGTAGTCCTATCCCTGGTAGAATTGGGATAGGACTTATGGTTCAATCAGATAAGAAGAATGATCAGATCAGAAGTCTAAGAAGATATCAGATTAGAAGTCTAATAAAATATAAGAGTCCAATTAGAACTCTGACATCAATTCTAGATCTCGATTAGAACTCTGACAGCAGTTCTAGATCGACAAGGAGCAGGAATTCTAATCCAGCTTTGACTCCACCTCTTTGCCTATAAATAGGCTCATACAACAGGTATAAACTAAGACTCAGTTTTTATGCACAGAGTATTATTTTCTTACAGAAGCTAATTTAGGCATTGGAGAGGTCCCCGGAAGGGTCCTTTAGTTTTTGTTGTTTTGCAGAATTATTAAGAAGCGTGAAGAACATCAGAAGAATGTGCAGATTCACACCATACCGGAAACTGTACCAACACTAGTAAAGCCATCATTTCAGAAAATTTTAGTGCATTCTGGTGCAGTTGTAAAGTTAAGTATTTCCAATGATGAGGTTCTTCTACCAATGAGTCAATCTCGTGTGAAATCTAAGAAGGGACTGGATTTACAAAATGGTGTTATGATTTCATGAAAACTCTTGTCCTCACTGATCAAATTTTCTTTGAATGTATAATGGGATTGCGATGCATTCAAACCCTTCATATATTCCCACTCAAAAGAAGCGAGACTGAGAGAATATCATGCACTAGAAGCTTTTCAAATGATATGAAAAGCCATATTTCATTGGTGATCAATCTTTTGAAACCTCTTTTTTATATTTAAAGGGATGACATGACATCCTCCTATTATAGTATCAGGTTGCTGCTTACTTATTACTTATTGCTGAGTGTACTCCCGAATATTGGTCTGTTCTAAAAACGAAGAGAAGCTTGGAGCACAATTCTCAAGATCAGGCTCAGTTCTTCCAGCAAGTAAAGAGTTCAAACGATGTGTTTTCTGTGATTGCCGAGTATTTTGGTAAAGGAATCATAAGCAAAACAAGTAATCACTACTAAAAAAACGCATTTTTGGACGGTTTAAAACCGTCCAGAAATTGGAAAAAACCGTCTGAAAAAGGGTCCAAACGGTTTTTCTTGGACGGTTTAAAACCGTCCATGAAAATGGGTCGGCATTTAAAATTGCGGACGGTTTTTTACAAACCGTCCATAAACTATTGCGGACGGTTTGGACAAAACCGTCCGTAAATAATTACAGACGGTTTTGTATCAAACCGTCTATAATTAATTACTGACGATTTGGGCTAAAACCATCCGTAAATTTTTATGGACGGTTTGGGCCCAAACCGTCCGTAAAATTCCAGACGGTTTGAGCCCAAACGGTCTGTAATTCATTTTGTACAAACCATAATTTTTTTTTTCTAATACATATATTTAAATTCTGAAAAAAAATCCCTAATACAACAAAATAACAAATCCATTTCCAAAATCCTAAATTCATATCCAAAGTCAATATAGATTCAAATCCAAAAATATTTGGAAATTTGAACTATTCACAACAACAGTCAAAATAAATACATACTTAAAATGAAAAAAACATAAAACCTAAATTCCATACACCATTAATTATAATCATCAATGTATGCAAGCCGACCCAAAGGAAAATCCGGTTTACGACCTTGTGTGCATCGCTTGCTTCAACCATCTTCTTCATTTATGCTTTTATGTGTTCGCTGCAATAAGTATACAAATCCCAAATTGTTAGCTAGGTAAGAATCATCTTTATGAAGCTAAAATTAATATCTTGCAAGGTGAAAATGTTACACAAGTAATGATTATAATATAACTGCCTAGATTAACATTCCTCCTCAACCATAAATTACCAGAACGGCATAACCATAATACAACTTATAATATGAAACTAATTAGAAAACAATTTTTGCAATCAGATACGAGTTTTTAGATGTTTGAGACAAACAAGAATAAGAGAACGAAGAAAATACACAAATAAACTGTGTTACCATAAAAACCTTTAAATGAAGAGAGGGAGCGTGAATTATGAGATTTTGCGTTAAGAAATAAATTACTAGAATTACTTGTAGCTTTTTTTTTTTTTTTTGAGTTGAAGATCAGAAACAAAAGCGAGACTTATTACAATTACTGCTGCAAACAACTTCCATACGAATGAGAACCTTTTTATCCAATCAAATGTTCCATACATAGTTCAACTGTGTATGCCTGCCTGCAACCGTCTATAAATGTTTTCCTTAAATTTGCTATTTCAATTCATAGTACATAAGTAACCTAAACTTATGTAACGATGGGGGACGATTGTATGTCCCCCATGTATCACTATTCACAAACAGAAGATCAAGATCTCCTTCATAGCTTCTGTGAAAAAAAAAATATATATATATTCTTTTTCTTATTTGGGTTTCACTCACCGATTTTTTTTTATAATTATTATTTGTTTCAATCACCTGGTTTCGATTTTAATAGACCTAAAACAAGAAAGTTTACTTGAAATTTGTAACTTTTAATTTGTTAGAACAGTTTTTCAGTCTAGTAAATTTAAAAAATTAACACTTCATACATTTCTATTTACTTTTGAGAGATTTTTTGTCATATCATACTAGGCAACCACAACGATGAAAAATGACCCATGACCATAAATAGTTTAAAAATAAACCAAGTCTAATAAATTTGAAAGTAACACAAAATAAATCAAGTTCAGTTCACCTTCTTGGTTGTTTCCCATTGATGGTTGTTTCTCTGCCATAATCATTGCTACCATACGTTTGACGACTGCCAGCTCTTCTTGTTGCGCTTCATACTTGTTGTTTTGCTCTTGCAGTTTGATGTTTGTCGCTTCGTACAAATTCTTCAAACGTTCCATCTCAGCAGCCATCTCTAGTTCTTTGGGAGTAGGCGCACTAGAGATCGATCCTTGTCCGGAGGTACTGTAAGAGCTTGATTTCCCGGGAGTCGGCCCACGGGTGCTGTTAGTGTTATAGATAATATGTTGGTAGTCCCGCATTGCTAAGATAGAAGGCTCATTCCTATTCTCCTCTCAATAAATAAGAGGGTACTCTTTGTATTCAATCATTCAATAAAAGCAATATGTAGCCTATAGGGCTTTTGTGTATGGATGTAGGCATACTACCGAACCACCTTAAGTTTGTCTTTTATTATTTTTGCAAGTCTCTATTTTCTGTTATTCTGCTTTATTTTATTTTAGCTTTATGTTTTCTTTCATGGTATCAGAGTTAATAGGCTAACACCAATTGTTAGATTCTGGGCTAAGTCTTTATTTTTGTTTATATTTTCTGTAATTTATTTATTTCTATTTTTTTTTAGTTCTTTTATTTCCCTGTTATTTCTTTTTGGTTCAGATTGTTTTCACAATCACGAAACCCTTATTTTCTTTTATTTTTCTTTAATTTCATTTTTTCTTTTTTGGGATTGTTTTTACAATCACGAAATCCTTTTAGTATTGGTCCTTGGTTTCTTGCCCATGTCTGTCTTTGAGTCACAGAGAATAGCATTTTTTTTTCTTGTCTCTATGTTTTAAGCTTATATTCTTAGGAAAGGCTTGTGCTTCTTCCTCTCTTTCCTTATTTTTCTCATGGTTCTGTCTCTAATCCCATTATATCATACGGCAAAACCATATGAGACAGTAAGATTTTATTTTTTTTTTTTTTTAAAAAAAAAAAGGTGTCGAGTCGTTTGGCCCAATGTCGTTTCCTGCAGAGTGGGCCAGTTTGTGTCCACGCCTTTGTACGTCGGAGATCTTACATAGAACGTGGCCGATTCGTAATTGTACAACTTTTTCAGCCACATTAATTAGGTGATCGTTTCTATCAATTAATACATTTTTCTATCAAGTTTTTCCGGTGGAGGGGATCGTTTCGCTACCGTAGATCGTTTTCCTTTGTTTTTTATTTTATTTTATTGTAATCTGATGACGAAAAAAAGAAGAAAAAAAGAGAAGATAAAGAAAAAGAAAAAAAAAAAAAAAAAAAAAAAGCCAATTGGCTTCGAGTGGAGGCGCGTCACTTTTTTTTTTTTTTTTTTTCTTAGTTTCAAAGTGCGGTTAAACCCTAAAGATTGTAAGGGAGACAACCCCCCCCCCCCCCCCCCCCCAAAAAAAAAAAAAAAGAGTCAAATACGAGAAGAAAAAAAAAAAAAAAAGAGGCCAAAGTTACCCACATTGTTCTGGCCCTTTGTTGGCCCATTACTTAAACTCGGGCTTTGTGGTATTGTTTCAAACCCAGGCCCATTTCAGTCCATTGTTGACTTTCATATTTGGTCCATAATTGGCCCATTATTTGTAATTTGGCATTTGTGGTATTGTTTTAAGCTCATGCCCATTTCAGCCCTCAGTTGGCTTCCATGTAAAGCCCATAGTTGGCCCATTATTTGTAATTTGGCATTTGTGGTATTGTTTTAAGTCCATGCCCATTTCAATCCTCAGTTGGCTTCCATGTTAAGGCCTATAGTTGGCCCATTTTGACCCAAAAGTTGCCGATGCTCAAGAGCCAAATCTAATGACATCACCTTCTTCAATGTTGTGTTCAAGAAGCAAACTCAAGATTTCACAAGTTTCCACCTTGAGTTTGATAGGGAATGTTAAAGATAATATGTTGGTAATCTCGCATTGCTAAGATAGAAGGTTTATTCCTATTCTTCTCTCTATAAATAAGAGAGTACTCTTTGTATTCAATCATTCAATAAAAGCAATATGTAGCCTATAGGGCTTTTGTGTGTGGATGTAGGCATACTGCCGAACCAGCTTAAGTTTGTCTTTTATTATTTTTGCAAGTCTCTATTTTCTATTATTCCGCTTTATTTTATTTTAGCTTTATGTTTTCTTTCAGTTAGATCAGGCAGCACTTCTTCCAGCAGTGGCCTCAGAGTGTTGTTGCTTGTCTCTTTGTCTCAATATTATGCCAAGGAATGTCAGGGTTTTAAAAATATGTTGTCGTAATCAATGGATGGAGAAACAAATTAGGAGCAAGAAAAGAGGTAAATTTGCAAGATGTGGTACATCATTCAAAAAAACTGGAATTGATATCTTTGTTTTTGAGTTTGTTCATTGGTGTTATTCAAACATCATACTTGCTACTTTTTTACCTGATTGCCTTGCCACTGACTTTCTTATGTGTTACGTATCTTGATCAAAGAAATCTAAAAACATTGAGTCTGAACATCTTTAGGGAAAGTATTTCCCTGCAAGCATGTGCACTTGGAGACTACGGCACGCGACATTCATAATAAACCATCTGGAGGATTGTCCACTTGTCATTTATTTGGCTTTACGCCCCCTTCGTTATGAATGCGAGTCGATATTTGATGCCAATGGTTGCAGATCCTGATTGGGTGTAATCAGCTACTCGTATTGCATGCATTTGCGGCTCTCCAAATGATAGAATTGATTTTTATTTTTATTTATTTATTTTTAAATATATATATATATATATATGAGTATATGGATTGCCTGTGACAGCTTTGTTTGATGTATCAGTATAAGGATCCACTTGTCATGTTATTTTTGAATGTATCAGTATATATATGCGGCTTCTTGGTGATGTTCAATTGCAATGTTCCGACCTTTTTTTCTTTCTTTTTGGTGAGTGACACGTATTCTGGCCTGCTTTTGTTTTGTCCCCGTAATGATTTTGTTATTATTATTATTTTTTTATGTATATATATATATATATATAAGTCACTATCTTTTATGATATGAGGCTTATGAGCCCTCATTTTGAAACTAGTTTTATGCAACTTTTTGCCTTTGAAACTTAAGCAGTGATGACAATAACTATGTGCATTTTACCATATATAAGAGGTAAACAATTTTGTAAGAACAGTTTGCTTTTGCTTTTTGTATGACATGTTCTAGACCTTTATATAACTAGTCGGTTAACATGGTTGGATGAGATAATTTTTTTTTTTGATAAGTAAAGTATGTGAATCTCCATTTATACTTCGAAGTTTGGTTGACATTTGTTTGGTTAAGGCTTGGTCAGGTATTTGTATTTTGACCTTAAGGTTTCTATTCTTGTTCAGAGTAAATATCCTATGGTCTCATGTTGGTAGGACAGAATTCTATGGACAAGAAACTATTTCATTCTGTTGCATAGCGGCTTCAAAAGAATCAAGACCGTCAGGCTTAACAGGGTGCATGATGTAGATCAATTTTGACCAGGTTGTTTTGTGACGGTGCTGCAATTAACTGTGGCTTCGACCTTTCTACAGTCGGGCTGTGTCTTGCCCTCTCTTATCGCCTAGAATTTTGTTTCCATCTACTTTTCCTCCTTGCTCATGGGAAGGAATTTGGGTTTTGTTCAGACGTGTCAATTCAATGTTTTTCTTTTTATTCTTTGTTACTTCGGAGATGGACATCTTCTGTTGATTCTCTACGGTGAATTAAGACAGTAAGACTAATCAGCTTATGAGCTTATCTTCCTAGGTTGGAGTAAGTTGATAGGATCTGCCTGTAACTTTTATTGAGGCACAGTTTTGTAAACATATATTTGTTAGAAGTTATAAAAGAACATAGTATTTAACTGTAATGTTGTCTCCACTAGTGCTATCAATTAACTTTTAATTCAAACACTGACCATGTCTGATTCTAGAATCTGTACCAGTATTGATCCAATGTTTGAGTTAGAGCAATGCTAATATTTTTCTAATTGATTGTTGCATCACAAACTTCTTCATTTTGACATAATAGTCACAGATTTTGAAGACTTCATAGTAATATTCTTGAATAACTGTTGCTGATTATAGTCATTAGCAGAGATGATTAGGTGTGAATAAAATAAACCTAACAGCATATATATATATATATATATAAAAGTAGATTGCTTGTGGAGAAACTCATCTTGGGGCTATCTTTTTGGCGAGTCGTTAGAAATCACATTACTCTTTCTTTATTACTATCTTTTCATTGGAAAAGTTTTGAGGGATTCAAAAAAAATGGAAGATTGAGTGTGTACACGTGGATATCAGCGCGGTTATTTATGATATCCGCACCCGCATTTACAAAATGTAGATATTATTCTTAGATATCTACAAAAGCATTTATATGCGTAACTTCACTATTGTGTGTTTTTCACACGTTGATAGAAAAGTTATGCCTAATAATTCTGCATAGTGTTTTTCACACACTCAACTGGCACAATAGTGAAGCTATGCATATAAATATTTTTCATACATTAATAGAAAAGATATGCATAATAATTTTGCATGGTGCTTTTCACACATCTAGCTGATACAATAGTTAAGCTATGCATTTAAAAGTTTTTCGAAGGATTTAAATCTAAAATAACTATTAGATATTATAAGTGGAATCTTTGAGGACCTAATCTGAGATACAAGAGTGTAGATCTGTATAAATCCGTCCCATATGAGTGTAGATCATATCCGTGCAGATTTGCTATATATTAGCGTATATCTGCCATTGATGATGAACAATCTAGAGAAGGAAACTCATTAGTCAATCTTAGCCATTACTCTAAAGAGATGAGAATTGTCGATTCCCACATACAGCACCAACTGTTAATACAGTTTTTTTATACGGCTTGACTAGCGATGGGCTACTGACGTGAGGCAAAACTAAGATTGTTCTGATAAGGTATGATAACAGCAAAAATAACAAATAGAAATTAAAAAAAAAAAACCCCTTAATTACCCCAAAAAAGTAAACATAGAAATAACTCTGTAAAACTTAAATTTAATTGATACTTCAGAAACTTGATTCCACAAAAATATAAACATGCCTTTATATAGGTAAAGTTTGAATATTTTTCAAGCTGAATATTTGGAGAAAAAGAAATAAATAAAAATACAAAACATAACAGTAAACTTTAAGACAAAGTAAAATATATTACTCTAAAAATAATCTTCCAATATTTTGTATGATTCTTTCCATTATTGGACTGATCTTATTCAATAAATAATCTTCAAGTCTTATGCCTAATTTTCTCTTCCATCAGTCTCATCGGGTTGGAAAGAATTCGTCTTCGAATTCGAATCATCTTTGCCTCGATCTTTTGGATGTCCAATCAATTTATTCCATTCTATACTTCTCAACACCAAAGAAACTTGATATTAGAAGAAACACAACTTGCAATCCATCACAACATGACTCTGAATATTTGATATGAAGTTACTTGCACCAACTTGAGATGAAATAATCTTTATAAGCTTTTCTTCTATCTTAATTGCCAAAACCAATGTTAAGATTTTGTTGAGGAAAATTTGACAGAAAATTTTCAATCTCAAGAAAATTAACATAATTGATTTTCTCAAAGCCCCATTGAGATATTTCACTCTTTGAACTTTCATCAAACACATGATTATTCACTTTTTGTTTAACCTCTTGACCGTATGAAGAAAAAAACTCTTGATCATTTTGCTCATATCGCAAGGTGATCCCCTAGCTATCTTTAGGGTTTTTTTAAAAAAAACATTAAAAAAAAAAAAGTAAATGTTATTACGTGGACAAATGTGGTCAATAATTGTATCTTGAAGTGGCAATATATCATGTCTCTTAAAAATGATGAGTGCACGCCACGTGTCACAATTTTAGGCCAACTTTAAGTTAGAACTCGATTTTTATACATAACTAGCTCATAAACCGAGCAATGCGTGGGATTATTAATTATAATTTAATTTTAAAACTTGAAAAAAAATTACATATTGCACATAGAACATTGCATGAATATATAAATCATATAAAATTTTACTATCAAAAGAACCATAATTTTAATTTTAATTCATATAAATTAAAACATTTAAAATATTTCGAGATGTGTAGTCTAATTATCAATGCATTACTAGTAGGATTAATAGTAAGAATCTCTGATATTGTTAGTGTGATACATATTAAGTTTTTTAATTTAATTTTTTTTTCTAGTGTGTACACATAGGACTTTGTGTACAAAGTGTGCAATAAACTTTTCTCTAAATTAAAACATGTTAAAATCTTTGTTCACATAGGTGTAGTTTAGAATGAAAATGAGTATAAAGAAAAATAGCAAGAAGAAAATCAAGATTTTGATTACCAAATCATAAAATAGAAAATCAGTATGAATTTTTTGTATCGTCGATATGATAATTCTCACCACTTAATGTCATAGTGACACTTAATACTATAATGTGAAAAAGTCTTTATTTTGGTCTCATGAAGATTCATACCCATGATCTTTTCATTAAAGTATAATAAATTTATTAAAATCATGACAAAACTGGTTCAATCTTTAAAATTCACCAATTTTTTACTTAAAATACCAGTTCAATATTTGAAAATTATGAGTTCACGCCACATGTCACAATTCTAGGCCAACTCAAAATTAGAACTTGGCTTATATATATATATATGAAAGAAAAGTTTTTAATTTTAGATTTTTTTAAAAAATTCTCAACATTTAATGCTATAATGCGAAAAAGTCTTTATTTTGGTCTCATGAAGATTCACACCCATAATCTTTTCATTAAAGCACAATAAATTTATTAAAATCATGACAAAACCAATTCAATGTTTAAAATTTACCGGTTTTTTACTTAAAAGACAAGTTTAGTGTTTAAAAATAATGGGTTCACGCCACGTGTCACAATTCTATGCCAACTCTACGTTAGAACTCGGCTTATATATATATATGATATCTTGCATTAGAATATCATTTTAAACTCAAGATTATTATTGAATAATATTTCATAATTAAATATAAAATAGAAGAATTAAAATAGAATAATAGAGTATGATAATGTTTTCTATTAATAAGGAAAATGTGCACTATTAAGCAATTATCACTGAGCCCAAGTGCCCCCCCGCCCAAAAAAAAAAAGAGTAATGTTATACACACTCTCACTTCTACACATCAATTTTTTCACACCCTTAGATGGCTTTTAAAACCATCATTAGATTAAAATCTAATAAAGATCCATATCAAAGCCAATGGTAGTTTTAAAAGCCACCTAAGAGTGTGAAGAATGGATGTGGAGAAGTGAGAGTGTGTAGAATTACTAAAAAAAAAAAAAAAAAGCGAATGTGCACTATGTTATGCTTTCTTCATTATGGTTAAATACATTTCTTAGACAATAAAGTGTTTAGTTGGAAGCAGCCTTCCAAAATTGATATATAAGTATATTTCTCTTGAAGTGTGTAAGCACATATTTGGCATTTAATCTGATTAGTCAGTGAAATGGCGGTGGTTCTTTTTCATCACTTGTTCCATTTTATTTACATGTTTAGAGTGTTTTTGTGCATGTAATTATTCAGGTAGATGGCTGGCTTACTCTTACCAAACGTCGCGGAATAAATGACACTAAGTGATTGGTGATGCTTTTTTAGTGAATAGCGACGTTTAAAAAGCGTCAACAAAGACCGGTTTTTTTGTAGTGTTAGTTTTGTGAAAAAGGTTTAAATTTTAAAGAAAACCCTTCAAATGTTTTTTGTATATATACAATTTGTCCTTCATTCAAAATTTACCATCATCGTGATCTGAGAGGTGCAATGGTGATTTATTTGTTCTCTTTCCAGATTAAGGATAATCTCATAATAATTAAATTTGGAGACGCCACTAGTTTGACATCATGTCTAATTAACCATATGCCATATATATGGACATGGATCCTCACCATTTCAAATGAAATGGATCGTATTCATTTTATGATCAGGATTCAAAGTCGTGCATCTAATGGTGTACATGGTATCCATGCATGTTGACACGTCTTTTAAAAAATTTAAATAATGTAGCATCATGTACATGATTAAATGTAACAACTTTAAATTCTGATCATAAAATGGGTACTATCTATTTTATTTGAATTGGATAAGATAGGATCATATTCCATGTGATATCTATTAGATGAGCTAGGCAGTGAGTTCTGTCATTATGACAACTTTTTTTAGAGATCAGATTGTCAACCGAGCAGAAAATAGGAAAAAGGTGAGAAAGTTAGGTAAATAGTTTGGTTGGCTTCCTTCAATCTTAATGGTTTGTGGTTTACAACATCCTACTTCTTAGTCATGTTTCCTTGATAATTTATCTTCTCAAGCACATATTATAGTTTTGTATGTAGGAGGAGGACATTGCTTTGACACACGAGAAACCTTGATGAGAAGCACACCCAAGCATCCTTAATGAGAAGCCACCTACTTTTTGAAGCTAGTCGAGAGCTGGCATGTCCATACCAAATTGAGTCTGCCACATTAAGAGAAACTCATTATTTTGGGAGGGGTAAAATAATTCAAAAAAATAAAATAACCATTTTACCCCTCTTTGGCACAATAATGGGTTTTTTTTTTTTTTTTTAATAAGACAGACTAAATCTAGTGTGGTGTTCATTTTCGATATATTGTTTTGAAGCTGACATAATAGCTCTCCATTAGAGGGTTATATTCCAAGCTGACACGTTTAGTCTTCGTTGGAGGGTGTAAAGGACCTAGTTTGCACACCATCATTATTGAATTTATTCTCTATAGTTTTTCAGTTGGCAAATAAGACCATGAAAGGTTAGAACTAATTAAGGCTGTAATAATAACACAACAAAGGCAGTGAATGAAGACATCTATGAGGTAGCAATTTCCCTACTTATCATTCATTTCAATTTCTTTACTTCTATAGACCAGGAAGCATTCTCTTTCCTTGTAGATGATAGGATTCTTTCCTTCTGCAGGTTTGTGTAATAATTGTATCCAATTTTAATTTGTTCTCTATACTACTATAAATCTTAATACAATTCATTTTGGTTGTAAACAAGCCAAAACACTTGAACATTAGAACACCATATCCATCACAGATATGGACACGTCTTCACTTAAACTGCCTTTCTTGGTTGCGCTCTTGGTCATTGCATCTAGTAAGAAATTCTCATTTCTTTCAATTGTTTTATTGTTCACAGCATAAATATGTTATAAGACATAGATTAGTTGTTGAAGTAGAATTGAAACTGTCTGTTTCTTAATCCCCAAATGTGGTGGCTGCAGGTTTCCAATTCAAAGCAGATGCAAGGAATGTTGTAGTAGTTCCATGCACACCTAAGATAGGATGCCATAACCCAAAATGCAAGTGCAACAATGGCCATTGTGTGTGTCACCTTCCAGAGGAAGATTCCGTTGCAAAATCCTTCAATCACCTACAGATGGAAGAACAAATTTCACATTGAATTATAGGGCAAATCATAGAGCATTGTAATTCTTGGAGAGTCATGTTACTTGCCCTAAGTGGAATAAAATGAATAACATATATCCTCA
This sequence comes from Alnus rubra, assembly GCA_028654335.1. NCBI lineage: Eukaryota > Viridiplantae > Streptophyta > Magnoliopsida > Fagales > Betulaceae > Alnus > Alnus rubra. The sequence continues at coordinate 317,571 of JAJPGS010000754.1, forward strand.
AGTTTCGATTTAACTCTTCAGATTATTACAATTATTCCTACTTGATCAATTAATGGATCAAATATGATAAATTCTTTTGTGATTTTAAGGATGATTCACAATTTTTCTTACCAACATGAATCTATGAGAAAAGTGCACACATGCAATGGAGGGTAGGCAAGTTCTGGGTGAGGGAGGAATTCTACGGGGGTAAAGGGAATTTTTAGGGGTCAAGAGAGGGCGTTTGACCATTCTCGACCATTTCCTTCCAAACCCAGCCCCTTGAGCGGCTTGTCTATGCAGAAAAAAGGGGATGGTTTCACGAAAGAAAAAGAGAAATGCTAGAGGTAACAAATATTTTATCAAGATGATGTGGAATTTTTTCATTGGAACCTGTAGCATTTCTTTTTATTAATTGTTTTAATCATCTCCAATAAAAAAAATCAACATCATCTTGGTACTAATCTCTTAGTAAAAGATTTGGTACCCATAGCATTTTTCAAAGATTAGTTAGTTGATAGGGTTTTTAGTTAGGATGGTTTGTGTTTATTAGTGGGGTTAGGTGAGGATTTGAGTGATGAGAGAGAAGTTTAATGCATAAGAGTGTCTTTTGCTCTCATGCGTATAAACCATCTCCCCTTTCCCTTGTTTCACTCACACCCAACAAAGAAAGAAAGTGTAACACACAACATAAATAAATGTTAAAAGAAAATGGAAATAAGGATTTAATAACTGAAACAATAAAGTAAATATACATTTCGGTGAAAATATGGTTATTATTTTTCTTACCAACATGAATCTCTGAGAAAAGTTTCATTGCCATTATTCTTGTATTTTGGATGCATATAAAGTAATTATTATCCATCAGCTTTTCCACGTTCTTGAGAGTTAGAAATTGAAAATATTGCAACTCTATTTAATTTCGTCTAGTATTTAACCTTAGAATTTCGATTATAATAATGGATATACATTCAAAAGCATTACAATTTGGATACTCAATTAACATCACCTTCATCCTCAACAACCTTTCCTTTACCTTCGGTTCAACTACGACGGATTCGATCATGACCCGATGAGAGTGGCTCCATAGGCACCGATATCTATGATAAATGATAATGTCATGTTTTCAAGAACCTGCTCTTGAAGATTATTGATGTTTGAGTAATGCTACTCTTCACACTAGTTGATGTGAAGTGTTTTAAGTAGTTTTTTACTTTTGGCACTTAAAAAAAGTTACCTAAAAGACATCATGTCAATTAATATAAAATAGGTGTGATGAATTAATATGAAGAGTAGTATTAATATTAATGCTTTGCTCTCTCAAGCAAAGACTTTGCCATACCCATGGCATGGGAGGTACCAAAGATTTGGTCTTTAGATATTTGATGAGGTTGAGACTGGACAATTAGTTGAGAGATACAATCTATTCCTATCGTTTTTTATTTTTTAGCTGGGTTTTAAAATTTGTATAATAAATTTTGGTATGAGAAGATAGTTGAAAACGTCTTATTGCATCATTTTCAAGACTTCAATCAAATAATGGAAGATTAGTAATTCTAAAAATAAGAAGTTAAATCAACTATAATCAGGGAAGATTCCAAGATCACAAGCACCAGTGGTCTAGTGGTAGAATAGTACCCTGCCACGGTACAGACCCGGGTTCGATTCCCGGCTGGTGCAACACATTAATTTAATTTATGGATTACGAATCCTCTCACCAACTTATCAATTCCTTACTCTTTCTTCTGACTTGAACAATTGTCAAGTAAACAGAATGCAGAGCACCAGTGTCAGAATCTGTGGCTATACTATTTTCTTCTGTTTGTTTTGTTCTGTTCTTTGACACAACACGTGTTATGCATGAATGAAAAACAGAACAACATGGTTCCTGCAAATTCTCTCTTTGTTTCTTTTGGTTCTTTGATTGTCTTTAGTTTGTGCAAAATTATCATGTCCTAAGCAAAGGACAAGCCCATTTTTTATTTTGATAACTGAAATTGGAGGAGAGATTCTAATATTTCTCTTTCATTGAGCAACAGAACATCACAATGGTAATGGACATTTAATTCATACAAAACAATTCTCCTTTACAATCTCTATCAGTCTCTAATAAAATGACACGTGTTCCTTAACATGTAAGAAGTACATGTTTTTTTAATAGCATTAATAAGAAATCATGTGCTTCTCACATGCTTTAAGAACACATGTTACTCTATTAAACTGATTTGTATCTAATTGCTATATATCAATTTGTAGCTAATTCCCACTAGGCATCATTTTTTATCTGTTTATTTTATTTTTAAAAGTGCTGGCCTTTGGGCATTATTAATTGTAAAGAAAATAGATACCATATCCAAAATTTGCGATCCAAATTACGTTTCCATTTGATTTAATCAAGGTTTTTATAAAATAGACTAAAAGAGTTATGTTTTTATATATCTAAAATGGTAGGAAAAAAGGAAGAAGAAAAAAACTGCATATTATATTTGATATATAGTCCAAATTATGAAAAAATTATATCATAAACATGGGGCACTACTTTTTTTGGATTCACTAACCGATAAATTACTACTAATTTATAACTTTATCAATCTAACGACTTACAATAAAGAACTATGAAGATGGACGGCGAAGATTTGTCTAAAAAATTAAAAATTAAAAAAAAAAAAAATGTTGTTTGGGGGTGGCCTCCGAGCCACCCCTCCCCAAGGCAGCCACCCCCTAAACACTATTTTTTTAAATAAAAAATAAACTTTAGTTTTTTAGTTTTAATTTTAATTTTATTTTTAATTTTTTAATTTTTTATTATTTTTTAATTAAAAAATGACACATGACAGTGGTATTATATGCATTTTTCGTCAAATTGGATCCTTTTGAAATTTTTTGGTAGTTTGGGAGTTAGAGTCTAAGCGTTGATAATTCAGAAGGCTATCTGTAAAACGACTGATCGTTTATGGGGCTAAATTATAATTTTTTCATATATTTATATACTTTCATTATTCTCAAAGAGGAGAGGGAATCGGATTGACTTTTTATTAATTTTTTTAATGCATTATTGAGCTAACGTGCTCGTAATAACTAGTTACTTTTATTGTTATTATTATTAAAATGGCTAGCTTGATAAGGCTACTTTTTGGGGCATTTTTATTAGAAGGCTTGCCAAAATAACTTTTGGCTTACAATGGCGCTTTTAGCTAAACCTAATAAACTAAGTAATTAAAGAAGTTAATAATTATAATTTTTCGAAAAATATTAATTCTCACTTTATAGGTTTGTGGTTGCCTTATGTCAATTTGTTTTATTTATTTGTACTTTATTTATATATAATTTAGAGGCAAACACGTTTTTTTTTTTTTTTTTTCTTTATTTATTTATAAGTATAATAATAAATTATTAATTCTTATATAGAAATATATAAATTAGAAACGTGAAACGCGTTTGAGACGCATTTCAAATGCATTTGAGACGCGTTTCAAACGCGTTTGACACACGAATGAAACGCGTTTGAAACACGCATGAGACGCCTCTCAAACACGTTTGAGACGCGTTTCATAAACGTTTGAGCCGCGTCTTAAACACGTTCGAGACGCGTTTCAAACACGTTTTAGCCGATATAAATAGTCTTTCCCTCTCGCTCTGTTGATCCTTTGGCTATTGAAACTCTCTCTCTCTCCCTGTTTCGTTTTCTCTCTCGCGCTGGGGATTTGCTGCTACTTTTGCTCTCTCTCTGTTTCGATTTGCTCTCTCTCTCTCTCTCTCTCTCTCTCTGTTTCGCTCCGTCTGGTGGTCTTAGAATGGAGGTGGCTGATGCTACTGATGTGGGTCTATCTCCTAGCACGCCAAAGGGAAAGGAGTTCCAGATTCCTGTAATATCATTCAATACCCTACCGGCGGCGCCGAAGAGAAAACCCGTCTGGTCTAGAATGGAGGTGGGTGATGTCACTAATGTGGGTCTATCTCCTAGCACGCCAAAGGGAAAGGAGTTCCAGATTCCTGGAATATCATCCAATACCCCACCGGCGGCGCCGAAGAGAAAACAGGCGATTTCGGCGGATGGGTGCTCCACGACGCCTAAGGGAAATGAGATTCCTCGAATCTCCGATTGCCCACTGCCGCCAAAGGAAAAACCGGCGAGACCACCCAAGAATTACGATATTCTGTCACTAAAATTTTTCACCGGAATGGCTCCCAAGTATTTTAGGTGAAATGGAGAGGAGCCTATTCCTTTCTTTGTTTATTTCAATTTCTTACTAAAACTATTATGCTTATCACAGGGATTGATGCCAAATAGTCAAGAAATAGCTGTGAAGGGGCTTGGAGGAGGCTATGGTCGCTGAGAAAGGGTAGGAAGCCGGGTAAGAAAAATCTTATAGCTTTGTACATTGTTTTGGGTATGTGCCTGAAGGGTCTTTGATCTTGATAAGATGCAGCCAGAGGGCTCAAGCACGACTAGCCCCGATTGTATTGGTATATTGCGGATATTCTCTAACCAGTTTCTCGAAGCAAAGGTATGCTTATACTTGTCTCCTTTCTTATCTGATTGCCTAGTTTCCTTTCAGTAATGTCTTGATCTACTTGCCTCTGCACTTGTGTTTATCTTAATGAAATCTTGAAACCAATAGATATTCTGTAGATGACATCATTTTTAGTACTAGTGGAAGCAGCACCAATAGTACTTATAGCTATTGGCTTGGAATTTGGTTGCATTTACCGCATCAAAAGTGGACATTGGACATCCCGTTTCAAGCTTCAGGTGGATAACCTCTCAGACAAAAGCCAGTTTTTCTATAAACAGGTCTAGCTTTCAGAGTGGATGACCAAGCCCTTCAATTATTTGCCGTTACTCCAGCTTCAGTTAGCTTGGTCAGCCTGCAGGGAAACCCTAGATCAGATTATATCCACACTATTGTTCATCTTGAACCTTCTTATGTCATACAAAAGTTTTTAGATGCACAAAGAATGTACAATCATATGACTCTTCTCTTAAACTGTTACACCAAATTGAAAGATGTGGAGAAGCTAAATATATTTACAACAATGGGTTAAATACAATTCCTTATGAGGAGGGTGTCAAGGAAATAAGTTTGGCGTCGAAACTGCAAAGAGTTTGTCATGCTGCCAATTATCATGAGCATGCCGTGTATGTTGCTAAGAAGGCAGCGACGCATGAATTGTACTTAAAGATCTTACTTGAAGACCTTGGTCGATATGATGAAGCATTGCAATATATTTCAAGTCTCAAACCAAGTCAAGCAGGGGTAACAGTGAAGGAATATGGTACGATTCTCATAGAGCACAAGTCAGTGAAGACTATTGAGATATTCATGAGGCCTTGTACCGAAGATAAAGAATCAGTTAAGCAAGGAGCCTTGAGTGGTGCACATACTTATCTATGTTGCCATCTCCTGTTGATTTTCTCAACATTTTCATCGGTCACCCGCGGTGTCTTATGGATTTTCTTGAAAAATATACCAACGAGGTGAAAGACTCACCTCCTCAAGCTGAAATCCACAGCACGCTATTGGAGTTGTTCTTGTCCAATGACTTGAACTTTTCATCAATCACACAAACTAACAGCAATGGAGATAAGATCTTGGCGGAGCTGGAATGTCAACAGCTGAGTCCAATGGGAAATTTGTTGCTGATCGCAAAGATTCAGCCAAGGAGAAAAGGATTGCCTGGAAAGGCATCTGAGGCTATGTTTACTTAAGAGTGCATGGCCATCTGAGCTAGAACATTCACTTTATGACGTTGATTTAGCTATCATTCTGTGTGAAATGAATGCATTTAAAGAAGGGATGTTGTGTCTCTATGAAAAGATGAAACTCTATAAAGAGGTGATTGGATGCTGCTATATGCAGGCACATGACCATGAGGGATTGATTGCTTGCTGGAAAAGATTGGGGGATTCAGGTAAAGGAGGGGACCCATCTCTTTGGGCAGATCTGCTGAAGTATTTTGGTGAACTTGGAGAAGATTGCTTCAAAGAAGTGAAGGAAGTTTTGACCTATATTGAAAGGGATGACATGACATCTTGCCTCTTATTATAGTTCTTCAAACACTGTCCAGAAATCCATGTTTCACACTCTCTGTCATTAAGGAATATATTGCTGGAAAGATCGAACAGGAATCAAAGCTGATTGAAGAGGACCGACAAGCTATTGAGAAGTATCAGGTTGCTGTTTACTAGTTACTTTTTTCTTTTTTTTGATGAACTAAAACTTTATAAACCAAACACAATCCATTACAACACTCCGGTAAAAAACTGGAAGCAAGCTCCTTAAAAAGGAAGCACCAACCAACACTACAGTGTTACAGCAACAAATTCCTTAAAGGAAACACCAACCAACACTAGCAAGCCAACAAAGGAAGCCAAAAAAAACTACAGGACAGACTGTACATTCCATCTAGAAACTAAAACTTCATTCTCAGCCGTCCTTTTAAACCTCCCTTTATGCAGAATCCTCATACGAACTTCCCATCTGATCTGAGCAACGATGAGTTCCTCCGTACGTGGAGTGTTTCCAAAACACAATTCATTTCTTTGTTTCCACAAATGATACACAAGAGCTGCAAGACTAAGTTTACACAAAATAGCCTTCAGACTTTTCCCCCCCGAAGATTACCAATACTCCATTTCATTATCTGATCCCATCTCACATACGGATCTACAACAAGGCAATCTTCCATCAACTGTCTCCATATTCTCATACTAAATCCACAATGGAAAAACAAATGTTCAATACACTCTTGATGGCCAAAACAGAACCTGCACAGAGAAACTCTACAAGCCTTCACCTGAGAAAAAACATGGGAAGAATGCCCAAGAAGATTCCTATAAAAAGAAATAGCCAACTCCTCAAACTGCTTAGCATCCTGAATGCTATCACCATTATCATCTTTTAGCACTTTAACCAAGTTACAAGCATTTCTGACCTTCACTACTTTATGAAAGAAAGCAGAGTTTCCAACACCAAGATTAAGCCTCTGATTTCTTGATTTCTGCGTCAAGAAATTCTCCTCAGCAGTCACAAGAGAGGTATAGGCATGTAAACACTCCTGCTCTTTCTTATGCCACATTGCATTCTCATGTGAATTCATAAAACCAGATTGAGCATTAGCTAATTCCTGCCGAGCTCGAACCACCCTTTGATTTAATCCACCAAAAACCTCATAGTTCTTTGCCTTAAGAATAGCTTTGATAGTCTTCAACTTAGCATAAAGCTGAAACATGGAGAAACCTTCCACATGAACCCTCCACCCCTCAGCTACCCAATCAAGGAAATCCTTATGATCAGCCCAAAAATTGAAAAATTTAAAGGGCTTAGGACCAAAGCTAGAAAATTGATCCACCGAAATAAGAGCAGGGGAATAATCAGATATACCTCTATCTAAGAAGTCAATAGAGGTATTAGGGAAATCCTTCATCCAGTCAAAATTAGATAGAACCCTATCTAGCTTCTTAGAGATGAAATCCACCCCCACTTGCTTGTTGATGTATGAAAACACCCAGAATAGGGTATATCCTCAATTTCCAGCTGTTTTATACACTCCTCAAACTCCTTATCATAGCAGGACAGAACACCACTGGACTCTTCATGGAACCGGATGGTGTTGAAATCACCAGCAATAATCCACGGAATCCCATGACAGCTCCTCTGCATACTAGCCAATTCAGTCATCATCTGCCTACGAGCAATTCCCTGGTTTGCCCCATACACAACTGACATGATCCAAGGACCCTTACCCTGAACAACTTCCACTTTACATGTTAACACCTGCTCATGAATGGAGACAGCACTAACAGAGGTTATGCCTGGATCCCAACAGATCCAAATACGCCCTAACACATGCGAGGAGTAGTTATGAATAATCTTCCAATTAGGAAACATCCCATCCTTAAACTTCCTTACATTTTCCTCTCTTACTCTGGTTTCCACAAGACATGATTGAAACATTAAGTCTTCTAACACATTTTACCAACTCCTTCTGTTTAAGAGGCTTATTAAAACCTCCTATATTCCATACAAGGATCCTCATATATTTGTAGGAGAAAAAACCCTCACCTCATTCTCCCCCACCTTCAATTTCCCTTTATCTTTGGAAGACATAGCCTTCTCAAACGTATCCATAAAAGTGATGGGTGATCGGAGAGTGAACTCCTCATCAACTGTATCTTCCAACCCTATCTTCTCAAAGGAATTGGACTGACGAAGTTTGCCATCTTTCTTCTTAGTTTTATTCTCAGTTGAAGGCCTCTGCATAGCTTTCTCAGCAGGCTTCCTAATTGTCCTATCAAAAGATAGATTCTGTTTTGAATGAGGACTATTAGTCCTCACAGATGCTACCTTCTGAACTTTAGGAATCCACACCTTAGCTTCCTTTTCACCCTTCTTGGCACAAGCATATGCAGCATGTCCAAATCCTCCACATACAGAGCACTTGGGAGGCAGCCATGGGTATTCAACACCTACATTAATAGTGTCCCCATTCTCCCTCCCAATTACTATCTCCTTAGGGCATTCTGAAGTAATGTCAATTTCAACTAATACCCTAGCAAACCCCAACCGTTTCCTTTCTTCCATGACCTTATCAGCATACAAAGGTTTACCTATTCCACTGGCCGCATAACTCAGACCAGAGGGAGTCCAAAACTCCATAGGCAAATGAAGAAATTTAACCAAACTGGAACGTAAGTAAGAGATAATTTGAGAACTTGCATACCTGGCTGCCATTTACGCAAAATCAATGGCTTGTTTGCAACATGCCATAGCTTGTTCTCCAGGATTTCTTCACAGGTAGCCTCATCCTGAAACCGGAAAATGAAAATGCCATTCTCCAGAGAAAAAATCTCAATCTCTCCATACTGGCTCCACATTGATTGCACCGACTTCTTCACAAGAAAATAAGGCAAAGGTTTATCCATAAATTGCCCTACAAGACTTGATTTCCATTGCACAATGCCCTCTTCAACCACAGCATCAGGAGGGAACACATAAGTCTTACCCCCATTCTTCTTCGGTTCAAAGTATTGAAGAGAACCCATTGTTCTATCCGTCTTTAACAGATTCGCCCATTCCCCCACCTTAGGGTTATCAACATCAGGAAGCACTGGGCCATCAAAAAAGGGAATATCCCCTTCTCCAGCACTATGATAGTCCACTTCCTCAACCACAATTCCATCTTCCTTCCCAATTCCTTGTTCAGCAAAGGAATCCTCTCCAATTCCTTGTTTTACTTATTACTTATTGCTGAGTGTACTCCCGAATATTGGTCTGTTCTAAAAATGAAGAGAAGCTTGGAGCATAATTCTCAAGATCAGGCTCAGTTCTTCCAGCAAGTAAAGAGTTCAAAGGATGTGTTTTCTGTGATTGCCGAGTATTTTGGTAAAGGAATCATAAGCAAAACAAGTAATGGACCCACGGGTGCTGTTAGATCAGGCAGCACTTCTTCCTGCAGTGGCCTCAAGAGTGTTGTTGCTTGTTTCTTTGTCTCAATATTATGCCGAGTGTCAGGGTTTTAAAAATATGCTGTTGTAATCAATGGATGGAGAGACAAATTAGGAGCAAGAAAAGAGGTAAATTTGCAAGATGTGGTACATCATTCAAAAGTAATCCAAACTGGAATTGATATATTTGTTTTTGAGTTTGTTCATTTGGTGTTATTCAAACATCATACTTGCTGCTTTTACCTGATTGCCTTGCCACTGACTTTCTTATGTGTTACGTATCTTGATAAAAGAAATCCCATAACATTGAGCCTGAACATCTTTAGGGAAAGCATTTCCCTACAAGCATGTGCACTTGGAGACTACAACGCTCTACATTCATAATAAACCAATCTGGAAGATTGTCCACTTGTCATTTATTTGGTTTTACGCCCCCTTCGTTATGAATGTGAGTCAAGATTTGATGCCAACGCTTGCAGATCCTGATCGGGTGCAATGAGCTACTCGTATTGCATGCTTCTGCGGCTGTCCAAATGATAGAATTGATTTTTATTTTTATTTTCATTATTTTTTTTTAATGTATCAGTATATGGATTGCCTGTGATAGCTTTGTTTGAATGTATTAGTATAAGGATCCACTTGTCATGTTATTTTTGAATGTATCAATAATGAGGCTTCTTGGTGATGTTCAATTGCAATGTTCCGACCTTTTCTTTCTTTCTTTTTGGTGAGTGATGCATACCCTGACCTGCTTTTATTTTGTCCCCGGATTGATTTTATTATTATTCTTATTTTTTTATTTTATATTAGTCACTATCTATTATCATATGAGCCCTCATTTTGACTCTAGTTTTATGCAACTTTTTTGCCTTAGAAACTTTGGAGATTGTCACATATTTGGAAATGAGAACTGGTAAAAATTATTCTCCATCACAAATTTCACCCATCTCCATAGAGTGGATGGGTGAATTTCCCCATTAGGTTTGTGGGACTCATATGTAGATTTCATAAATCAAATGGTGAATTTGCAAAAGGAGAATGAAGTATAACCTGGCCTATATTCTTGGGCCAAAATTTCTCTAACAATGTGTACATTAAATAATGATATTCGTGTGACATTCCAGATTATATTTTTCCACCTATAACAATGTTCAGACATGACTGAACAAAATCGTTTTAATTATTTTCCCGCTTACCTCATTCAGACGGGACATGATGCTAGTTTAGACGAGACTCTCGGATTTTGAAATTTTCTACGTCTTTAGGTCAAATTTTGGACTCCTATTAACCTGAGACTTGTTAGGTCAAGTCTTACTAGGAACATGACGTGTTAAAATTCATTTGTCAAAAGTTTGTTAGACCATATAAAACAAAATTATGTAAAATAATCTTTCTAACATTCCAGAGGTAGATATTGTGTTATGTTTTGAAGGGAAAAATTATTGAAGAATGCTAGAGCATCTCCTTGTATTCTTCTGGTGTTCTCCTGGAATGACATAGATGTAATTTTTTTGTTTAAAAAATTACATCTATGCCATCCAAAAGGACATAGATGTAATTTTTTAATTACATCTATGTCATTGCAGGAGAACGCCAAGAGATGTTCTAACACTTCTCAAAATTATTATAGATAATAAGAGTGAAGTTATAATTGTCACAATAAATTTTTATATTTATCTTATCAAGAAATTTTTTTGAAAAATGGATAGAATCTACCAAAAATATAAATATAAAAGACCACACACCTAGTCATGGAGGAAGGAAAAAATAAAAAGTTTTAGTAGTTTGCTGGGACTAGGGGTGTAAACGAGTTGAGCTACTCGTGAGCTTACTCGAGATCGGCTCGAATAAACTCGACTCGTGCTCGAATCGATTATTAAATGAGCTACTCGTGAACACGAAAATCAAACTCGATTATTAAACGATGCAAACTCGTATAAACTCGACTCGACCCGACTAAAGCTCGTGAACCCGCTCGTATAAGGATCGACTCGTTTATTAAGGCTTCGACTCGTATAGTCATATATATATATATATATATATATATATATATATATAATGAATAATATACTATGTGTATTATGTAAGCATAAATTAAGTAACAAATAACAATAGTTATTGGTCAATATATATTAATTGGTCATATTTATATAAAATAGTAAAAATGAATAATATCAATAATTAATTGTTAGTCATATGATATAATGACAATCCAGATACTTAATCAAATTATTCATATAATATAATAAGATTATAATTTATAGGATTATATGATCATATAATAATATAACATTGTATCATACTACCATATGACATGTAATTTATGTAAATATAAAATATGCAATCACTTTATTATATGCTATGAGTATTATCATTAAATATTTAATAATTATTACATACGGATTGTTAGATCATGTTAATATGTTAAATATACTATCATATGATAATACTTAGATCATATGATCATATAATATTAGTATTATTAGTAGGTAATTATGAATTATGATAAATTTGATAATTATGATTTATTACTCGTAAATTTATAAAAATCATACTTAATTACTTATTATAGATTCATAGATAATCTCATAAATCAAGTGATATGATATGATTCATAATTTATAATCATAAATATATATACATATTACTATATTAGTAACATATATAATTATAGCTATATAGTGTCATATATGATATAGACTATAGTATACAAATTCATATTAATATAATGGTTTAGTATTTAGATACTTAGTTAGATACACTCATACACTTAATAAGTATGATTTATGATTTTAAGTATTTAATAATTATTAGTAATATTTAGATGCAATGAGTCAATGACTATGTATATAGATTACATACGTACGTAATTATAATTCACATTATTCATATGAAATAATGACACTTATGAAACTTAATGATATTATTCATATATAATAATAATGTGATTCATACAATCCAAAATTAAGTTATTAGAATTGAAATTACTTATATATTAATTATAATGATAATTCATAACTTGTAATCACAATTCACAAGTTATGAATTATCATTATAATTTAGATCATATGATTTAATATTGTGTTATATAACCGTTAGTTGTTAGATATGATCTGATTAGTATTATCATATAGGACTATATGATAATATAATAATTAATTATCATTGTAAGACATTGTTAATGTTTTAACTTAATATAAGTTAGTTAGTTTTTATATTGACTGTTAATTTTTTTTTTAATGCCAAAAATAAAACGATAATACTTTTTTATTCGAGATCATATGATAGTGCTTAAATTATATGAAAACATCATTATCATGTATATGATTTATATTTATCTATATTAACTTATTAAGTATGTAAGTATTGACTAAATCCACATCACATGATAAGTATTGTAATCTTATAATTATAATTTATAACAGATCTTGAAAAATTCATGTTTGTAATTATAATTTCTTATATTTCTATTAATATTTGTTTAAATGTAATATTATTTTATTTTTGTAGTTGAAAATTTGTAATTCAGAATTGTAATTTCTTATATTTCTAATTGTATTTGTTTAAAAGTAATTTTATTTTATTTCTTTAGTTATGTAATTGTGTATTTCAATTTTATATTCATTGGCAATTTCTTAATGCAAAATCATGGATTCCTGATAGTGCAATTTGCACACTATGCGAAATTCGTGATTTAATTTATTTATTTATTTTATTTTATTTTATGCTAAGATCAATAATTTCAAATTATGAAATGGGCCGAGCTCGAGCTCGAACAACATTTTTTCTACACGAGCCGGTCTCGCACAGAATTTTCCAACTCGTGTCGAGCTCGAGCTCGACTATAACTTAAACGAGCCGATCCCGGACAGGCAATACCCGCTCAGGATCGGCTCGTTTACACCCCTAGCCGGGACACAAACATTCAATCAAAGTTTTGAAAAGTAGTCAAAATCCTCTCAAGGAAACTACAATGGTACACTTATTTAGCCACCACCACAGATGTTATTTCCAGATTTTGGTACATTACATGAAGGGGCTAAACATAAACTTCAGTATTGGTGTACTGATGCAAATATATCAATTCAAATAATCCAAAATAAAATTTATCAGCTGTGTCTCAACTTTGCTGGTGCAATCACCTAAAATTCAAGAATAAAACAAACACACACACCGTAGATTTTCAATCCCAGTACCTTCCGATGTTCATCATATTTACTGCAACAACCACAATAGCTTTTCCTACTAGGTGATATGAATCATCATGGATCAGACTGTCCAATCATATTATCTACTGCAACAACCCGAGCCAAGTGCTTTTTCCCGTTAAGGTGAGAAGCAAAGTTGACATCTCCAGTACAGCTTATATTGCAGATTTCGCACCTGAAACTGGAATTCTTCACACCAATAGCTTCTGTCTTCGCATTCTTTTGCTGGCCTTGAGTTTTTTCCTCGTCAGTAGGGATAATTTTCTGTTTCAATCCAATGTTTGACACACTCTTTTCTGGCACCTCTTTTGTGGGATGATCAGATTCCTTTGCAGTTGAAGACGATACACTCTCTGACTGGCCTTGCCCTTTTTCGTCATGATTTGTAATAGTGCTTCCTTTTAATCCATTTGTGGATTCTATCTTTTGTGGCTTCTCAATTGGCTGACAAGTTTTCTTTGCAGTTGAAGCTGGGACAATGTTTGGCTGGTTCTTTGCTTTCAGCGCCTCATAAGTAGCCTTGTGTTTCTTCCCTTGAAGGTGTATATTCATAGTTTTTTCGCTTGTAGTGGTTAACTGACAGATATCACAAGTCCACTCTTTCTGGACTTCCTTAGACACGTGTATATCAGGAACTTCTCTGGCTGCTGCAACTGCCACAGCTGGTCCTTTAATCTCCGCAGTGGCTGATGTTCTGTTATCAGTCTGATCAAGGCTAGGCTCTGCTTGAACCATCTGCAAATACACTGAGGACGGATTAGAAGCAAAGTTGTTGTTTTGTTATTTTTAGGGGTGTGCAAAACCCACCCGCACCCCAAATCTGCCCCGCCCCGTCAATAACGGATATAAGAAATTTCTAAAAAAGTGCGATCCTAAATATGTTAACCCGTGATTTATGGGCGGTTGCGGTATTAAATTTTTTCTCACCCGCATACCGTCCCGCCCGCAATCCCTTTATACTCGTACCATCAAATTTTCTCCAAAAAATTATAAGAATCATGACTAGGAGTGTGCCTTTGATTTCATCAAATTTTCTCCAAAAAAATTATAAGATTCAAGAATTGCCCAGATTGTGTACCTTTGATTTCATTCAATTCTGTATTATCCATTTCATCTCTATTCTTATTCCATTTTTATATACACTTTCATCTCTACATTCTCACATACACATACTCATTCAATCTACAATCACATAAAAGAATAAAAAAGTTATTTACAGTTAAGTTTGTTGTAATTCTAGTTCTTTCTTCTTGTTATTGTTTGCTGTAGGTTGATTCAATTGGGATTTTCAAATTTGAATTGGGTTAACAAGATTGTGAATTATTTTTCTAGTTTTGGCCATAAAAAAAAAATAAAAAAATACCGAACCCGCATGAACCCGTCCAACTACCCAAGCCAGCGGGTTGACCATTTACTATGCGGGTGCGGATCTTGATTTCAAACCCGTCCACTGCGGGCGGGTTGTGGAAACATGCAAATCCGGCCCAATCCGGCCCGCGCCCACCCTAGTTATTTCCACCTATTTGTTGAAAAAGCATAAGAAACCCCACTGCCAAAAAGAAAACAGACTAAAGCAACATATATGATCCATAATCAACATTATAGAGATCTCTAATTTAAAAAATGAACATTATTTGATTAAATGTTTCTCTTTTATATTTCCTGTGTACTTGGATGCACCCTTTTGCAATTTAATGAATTTCGATTACTTATAAAAAAAACACATATAAACATGGACAATTAAATTGCAGATAGTGATGACAACTCATTACCAACCAATGATACAAAAAGTTATTCCTTTGGGGCATTGCTCTTAACAAAACTATGATTTTACGCTCCATTAGTATTCTAAACAATGACCAGGTTCAAATGAAGCCCCACAGAAATGTCATGCAAATTTTCAGATAGCTATGTTCATTGCCACCTCCTTAGTGACTTAACCAAAAGAACCAAAAACAAAAATAAAAATAAAAATGTGACCTAGACAGTCCAAGCATGCTCCATATCATTAACCCACAATTTTTAAGCATTCAAAGACCTATCCCCATGCATATACTTATTTTAGTACCTGATACGTTCAAATTTTCCTAGGGCTAGGTGGCACAACCGTAACCACCAAGCAACCCCAAGCCGGCTGGAATAAGGAGTTTAATTCTCCATATTTTATTTCCTTAAGTATTTAGTTTAATAAGGAATGTATTTTCCATTAGTTATTTCCTCCTTAGTTTATTTTCCTGTATTGTGTTATGACGGCTAGACCTAATGGTTATGTCTTATCACCTAGCCGTCATCTATTTAAGTGTAATCCTACTCATTGAATAAACATGCTGAATATTATGAAAACTTAGATCTTTTTGGTTGATTTGGAGATCAAGGCTCTCTCGAAGTAGTCATTGGAGATCACGGTTCTCTCGAAGTAGCCCATATCCTTTTCTTTTGTTTCTTTTTATTATTTGATTGCATCAAGTGGTATCAAAGCGAAGGTTGATTGTTTTCTACAACAATCTCCGATCCACATCATCACCATGTCTTTTTGGAATGAAGAGGAACGAGCGAGGCTAGACAAGATGCGGTCAGAATTCCTTGCGTACAAACAAGAAACGAGCAAACGGATGGAGGAGATCAGGAAAAGAATTGAAAGTTTTTTCCACCACGCACCTCTCCGGCAACAAAAACTGACCGGTTGATGCCAAAGCCCCAAGTGGTGTTAGAGACGCGAACAAGAAATAAGAAAGCTGAGGATTCTACAAAACCTCCGGTTGCCACAACACTTTTCTTTGGGGCTAAGGATGCAGCTCTTTTGGGGAGAACCAGTGAACGACAACATGTTCTTGTTGAAGAGTACAAGCAAAATGCGTCTATTCTTGACCCTGGTGATATAATTAGTGTTGAAGGCTCTGGTGATAGTGTTTATTCAGGTTCGACATGCAAACAGGGAGAGATAGAAGCCGTGGTCATTGCTACTGGAATTCATACATTTTTTGGCAAGGCTGCTCACTATGCTGGACAAGACCTGGTGCCGAAATTCAGAGCTGGTGAGCCATGGAAGAAGGTTTTTGGCCTAGTATTTATCTATCATAATTCAGCACCTATCGGAGATGATCCATTTTGGCTATGGGAGGATGCTAAAATACAGATGATGAATGAAGTCCAAAGTTGGCCTTATAGTTTTCCAGCTTTTGAGGATTTTCAAAAGGTTGTTCTTTGCCATGTTCTTGACAGGGAGATGCTGGAGCAGAATGTGGAGGAAGAAGAGATGAAGCCAAGGTTGGAAGGGCAGGGACTGATTTTTGCAAAACCAGAATTCTTCCTTGGGGACAAGGAAGATGTTAGGGGAGAGGGATGATACGTTCAGATTTTCCTAGGGCTAGGTGGCACTACCGTAGCCACCAAGCAACCCCAAGCCGGCTGGAATAAGGAGTTTAATTGTCCATATTTTATTTCCTTAAGTATTTAGTTTAATAAGGAATGTATTTTCCGTTAGTTATTTCCTCCTTAGTTTATTTTCCTACATTGTGTTATGACAGCTAGACCAAATGGTTATGTCTTATGACCTAGCCGTCATCTATTTAAGTGTAATCCTACTCATTGAATAAACATGCTGAATATTATGAAAACTTAGACCTTTTTAGTTGTTTTGGAGATCAAGGCTCTCTCGAAGTAGCCCATATCCTTTTCTTTTGTTTCTTTTATTTATTTGATTGCATCAGTACCCTTCTCAAAAATATTGGGTTTTCGACAAGAAATTTCCATGAAGCTGAAAAAATATAGAAACCCTACCTGCTTGACTGCGGGCACTTCCTTCTTCTCTATTACTTCCACAGCTTCATTATCCTTCTGCATAGTATCAGGTTCTTTGCTGGGTGACTGAATCAAGAGAAAAGAGTGGAGATTAGCTCTTAAGAAATTAAGTAAATAGAATTGTGTATTTCTCATAAGAACATTCTTCACTTTTCTTCTTCAACAAGACAATATCAACTTATTTGGGAAAGCACAAACTCCATGAATGATTGCTGAAATAGTCAACACTTTATTGCAAAGAGTAATCCTGGATATCTCATTTTTATCTCACAACGATCTCACAATGTTGACGAGGCAGTCCCAATCAATCTTTGGATCAGTCATTGTTAAAAAAAAAAAAAAAAAAAAAAAAAAAAATTCAAGAATTGGTTAAGCCTACCATGTCAACATTGTGGAATAAAAATGTGTTGTATAGCATTACTCTATTGCTAATATTTGTCCCACACTCTTTGGGATGCATCATTGCACTCAAATGACTAAAACCAATAACTGATGGCATAAGAATATACTCAAAGAATCATAGTTAACGTTCTTGTTGCATCAGCGACATTAAAAAGTTTTTTCCTCGTCAGTAGGGATAATTTTCTGTTTCAATCCAATGTTTGACACACTCTTTTCCGGCACCTCTTTTGTGGGATGATCAGATTCCTTTGCAATTGAAGACGAGACACTCTTTGACTGGCCTTGCCCTTTTTCGTCATGATTTGTAATAGTGCTTCCTTTTAATCCGTTTGTGGATTCTATCTTTTGTGGCTTCTCAATTGGCTGACAAGTTTTCTTTGCAGTTGAAGCTGGGACAATGTTTGGCTGGTTCTTTGCTTTCAGCGCCTCATAAGTAGCCTTGTGTTTCTTCCCTTGAAGGTGTATATTCATAGTTTTTTCGCTTGTAGTGGTTAACTGACAGATATCACAAGTCCACTCTTTCTGAACTTCCTTAGACACGTGTATAACAGGAACTTCTCTGGCTGCTGCAACTGCCACAGCTGGTCCTTTAATCTCCGTAGTGGCTGATGCTCTGTTATCAGTCTGATCAAGGCTAGGCTCTGCTTGAACCATCTGCAAATACAGTGAGGACGGATTAGAAGCAAAGTTGTTGTTTTGTTATTTCCACCCTATTTGTTGAAAAATCATAAGAAACCCCACTGCCAAAAAGAAAACAGACTGAAGCAACATATATGATCCATAATCAACATTATAGAGATCTCTAATTTAAAAAATAAACATTTTTTGATTAAGTGTTTCTCTTTTATATTTCTTGTATACTTGGATGCACCCTTTTGCAATTTAATGAATTTCGATTACTTATAAAAAAAACACATATAAACATGGACAATTAAATTGCAGATAGTGATGACAACTCATTACCAACCAATGATACAAAAAGTTATTCCTTTGGGGCATTGCTCTTAACAAAACAATGATTTTACGCTCCACTAGTATTCTAAACATAGAAAGGCCCCACAGAAATGTCATGCAAATTTTCAGCTAGCTATGTTCATTGCCACCTCCTTAGTGACTTAACCAAAAGAACCAAAAACAAAAATAAAAATAAAAATGTGACCTAGACAGTCCAAGCATGCTCCATGTCATTAACCCACAATTTTTAAGCATTCAAAGACCTATCCCCATGCATATACTTATTTTAGTACCTGATACGTTCAGATTTTCCTAGGGCTAGGTGGCACTAGCGTAGCCACCAAGCAACCCCAAGCCGGCTGGAATAAGGAGTTTAATTCTCCATATTTTATTTCCTTAAGTATTTAGTTTAATAAGGAATGTATTTTCCATTAGTTATTTCCTCCTTAGTTTATTTTCCTGCATTGTGTTATGACGGCTAGACCTAATGGTTATGTCTTATGACCTAGCCGTCATCTATTTAAGTGTAATCCTACTCATTGAATAAACATGTTGAATATTATGAAAACTTAGATCTTTTTGGTTGTTTTGGAGATCACGGCTCTCTCGAAGTAGCCATTGGAGATCAGGGCTCTCTCGAAGTAGCCCATAACCTTTTCTTTTGTTTCTTTTTATTATTTGATTGTTTTCTACAACAATCTCCGATCCACATCATCACCATGTCTTTTTGGAATGAAGAGGAACGAGCGAGGCTAGACAAGATGCAGTCAGAACTCTTGCGTACAAAGAAGAAGCGAGCAAACGGATGGAGGAGATCAGGAAAAGAATTGAAAGTTTTTCTCCACCACGCACCTCTCCGGCAACAAAAATTGACCGGTTGATGCCAAAGCCCCAAGTGGTGTTGGAGACGCGAACAAGAAACAAGAAAGCTGAGGATTCTACAAAACTCCGGTTGCCACAACACTTTTCTTTGGGGCTAAGGATGCAGCTCTTTTGGGGAGAACCAGTGAACGACAACATGGACAACATGTTCCTGTTGAAGAGTACAAGCGAAATGCGTCTATTCTTGACCCTGGTGATATAATTAGTGTTGAAAGCCCTGGTGATAGTGTTTATTCAGGTTCGACATGCAAACAGGGAGAGATAGAAGCCGTGGTCATTGCTACTGGAATTCATACATTTTTTGGCAAGGCTGCTCACTATGCTGGACAAGACCTGGTGCCGAAATTCAGAGCTAGTGAGCCATGGAAGAAGGTTTTTGGCCCAGTATTTATCTATCATAATTCAGCACCTATCGGAGATGATCCATTTTGGCTATGGGAGGATGCTAAAATACAGATGATGAATGAAGTCCAAAGCTGGCCTTATAGTTTTCCAGCTTTTGAGGATTTTCAAAAGGTTGTTCTTTGCCATGTTCTTGACAGGGAGATGCTGGAGCAGAATGTGAAGGAGGAAGAAGAGATGAAGCCAAGGTTGGAAGGGCAGGGACTGATTTTTGCAAAACCAGAATTCTTCCTTGGGGACAAGGAAGATGTTAGGGGAGAGGGATGATACGTTCAGATTTTCCTAGGGCTAGGTGGCACTACCGTAGCCACCAAGCAACCCCAAGCCGGCTGGAATAAGGAGTTTAATTCTCCATATTTTATTTCCTTAAGTATCTAGTTTAATAAGGAATGTATTTTCCATTAGTTATTTCCTCCTTAATTTATTTTCCTGCATTGTGTTATGACGGCTAGACCTAATGGTTATGTCTTTTGACCTAACCATCATCTATTTAAGTGTAATCCTACTCATTGAATAAACATGCTGAATATTATGAAAACTTAGACCTTTTTAGTTGTTTTGGAGATCAAGGCTCTCTCGAAGTAGCCATTGTAGATCTCGGCTTTCTCGAAGTAGCCCATATCCTTTTCTTTTGTTTCTTTTATTTATTTGATTGCATCAGTACCCTTCTCAAAAATATTGGGTTTTCGACAAGAAATTTCCATGAAGCTGAAAAAATATAGAAACCCTACCTGCTTGACTGCGGGCACTTCCTTCTTCTCTATTACTTCCACAGCTTCATTATCCTTCTGCATAGTATCAGGTTCTTTGTTGGGTGACTGAATCAAGAGAAAAGAGTGGAGATTAGCTCTTAAGAAATTAAGTAAATAGAATTGTGTATTTCTCATTAGAACATTCTTCACTTTTCTTCTTCAACAAGACAATATCAACTTATTTAGGAAAGCACAAACTCCATGAATGATTGCTGAAATAGTCAACACTTTATTGCAAAGAGTAATCATGGATATCTCATTTTTATCCCACAACGATCTCACAATGTTGACGAGGCAGTCCCAATCAATCTTTGGATCAGTCATTGTTAAAAAAAAAAAATTCAAGAATTGGTTGAGCCTACCATGTCAATATTGTGGAATAATTGTTGGATAAAAATGTGTTGTATAGCATTACTCTATTGCTAATATTTGTCCCACACTCTTTGGGATGCATCATTGCACTCATATGACTAAAACCAATAACTGACGGCATAAGAATATACTCAAAGAATCATAGTTAACGTTCTTGTTGCATCAGCGACATTAAAAAGCTTTACCCACTCCACTTCTTCCTTTTCTATAGCTGCAAAAGCTTTGATCTCTTCCACATCAACATTAGGCTTTCTGGTCTTAAGCTGAAAAATGAAAAGAAAAGAAAAAAAGACAAATTCAAATTGTAGAGAGAGAGAGAGAGAGAGAGAGAGAGAGAGAAATTCTCATTAGTCATTGTCTGACAAGCAATAAGATCTTAAAAAAAATAAAAAAAATAAAAAAAATATAACGACAAAAGGAAAAAACGAATCAGATTTGTGTTTTAGTCCTATGCCATCCAATTATGAATACTTTTCTATTTGAATGTTTATTCTAACATATCTAATGCAGAAAACTGATTTCAAACAAAAAAGATTATGTAAAAGCCTGATACAACACACACTTATCTGGTCTCTAACACAGATAATTACCATGTAGTCCATACCTCATTAGCAATGAGTTTCTCAAGAGCTTCAGGTCCATTCTCTTTGATATATCTCTCTGCCTCAGCTAGAAAGTGATCTCTCTTGTGTAAGAGCACCATCCACTTTTTGAATTTATCAACAATAACTTGGGGGTTGATAAAGAGGCATGGACGAACAAGGTGATTATAGACGTAAAAGGAACCATCAAAGTAAGGTATAACCAGCAAGCAGATGATCATTAACTTAATATGAGGCCAGAACTGTATCCTGACAATTAAAAATGATAAATGCAAAATATAAACAAGACATTTCATACACATGTATTTGCAAAAACACAAAGAAAAGGCAAAGGAATAATCTAGTCAAGTCACCCACTAAAATAAAAAATATGGTGAATGAAAGCCCCGATCAGATTTAGTAGAGCAGGCCAAACACATTGGGAAAGAATTCTGAAATTCAAGAAGCCCAACCTTTTTGAGCTTTAACTGGTACCCATGAACATGAAAATGATATTGAATTTCACGAATTTCCACTTCACTCTAATACTAGTGGACGAGACCAGGTATCATGCAGATGTAGGGTATCAGACCCCATAATTTTCAAGAAATTTGACATGGGGACATAGCTATATATGTGTCTCAAGTTGCCACTGAGCATCTATTATTCTATGTTTGAGTTTTGTTTGGGCATATCCCAAAATCATATCCAGAAAAAACAAATGAAAAACTAATAAGTGTATATGAATTTCTTGAAAACAATAATGCATAACACCCTCATTATATGCACAATTTTGACATAAATATTGTTGCAATCACTAGTATCTAAAGGAGCATTGGACACAAGTGGACTCAAATGTCACTGTTAGGTCCATGCCCAAATCATGCACTTCCAGCCCATACACCCAAGTCCAGTTCATGCAAGCCCACGGCTTTGAATGGAAAGATGACCAAAAAGATAATTAACCTTTGCTTGATCCTTTCCAACAATATTTCCCTCCTGTTTAGCAGTATATCCTTATATAAATCATTGATTGAGTAAGCTTAGTTACCAAATCTCTTATTTCCATAATTACAATCGGGAATTGATGAAAGCCCCACTATTTACGTAATGACCATGCAGTGGGATCATCATGAATGAAAAATCTCTTGAAAGTTTCTCTTATTTGCAATTTCAATCTCTTTTCCTTAGTTCTCTAAATTGAAAATATTTTAAAGTTCTCTAGTTTGCAATATCTATCCATTCTCTTAGTTTATAGGTTGGCTTTTATCATTTGGTATTAGAGCCACCCGGTCAACTGCGTATAGTCCAAATCCACAAGCAACAGCAAAAAATGGAGAAAGAATTTATGTGCTTTATGGAGCGTTCTAAGACTTAATAGCAAGAGGTGACCGAGGTGTTAATGGCCCTCCATCTGAAGTAAAATCACTTGTCGGAAGCTATCCAATGCATGTGCTCAAAGGCAATGAAGCCCACCCTAATGCCCTACCACAAGCACTACCCCAGGCGAACCAAGCAATCCATTCAATCCCAAATGTAAGCTCAAATTTCCCTGTATCAATGACAGAGAGCCATCAAATTCAAGCTCCGAATTTGGCAAAATTTCAATCTCCGAATTCAGCTCATACTACAGTGATTTTTTAGCGGTTAGAATAATTAGTGATATCCCCGGCCTGTTTAATATCACAAATTCTTGAATTTTATACCGTTACTACTGGTCAGATTATAAGCACTTAAAAAGTGGCTGCCTTTCTTAAGCAGTAAGACAATAAAATATCTTAGCATTTCGATTTACTTCCAATCATGCTTTCCAAGGATTAAATGAAGTGATGAGCAACCAAAATCGAAAAATCTCCAGAGACAAAACGAAGAGCAAAATTGAATAAATTTACACCCACGCTCCACAAAAAAAAAAAAAAAAAAAAAAGGAATGAAGGGCAATAGAGTTACCATTCAAGGAGGTTCACGAAAGAATGCTCAAAGAGTGAAACCAAAGAGAAGGAAATCCAATATGTGACCAACTTCTTAGTCTCCCAATTTGAATTACTCTCAATTGCAAGGATCGAAGCACATCTGTTAAGCAAATATCATCTTCATTAATTCACCAAACCATCTAACAAATTACAACTTCAAACTTTTTCAACACACCCAGCTTTAAAGTAATATAACATCGATGAAAGTTGAAACAAGAGGGAAAATGCATTCTTCTCGGATAACCAGAAAACAAAGAGCTTTACTTTATCAACATAGAGAGAGAGAGAGAGAGAGAGAGACTTACAGAGGATACCCCAAAGCAAAGAGAGGCCTGCAAGTAAAGCACAAACAAAAGGCAGAGCATACTTAGACAGCCCAACTTCTTCATGACCGCAAACTTTCTAAACTAAAACTTTACTATCTTGACTATCATAAATCATCGAAATGCATACCATGCAAGAACGTGAAGGAATTTCAGCGCAAATTTGAGAATACCCAGTAGACTCATGTTGAAGTTGAAGGAATCTGTTTGGCTTTCTCAACTTGAATCTCCAACAGAAATGAAGATGAAAGACAGAGAGGACAATGAGAGGAAAAGAAAGTGGAAAAAGCGCAGTTTAAGAGGAAAGTCAAGCAGTCGCTATTCACGTACTATCGTCCATTTCAAGAGTAGTGATAGGCAGGGGCCATCTTGCCGGCCCCTGCCCGGCCCTTTCCACGTTGGAAAGGGCCATTTTACTTTTAGAGTTTTTAACGGTTTTTTTTTCCCAAAAAAAAAAAAAAAAATTCAAATTTTCGAATACAGCAAAACCAGTTCAGCGGATCCATTTTTCTCATTTTTGTCTTCCCCCCAAATTTCCCCTCCCTCTCTCCATCTACCCCAAAATCTTCCCACCGTCGACCATCGTTCGGAGCTCCGTCGTCCTTCCGGTTCCGGCGACCAGTTTTGCACGAGCCCGCCACCGTTCCGAGCTCCATCATTCTTCCGGTTCCGACGAGGTGTTTCGCACAAGCCCGCCACCGTTCCGAGCTCCGTCATTCTTCCGATTCCGACTAGGTGTTTCGCACGAGCCCGCCACCGTTCCGAGCTCCGTTATTCTTCCGGTTCCGACGAGGTCCCCCACCGTCTACTTCGATCTCCATCTCCATCTCCATCTCCATCTCCGGCCACTAGGCACTGCCAGGTGCCATCACCGTCGTTCTCCATCTTCGGCCAAAGCCCACCCACCGGCCGTCTTCCAGTTCCGGCCCTCTTCCATCTCCGGCCGTTTTCCAGCTCCGGCTTCCCCCCAAATCCGTCTCCTTCAAGTCTAGGTCTCTGTCAGGTATTAAAGCAAACACCTTTCCTTCATTTTTTTCCTCTCTCGGTATACAAAGTCATTTTCTTCCGAGTTGTCCTAAATAGTTTTGATCTATGATTGTTTCCTCTTGTTTCTTTTGCTATGTATCTTTCTTTCAGCTGAGGTATTTTAATCTGAATTTCTCTTATTCTTTTTCTATTAGATATTCTGATCTCAGTCTGAAAGGAGAGAACCCTGGAAAAAAAGTTCACTAAATGAAACAAAACAGGAACAGATGTACATTAATGCATGGTCTGGTTATTTAGGCGGTTTTTGTAGCTTTGTGATCTGCAATTTTAGCATACGTTGCTTTTTTGTTATTTTAGCTTTTTATTTTTGTGTTCTTAAATCTATGAGAGAATTTTTGGTTTTTCTAGGTGTATAAGCTGTGTTTTATTTATTTATTTGTTTAGGGGTCTCTGTTTGTTGTTTGAATCTTTTTCTTGCCTGGTTTCTACTGCTTTGAAGTGGGTTCTGCTATGCGATGAAATGGTCTGACTGCCCTACCCTTTTTTATTTGATTTATTTGAAGCTTTAAGGGCTCTGATGCTCCTGTAGGAATAATAGTTTAATATCCTAAAAGTATAAGTTCCATGTTCTCGGTTGGTTGTGTTGTGCTTTCTTTTCTGACGGTTGAGATATCCTTTCATGTGTATCAATTTTTTGGATATTTGAGTACCATTGAGTTTTTTTTTTTTGAGTCTCAGAATCTTCGTTATTATGTAAATCTGCAGTAGTAGCCAGTGATTTGTTTAGTTTAATTAAGATTGTCTGTTCTCAATTCAGTTGACGTATCTTTTTTGGGGCTAGAAAATTTGTGTGCCTTTAAGAACAATTCATTGCTCATATTGAAGCTGTAACTTTTTGAGTACATAATAATGGTCATTTTGGATGGTCTGGATGGTTCCCATGTGTCATTAAGTTCTCTATTTAGGCCTGAGGTTCTCCAGATAATTTTATGAACTATTAAGTTTCTTCACTTGAGTTATTAGAACTTGCTTTTATTTGTAACCCCTCATGACAGTGCATTCAGCGGTGCTCAGCATCTTTGTTCTTCTTGTTGTTTCTACCAGCATCTAATTGCACTTTTCACTTCAATTCAATCTTTTTGTTGTGACTTCTTATGCAGAAGATTGGAACTTTAATCAGCATTGTCGTTTACTATCATTTGGAATGTGTAACTGCTGTATCGTATTGTTTATTGTGGCTAGCTGAGTCTTGGTTTCAGCATTCTTGTAATTCTGAAAAAGGTGTGAAGAATTTTTTGCTAATATATCTACAAAGAGGGTGGAGATATTGATTGGGGCGTTTTTTTTCTTGCTCGACAGAGTTTGGTGTGGCCATAAGTTCTCTTTTCCTGCGATTTTGAAGGGATTCTTTCTGCTTGTTCTAATTTTTCTTTGTTGGTTTAGTGTTGCGGCCTGCAACTACTTTTCTTCGGAGCTCCGTCGTTCTTCCGGTTCCGGCGACAATTTTCGCACGAGCCCGCCACCGTCGTTCTCCATCTCCGGCCGTCTTTCATCTCCGACAGAGCGACTGCCGACGAGGTCCCCCACCGTTTGATAAGCACCGTCGACCACTCCCTACTTCCATCTCCATCTCCATCTCCGGCCACTAGGTACTGCCAGGCGCCATCTCCGACGACCCATACCCAACCACCCACCGGCAGTCTTCCAATTCCGGCCCTCTTCCATCTCCGGCTGTCTTCTAGTTCCGGCAACCAGTTTTTGGTTTTTTCAAATCATATGTTCTTGGTTTGGTATATTTTGTGTCATTGAGTTGGAATATGTGGTAAATTGATGTGTAAATATGGAAACATATATATTCCATTTTGATGTGTAAATTGTCACTCTAATTGGATTTTTTTTTCTTTGATGCACAATGCTCTCATCACTTTGAATGAAAGTGAATTTCATTATATGCAACTTTTCTTCAAGTTGATTGTGGTCTTTTTTCATATGCTGTAATGTTTCTTGTTCATGACTATCTTTGAAACATTTTTTTATTGTTTTATGCAACTTCACAAAGGAAGGGATTTGGATTTGGTTTGGTGAATATGGATTTGGTTTTCTTACACAGTTTGATTATGAACTTTGAAAATATATTTTGGTTAATCTTTTCCAATGATCAACAAAAAAGTCAAACCAACTTCGTATCATTTTTCCTTTCTTGTAAATCCAGCATCAACAGTAATCAAATCCACATATCAAAGTGAAGTGAGTTTTTTGCATATTGGTGTCAAATTTAAGTTTTTTGCATAGTCAATACAAGTTAAGTGAGTTTGATCATGTTTTGTATCCATGCTTTGTATCAAACTATCAATACTCATTTTTGTGTGCTTCTAACGTATCAAACTATCAACTACATCAATCAAAAGTAGAGACAACCAACATTCATTACAAGAACTCCAACATTCATTACAAGTAATAACCAACTATTTCTTGTTATGATTCCGCAATAAAAACAAATTACACAAGTACAATAAGCAATAATTCCATAACAAAAGTAATTGAATTGAGAAAAATTGGCTATCAGAAAAGAAAATATAACATTCAGTGCCATGGATTCTTGTTTTTTGTCCAACTTCTTTTGGCGCTCGATGTTGAGCTTGTTTTCTTTGCCTTGCCCCTGATCCTGTTTTTCGGAGGTTTCAGTTTATATATGCGAACCATCCAATGATGAGTTGTGAACACCTAAATTGATATTAAAGACACAGAAATGAAATCAGAAAAAGAACAGGAACTTCACATGAGAAAAATTTCAGATATATTTGACTAGTTGCACCAAAGATCAGTAAAGCTCATCAATCATTGGTTTTGCCCTCATGATGAAATGAGAATGAGCACTTGCTTATGGTACCTATTTTTTTTTTTTTTTAATAAACAGCTTAAATAAAACAACATTTTGGAAAAGAAATCCATGCAAACATCACAAGGAGCTAATCATTTCAAATCATATAGAAGAGGTGGCCAAAACTAGCAAAGGTCCCAAGGGGCCACATTTAATTATGTGACAAGAAAGAAGCTGCTTTATTGGCAATGTTCTACACCCTGGGCGCCACAGTTTAATAGTATGGAAGAGTAACAGAGGTTATGAAAACCAGATTCCTGGACTACATAACGTTTGCATGGATTAAACTGCTTTTATTTCAAAGCCCACCACATTCAGCAAGGAGTTAACTATTAAAAAGACGCCCTAGCAAAATTTAATAGTCATAATTATCAAATATATTAATCACATACAATGCTAATTATATCCCACAACGCATTTTTTTAAAAGGCTTGTCAAAGGCTTTACCATCTGTCTCCACAAACCTGTAGTAAAGAGATGAAAAAATTCAAAATTTAAGCAGCTAAAACAAATGTATCCTCCATCTAGAAACCACTGACTTCACAGCAAAATCAGACCTGTAATAGGAGAGTTTGTACATGAGGCAGTTTAGCATGGTGGGTGTGGCCTGAGAATTGATCCGATATTGACCATCTCTCTGCAAACAGAAACAAAACATAGTAAAACACATTGCTAACTAAAATGAATTACATAGTAAGCTACAATATCATCCAGTTCCTTTGCCCAAAAAAAATAAAATAAAATTCAAGACCATTTTTTTTTTTTTTTGTGTGTAAAGTAGTGATAATCACTTACAAGGTAATCGGGTTCCTTGATATGAGGAAATACACCACCTCCTATACGGACCATCCACAGGAACTTATTAATATCGTCACTGGGGTAGCCAACAAGACCTGTAAAGACAAACATCATAAGAGAGTACATTTTTTGGGGGGTATATCTCAGCATACCAGATAGAAATTACCTCCAAAGACAACAAGCACATATTTCTTCAAGACATTTAAAATTCCAGACCATGCATTAATGTACATCTGTTCCTGTTTTGTTTCATTTAGTGAACTTTTTTTCCAGGGTTCTCTCCTTTCAGACTGAGATCAGAATATCTAATAGAAAAAGAATAAGAGAAATTCAGATTAAAATACCTCAGCTGAAAGAAAGATACATAGCAAAAGAAACAGGAGGAAACAATCATAGATCAAAACTATTTAGGACAACTCGGAAGAAAATGACTTTGTATACCGAGAGAGGAAAAAAATGAAGGAAAGATGTTTGCTTTAATACCTGACAGAGACCTAGACTTGAAGGAGACGGATTTGGGGGGAAGCCGGAGCTGGAAAACGGCCGGAGATGGAAGAGGGCCGGAACTGGAAGACGGCCGGTGGGTGGGCTTTGGCCGAAGATGGAGAACGACGGTGATGGCACCTGGCAGTGCCTAGTGGCCGGAGATGGAGATGGAGATGGAGATGGAGATCGAAGTAGACGGTGGGGGACCTCGTCGGAACCGGAAGAATGACGGAGCTCGAAACGGTGGCGGGCTCGTGCGAAACACCTCGTCGGAATCGGAAGAATGACGGAGCTCGGAACGGTGGCGGGCTTGTGCGAAACACCTCGTCGGAACCGGAAGAATGATGGAGCTCGGAACGGTGGCGGGCTCGTGCAAAACTGGTCGCCGGAACCGGAAGGACGACGGAGCTCCGAACGGTGGTCGACGGTGGGAAGATTTTGGGGTAGATGGAGAGAGGGAGGGAAAATTTGGGGGGAAGACAAAAATGAGAAAAATGGATCCGCTGAACTGGTTTTGCTGTATTCGAAAATTTGAATTTTTTTTTTTTTTTTTTTTTGGGAAAAAAAAAAAAAGTTAAAAACTCTAAAAGTAAAATGGCCCTTTCCACGTAGGAAAGGGCCGGGCAGGGGCCGGCAAGATGGCCCCTGCCTATCACTACTCCCATTTCAATATGCGCCAGGTATTATAAGTGGGACCCAAGTTCCAAGATGTGAGCCACTTGAGATGCACGGTCCGGATGAACTGAACCATTTGGGCACTAAATTTACTTACGACGCGTGGGGTTTGGATCATTTCTAATTATGTAATCACACTATCGTATTTTTGCACTTGGAGTCAGTCCACCGTGTCAGCCCATCGCGGAGAGGGCCTACCATACCTGGTCGCCTTCGGGGCAGTTGGGCCTTGGGCTTCACTAAAAATGTTCGAGCTTGAAGGTATGATGGTGGGAATTAAGCCTCATTTGATTTGTAGAATGAATATTTAATTAGAAAATAGAATAGCTATTACCGGAAATAAAAGAGAATAGAATAGATTATAGAATGAATAATTATTCGCCTATTCCTACTCTTTAATTTGGTAACAACTCATATACTTTAATTGGAATCCAATCAAAACTACTAAAAAAATATTTTTTTTTCAAAAATAAAGTTAAAAAACAAACTCAAATAAAAAAAATAATAATAATTCAAAACTAGTGGATGGCCGCAACCACCCCCAGATAATTTGGGGTGGCACAGGCCACCCCCAAATACTCATCGTGGGTGGCCACGGCCACCCCCAAATAATCCGGGGGTGGTCGCACCACCCCTAGAATGCCTTGGGAGTCCACCATGAGGCGTTTCAGGGGTGGTGCAACCACCCCTAACTCCATATAATGGTTAGCCGACCACCCATTGGGGTGGTGGGTGGTCGGCCAACAATTGTAAATGGTTTTTTTTTTATATAAAAAAATAGAGAAAATATAAAATAACGAGTGGTTTTTTTTTCTGAAAAATGTAGTCTATTTCTAAATGAATGACTATTCCTCTCATTTTTTTTTAGAAAAATACATATTTCTCTTCGTACGGAAATATTTATTCCAATGAGAATAACTATTCTAAGGAATAGACCCCTACCAAACAAATAAATGATTATTCTATAGAAATACTTATTCCATTCCAAGAATTTATTCCGCGAACCAAACGAGGCATAAGATCACGACAATTTATTTGAAATTGCCTATCCACATTTTTAATAATCTAAATAGTCCATTTAAAAAAAAAAAAAAATTACTTCATTGATCTCTTGAATGTTACACGTTCAAATCCTTTAATTTACTATTGTTAAATCCTTAATCTCATTGTAATTTAGCATATTTTTTTTTGTTTTAGTATTTTTAATATTTTCAGGTGATTGAAGAAAAAGACTAAAAAGCCCCAAAAATGAGGCTTGAAACGGAGAAAGGAGAATGACTGAATGAAGTCGCCGAAATTGTGGACATGCGCCTGCAGTTAATAAATAAATTTGCAAGTCTGAAACTGAAGAAACGGCAGAGGCAATTTTTCTGAACCCATGTGGCGCCAGCACTTCAGTTCCGAAAATTGAAGGAAAAAAAGGAATAAAATCAGACCATGCTATTCCTTCACTTGGGCGGTGCAGAATTTTGAAGAAGGCAAGAGGCGTGGGTCCCTTTGGTTTTTTGGGCAGCACAAAATTAAAGAATCAAAGTCCCTCACCTGAAGCAACCTCTCGGGCAGCACGATTTCAGCTTTGGAAATACTTTTCCTCTCAAGGAAGGAAACCACTCATCTATAAAAAAGGACTCCACGTCCCACTTGTTTTAAAGAGGGAGGAGTAGCTAGTTTTAGGTAGTTTTTATTTTAGGAAGCTCTTCACGTACAGTGAAGAGTTTCTCCCCTTTTTTTAGTTTTGTTTTCTTAGTTTTTTTTTTTTTTAGATTGCTCGTCGATAACAGCATAGAATGGACCGCACTTCAACTCCAAATTACCAAAGGACCTTCATGAGTGGTTAAAGCTCTCTATAGGGTTTTGATAAACTCTATTCAAATATCAATGGTTTAATTGTGCTTTGTTCTTTGAGATATTTATTTTGGTTATTGATGATTTTATAACTATGAAAATTGCATTTTTGTAATTGGTTTTAATGTTTAATACAATCATGATGAAATGTTTATCTTGTCTATGAAAAAACCTTTTATTTTGATTGTACTCAAATTATATTTATTGTTCGAAAGAAGATAGATATAATGGTTATGCAATGGTATTTTTTGAGTATGCAACAAGTGGTTTTGATAGTTCATGCCTAGGATAGACAAGTCATGCTACATTTTAGGTTAGAGTAATTTAGGTAGATGATTTGTACTAACCTTAAGATGAGCTACACTTAATCATTATTTATATGTAACCAAGTTAATGAATTGGATAGTTCATACTTAACAAATATGGATTACACTTATCTGTTGATGATGGTATTTTCTTGACATTATGTTGTGTGCTGGACAAACATACACAAGTAATATCATGCCTAGAATAAATGTCACATGTTAATATGATAGCCATTTGTACGAGGTTAGTGGTGAAATCAATTCTCTATTTTCCATTTCATTTAATTCAACTTTAATTTATTTTCTAGCGTTTAACTCTCATTGTTAGTTTATAAATCAAAAACCACAAAACATCATTTTCTAGGGATAAATTAGAATTGATTTTATTGAGACTTGATAAACACAACCAATACAATCCATGTGGATCGACACCCTCAATATAGACACTATCCTACAATGATTCATGCTATTGCGAGTGGTATTATTATTATTGAAGTACAAAACGACCACATCAATGGTTGACCTAAATTACAAATCTTTCCATCTATTATCAAAATTAATTTAAAGATCCTTATAGTTGGCTTAATTTACAAATCGCTCCCTGGAGTCAAATTCTATTAAAAAATTTGACAAATTTCGTTAGGCACCAGCCACGTCAGCACCAATAAGATAGCGAAATGTGTAGACCATAATAAAAAAATATAAAAAAATAAAAAAATAAAACTTAAAAAATAAAGAAAAGAAATAAAATAATAAAAAAAAAATAGAAAGGGGGTGTCTGCTAGCCCCTTTGATGGTGGTGCGCGGCCACCATCAAAGGCATCTTGGGGTTACATAAAATTCCCTCGCTTTTTGTAGAATTTAACTTGGGCAAAATGAAATTTTACTTTATTCTAAACATCCTGAAAAAAAAAAAAAAATCTTGTAAAAATACACAAGACTTTTAAAATAAAGTGTATTAATTATATTTTTCCATAATTTTGGCATGACAGTCAGGGACGGAGCCACAAAGTATTTTGAGTAGGGGCCAAGGCATTTTTGAACAAAAAAAAAAAAAACTAAACAAAAGTAATTATAAAAAATAAGGGTTTCATAATACATCAAATTTAATCCAAAACACCTATCAAAATGGAACCCGCCGTTTTTTTAAATCCCGAAATCATCTATGATTGAATCTATGCTAATTGTTGCAGCAATTTCTCTTTCAATGTACACCATTAAAGAATCCGTCAGAAACTCGTCTTCAATTTTGTTGCGAAGCCTAGTTTTGACAATATTCATGGCTGAAAATGCTCGTTCTGTAGTTGCGGTAGAAACGGGAAGAGTAAGCACAAGTACAATAACTCGAAAAACAAGTTGGTAGATAGCTGATTTTCCGGTACTAACCAACCATTGGTACAATTCAGAAATATTTGACAATGCTTGGAACTCGAATGTAGGACTACATTATGCTTATAATGGTTAAGTTCTATTTCCAACTGTTCCTTTTCAAAATCAGTAAAATCTTGCGGATAAAACTTGTTTACCAACTGACAAATATCATCAATTCTAAAAGATTCACGTGCAGCTCGAGGATCAAGAGCTGAGCTGAGAATAAGCAACTTCACTGCATGCTCACTAAATCGGCGATTTAATTCTTGCAATTGAGAATCTATAGAGACACAAAAAATATCCACTCGATAATGTTGCTCGATTGTAAAGTCGGCTTGTTGATGGCGAGCTCGACCTCGCCTCTCAACATAACGGGCATTCATATCTGGGATATCTATATTGTGTTTCTCGCAAAATGACTTCACATTGGTAAGTAAATCATCCCATTTATCATCTCTATATTGTTGGATATATGCTTTAGTAGATGAAACAAAATTCATGGCACTTAAAATGTCTTGAGATTTTGATTGCAATTCTTGACATAGATGATCAGTAATCTGCATCGTTTCTTTCATGAGATGCAAGATGAAAACAAATTCAAATGAAGTCATTACTTGATAAACTGAATCTGCTTCTGCTCGTTGGGAAGAAGTAGTTCCTACATCAATGATTTTAAGAATAACTTCACAAACTGGACTAAAATTTTTGATCAAGCTAGAAACTGATCTCAAGTGAGAACTCCAACGAGTATCTCCAGCCTGTTGTAAAGTACTAATTTGATTAAGTCCCCTTCCACTCTCAATCCCATTAATTTCAATTAGGTAAGCAATTTCAGCAATTTGAGAAATCCGCAATTCTTCAAATCGGTTGCATGAGGCACAAACAATATTGACAATAGAATTCAAATTAGTAAAAAATTGATGAACAAGAATAACTTCTTTTGATGCCGCTACTAATGCCAATTGCAAACGATGTGCGAAACAATGAATGTAGTAGGCATATGGACAATCATTTGAAATCAAAGCTTGCAACCCATTCCACTCACCTCGCATGTTGCTTGCGCCGTCATATCCTTGCCCTCAAATATTTTCAATGGCTAACTTATGTTGAGACAATACAAAATATATACCCTTTTGTAGGGTTAGTGCTGCAGTATTAGCGACATGAACAAGCCCAAAAAAAGTTCCCGCACAAAACCATCTTTGTCGACAAATCTTAAAACTATAGCCATTTGCTCTTTCATTGACTCATCAACCATTATGCAAAACTTTGCATTACCAATTTCTTTGCGAATTGCCTCCTTCACTCTGGTTGAAAAAATATGTAAAATTTCTTTTTGTATCATTGGTGATGTATAAGAGGCATTTTTTGGAGCTTTAGCTATCACTTCAGCAATCTGTTCATTATATGAAACCATTAAATTCAATATTTCAAGAAAATTTCCACGATTCGTTGAATCCACACTTTCATCCCGACCTCTAAAAGCAACACCTTGAAATGCAAGCACTCGAACAACATCAATCGAGGCTTTTAACTGCAGTCGATTGTTTGCAATTTGTTCAGAAGTGAAATTTTCAAACACATTTTGTATATGTTGAGATTGGTTCTTCAAGTCTTCGTATGACCTCTCAGCAATTCTGTGAAATGAATTAGGATCTTTTCCTATATGATTGAGAAAAGCACAATTTTTTCCATCTCTAACTTTCTTCCAATTCTTGAATCCATCTATAGTGAAAACACGTTGCGTAGGATGTCCAGATGGCTTATTAAAGAGAAAGCATGGTAGACAAAATGTTGCATCTGTTTCGCGCGAATATTCAAGCCATGAAGGAAATAGATTGAACCACGAAGGTTGAAAGCTACGAAGATGATTTCGATCTCCGGATTTTGGATAGTCTGGGTGGATATATTGGTACGGACCAGCTTTAATGTAAGCTCGTCGAATTTCATCCCGTTGATTAACATTATACTCCCATATCTGACGACGCAATCCAGGATCAAAATCCAATGAACTAATATCAAATTCATTGACGTCAACTCTTCGAGATTTTTTAGAAGAATTTTCAGAAATTACGATATCAGAAGTTGGCGAAGATGCATCACCAACATTGGCATTTGAACTTTGTGTATTTTTTCTTTTGAAAAAGTCAAATATTGTATTTGGCTTTCCCATTATCTACAAATAAATTTACATGGTTATATTAGAGTCTTTAGAAAAGCAATAAAAAATATTTGTAAGATAGCAATTAACAAACTCAAATAAAAAACAAATTGAATACAATAGTTTTTACGTGTTAAATTCTCTAATTAATTGTTTAGACTTATCAACTATAATAACCAATATTCTCAATATTTAATAACCATAATATCCAAATTATAATACCATTTATATTAGGAATTGAGCTTAGAAAACTAATCTCAAAAAGTGCGACTTGCGTAGAGTGGTTTCGCACTGCTTCTGTGTTGCGAATTAATTGTTGTTCTGTGTCGTAAAAATCAAATTAAATCACCAATTTCCAAAATCAAAATTTTATAATATTGTAAAGTAAAAACTAATAATAATAATAATAATAAAATCGTCAACGAGGCATTCAATAATCACTAAACAAACTATTTAAGCTATTTAATAATTCTCACCCTTACCAATTTTTCATTTTAATCAACCTATTAACTTTACTTGGACTACTTTTCTGATCCCCAACTTTAAACATTATTATAATTTATCAATAACACAAAGTAATCTCACAAATGACACAAATAATCAGTCTCACTCTCACTGTTCTCAACTTCTCATGGTAAAAGTAGCGGTTTTGAATTTTTGGTTTCTCCTAATTCTCTTATTGTGGATGTGAGATTTAAATTTGTTTGGGTAAATAAATTGTTTGAGCAGTGCAAACATTTGTCCTAATTCTCCTAATTTTTTGACTTGCTCAGTTGCTTGTTCTGTTGTCCATCGATGCAGATGGAAAAAAATTGAAAAGACAAATACAAATTATGCATGACCCTTTTTTTTTTTTAAACACAAATTATATTTGTACATCAATACATGACTTGCTGTTGTCCATCCGTAACAATCCGTTCACTGTAGTAGATGGAGAAAAGTTGAAAAGGCAAACACAAATTATTATTATACAATTACATTTTTTTGTTTGACTTCCTTGCCTTTTCCTGACCTCTTCTTTTTCTTTTTTTGAGTTATCCTGACTTCTTCTCTTTCTTTAGTCTAGAGACTCTAGACTCTTCTAAATAGACTAAACAGTAAACTCTTCTTGTCTTCCTCTTCAACGTTAAGTTTTCTTTCTTCTTTTTTTCAGTTCTTCACGGTTTCACCATATATGACTGGAAAAAATGATTTTTTTTTTTTTAGGGATTTCAGATTTGAGAACTTACAAAGCGATATTGTACTAGCCGGGCGATGGGTCTGTTGGCTCCGTGACTCTATCAGTCCGTCCCTGAAATTTCCGGTGCAGTGATCGGTCGAATGGTCGCTTCTTATGTAGGAGAAAGATGGTGAATCTAGAAGTGGTGATAGGCGAATTTGGTGGGTGTGGGTCGGCTAACAAAACTGTTAGGATCTGGAGGAGAGGGGTGGAGAAGACTAGAAGAGGTATTCTTGTTTGATGTTTCAGTTTTTTTTTTTTATTAAATAATAAATATTTTTGTTTTAAGTTGTTTGGTTTGGTTGTGTTGGAATTTGGAAGGGCACCGACACCCTGTTAAGTGCTTGACGGCGATGTTGATGTCTATAGCAATTTAGCAAATTTGTGGATTGTAGACTTGTAGTAGGTTTCTTTTTAGGTTTATTTGGTTAAGTCAAAAAAATTTAATTGGGTAAGGACCAACAAAATTTGTTGAGTAGGGGCCAATGGGCTTGAATTTTTTTTTTTTTTTTTTTTACAATTTTTTTTTTCATCTGTATAAATTTTTTTTTTTCAAAAAATTGGGGGGGGGGGGGGCCATGGCCCCTGCCGACCCCCCCCCCCCCCCCCTCCTCCGTCTCTGATGACAGTAATTGATTTTTAAGCATTCAAAGCCCTAACAATCTGTCCTTCAATCCCGATAAAACCCTAAGAATCGTACGAGAAGAATATGGTGTTTGTATGTTGTTCTAGAAATACTCTTAGAGCATTCACACCAGTTACCCTAAAATTGTTTTTGTTCACTATATGTAGGAAAAATCTCAAAAAAAAAAAAAAAAATATATATATATATATATATATATATATATTGGCTTGTTGCAGCTTCCCTACCTATTCCCTAAACATCAGGAATTCTACAGATCTATCCAATGCATTGTGTAGAACTGTAGCATACCCAATGCATATTAAAAAAAAAAAAAAACCCTCTCTCTCCTATATGACAACTCCCCTATACACTCAACATGTTCTACAAGCAACATCTCAAATCGGTGACGTCCTTTCTTCTTCGTTGAAGCACGGTGCAACCCACGTCTCTTCTTCCTCTTCTTCGTTCAAGCTTCGGAGTTCAACCAGCGTCCTACGCGCACCACCTTACTAAGTGGGATCGCCGAGATGGGGGCGTGTGTGTGTGACCGACCCAAGCTGAGGGAAAGAAAAAAAAAAAAAAACAAAAACAAAAACAAAAACAAAAACAAACAAACAAACAAACAAACAAACAAACAAGCAAACAAACATAGTGTGAGTTTAGATTTGGGGTGTGGAATTAGCAAAAAACGGTGAACAAGAAGATTATTAGAGGTCCTCTTCTCCTATACCTTCTCTTTCTCTTTCTCTTTCTTTGTTCAATTGCTCTCTTCTCTTGGCGTCATGGCTTTGGTTTCTCTTTTGGGCTCTTTTGGTTTTCGATTTCGTGGGTCGAAGACGAAGAAGAAGGTAGTGGATCAATCTCTTTCGCTCTTTTGATTGTTGGGAGGTTTTCCTATATGGGTTTTTGGGTTTAGTGTGCTTTCATGGTTCTTGGTGAGCAGATGTTTGTGGGTGCCTGGGTTGCTGATGGCGATTGATGAATGTGTATGTGGTGGGGGGTGGTAATCTTTTGTGGGTTTTGTTGGAGGCTTTGGTAAATGTGTTCAATAATCTGGGTTTGTTTTCGATTTGTTATGTTCTTAGTTGCGGAGTTGATTAGGCTTTGTTTGTGTGTCCTCTGGGATTTGTGAATTCTTCTGGATCGAGGAAATGGAACGGATCGAGGAACGGATCAGTGCTTGAGTTTTCTGCATCTAGGATCTTGCTTGATGAACACACACACACAGAATTTAATAAAAAAAAAAAATTAAAGTAAAAGTAAAAAAACAATATTTTAATGTTATAGGTAAATATAAAGGAAAGCTATTGTGGAGTGTCTTTTGATAGGGAAGCAAAAAATACTTTTGTTCCTCACATTTAGAGAAAATCGTTGGGTAGCTACTGAAAATGCTCTTACAAAGAGTTAGGGTATCGCTAATCCTTAAAAATCCATTTTCTTTTTTATAATATTTTATATAAGCTTGAGTTTTTAAATAACTGGTGATTTAACATAGTACAAAATATAAGTCTTAAAAATTGAATTGTCTTTATAATTTGTTTTCTATTTTTGTTAAATATAGTTTTGCTTGTTGAAAAAAGGTTTGAATCACTCCAACTACTTCATAAATAGGATGCTGGGACTTTTAAGCTACTAAATAAGATTTAGGAAGATGTATATTTTAAGAGCACCAAGCAACTATTGCATGTTTAAAAGCTAGGATGCTCGTTTAAAATAAAAAATAAAAGAGCCTATAAAGTCGTGCAGTGCTTGTCACTTCACTTATCAGTTTCACAAACCAGAGTTAAAGTATGTGTAGATTTTTAAACAAAAAATGGTAAAACAAAGTTGACAAAGTTTTCAAGTCGTGCCTCACTGCCTTTTAGTTAAACGATTCGTTTTTGGTAAAACAAAGCTCAAATGATGCATTTTGAAAAGAAAAAAGAAAAAAAAAAAAAAGAAAAAGGAAGAAGATGAAGAAGAAGGCTTGCATCATCTTCAACCTCTGTAAGTTTTCTAACCTAGTTACATAAACAACTGAAAGGATGAAACCAAAGGCAAAAAAAAGTAAATCACGGTGGATGGTAGGCATTTGTCACCTGATGAGTTGGTGAGGGTGGGCAACCAAAGCATAGGTAGGAATTGTATAGGGGTAAGAAGAATTTTTGGGAGGTGAAGGGAGGCATTTGACCCCCCCTCCCCCTCCCCCTACCCCTGACACCAATGCTATTCCATCTAACCTTCTTCTATTCCCAATAAATTTTCTTAATGGAATAGACATTCTGCATGCCAAACGTACCCTAAATTTATGTAAACAAAATATTAAAATTGTAAATAAATTATTAAATTTTTATTTTTTTCTCAATTAAAATTCTTGAAATAAGCATTAATTTATCATACGTCATGTTCAAATCATCTCCATCCCACCCCTAAACGAACTTAACATGGGTGCAAGAGAAAGTTACAGATTCAAGAAGTTTTTACTTTCCATGAGAAGAAATGGCGCCTAAGAAAAAAAGAAAAAGTTACACGTGCAACAATAACGCATAATTTGAACACTTGAAAGTATATGTAAAATAAACCAGTAATTGAATGTCTCCCTCGCTGTGAAAATAATTAGTGAATCAAAAGTTTCCATGGATTTGACATCCTCGGGTTTAATTGACCCCAGTTGAAGCAATGCCTGAAGCATCAAGGTGGCATTAAAACTGTACATTATTAACTTAAGATGAGAACATTACACGTGTTACATTTTTTTTGGAAAAAAGTAGGAATACAAAATGAATAACATGATCTGGTTAAGTTAGCGATCTAGTCAAATTAATATAGTTAAATTACTACTTGTCCCAAAATCATAAACGAATAAGAAATGTAACAAGTTAAGGTTCGAACTCATAACGTCTCTGGTCTGATATCAGGTTAAATCATTATTTGTCAATTTTTTAGACAAGTTGTGATTTAACATGATATCAAAGCGAATGTCATGAATTCAAACTCTGTCTCTGTAATTCATGTGCCATTTATATTTTACATGTTAGGCATTACTTATTATGGGACAGTTTGAAACAACACATGATGGAGAAGGCTAAAATATTAATTAAATGATTAAATTCACTTTCTTTCTTTTTTTGGAAAACTTCAGTTATAACCCTTGAACTTTCACCTCTTTTGAAAATAGATACCCAAACTTTAAAACATCTCAATTTAGGGTATCTATTGTTCAGAAAGTTTCAATCTCAGTCCTCAATTAGGATTTTCTGTTAAATCCTAACGAAAAGCCCCTCACATGCGACACATGTGCTATACTTCTCCTAAATTACCCGGTATGCCCCTATCTTTCATGTGTGAAATCACTTTAGGAAAGCCAGGTCTTTGTTTCTTTTTTTTTCTTTTTAAACTTGCCTTTTCCCTTTTAAAGATTTTTTTTTTCAACTTGGTTTCGAAGTCTCCAGAACTCCCCGTCTTTACTCTTGTGAGAAGAACTTGTTTGTTTCACCAATATACCTTGTGATTTGCATCACAAAAGTTTTCTTCGTAATAGTAATAAACAATTTTGCTCTTTTAAGTGTAAAAGTTTAATGCTTTGACCCTAATCTGTATTATATGCCTTTATTTTGTAAATTATTTTACAGAATTTGAGTTTTATCGAAATGTTGCATATTACTAACATCATTCTTGTAGTTATTTGGGTTTTCTCATACTTTTTCCGTTGTGTGATTGATCTTATTTCGAGACCATGTGTTTTGTCGTTGTCAACATCTAGGTCTTTTTTATGTTGCCGAAAGGATGAATATTTGATATGGTTTGTGGTCCCGTTTTGTTGTGATTAGTGGGTCTGAATGAGTGTACTAGTTTCGGGTTTAGAACTAAAAAGTTCTCAATGTTTTTGTTGTATTCGATTGTTTGTTTTGGCTTTTTGGAAGCTTGAAGAGCTAATGTCTTTACTCTGTAATTGTTTTTGTTTGATGTCTTTATTTA
This sequence comes from Alnus rubra, assembly GCA_028654335.1. Classification (NCBI taxonomy): domain Eukaryota; kingdom Viridiplantae; phylum Streptophyta; class Magnoliopsida; order Fagales; family Betulaceae; genus Alnus; species Alnus rubra. The sequence continues at coordinate 358,958 of JAJPGS010000754.1, forward strand.
ATCTTGTAATTAGAATAAAGTGGACCCAATGTCTTCTTATATTCTTGTAATAATGTAATTGGAATAAAGTGGACCTAATGTATTTACTCTATTTGTGGACCTAATAATGTCTTTACTCTATTTGTTTTTGCCTGCTCACTAGGACTTGTCATTGTAAAGTAAATGATAATGTCTTTGTGCGTTTGTTTTATCAATTTGTAGGACACATGACGGATCCAGAATTTCTAATGTTTGAGATACACCACGGTAGTCGGTTTGATAGGGAACACAGGTGCACCTATATTAGTGGGGATGTAGCAAATTACCCTAACCCAATATTTGACAAAGACAAGATGTCATTTATTGAAGTAAATGGAGTAGTTGAGTTTTATGGGTATGGTCCTGGTAATCTAATTTATTACAATATACCTAACAAGAGGCTAGATAAAGGGCTAATACTTTTATCTTCTGACCATGATGTCCTTGAAATGGTGGAACACCATATAGGGCATGGACTTGTAGAGTTATATTTGGTTTCGTTTGGTCGAGTTGATATAAATGTAGATGTACATGGATAAGATGATAGTGTTGATAAGGAAGAGGAAGAAGAATATGAGAGACAATATGTATATAGAATTGATGAATTTTGGGGATGATGTTCTAAGTGAGGACTATATAGAGTCTAGAAATGCAGAAGTGAGATTAGATGAGGAGGTAGGATTAGGCTAGAAGTTGGTGTAGATGAAGAGGTGGGATTAGAACCAGAAGTTGGTGTAGATGAAGAGGTGGGATTAGAACCAGAAGTTGGTGTAAGTGAAGAGGTGGGATTAGCAACAGAAAATGGTGATGAAAATGATATACTGGATGGAGCTGTTTCAAAAATGTCACGAACTAATATATTGATCTCTCCTTCTACTAGTGATGAAGAGGATGAGGCTGATTTAAAACGTGTGTGTTTGTGTGTGTGTGTGTGTGTGTGTCACCAAGAGGGTGCAATTTAGTCCATCCGATTTGGGAAATCCAGTTTTCCAGTGAGGGAACACTTTTCATGATGTATATGAGTTTAGAAAAGCCACTAAACAGGCCAATGTATTAAAGGGAAAGGTCTTGCATTTAAAAAAAATACAAGAAAAGAAACTTATAGCAGTGTGCTTAGACAAGAAATGAAAGATGAGTCAACATTCATGTTGATCTCACTTAAGCCCAGACATACATGAACTAGGAAATCCAAGAATCACTTGATCAATTCAACCTGGATACCTAAGTGGTGAATGGATTGTTTTAGGACTCAACTGAACATGCCTATAGAAGTCCTGAAGAAAAAGGTAAAAACGAAGTGGAATGTTGATGTCCATCGTAGTTCCTTGTATAGGGCTAGGAAGAAGGCACAAGAGGTCATTTATGGAAATTTTGGGGAGCAATACTATTGTTCATGGGACTATTGTGCAACTATTAGAAGCTTCAATGTTGGGAGTTGTGTCCTTTTGATGGTTGAGAGACCTATGCCCAAAGTGCCTTGTAGATTTCAAATGATGTACATATCTTTGGCAGCCATGAAAAATGGCTTCAAAGATGGGTGTAGGCCTATGACAGGAATTGATGCTTGCTTCTTGAAAAGGGTTTACAAGGGACAGCTAATGGCATCTATTGGAAAGTGTTGGTTTATTTTATTGGCTACATTCTGTCGACAAAAACATTACCTTATCAGGGACACCGTAATTCAAGAAGACTTTCATAATATTATTGCAAAATTATTAATCAAGAAAGGAAATGGTTGAACAAGGAAAGATCTGCACTATTTGTCAAGAAAGGCAAGTGCTTGTTGAAGAAAGAATCTTTGAACATTTTTCAGAATTAGCAAAGTCGGTTTCCCTGCAGACTGTCTAGATAGCCAAAAGCAGCGTCTAGACGCTAGTCACAGAAAGTTAGTGTTTGATACCTGTCCAGACGGCCTTGCGAACATGAACCACAAAAGAGCACCAGTTTGCAAGGATGTCCAAACGCAAAAGTGAGACTGCGAACGGAGAAGATTTTCCCTGAAACCGTCCGGACGCCCTTCAGTAAATTATGAAGTTACTGTTGCTCGTTCAGACACTCAAAGTCTTGTCTAGACGCCGCCGAGTAGAAATCTGAATTTGAGCAAATTTAGGATTTCTGAAGCCTATTTAAATGGGCTTCTAGGCATTGTTTCTTTAAGAATTCCTTAGTAGAATTCCATTGTGTTAAGAGAAGATTTTTAGGCATATACGTTTTATGTGTCTCTCTTAGAGTCTTTGTTTATTGTGCTGTAACCGTTCAACCGTTTGAAGTCTAACTAAAGAAGAGCTCTAGTTAAGGGATCAATTGAACAACTCCCTAGACGGGTCTGAGAGAGAGGCGTTCAAGTATAAGTACTTGTTAGAGTTCAAGGTATGATTACTGCAAAGGTATTGTGAGTACGAATGTCTTGTAACTAGCTATTTCTTTTGATAGTTGATTTCCTAGGTTTGGCTGCCCCGAAGTAGTTTTTTTCTTTGATGCAAAGAGTTTTCACTTTATAACCAAATATATGTATTATTTCTCTTTATTGCTTTTATATTTGGTTATATGTTTGGTTGCAGTAATTTATGAGTCTAAATTTATTTTCAATTGTTATCAGAGCAGGTTCACTCCTTTTGGATTAATTTCCTGAGTGAGATCAAAAACTCTTCTTATCATGTCTCTAAATCTTAATTTTGTTCCTGCTTTTGATGGATCCAATTATGGCTATTGGAAAGCACACATGAAATTTTTTCTAATATCTATAGACGTTTGGCAAATTGTTGAATCTGAATGAACTCCACCAAAAACACCAATTGCTTAATGGACTATTCCTCAAAGACACTCTCATTTTGTGAATGACAAAACTATAAATGCCATATGCCAAGCACTTTCACCATTTAAATTCTCACGAATTTCTCATTATGAAACTGCCTGGAAGCATGGGAGATCCTAGAAAAACCACATATGAAGACACTAAACTTGTTAAATCTGTCAAACTTCAAATGTTGGTTTCTCAATTTAAATGAATTAAGATGCTAGAAGATGAATCTTCTAATAAATTTTACACCAAGATAAGTGATTTGGATAATTCTATAATTAGTCTTGGTAAGAAAATTTCTGATGTAAAACTCATTAAAAAGATTTTAAGATCTTTGCCTGAAAGGTTTAGGATTAAGATTACTATCATTGAGCAAAGCAAAAATCTTGATAATATGAAAATTGAAGAGCTTGTTGGATCTCTTCAAACTTATGAATTTTCTTTGCCTCCTCTTAAGAAAGTTAAATCCATTGCTCTTAAAGGTGCTAAAGAAAAAATTAGAAATTCCTCTAATGAGGAATCTGATGATGAGGATGGATTAGCTATGTTTGCTAGAAATTTTAGAAAATTGATGAATTCTAAAAGATTTAAGAATAAGAAATTTTCTAAAAATTCTGAAGGGGACCCCCAAAGGAATTGATCATGAAAATGATGAAACTAACAAAAAGGATCAACGTGGTCCTAAGTGTTTTGAATGTTCAGGTTATGGTCATATACGTGCTGATTGTGGAAATCTGAAGAAATCTAAAGGTAAGGCTTACAATGCTACCTTGAGTGATGATTCTGACAATGAAGAGACTCCGAGTAAGGACTCAAACTATTTAGTGTTTGCTGCTTCTTATGATAGTCCACATGAATCTAATGATTACTATTCTAAGAATAATGAGTCAGAAGATGAGAAAAATAAGCTTCAGAAGGTTTACAATAAGCTGTATGTGAAATTTATGGAGTTAAAGGAAGTAAACCAACTGCATGCGAAAAAGCTTAATAATCTTGAGATTGAAAGAAGCTAATAATTAAATGCTTAGAAGATGAATTGATTGAGTCTTAGATGCAATTAGAAAAGTTTTCTAATGATAAGCTAGTTCAAATGCTAATAGGTCAAAAGTGTTCTTCTGACAAAACTGGCTTACAATTTGATAAATTTATTGTATCTTCTTGTCATATTGCTTCTACTTCTAAAACTGTTTTTGTGAAGCCTGAAATTGAAGAGCTTCAGCTTGCTAGTGTGGACAAAGGTAAGAGTGTGATTACTTGTGAGAATACTAACATCAAGTCTGTTGTTCCTGTCATAAAGCATTCAAAATCTAGAAGCTTGCCTACTTGCCATCATTGTGGTATCATTAGTCACATTTGACCAAATTGTCCTCAGGCTCGCTCTCAGAAATCTCAAATCAAGAAGCATAATCCCAAGAAAGGTAAATTTGGTTAAAGGCCTTCTATGACTCATCATGCTCCCTAGCACAAACAACAACCTTCACATAGGTTTGTTCCTACTTGCCATCACTATGGCAAAAGTGGTCATAACAAATCCAAATGTTTCAAGTTGAAGTCTCGTGAGCCTAAGGATAATCACCTTTATGAAGAATTATTCAACATGAAGAATGATGTTTTGGTCAGATTGGACAAGGGTCACAACCCTGCACTTAAGGTCAAGCAAGCTTGGGTAAGGAATGATGATATCAATCACCCCTTGAGAGGGAGTGGTAGTGGACTCACCTAGGATTAGGTGGTTCTACAACATGCATAGGATCATTGATCCCTATCCTAGAGCATGTCGGATTTCATGCATTGCATCTTGTGCTTATTGGTTTATCCTTTTTGGCCAATGGTTTGCATTTTTTTTTTTAATATCTTTTTATTCTCATACTTCTCTTGTTGTTTTGAGAGTATTTTAGCAGGTTTACATGAGGTTGACAACAAAAGCACGTCGATCGGCTGCTTTTCTATTTTCGACATTTTTTCAAGTGATATCAAACTCCTCATTGAGTGGCAGGTTTGAATCTTCTCACATGCTAGGATTAGATTTTCTTTTTCTTTTTCTTTTTCTTTGAAATGCATTTCCCTATTTCTTTTGCTTATTTTATTTTATTTCTTTTTAAAAAAAAGGAGATGTAGAGTATGATTTTTTATTGTTTATTTTCTTTTGTTAGTTTCTCAGATATCTCGTGTCTTTTTAACTGATATCTCAGTCTTTGTGCATTGATGAAAAATCCTCACATATATTTGAGATACTACAGTTTGATATCTGCTTAAGTTTTCTGCTGCATCTGAAGCTTGATAGTTTATTCATCTCATGCAAATTGCTCCTTGTGCACTATCAAAGCTCCTTTAAGGTAATTTTTTGTTTTGTTTTTTTTTTTTTTTTTTTCTCTCTTTGGTTTAACCTTGTTTTTCCTTCTAAGAGATTTTTTTGTAAGATGGTCAAATTGACCAACTCGCTAGTTGAACCTAGAACCTAAAAATTCTGGCATCCTCTATAGGTTACAACACCAAGAATTAAAAGCAATAAATTCTCAGAAAATATGGATATAAAAAGATCCACTGCTGAATTTGCTCTAAAACTATTCTTACACTTGTCCCTATAGAAAGAGTCAGTGATCAAATCATTGCGGAAATAGACGATCGCTAAAGGATTAAGTAAAATAAAAAGTGTTGTTGCTTAGGGTGAGTGTATCAGATGAGGGTGACTAGGCCATAGTAAGATAAGGTTTGACTTTTGACTTATCAAACGTTAAATTCTTTTTCAAATGCAATTCAGGTGTTTTAAACTTTATCAGTGTTCTTTTTACCTTAATTTGAAAAGCTTTCACACACTACACGCATAGCATGATGTTAGTTTATGATTGGCTGCATTCTGTTGACAAAATCACTATTATATATTGTTGCTGCTTTCACAGGGATGCTGTATATTTCAGAGCCTTCAGATTTTCAGAGTTTATTTATCTGATATGGAAAGAGCCTTATTATGACAAGTTGCAGTGTCACTAGCTTCAAGAATGCTATTTCAGAAATTCCATGAAGATTCTATGCAGATTTCAACTCAGAAAAGTCGGATCCTTTGTTTCCGCCCGAACGGCCAAGTAAAAAGTTCGGACGCTCTTCAGTCAGCAACATCCATCCGAACGACGTGGCAATACCATCCAGACGCCCATTAGTGTCAAGAAGCTTCGAACAGTTCAAGTTTGCATACGTCCAAACATCATGGCAATACGTCCGGAAGCTCTTCAGAGTTCGAGAAGATTCCAGCTCTCCAATGCATCCGTCCGGAAGACGTGGTTATACCGTCTGGACGCTAATCAGAGTTCGAGGATAATTAGGTTTTTCTTCACAGACACAGATATGAGAAGACAGTTGTATACATCCGGAAGACAGGTCTGCACCTTCCGAACGCCATCCTTGTTAAGGCAAGACGTGGAGAAGAATTGCAATTGTCCAGACGTCAGGGCAACACCGTCCGGACGCCAGTCCTTATTATGAAAATTGCGTACTGCTAAAGTGTAACTGTCCGGACGCTAGGGCAACACCGTCCGGACGCGGCCTTATTCAAGAAAAAAAAATCAGCGCTTTATGGAAAGCCGGTTACACAGTTCACCGTCTGGACGGCCTCAGCTTGCGTCTGGACGCCGCCTAGAGAAAACCGAATCAAAGTCGATTTAGGTCTTCTGTAGCCTATAAATAGAGGCCTTTAGGCATGTATTAGATACAAAATTAGGTATTGAATTTTCTATAGCTTAGAGAGGGTGTTTAGGGAGATTTGAAAATCTGCTAGCTCTCTAGCTGTTGCCAGTGTGTGATTTAATCAGTTGTGAAGTCTATCTTAGGGAGGAGCCTTAAGGTAAATGATTCTATTGAAGACCCCTTCAGGTAGGAGACCTGGTTGGGAGACGTTCGTGTATAGGTACACGTCAGAGTTCAAGGTACGACCATTGCATCAGTGGTATGTGAGTGCTACTACTTTGTAACTAGTTTTGTCTTCTAAATAGTAAAAATCTTGGGTTTGGCTGCCCCGGAGTGGTTTTTCTCTTAACTGAGTTTCCACTTCGTCAACAAAATATTTGTCTCCTTTAAATTCCGCATTTAATATTTTGTTGCACACTGTTCACACACACACGGTTAATTAGAAGTCATATTTTATTTTCACATGAGTTGAGTAAATTTTTTAAGTTTCATATTTTGCATAGAATTTTTTTTGTTCATAAATTACTTAATCTCTCAATTGTATTTTTTCATATTTTTGAATTGCTATTTGATTATTTTCTCAATTTTAAATACATGCGTATTTCGGAATTAACTTTGGAAAAATTTCAGTATGTTATTTTCCAAAATTCTGAGTTTTTGTGTGAAGCGTCCGGACGGTCTTGATTTCCGTCTGGACACGCGAGGCAATAAATTTTATATTTTGGCAATTCCATCCGGACACCCTCTCTCTGCATCCGGACACGCGTTCCAGAAACATTAAAATCATGTTTTTCTCTTCTCTTAGCTGATCCTTCACTTTGCATATGTTGTGTTTTCTCTTCTGATTTTTGCTCTTCGGTTCTAAGTGCATTTCTCTTGCTTTTTCTTCAACTCCAACACATCCAAAGTATGTATTTCACTCCATTTTAATTATTGTTTAGTGTTTGGATTTGAGATTTTGTCTTTCTAGAGTAAAAAGTTTCGAAGTGTTGGATTTGTTTCAAAATCTCTATTTTGATTATGCTTGGATTAATTCATCTTGGTTATTGTGTGATGTGGTTGGGATATGCTTTATATTTATGCATGTTTAAGTTTTGGGCTCTATAGATTATCACATGGTTATATTTTTCTCAAAATTGCTTGTGCACGCTAAGTGTTCGACAAAATGCCTCAATGAATTTGTTTTCTTAAATTGGCATTCTTTTTGGCTCTAAGTGATTTATTATCTCTTCTTGTGACTAACTTATGTTTTTCTTCATATTGCTTGGATATTCTGGTTTTTTTTTTTTTTTGGAACTTGTTTTTCAGGAAAATGTCAAACCTAATTAAACTCTCAAGGTCACTCTCGTAAGAGGTCTAGAGATGAAGTTCCTGCTACAATGGAGCGCATCAATAAACGAAACATCGTTATTGAGCGTACCGTGTTTGAGGTCTAATATCAGGGTCGCTCCTTTCGACTTCATCTACCAGGTATTTCAAGACAACGGATGTCTGAGTTTGTTTGATGCTGTCAATATATATTTTTTAAAAATAAAAATAAAAAATCAATCCCCCCTCTTGTGTGGACATGTCAAAAAATAATAAAAAAAAAATTAAAAAGAAAAAAAAGGGTGGCTGCCCAACCGGCAGCCACCCCTTTTCTATTTTTCAATTTGTTTTATTTTTTTTTAAATAATAATAATTTTTAAGTTTCATTTATTTATATTTTTAATAGATTTATATATTTTTATTATGATCAACATGTGTCGTCATCCTATTGGCTCTGACGTGGCACTTAACAGAATTTGTCAAAAATTTTAACGGAATTTGACACTAGGAAGCGATTTGTATATTAAGTCAACCATAATGATCTCTGAATTAATTTTGATACTAGAGGGAGCGATTTGTAATTTAGGCCAACTGCAAGGACCAATGGTGCAATTATCCCTTGATTATATTTGAATAAATTCAAATCTTCTGTAAGCTCTATAAATAGAGCCTTTTTTACACAATCATATCATCAAATCAATAAGAGTAAAATGTACGTAGCCTTAGGACTTTATCCTGTAGACGTAATTCATAGACTGAACCACGTAAAATCTCGTCTCCATTTTTCATTTATTTTGTTAAAAAAAATTTATTTGTTATTCCTTTATGAATTTCTTCGGCAGAAATTGTTGGTACAGTTTCCGGTATGGTGTGAATCTGCACGTTCTTCTGATGTTCTTCACGCTTCTTAATAATTCTGCAAAACAACAAAAACTAAGGGACCCTTCCGGGGGTCCTCTCCGATGCCTAAATTAGCTTCTGTAAGAAAATAATACTCTGTGCATAAAAACTGAGTCTTAGTTTATACCTGGGGTATGGGCCTATTTATAGGCAAAGAGGTGGAGTCAAAGCTGGATTAGAATTCCTGCTCCTTGTCGATCTAGAACTGCTGTCAGTGTTCTAATCGAGATCTAGAATTGATGTCAGAGTTCTAATTGGACTCTGATCTTTTATTAGACTTCTAATCTGATATCTTCTTAGACTTCTGATCTGATCATTCTTCTTATCTGATTGGACCATAAGTCCTATCCCAATTCTACTAGATATATGACTACTGATCAAACTATACTTGGGCTAATTAGAGTCCTATCCCAATTTATTGAGATAACTGATACCTGATTTCCCTGAAGTAGTTGCTAAATGTCTATCTCCTCCTTGGATCGGGTTGAGTGGAATTTATCCCCAACAGTTACCCCCCAATTCCCTTATCCGAAGCTTGCTTGAATAATGGGAATTCCATGTCTAAGGAAACCCGAGCTTTGTCTCCTTCTGAAAACCTGCTAACCTGCAAAATCTGAGGGTTAAATCTTACCCCCCATTACCTTCTTGTTTTTCCTTAGGGTTTTTTCCCTGTCTCTTGAAAAACCTGCAAAACCCGAGGGTTAAATCCGACCCCCTGGCTCTCTTTATTTCTCTCTCTCGGCAAGGACTGATCCGAGAATGCTTTCTTCTTGCTCTCGGCTAGGACTGATCCGAGACTTTTCTTCTTGTACTCGGCTAGGACTGATCCGAGACTCTCGGCTAGGACTGATCCGAGAGTTTTCTTCTTGTACTCGGCTAGGACTGATCCGAGAGTTTCTTCTTGCACTCGGCTAGGACTGATCCGAGACTCTCGGCTAGGACTATTCCGAGAGATTTCTTCTTACTCTCGGCTAGGACTGATCCGAGAATTTTCTTCTTGCACTCGGCTAGGACTGATCCGAGAGGCTTTCTTCTTACTCTCGGCTAGGACTGATCCGAGACTCTCGGCTAGGACTGATCCGAGAGTTTTCTTCTTGCTCTCGTCTAGGACTGATCCGAGAGGCTTTCTTCTTACTCTCGGCTAGGACTGATCCGAGAGTTTTCTTCTTGCTCTCGGCTAGGACTGATCCGAGAGTTTTCTTCTTGCTCTCGGCTAGGACTGATCCGAGAGGCTTTCTTCTTACTCTCAGCTAGGACTGATCCGAGATTCTCGGCTAGGACTGATCCGAGAGTTTTCTTCTTGCTCTCGGATAGGACTGATCCGAGAGTTTTTGCCTGCAAAAGAAGCGACATCAACGGGTTCCCGGTCCCTAGACCGGGAACACTCCGATGCTTAAGTCAGCTCTATTCTTTTATTCTGAAAATAGTTATTCCCAAAATCTGGGGAATTTTCTGTCTTTTATTATAACATGTCTGAGTTAAAAATAAAAGTCTAGTTCTTTGCAAACATAAATGCTAAAAATAAAAGTCTAGCCTGAAATTCCTGAGAGTCCTTTTTATGGGATCACAGGCAGATACTGTTGTTGCCTCGGCTCTCTATGCCGTGGGCTTCTGCTTCCTCGGTCTTCTCTTCTTTCTATGTCATCTCGGGTATCATTCTCTTGATGCCTCTCGCCTAGCTGAGGACGGTCTCGGGGATAGTAATCCCGTGGCTGCTGATCTCGAGGCTGATAGTCTTGATGATTCCGAGGCCTGTTATTTCCTTGCTAGTTCCTTTTTTCTCCCAAGAACCGAACCAGCTTGTCATTCTTTATGAATTCTTCTATTAACAACCTTAGGGTTACGCACCTTTCGGTGTAATGACCTGCTTGTTTATGAAAATCACAATATTTGCCTGCATTCCTGTAAGGAGAATTACCTGGTATCTTTTGTGGTTCCCGAAATGCCGGATTTCTTTTTATCTCCATAAGGACTTCTGATATCTCGGCATTGAGAGGTGTAAAATTGTAATCTTTGAACTTCTTTACCTACCTCTGCTCTTCCCCATCAGCTTTCCTGAATTCTTTCCTTTTCTTTTCTGGGGCTGTCTCTCGGGGTGGCCTAGAACTGGCCATAGACTTCAGCGTCTTCCTGATTGATGAATTCTTCTATCTTATCCATGAGGCCCTGCAAGGTACTCGGTTGCTTCCGGACCAACTTCTTCATCAAAGGCTCCTCGAGTGAAATTCCTTGATAAATAGCAGCAAAGACCATATCCTCGGTTGGATCTTCGACCGTTACCTTCTCTCGGTTAAACCGAGCCATGAACTCCTTAAGACTTCCGTTGCTTTGCTGGTGCAATGATAGCAAATATCCCGAAGGCTTCTTCCTTGTTCGGAAAGCTAGAAATTCGGTTAGGAATATTTTGGACAACTCCTTGAACTGATCAACGGAATTCGGGGGCAGCTTCTTGAACCAGTCTCGGGCATTCCCCGAAAGAGTAAGAGGGAAGGCCCGACATGCTACTTCATCGGGTGTCCCGTGAAGATCTAGATGAGCTCGAAAATTTTCTAGGTGATCCAAGGGATCTCTGTTTCCTGCATAACTTAGAATTTGGGGTACCTTAAACTTATCGGGAAGCCGATAGTCTGCCACCCGTCTGGTGAAGGGTGAGTCTGTACCCATTAGGAGCTTGTCCACCACTACGGATCTGCTTTTTTCCTTTCTTTCTCTCTCCATGTACGTGCACCTTCTCTCCAGCTCAGCAATAACTCTGCTCAGATCTCCTTGGCGGTCATCCTCCCTCCGAGGATTAATGTTGCTATTGTGATCTTCTTCCTCACGCTCATCCATGTTCATCTCGGGATTGGGCTGTTCCGGCCTCCTGCGCAGCAACTCGGCATTCTGCTGTGTTAAGGATTCAATTTGGGCTTCCAGCGCTGCTATGCGATCTTGATCTCCACCCCCCGGGGGAGGGTTCGGTGGAGGCTGCGAATTATTCTGAATAACTGGCTCCATTCGGACTATGGGCTCTCGGTTGGTCTGGCTTCCGGAACGTGTGTTCATCACCATGCTGGATCTTCTTTTTCTTTTATGAGGAACGAATAATCGTTCCCACAGACGGCGCCAAACTGTTGGTACAGTTTCCGGTATAGTGTGAATCTGCACGTTCTTCTGATGTTCTTCACGCTGGATTAGAATTCATGCTCCTTGTCGATCTAGAACTGCTGTCAGTGTTCTAATCGAGATCTAGAATTGATGTCAGAGTTCTAATTGGACTCTGATCTTTTATTAGACTTCTAATCTGATATCTTCTTAGACTTCTGATCTGATCATTCTTCTTATCTGATTGGACCATAAGTTCTATCCCAATTCTACCTGAGATATGACTACTGATCAAACTATACTTGGGCTAATTAGAATCCTATCCCAATTTACTGAGATAACTGATACCTGATTTCCCTGAAGTAGTTGCTAAATGTCTATCTCCTCCTTGGATCGGGTTGAGTGGAATTTATCCCCAACAGAAATAATGAAGGGATTGGTCAAAATTTATGAAAAATTCTTTTTTATTATTTCTTTTTCTTTTTCCTCTGAATTATCTTAACCTGCTTATTAGTAACTGCCAAAACGCTTAGATCACATGGCCTTTTTCTTTTCGTGCATTGAATAGAGGAGATCACATGGCCTTGAAAACCCTAAGCCTATCTTAATGCTATAGTCAGTCAATAAGAATATTTAGCGGATATCTTTGAAAGGTCTATTTGACTAAATAACTAGCTAGATGCACAAGAAGAAATTGACAAATGAGATGATGGGCTTATTGACCAATCGAGCTCTCTCCAAATCTTCAACGACCTTGAAAGGGACTTAACTGCTACAAGTACGTCAAAAACGTCACTCTCCAGCATCCATTATGCAGAAAAAGTCCTGCATTTCTTTTTTATTTGACCGAAACCTCCGAGACAAAACCACTTCGTTTACTAATTCTTAAAAAATTGTTTGTTCTTAAAGGGATTCAAATCTTAGACGTGATGAAGGTGTCACTGCATCCAAGACCTTCATCCATTATGCATAAAAGTCCTGCATTCTACAAGGAAGGTTCCTAGCTAATTAGGAGCTCTTAATTGTTTTCTCTATATGAAGATTAATTAGTTCATCAACCCCATCTTGTAGTAAACCATGACCATGCTGCCCCAGGCCTTCTTACCTCTTTCTCTCATCATCTTCTTTTCTTGTTCCCATGTTGCTCCTGCTTCAGCTTCAGCCTCTTCAACAGCACAGAAAAGAACAGAAGTGGAAGCACTGCTCAACTGGAAAGCAACCCTTCAAAACCAAACTCAATCTTATCTATCTGCATGGACACTTTCTGTTGGTAATACAAGCTCAAGTGCTTCAAGCCCATGCAGTTGGACAGGGATCCGTTGCAACCATGAGGGAAGTGTCATCCGCATAAACCTCACAAGCATCGGTTTGAGAGGTACGCTTGATTACCTCAACTTCACACGCTTGCCTAACCTCTCTACTCTTGATCTCCACGACAACTCGCTTTTTGGAGAAATCCCTTCCCGTATAATTAGCAACCTTTCCCAGCTCACTGTTCTCAATCTGGGTTTCAATCAATTCACTGGGAATATGCCTCCAGAAGTAGGAAGCTTGATGAACCTCAAGGTTTTAAGCTTCTCAAACAACCTTCTTTCAGGCTCCATTCCTCCAAATATTGGAAACTTGACCAATCTTTCATTTCTATACCTCGCCAACAATCATCTATCCGGCTCCATCCCACCAGAACTTGGCATGCTGAAATCTCTTACTGAGCTTCGCTTGAATTTAAACAACCTGACAGGTTCAATTCCTGCTTCTTTGGGTGATTTGGTCGGCCTAAAGGTTTTGTCACTCTATGGAAACCAGCTGTCCGGTCCCTTGCCTAGTGAGATCAATAATCTCACCAACTTGACCTTATTCTTCTTGTCAAACAACAGCATTTCTGGCTTTTTACCAGAAAATATATGTCATGGTGGCATACTTGAAGATTTTTGTGCAAGTAACAATCGTTTTACTGGTCTTGTTCCGAAAGGCTTGAGAAACTGTACAAGCCTGACTAGACTCCGGCTTGATAGGAACAACCTGGTTGGGAATATATCAGAAGACTTTGGTGTATATCCAAATCTTGACTACATTGATTTGAGCTACAATAATTTTCATGGTGAGATTTCGCCAAACTGGGGAAAGTGTCAACTTTTAACAAGCTTAAAAATCTCCAATAATCAAATTACTGGAGAGATGCCTCCAGAGCTTGGAGAAACTTCTCGTTTGCATGTGCTTGACCTTTCTTCAAATAATCTTGTGGGAAGAATTCCTTATGAATTGGGGAATCTGAAATCATTGTTCAATCTGACTTTGAGCATGAACAATCTCTCTGGCACTATTCCTCCAGAAATCGGATATTTACCCGATTTGGCCTATCTTGATCTAGCAGCAAACAACCTAAGTGGTCCAATACCAAGACAGCTAGGTGACTGCTCAAAAATGTTGTTCTTAAATTTGAGCAGGAACAACTTTCTTCAAGGCATTCCCATTGAAATTGGCAATTTGTTTTCCCTGCAAGTCCTTTTAGATCTTAGCAGAAACTCCCTTACTGAGGAGATTCCATGGCAACTTGGGCAGCTTGTCAAACTGGAAATATTGGATCTCTCCCACAATCAGCTTAATGGGTCCATCCCTTCCTCCTTCAATGAAATGCAGAGCTTGAGGCTGGTTGATTTCTCCTACAATCGCTTGGAGGGTCCAATTCCAGACAACAAAGCCTTTGAAGAAGCACAGAACGAAGCATTCAGAAACAATAGAGGCTTGTGTGGGAACCATACTGGTTTGACGAGTTGTCATCCTCCCTTAAAAGATGCGAAACAGAGCAAAGTAGCTGTTCTTATAATTGTAGTCCCCATACCTGCAGCTGTGTTCTTTTTGACCGTCATTGTTGGTATGCTTTTTGTACTGAAAAAAGGCAGGAAAAAGGAAAGCAACGAGCTGAGAGATGACTCTTCACGTCATGGAAACTTATTTGCAATCTGGAGGTACGATGGGAACTTGGTATTTGAAGACATTAAGGAAGCGACTGAAAGTTTCGACGCCAAGTACTGCATTGGAGAAGGAGCAACTGGAACTGTTTACAAAGCAGAGCTGTCATCGGGTCAGGTTGTAGCCGTGAAGAAGCTGCAGTGTTCACAAATGGAGGATCGTAAGAGTTACGAGAGTGAGATTCGGGCGCTGACAAAGATACGTCATAGGAACATTGTTAAGCTTCATGGTTTCTGTTCGCAAGCTCAACGGTCGTTTCTGATATATGAATACTTGGAGCGAGGAAGCATAGCTAAAATCCTAAGCAGTGTGGGACAATCAAAGGAGTTGGATTGGATGAAAAGAATCAATATCGTTAAGGGGGTTGCTAATGCTCTCGACTACATGCATCATAATTGCTCGCCGCCAATAATTCATCGAGACATATCGAGCAACAATATATTGTTGGATGCAAACCATGAAGCTCATGTGTCTGACTTTGGCACTGCTAGACTTGTGAAGCTTGATTCATCTAACTGGACAGGGCTTGCTGGAACATATGGGTACATTGCTCCTGGTAATTTGATTCTTTCTTTTCACTTACGAGTAATGCTATTCTTCACATTCAATTTTTACACAACTTATGTAGCGTGTTTTAAGTGACTAGAGCCAGTGTGAAGCTAGTGTAAAAATCTAGTGTACATTAAGAGTAGCATTACTCTTTCACTCATATATGCCTCATCAATTATCCGATGAGTAATGCTATATACTAAACTTCCATCCCACTTGGTTGATCCATGGGTTAATGGGCACTGTCACATCAACCCAATCAAATGGGGATGGGATAGGGGTAGGGGTGGCAGTTCGTGCTGTGTGTCAAGCTCAGGTCGTTTCGAGGCATGGGTATAAGATTATAGGGGTCAACCATAACCCTATTCATTTAATTAAACAGGTCAAACCCCTCCACCCTAACCCTATAATTTTGCAGTGGGTTTGTGTCGGGTTTGCGAGTCTGTATGTCGGGTTCGGATCGTATCGAAACATAGGTATAAAACTATATAGGTCAACCCTAATCAAACATATTTAATTAAAAGAATAAGACTTCTCAACCCTAACTCTTTAATTTTGTGTCGGATTGGCGAGTCGTGTTGAAAATTACCAACCCTAAATAGGGTGCAGTATGTAGCATTATTCTTATTCGATAAATAATGTCTAGCTTGGGACTTCTAGAGTATAACTGTCTACTTATCCTCTGTTTTATTGTGATGATAATTGATCGTCTTATCCCCTTTTCATAAAATTCATTCTTTGAACATGAAACATTATGAAGTTCATATATCTATTTGTTCATTTATATATTCGAATCTTGTAGAGCTTGCTTACACGATGAAGGCAACTGAGAAATGTGACGTGTATAGCTTTGGGGTAGTGACACTAGAAATAATTGTGGGACATCATCCTGGTCAACTGCTATGCTCTCTTTCAACTTCTTCATCGTCTTCGTCATCATCATCATTGTCTTCTTTGCCGCTGAACGGCCATGGTATGCTGTTGAAGGATATCCTGGACAAGCGGTTAGAAACTCCTGATCCCCATTTGGCTGATGTACTTGTCACAGTTGCTAAACTGGCTTTCTCATGCATCAATGCCAAACCAGAATTTCGGCCAACGATGCAGCATGTCTCTCAACAGTTATCAAGTACTCGTAGGCAATTCTTCTCTGAGCCATTTGACATCGTCACATTAAGACAGCTGCTGAATCTTGAGGTTCGACAGCAGCAAGTGGCCAAGAGAACTGCTAATGGGGAATTAAGATGCCAGCAATGGACAGAAAAAGAAGAAAATGGTGACAATTGACAATTTTTGGTTTTGATAGCTTCCATTATTACTGAGTGATATATGTTGATAAGTATAGAAATCTTAGTGATCGGTCATGGCTAGATATGTAGGGATAAAATTCTCATGAGATTCCTTCATGCTTCATGGACCAGATTTCAAATTTGCTGTCACATTGTTGAAAGAGCCATCTTGATTTGCGAGGGTTACTCTTAGACAATCAATACTGTTAAATGGACAGAATCTTATTCTAGTCCTTATGGGCACAAGGCACGAACAGGGATATTCTAGATTTCAAATGATTTCACATTATTTAAATATTAAAAAAAAATGATAATACTGATTTTGTATACACCATTAAATGCATCAAATTTAAATTCTGACAATAAAATACATACTATCCACAAAACATGGGATCAACATCCTCTCAAATTATCTACTCGAATTTAAGAGAATTCGGACAAGTGATTGTGAAAGACTTTCTATAGAATCCACCGGCCCAAATAAAAATTGAACTGTCAAACCACTTATTCAATCAAATGAATCCTATAAATAGCCTCTCTCAATCACATATCCGAATTCTCTAAAATTCAAACAGGTGATTTGAAAAGATCAACCGACCGCAATAATGACAATAATGACCACAATATTAGACTCTAGTGAATGAAGGAAACTGTCAGTCCTCGTCAAAACAAACCCCATCATGTGCTGCGATTATGTGGGCAGCAAAATTTCAACAAGAAAAAGGCATGCATATTATTTTCAACTTTTCCCTACTTCGGAGCCTGATATCAACCTGTTTGAGTCGGTTTGACCATGACTGAGAACACTTATTTTTTTCTTCTTAATTCTGTTTTGTTGGTTTTTTGGTTGTTTATATTCCAATTTATCGGCCATGATTTTCAGAAGTGTGATATTCTTGTCGAGTTGAACTTAGAATTTTTTTAGGTCACTTGAGTGTTGATATCATTATTGGGTGACTCTAGCCCCCGACTGAGTCTACACCAATTATAAGCACGGCATCAAGATTGTAACATATTGTTTGTTTTGACCTATGGCTACAGATGGCACCCCAAACTTTTGGGATATTTTCATTCTGGGACCAATATTTCTTTAGGAGCTAATTAGCCAATTAGGGTGCTCATACTATCACGGATTTTGCAGTGACACTTTCAAATCATCAAAAATTGCAATGTAAGTGTTTTGTTTTGATTTTTCGTTAACTCCTAACAGCTCATGTATTAAAAAATAATAATAATAATAATAATAATAAAAATGAATATCTTGCATGTATCATGGTGTGATTGGGCAAAGCACAACATCTTGGCTTCCTTTCTATTTTATCTTTTATTTTTATTTCTTTCTTTATTTATTTTTTATGGATAACTTCAATTAAAGGTAGCAAACTTTCACCCTTTTTAACATAAAATATCTTGACTTCAAAACGTCTCAAACTAGAATATTCATTTTTCAAAAATTCTCAATAATAAGTCCTCCATTAAGATTTTTCATTAAATCCTGTCAAAATTTTCAAAACACCCTTGTGTTTATTTTTAATAAAAAAAATTATAAAAATTTTCAAAGATTCAGGCATTAGTATTTTTGCAAATTCCTTTAAATTCTAACCAACACCTACATCCTAGCATTTTTTTTTCTTTTTTCTCCTAAAAAAAATGAGAAGTGTTATAAAAATTTTAGCAAGATTTAACAACAAATCTAACGAATGACCTGTTATTGAGACTTTTTGAAAAATAGATACCCTAATTTGAAACAGTTTGAAGCTCAAGTACCTCATGTCAAAAAGGGTGAAAATTCGGTCCCTTTTAAGTGAAGTTCTCCCTAATTTTGACTATCCATCTGGAGCTAGAAACTCAATTGACACTTGATCTTTAGCTAAAAGGCCAAAAAGCCATATCTAAAATTTCATGCAACTGTAGAAATAAACTCAACAACAGCACACAAACAAGACAAGAACATTTTCCTCAGAGATGGTATTGGATCAATCAAGATAGATAATCTTTAGATGTGAAATGAAAACCTTTCAATGCCTCCATGTATCTAAAACACAACAGTAATATGATGGCACATTACAAGAAGAAAATCCAGAAATAAGGTTAGTTTTCCATTTGAAGAAAACAGGTGATCCCATGTAAAATCTATCTGATTATCCTATGTCACAGATTACAACCTCTATACTCCATGAACTGTACAATGCCCTCAAGCGAAGCAGTAAAACTCTCTCCTTCAGTTCCCATTGGATACAACCTGGTGAACATCATATGTGCCAGTCTCCTCATTATATGAATACCTATATATAAAATAAGGACGTTTTTAAGTTGAGGGCAATCACTAGCAACCATTTAGGAAAAAAAGGTATACAAGTATGAATGTACATTATGTACATTACCATTGCCCAGATGCCGCAGAGCAAAAAAGTCCTGTAGATGGGTCATAATAATACCCCAAACTGCTGCTATAGTAGTACCTGAAGGATCAAAATAGCCAAGATTTAATTACAGAAAGCCAAATCAATTCAGGTAACAAAAAGGCACAAAAATAGGAAATAAAATTATTGCTGAATCCAGTTAGGAAAACAAGGAGACTCGCGAATGCATATGCATGCACTAATCATAATGACATGGAAGCAAGTACCACTTATTCAGTATAGAACGCCCTACTAATTGATATATACAAAGACCATATGCCTATACAGAGAACAGCAACAGCTGCTCTTCTCATTGTTATTTTAGACATTATTATTAACGACTCACGAGAATCATAATGTCTTATCTTCACCACTTTCAACGGACCAAACCCACAACCGCTAAGAATATATTGACAAACCATGATCCAAATAAGCACAAATTCTATTGGCCATCTTCTACTAATGAAAAGTAAATGTACAAATGCACACGTGCACCTGCTTTTAAGAACACATCCTCGGATAATAAAAGTCAGTATACAGATTGTTCAGAACAGTCTACGAAAGGGAGTACAAGAGTATCCCTAAATCTATAACTGTAACAAGTTGACAGAGATAACAATTCAAAACATTTTTTTTTTGGATTGTTTGCAATTGTTAGTGCTGTCACAAAGAGAGGAAAAAAACAAAACAAAAGAAAACAAAAATTTACAATTCCCAGACTTGATGCTGTTAAGAGGACAAACCCACAGAAACCATTTCTAAAAATATATCAGCAAAACCATAAGAGCAAGTGAGTCACAAATCATATGGACCCATTACTATTAAGGAAAAGTGAAGAAGCATCATATGGTTATGGTTTCTTCATAAGTGAAAAAGAAAAGGTCAATCAACCAGTTATTTTGTTTTTTACTTCACCCCTTATATGGCATTGTTAACTTAACGGTTTGCATTTGAAATTCCATTCTTTTAAAACCAGTTAAGGAAAAAATATAATAAACCTAAGGCACAAGTTGTTCTCTTCATGCACGATGACGGGAGCAGATAGTAGGGCTACAAACTAGTGATGTCCTTGCAAGCTGCTTGGGCTGGTATAAGAGGCTTGCTCCATTATATGTTTCAAAAAGAGAAATTTATTCAGGCTGGCATAATAAACAAGCCCGATATTGAACCCAAGCTACAACTTAAAGGGGCTCAGCTCATAGACTCAAGCCAAAATAATTTGTAAGATTATGTTTCTAATGGCTATCCATAATCCACATTAGTCACCTTCACCCATCATATGACATTCTTCCAGAAAATTATCTTTCCAAAGACCTCATTTTCCCTCATTCTTCTGGCTCCCTCCACTATAACCAGCTATGTTGATTTGCAATGAAAGTATGTAAAGCTTTTGGTATATATCTTTTCACCTAGAATTTAACACAAGATTGATTGGTTCCTTTTCTTTCTTCTATGTCTCCTTATAGTTATGGGAATCAGATAAATCAAAAAGTGTGCTTGAACTTGACCTCAAGTTGGGCTCCGCCAGTCAAATGACAAATTGAATTGAACTCAAGCTCGGAAAGTTCCCCGATCAAAGCTAAAGCATGGTTATTCAAGCCCAATCAGAACTCAACAGAGCTCAAGCTCAACACTAAAAAGACAAAGCCAAGCTCAAAGGCAAAAAAGTTAGGCTAGGCTCAAAAATTTGCAACCCAGCAGATGGTGATAGTTTCACTCCACAAAAGGGCATCTTCATATTTGAACCCCTAAATGAAACCCACCAGCCCTTTCCAAAGAGAACATGTCTTTCGTCATAACTAAAGAAGATTTGATATTCCATTGTATCATTACATAAATCCAACCACCCAAAAAAGAAAACAAAAATAAAATGAAAGCCAAAAAGTGAAAAAATCCATGGAATTTAATTCTCATGACATATCAAGTTGTATCTTAGACAAACCAGTTCCCATGTTTGTGTGTATTTGTGTATGTGTTTGGGAGAGAGAGAGAGAGAGAGAGAGAGTACCCAGTTGAGTCATCATACACATAATCGTTGTGCAAATCTCTACCTGCAGACCAAGCAATGAGAAGGGCAAAAGAAAAACCATGTCAAGCCACAAAGTAATTGCTATTTCATATGCCAATAATCTAGCCCCAAGATGGTTTAGCAGTATATAATATATAACAAACTTTTCTTTTTAATAGGTAATGTGCCAATCTTCTGAAAATCTCACAAACAATCAAATAGTAGCTTACTGTCTGAATCAGTGTTTAGGGCATCTGCTGATGGTTGGCTGACTGCATCAGAATTAGGTCCAGAAACCACATTACTTCCATCCAAAGATGGTTTAGCAGTACCATGCTCATCATCGTCCGCAAACATATCAAAATCATCAGCATCGTTGCTTGATGCTTCAGCAGTAGATGCATTTTGATTTGAAGTATCCACAACAGGATCAGGGAGAGCAGTAGAGGCTACTCTAGGATCTGTTACGTCAGAGACCAAGCCCTTCCCTATGTTGGAATAATTAGAATTTCCCTGACCTGCACTTATTGATGTGCCCTCGCTTCTTGCCTTAGCTAATCTCTCATAACCTTCTGAAAAAGAAGAAGAAGAACAAAAAAATTATAGTTAATAAGTGCTATCTATGAGTATACACCCTTTTGCCAAAACTAACATGAAAGTGGGATTAAAGAAGAGAAAGGGACCCTTCTCTGAAAATAAACATATGTAAAACAAAAGAGATAAAAGAAAAAAAAAATTAAAAAAAAAAAAAGAAAGAATAGTGCATTTATCTATTATGCTTTAATTGACACTATGAATGCAGAGTTTCCAGTTTGATTCCATGTACATAAATAACTAAATAAATAAAAATAACGCATTACATATCCACGTCTAAAAAAAGATAATCAAACAAGTAGGTATTGTCGTAAGGGCATTAAATTTGAAGTTTAGGAGCTTCCAACAATCAATATAGGCGGGCTGAAGGACTTAGAATTGGGATTTTTTTTGTATTAAGAAGGCTAGTTTAAAATTTAAGAAGAGCTCAGAATCAAACTAGTACAAGAAAACAAAAAATCGGGTTTGATTGACAGTATGTATGCAGAGTTTCAATTTTAATTCCATGTATGTATATAAATAAATAATAAAAATAATGCATTACATATCCACGTCTAAAAAAAGATAATCAAACAAGTAGGTATTGTCGTAAGAGCCTTAAATTTGAAGTTTAGGAGCTTCCAACACTTAATATAGCTGGGCTAAAGGACTTGGACTTGGGATTTTTTTTGTATTAAGAAGGCTAGTTTAAAATTTTAGAAGAGCTCAGAATCAAACTAGTACAAGAGAACTAAAAATCGGGGCCACTGCTCCAGGGCTATGAATATTACCTGTAAGAGCTAATCTAAAGGCATTTGGTGTTATTAGATAAGTGGGTGTGTTTTTCCATGTTCAGATTTTTTTTTACCAAAAAAAAAAAAAAAACCATACAAATAGGTGGTACTGTAGGAAAACCCTCAAATTTAGAGTTTAAGATTAGCTTTAGACATTTGGGCTTTTGATTAAGAAGACTAGTTTTAGATCAAGGAGAGTAAGATCGAACTAAAACAAGAAAAACTGAGAATCACGGGTGCTGCTCAGGCATGAAGAGCACATATGAACTATTTAGTAGGGGCTGTTTTAACTACTTTCATCTTATTTCATAGTGGGCTTGTATGGATATTTTGCAATATGATTATGAGGATCAATAGGGGCTGGGATGGTTTAGCTTGGTTCTATAGTACAATTTAATAATAAAAATAATAATATTAAAAAAATAAAAAAATAAAAACCGTCAAAGAAGAACAGAGAAATGCCGATGCCGTTATATGTATGAACAGTATCTAGTATACAATAACAGCAGCTTCTTTTCTGAGTTTTGGAATATTATGGTGCACAGAATAGGGGTTTTTCGAAATATGAATTTTAAGTATGGATGGGAGTTGGGTGTAAGTAATTTGGCAGTTTAGGCTGAAAATCAGAAGGGGAAAAAAAGTAGAAGTATCTTTTTTTTTTTTATAAGCATCTCAAGAAGACAAGACATGCTAATAGTTGCCCAGAAGGATTTTAAAGGAGTCTCCCATCCACCTAGATTTATTTGTACCCGAGTCCCACCATTTGGAAAAAGCATAAAAAGTTGAGAATTCCATCAATCCAAGGTCTGAATCTATGTCCATGACTTGCTTATATGGATTAATACCAACAAAAAACATGGAGAAAAAAGAGACTCAGTATTCAGAAAAGAAAACAGCTATCTAATAACTAATCAAGACTCAAAACTAAATCAAACAAGATTGAAGTCAACAAGGCCCAAGACCAAAACATTTCCAACGACAAAACTAAACACCCACATTTGTAAAAATTGTAATACCCCTGGAGATATTAACCTACTGGGAAGTCTTCATGTTGCAACCCTTCCTTCAGTTACAAATAGAATTTGATTTATTCAAAACAACAACCCAACCAAGGAGAAAAAAACAAATCACTTGAGTACATAGATTGACTCATCAAAAGAATTCTCCTATAATATGTAGGATCCATTGGGGACTCTGTTAGTGAAACGAACATTGATATAAAAAATCTTCTTGAATGCATAACATTGATATGAAAACAAATATGTGCGCACACGCACACACATGCGCGCTTGCACAAACACATATTGATGTGGAAAGCATTCTTGAATGCATCAGGTAGCTAAATATTCTACATATGAAAACAAACATGTGCACACACACTCGCATCTGTGGGAATTATCTTGACAACACAAAAGCAGATGAGGAACATACTGATATACACACCAACACAAACACACATGGGCACTCTACTAACAGAAAGAGTGCGAGTATTGCTAGCAAGCAAGAGAGAGGATGATAGAGTACTTAGTTAACCACTGACCTGCCTCGCGCTGAAAGACCTCACGCTTTTCATGGTACACATCTGCAGAGCAGAAATTCTACCAATAAGCAATGCAATATAACCACCAGAATCGGATTCCTTGCAGAAAGTTAAATCGTATTTTCTAGGTACCAAGGAGACCAGGGTACTGAGACAAACATGTTAGATAACATATAAAATGCTCAAAAACATGAAAAAGTAAGCCCATTGAAGTAACAAACTCTACCAAGTTCACCATTCTCCATCAGCTTCATTGCATCTTCAGTAAGCTGGTCAAATACCAGCTTTGTTTCAGCTGACATCTTCTCCTTCCTGTTGTTTGAAGTTCCCTTTAACCTTCTCAAAGCTTGTAAAACCTGTCAGGAGATGCAAGTTAACTTTGTTACCCACACAAATAAAAACATTTCTTAATCCTGTTGTTTGAAGTTCCCTTTAACCTTCTCAAAGCTTGTAAAACCTGTCAGGAGATGCAAAGTTAACTTTGTTACCCACACAAATAAAAACATTTCTTAATTCATATATGATGATCACACGATGAAATAATGCTACAACTCACATTATTCTGCAATAGTATGAGTCCAAAAAATCAAGCCAAAAAATATAATCCTGAATGGTAATTGAAATCTGCCCAGACACAACATATGATATGACTGCGAGCGAGTTCCTTAATGTCTCTGCCATTTGATAGATCAATATAATTTCAAGCCAATTCAACATTGCAGATGGAAATTAGAAAGTTTGTTAGATAAACACATCAGACAACAATCTCACTGGTTAATATGTATGCCAACAGTTCATATTACTTCTAGCCGGTCTGTCTAGAAACAGATAATACTCTTCATATCCATTTTCACACTCCTTGCAATTGAAACACCCACTCCTCTTCCATCAACTCATTATTGAAATACCAATTATCAAAAGGTTTTTGAAATTTTCTTTTATGATTAAATAATCCTCTAATTAAAGAGGAGAGTGCTCTAATGTGCAGAAAGAACGGGGTTTTAACCTATTAAACTATATATAGAGAAGTTAATTAGATTAGGGCTGACATGTGAGTCTAGGTGAAAGTCATTGTGTCGTGGCTATTGGCTACAATGGAGGTTATGTCTCAAGTAGAGGGTCTGAAGGAGTTTGTGAGATCCTCCAAGGTTATAAACCACCAACTCTCTATATGGGCTACTCATTTTCTCAATATACAGCCGAGGTGTTACAACCATAGTTGGGGGCTTTTATCCGATTTCTCGATGGAGTCTAAGAACAACAACAAGCTTCTCTTGTCTCATCTCCTTTTCGCAAATGACACATTGATCATTTATGAGGCGAACACGAATCATCTTCGCCATTTGTACGGCCTTTTCTTATGCTTTGAAGCTATTTGAAGATTGAAAATTAATTTGGCCAAATCAAAGTTAGTTAATGTTAGTGCCATGGAAGATGTTGGAGGCTTGGCCCGCATCCTTGGTTGTAAGGTGTCCTCTATACCCATTCTGGGTCTTCCTTTGGGGTATTCTTTCAAGCCAAGATCAATATGGGATGGTATTATTGAAAAGATGGAACGTCGATTGGCTGGTTGTAAACGGCTTTATTTGTCAAAAGGTGGTAGGATTACATTGATTCAAAGCACTCTTTCTAATCTACCTACCTATTTTTGTCCCTCTTCACCATTTAGTTGATGTGGCCAATCGTATTGAGAAACTTTAGCAGGATTTTTTGTGGGGACGACTTGGTGAGGAGTTTAACTTCCATCTTGTTAGTTGGTCTAAGATTTATACACCAATTTTCTTAGGTGTTTTGGGTGTTAGAAACTTGCTTTTCTTTAACATGGCACTTTGGGGAAGAGGTTATGGCGTTTTGCCAAGGAGAGCGAGGCTTTGTAGAGATTGGTTCTGAAAGTTAAATATGGTAGTATGTAGGAGGGTACAATTCTAATACGGTCTCTGGGTCTTTCAGAGTCAGGGTGTGGATATTCATTAGGATGGAGTGGGGCGAATTTACTCAATTTGTTAGATTTAAGGCGGGTGATGGGTCTAAGATCAAATTTTGGCAGGATGTGTGGTGTGGAGATCAATCCTTGAAGTCAGTTTTCCCGGAACTGTTTAGTATTACCCATTGGAAGAAGGCCTCCATCGTAGATCTATTGCAGATTCATAACAGTAATTCACAACAGAACATTACTTTTATCTGATTTGTGCATGATTGGGAGGTGGAGTTGATTTCTTTGTTCCTTAATCTTTTGTACTATCTCATGTTGAGAGGAGGCGGTAGGATAAAATTTGTTGGATCCCCTCCAAAATGTGGATGTTCGAGGTCAAATCCTTCTATCATGCGCTTAGTCCCCCCACTAGCTCCCCCTTTCCTTGGAAGAATAAGGCTCCTTCAAGGGTTGCATTTTTTTTGTTTGGACGGCAACTTCAGGGAAGATCTTAACGCTGGATAATTTGAGAAAGAGGCATGTTATAGTGACATATTGGAGAATATATTGACTATCTAATAATAGCTTAAATGTGTGAATTTTTCTTATTAATAGTAAGCATTATCATAACTATTTTGTACCAATTCTTTCATTTTATAGTTAATTATGGAGTATTGTTTAATTATTAATCTTGAGCTCAAATGAAGTATTAATGCAAAGAATTATCTTTTGTAGGATTGGTAGAAATTTTTTAGAAAAGAAAAAGAAAGCAGGTCAACTTGACTTGACAAATTTGTGCAAGTGTGAAGCGTGCCAGAGTGTCCAGCTGCGTTCCAGAAATTGAAGGCCACAAAGAAGAACAAGAGTGATGTATGCTGAATAGTGTACAGGAAAAGAAGACAAAACATGAAAAGAGCCAAACAAATGACAAAATGGGAAGCAAAACAAGAGCTTTCATTCTTTCAAAAATGTCAGCTACCGTGTAGGTGAAAGAAAAGAAAAATAACCATGACTATGAAAAAGGCTGTCAACTGTCCAAGCTGAAAACCTGCAGCAAACAAAGGAGGGCGCCAGCTGGAAGAAAAAAGGGAAAAAGGAGAGGGCTGGAACGGACTGCTGGAAAGTAAAGAAAAAGGAAGAAGACCAACTCTTTTAAAAGAGCTGGTGCTGAATGTTAGAAGAAAAGACTTTTTTTATCTTCTACTCTCTCTCCCTCTCGCACAGCACAAGAGCAAAGGGGGGGAGGGCGGGATTTTATTTTTTTTGGACTTCTCGTCTCTCTGTCCGTGGCACAGTGGACTGGACTGACACGAGAGTGGGGAGAATTGATTTTTTTCTTTTCTTTTTTCTTGTCCATTCGGCTAGGCCAATTTTCTTCTTAGCTTTTGATTTCCTTTTCTTTTGTGGTGTTTAATGATTAGCACTTTGATGATGGAATTTACTTCCGTGGTTATGAATAGCTAATCTTTTAGTTAGGGCTATGGGTAAAGCCTAGCATTTTCATTTTGTGCTATTGAGACTATTTTGGATGTTCTTCATAGATTAACGATTGAATGTTAGGGATAATTTTAATTTGAGAAAGATTTCGTGCTGACTAGTTTTTGATTCATTATCATTTTTATTTATATCAAATGCTTACTTTTTATTTGATTTGTTATGATTCGAATTTATAGTGAACGTTTAATCTCTCTTAACATGTCATTGAAATTAAATCTTCAATCAACCCCATGCTAAATCAATTTTATTTTTAATTAGTGCTTGATTGTTCAATCTTCCAATTATGAGAGTTGATTCTCTACCTAGTTGAGTTAAAAATGCCTCGAGAATACTTAATAGAATACTAGGTGGATTCTTTAAGCCTTAGCGTTTTTCCTACTTTATTTTTCTTAGCTCTATTTTACCTGTTAATTTAATCACTCCATAGCTCCACTTCTCAGTGGAAAAACAAAAACCAAATCATTTTATTTTTCTGCACGATAATAGAAATAATGTGGATGGTTCCTCTTTGTTTAATGTGTGATATATTTGGTGGTAGAGCAAGGAGCTTTAGACCCAAACACACTTTTCAAAACAAACAAAAAACCACAGTCCAAAGACTCCACCAATTTTACAATTGCCAAAAAAAGCGTACATAGAACAAAATTACTTTATTGGGAAAATAAAGAATCGGTAATATTTTAGGCAATTCTGTATCGTATTGATATTATAATAAAATAAGCTATCAGAAAGAGATTAAATAGTAAAAAAGAGCGTACATAGAACAAAATTACTTTACAGGGCAAATAAAGAATTGATAATATTTTAGGCAATTCTGTATCGTATTGATATTATAATAAAATAAGCTATCAGAAAGAGATTAAATAGTAAATTGTTGAGGTTGCAAGTAGTTTCAACTATTAATAAATAAATAAACTCACACCCACCCACAAAATACAGCTTACCGTTTCTCTTGGCTCAAGTTGATCAGTAATACGCCTCTTTATCTTTCCGATGTCTTCAGAAGAAAGGTCATGGACATCATCTTCATTGTTTATTGCAGTATAGCCTTTTCCCGCATATTTTGGTTCAACGTCAACACTATCAAGCCATGCATCCTACAAGAGTCCCTATGAACTCAATATACCTGTTTAATTATGCAATTAGAATGCACATAAGTAAGATGCTTTACCTTGATTTCATTATCGTTGACATATTCAACAAAATTTCCATCTGCATCAAAATAGCCTTCTTCCCTCTCTTTGTTTAAATTGAAAGGCTCTATTTGAATCCCATCCTCAACAAAGTTCTCATTATCCTGCCAAAAGATATCCCCATCATTGGCTACCCTTTCCATTGATCCAATAACAGATGAATCTGGCAATCATCTTGACTCTAAATAAGGCTGCCAATCCAAGAAATTATCATTCCAAATTATAATTGTGCTCTGAGAATAAAAACATACATGGGTCCAACTTCCTCCTACATTTGAAAAAGGTCATGAGATTCCTTACATTTGGAAATGATACACTATTGAAGCTTCATGAGGGGAAGAAATGTAATAAATGCCATTTCCCAATGATAGGAAGGCTTAGACATCAATCTCCAACTAAGAACACAATATACCATTCCAATCATAGAAACTCGAAAGGAGGTTCAAAATGATAGAAGTATGGATTGAAATAGAAACGTGGATGTGGAAGAAATGTACAGTACTAAAGTCATGTGAAAATGCTGGTTTAGTCAAGACTCATCTTAATAACCAAAACAGCATACCGACATGATGAGCATAGCTACAATGACAGTGTTAGAGTTGAAATAAAAATGAAAAAATGAACCTTGTAATCGACTTCAGCTGCCACAACATCATTAAGTATGCCTCTACTTTCTTCAGTAAGGAGTTCAGCAGTGAACTGACTCCGACGCTTTGCACGCTCTTTGGCAGCATGGCGGGGATTCATCAAATCGCTCGGAGCATCCTCAGCTTCACCTCTGTCCACCACTTCATCTCCTGCCTTAACCTTCTTACCCTTCGGAAACCTAACCCTCTTTTGCCTGTAAAATCAATCATAACACAGCTCAGAAAAACCAAACACTCATTACATCTAATGGAAAGTAAAGAAAATCATCTCCATAACTCAACTCAAAGCACTAAGATATCAAATGAAGCAAATTAACACACAGAAGCGCACATTATAATCTTTTTTTTTTGTGAGGTAGGTTAAGACACACTGTAACCCTGTTTGTTTAAGCAGAAAATGAAACGATTTCATTTCCTTTCTTCTTATTTTCAGAGAAAGAAAATCACACACCGTAATTTTCCATCAAATACACAGGACCTTATCGCTTTGTCTAACAAACAACCAAACTTTTCCTCCTTCAGCTGCGTTCCATTAACAATAATAAACGGAGCACTAAAACAATAATACAAACAACAAGAACAATAGGAACAATAATACAACAAAAATTGAAAATTACAAAACTTGGTAATCTAGAAAGTGAGTTGCTAGAAACAAACAGAAACAGAAGTAATTAAAGAAAAAAAAAATGCAACGAAAAGAGAGATTAGGGTTTCGGGAGAGAAAGGAGAGCGCTTTACGTGGGGGGTTTGTTGGAGTCGTCGCCGTCTTCGACTTCGAAGAAAGGGCGCTTCAGGTTGGGGCGCGATGAATTCCCTTCCATTGTCGAAACTCGAAAGCACCGACTGAGATTGCTTTGATCTAATGCATATCGGAAATTATTATACCTTTCTAGAGAGAGAGAGAGTGCGCGCGTGTGCGCAAAGGGAGGCTGCGTATGAGACAGACGGAATCGAAGCAGCGCCGACTTGGCCTCTCCAGATTTGGGGTTGTGACTTGTG
Organism: Alnus rubra; assembly: GCA_028654335.1. Classification (NCBI taxonomy): domain Eukaryota; kingdom Viridiplantae; phylum Streptophyta; class Magnoliopsida; order Fagales; family Betulaceae; genus Alnus; species Alnus rubra. The sequence continues at coordinate 389,125 of JAJPGS010000754.1, forward strand.
AGTGTTTTGTCTGTACATTTTTGTTTACGAAAAAAAGATAAAAATTGATTTTGATATTTTTAAGAATGTTTTGTATTTTAGGTGGTTTATTAATAATTTTAAGTTGAATTTTTTAAAATAAAATTATTAATAAATATAGTCAATATTATTCAAAATATTCCGTTAATTATTTTCCTATTATTGTGATTAATTTCAAAAAATATATATTTATATATTTTGATAAAGACCGAGTTCTTTTTTCAAGGTCTAAATTATATTCGTAATTTAGAGAGGTTCTTCCGTGTATTTAATTATGAAAGAAATTTTTAAAAAATCAATATTTAAAAGTGACATGACCCCGAACATATAAAAAAGCATATATTTTTTAATAACATGTATTTTTTATATACTTTTTTAAAATAATTCTCATATATTCGAGTAACACGTGTAACTCTAGAGACTTGTTGGAAGAATTCCTCTACCCCAATTTATTTTTGTCAAAATATGGTACTTTCTTTGTATTTTAATCATTTATATATTTGAAAATGATATAGCTTCTTTCTTGCACCTTGTGGCTTTTTTTTACTTTTTTCTTCATCTTTTTTGTCATATTTGAAGTAGACTCTTACTTATTCTATTATTTTAAAGAGAAAAGTACACATACCCCATAAATTATTACTTAATTGTTAATGTGCCCCTCAAATTATTAATTGTGTCAATGTCCGTCCATAAACTACTAAACAATGTCAATGTCTACCCAATGACAAAAAATACTCTTTCAGAAAAATATAAAAATTCTTAAAATTATAAAAAAAAATAATAAAAAAATGAAAACCAAGGTTTTTAATTTTTTTTTTATATATATAATTTCAGTTTTGGCCACCCTCTTGGATTTTCATTTTTCTCTTTTTTTATTTTTTTAAAAAAATGAATATTTAAAAAAAAAATTGATTTTTTTCAATATTTCCAAAAAAAAAATTGTTTTTTTATACTTTTTAATGATTATTTTTTTTCGAATTTATAAAGATATATTGGTCTTATTGAAACCTTTTTAAGGTTATTTTTGTTTTTTTGTTGACTTTATGAGGACATTAACATTTTTTTGTAGTTTATGATAAATATTAACACAATTGATAGTTTGAGAGGTATATTGACAATAGAGTGGTAGTTTGAGAGGATATATATACTTTTCTTTATTCTAAACTTAAGAATGGAATAATTACACTTTACTCACCTATTGTTACGCCTGAGAATAAAATGGAAATGTTTTATTATAAAAATATAACTATAACAAAAAACTAATCACTATAAAAAAAATAAAAAATAAATAAATAAATAAAGACAATTAGTTTTTTTAATTTTTTTTTACTAAAAACTGAATATATATATATATATATATATATATATATATATATATATATATAAAAGAAAAACCAAGGCGATGATTTTATTTTTATTTTTATTGTTTTTAATTTTTGTCATTTTGTTTTTTCAATTTTTTATTTTTAATTTTTAAAACAATTAATTTTTAAAAATAATAATAATTTTTTAGTTTTTTTTCTCAAATTTATAAGGATATTTTTGTCTCATTGAACAATTCTAAAGGCTATTTTTGTCTTTTTGTTGGTCTTAAAGGAAATATTAACATTATTTTAGTAGTTTAGGAGGAAGATTGACATAGTTGATAATTTATAAAGGACACTGACAATGAAATGATAATTTGAGAAGGGTGTGTATACTTTTCCCAAAATAAAACGAAGAACAAACGCTAGATGGGTTAAGAGCACTTGTAGTGAACTCACCAAAGTTTAGTCAAATTTTGGTTAAAAAGTGTACTTTAGTTATTTTAGCTACCCACTTTTCAAAGACATCAAATATCAAACTCTCTAAATATTCTCTACTTCAAATAAATACTATTTTTTTTATTGTTTTTAAAACAACCACTTTTAACTACCATGAAACCAAAATTTATTAAAAATTCAATGTCCATACAGCTCCAACGTCCAACGCCCATAGATCCTCCAACGTGTATTATTTGGCTTCTGAGAAGACTGAGAAAAGGAAAAGAAAATAATAGGATAGAAAAAATAAAACTACTCTAACCCAAAAAACATCATGTATCTGCCCAGCAAGAAAATGGAAGCCACACCGCAATTAAGGTATCGTTCCCATCTTATTTTCCTACTCTCCAAACTGACTATGCCTGAAAATTTTACTCTCGCTTTCTTTATTCCCTTTTCCGAGGTTTCTTTTACGTATTTACATCATCAAATACAAAGCAGAACAATTTGTTAGTGAAGTTCCTGCCCTTGGTCACGTTCCTGCCCTTGGACACCTCAGCATTGCTAAGACACAAGCCAAGGCAGGAGATGCTGCCACAAGAACTCAACGTGTCAGTGGATTTGAGTCCAAGCCAAGAGAGACAGCCATGTGTGTGCAAGCCAATATAGTAATCCAGCAGCATCCCAACAACTATGCAATCTGTCTAGCTGACTTAAAACAGGAAAGGAAAAGTCCAGCTGCAGAGCGCATGGCTCGACATTCAAATTAGACTCCATGATTGCAGATCAACGAATGTGTAGCTGCTGCCCTTATGCAGAAAATGAAACTTCCAGCTGCAACGAGCCATATCTATCACGATGTAGAAAAGGAAAGGTCCAGCGCCATGAAGCCGTGCCTATCACCATTTGATCTCTAAGGAAATATACATTCAATGTGTATATTAGACATAATTGACAATCCAATATTCTCTGTAATTACCTAATTGCTTGCCTTATTTACTAGGTAGCAAGTCTGTATATAACGACTAATGTACAATGTAAAAATCATCAAGAAAGAAACAATTTTCACACTTGTCCCTAATCTCTTTCACAATTTAGTCACAATCAAAATAATAAGTTTGTTTTCGTTGGACAATAAAGAAAACAACAATCGATTATTCAATGGCAGATACTCAAGAACCAACAGCATGACAACATAAATTCTAGAGCAAATTATTTGGAAACCGAAACCAAGTCAAACCCAACTTCAAAAAGGCAATTAACTTCAAGAAATGAGTTTCATTCACTAAGATAAACACCAAATTCAGCCGCCAAAGAACATACCTAAAGCCCAGAGAAAGTTACAGAGAAAATATCAAATAAACCCAAAAATATTAAACAAAATATCTACCCAAACCTGCAAGTGGTCAATCTGTTAAGATTACTAAGAGTGAAATCCAAGCACAACAGGTTGCAGACAAAAAACAGCAGATCATTGGAAGAGAATATTTTCATTATAAAAAAGACTATGTTTTTTGGCCTTCAGCATAAGAGAACACCAAGTTAGTTACAAGGGCTACAACTTGATTGAATCAATACGAAAGGAGTAAGGCCACAACTTGAGAAATAACAGGAAGCAACAAGATTGAATCATATGAAGCCCTCAATTCCACATCCCCCAGGAAAAACAACAGATCCCTGGAAGACAAATAAGGCATACGCATCACCCGAAACCCACAAGCCAAATGTAACCAACCAACGATTGTTCACATGGAAATCCAACGCCCATCTTACTGCTCATCAAAGCAGAGTGTTGGCAGAATGGATGAATGGGTTTGATTGCTCTTTTCATCATCAGTTTTGCACTCACATTGATTGACACAATAAACATGTTTTTAAGCACACCACATTCACCAAATTGGCAAAGACAGTGAGAGTAGCAACACCAACGAAGACACCATTGCTTTTCGTCTATTTGCACCCATTCTCGTCCTATAGCTCTGTTCCCCAACCACAACATTCCAATGAAACAAATGTATCCAAGAAACCCATAACCAAAACCCAGTAAATCATTTGTAACCCCTTCAACCACAAAGCACACAAATTTATCTCAACCAGTCTAGCTCTAGAAAGCACAAAAAACTACACTAAATAAAGGGCATTTTTAACAAGAACATGCGTCAATCACATAGATTAATCATAATTAACTGATTATAGTTGAAAAAGCAAAAAGGAAAACCCATTTCTAACAAAATTATATACAGAACCCTTTTCAACTTTCACTTATCTAACGAACAAACTCACAAAAAGTCTCTCTCTAAGTTTCTGTTGGTGGGTTTACAATTAACTAAAAATTATCATGGAACTCGGCCACAGACAAGAGGAAGAGAGATTCAAAACCCACACACAAAAATCAAAATATGAGATTCAAAATCAAAACCCATAAAACCAAAACAAACCTGGGATTCAAAAGCTTGCAGAGGTGATTTGTGAGAAAAGGTGCGAAGGAGCTCCAATTTTCGCTTCAGGAGATCGAGAACGCGGAAAGGGTAATAAACAAATGGAAAATAAGAAGAGACGAGAGGAAATTGGCTCAGCAGAACAGACGACCCATTTCCGCACTCACCAAATTTCCTGTAGCAGAGACGAGTTCGTTGCAGACACGATTTTGATGAAACTCAGCTGATTTTGAAGATTTCCTCACTTTGACGAGTTCACTACAAGTGCTCTTAAAAATGGTTTGACCCAAGGGATTTTGAGTTAATGAGAAGTCAAGATTTGACTTTAGAACTTGGAAAAATTTTGGGGCAGAATGCCTTGTTCCAAAGAGTTGGGCATGAAACGTGTAGAGCTTGCTTGAATCATTGAAAATAGGACCCTTCTTAAGCCCTTACATAAGACCCTTCCCATGTGTTATGCGTTGGAAAAGTTGTACAAAAGCATGAATGCTTTCACCGATCAATCATTATGTGCCACGTGCACCGATCGATCATTGTAGGACCAATTGACCGTTAGTCGAAGAAACCCTAAGAATAATAATTTAAAAGCATGTTTTTAACACATTTCAAACACAAGTCATAAAACACTTTTATACATGCATGCATAGACACACATATTGGAGAAGTGTTTATATTTAAATCATTTAAAAATTATCGTGGTTTTAAACCGATGATTATTTAAAATAATTGTCATGTTTAAGTGGAGTGTTACAATTATGTATAATGATATGTATAAAATCGTTTTATTCATGACTGGTGTGATGTGCATTGGTTTTAAAATGTTTATTTCAAATGGATGCATATATGTTTTCAATGAATGTTTAACTACATTATACAGAAAAAGTTATATGTGTATGATTATGATGTGTGTATTGTTAGGGATATTTCTAATAGAATTGGCCCACATTGAATAGTGAAATACTGGCCCATTTCTTGGGGTCGGCCCGTCTTCGATAGATCTACATCCTAGAATAGCCCCTCAAGAAAGAAACACTTAGGCCCAGATTAGAAAGGCCAAAATCTTATGGAAGGCCCAAGACTAGTAAGCAAAGTTGGAAATCCCTCGGTCCATTTCGACTTAAGCATTTAAGAGGAAGGTGACACAAATGATTCTTGTCAGAAGGAATATCGGCACCTACCCTATAGGATTAGACAGCAGCAGAACAGCAGAGGTGCCACCCTTACTTTGTAACAAGAAATGATTAGATAACAGTAGGACACTAGAGGTATCGCCCATACTTCATAGCAAGACCATACAATAAGGGTACCAAAATGCCACCCCTATGAGTAGACAACCCAGATAGCCCTGCTATAACCAAGAGTCCGGGTATACACAGAAGAATGATGATATCAGGCACAGAGGCACTCATGCAAATACAGAATAATGATAGCAGGTGAATAAACTTTCCTTAACGAAGAAGGAAGAATAACATATATAGGTGGTGCTGAGCAAGGAATGGATATAAATAGAACTCCTAGTCAGGTAACTAGGGATCTCTCTGGCTCTCTCTGAAAAAGTTTTTCCTCTTCTTATTAACCTCCCCAAAAAAGACACTGAAAACTAGGAGTGAGTAGAAAACCGCAATACCCGCCTCAAACAGCAACACCCGCCCCGCCCCGCCCCGCCCCATCTAGCAAGAAAACCGCACCCATGGTGCGGGCCATGGGCCTGTTTTTGGGCCCCCCCGCACGGTGCGGTGCGGGTTGCAGGGGGACCATTTGAAAGAAGCAGGGGACCCGCCCTGCACCGCCCCTACCCGCACAAATTATATATATAATTAAAAAAACCCTACCCCGTTCCTTAACCCTAGCTCGTCGCAGCCGCACCCCCTTTTTCATGTTTCTTCTTTTCTTCCTCTTCTAGGTGTTCATCTTCCTCTTCTCTTCATCTTCGTTACTAATGAAGGAGGACGACGAATTGGAGGAGGAGTGGAACCTGGAGGATTTGCGAAAAGAAGAAAGGAAAAGAAGAACCGAAGCTGAAATGGTGAAACCTAAAACGAAAAGAAGAGAAGAGGAAGAATCTGGAAGATGAAGGGCCGAAGACTAGTGGACCACGTGCCGCATGCAGGTTGTAGTATTTTTTAAAGTGTGATACAGCTGTTACTCATTACACTCCCTACTCCAAACGGTGCGTTTAGCCTAAATACTCATACGGTGCGTTTAGCCTAAATACTAAAAACGCAATTGTCCAAAAAAAAACCCTAACTTCATCTTTTGTTTTCTTCCCCTAAGCCGCACTGCCGCAGTGCCGCACAGCACCACAGCCCACAGCCTCGATCGATCGTTCCCAACTTCCCATCTTCGCTGGCTCCGCCGGTTCAGTGGCCTATGGGTAAACAAAGCATTACCAACTTCCAAGTAGTCTTGCTGATACAGAGGATGAGGAGGTGAGTTCAAGAATGTTCTTCTTATTGTTGCTGACTTGTTGTTGTGGGTTCCTCTTATACGCAACATATACTGGAAATAATTATCACTGCTTGTGTATGTTTGGTATTGAATCTGGCCTAAAATTGATTTTTCTCATGTTTTTGCTTGAATCGGGGATACTCGCACAACCCGCAAACCCCGCATCCCCCGCCCCGCGTCACCCACCCCCGCACCACCCCCACCCCGCACGGATGTCACTGATTTTATGTGGTTTGCGGGCGTAAATTTGAGAACCCGCATGTGTGCGGGGCGGGGCCAAAAAAGGGGGAAACCCGCCCCATGCTCACCCCTACTGAAAACTGACTTAATCATCGGAGAAGGTTCTGCCGAAAACCCCCGGTGTTTCTTTCAGGGACGGAGCCAGAAGTTCTTATGGGGAGGGGCCAATGGCCAAAAAAAATTTTTTGGTAGGGGCCAAATAAGCTAAATTTTTATTTTTACCTTATATTTTTTAATTTTTTAGAAAAAAAAAAAAATCTACCTAATAATTTTTTTTTTTTTTAGGAAATTGTGGGGGGGGGGGGGGCATGGCCCCTGCCAGGGCCCCTCCCTCCGTCCCTGGTTTCTTTACTGTTTTGTAGGCTGCTTAATAGCCAAAGGAGAAACCAACTAAGAGCTGATGTGTCACTAACCCGGGAATTGTCTCAACACGTATAAATGAAATTAAATGCTTAAGGTAATGTATTTTACGCATGTATAATAAAGAATATAAAGGCAGTAAAGAAACCCCATAAAAGCACTAGCGTTGCATGTATGTATTTATGATAAGGGGCAATGCAACACCCCGCAAGGGGTGGCATTGTCCACCGATCGTTAGCCCGAAATTTTGGGTGCTAGGCTGATTGGGTTATGAAGAGAATGGATGTACGAAACCAATCCTTGCCAAAGGGGAATGTGCAGGACGCACAACCTCAACTCTAGGGGTTAATGAGAGTAATAACACAAAAAATAAAAGGAACATAGTAAATATAGTGCAACATAAATACATAATGAGTAATGCTACACATCATCCTCTTATCCTCCTTTTATCCTCCTAAAATTGATGTGGCTCTTAAAATAACCATTTGATCAAAATCCAATGATAATCTATCATAAATCCAATGGTAATTTTAAGAGCCACATCAATTTTAGGGTGACAAAAGGAGGACAAGAGGATGATGTGTAGCATTACTCATACATAATACATAATTTTTTATAGTAACAAGAAATGTTTTCCATGAAATGATAAATTTTATGAAATGAATGTATACAATATAGTAATAAATGATGATCATATTTTTGAAAGAATGTATATGAAAATTGTGTTTATGTAAAGTGATTGCAAAAGAATGATTTATGAAAAACGGTTATAAAAGTTACGTTTATGAAAAAAGTTTACTAAAAATATTTCTAAAAGTTATATATATGAAAAAATTGGTGAGACTGGTATTCAAAATTCCAATTAAATTAATGTTGCTTTTTTATAAACCATTAAATTATTGTTTTACATGTAAATATTTCATATGATATACATGTAAAGTTTTTAAATTACATTGTATTTAACTAACGTGTGAGTAATGAGATTATCACACAGAAAATCATAGTCATAGATCTTTACAATTTATAAAGTCATAAATAAAACTGGGAAAATCTATCTAGACTATAACATGTCAACTTTAACAATCTATCTTGATTAGGAGAAGCAAAAAGGGCTTCGAATGATGATCCATCCGAGGACTCTGCTGAAGATGATTCCATCGGTGACTAGTAATTTTAGTGGTTCAACGTTTAGATAATTCGTAGTTAGGATAATTAGGTCACATACCTGCATCGAATAAATAGATTTGGGTCTTGACTTCAACCAAAGTTCTTGACAACACCTCCTTTGCAATTCCATTCATAAAATATAAAAGATTAAAAAGACTGATATGAACATGAAATATACACTTCCAGCCAATTCAACGAGTCACCCTTTCATCTAGAATTCAACCCATTATCAAATTACAGCATATAAATAATTTATGTGAAAACAAAGCAACTAGCATATTAAAGAATGCAGATGCTCAACCGTTCTTATATCTTGAATTGACAAAGATATGTCGTACAAAATATATTACTCGGATAAAGATTTACAACAATTATCTGTCTAAATTGCTAGCAATTTGAGCAGGTAATATGAGAGACTCTATATGGGACTTACATGCTCGGATAGGTGGTCGAGCAGTCCAAAATTTATTTGAGCAGGTAGGTTGCATATGAATTATCTCACATCACTTGTCCCAATTGCTAGTAATTCAGACATGTAATTAATCTGAATCTCAATCGTGCTATGAAGGGCCCGCCTTTACCCTTTTGTAGAACGCGACTCTTTTCCACCAAGTGTTTGAATAATCGCTTCCAGGACTTTAATTTCCTTATCCCGCTTCGCGATTTCCTCCTGTTTTGCACGCAACTCTTCCATATGCAGCTCAAACACCTCTGCAGCCAAGAATAAAGTGTGTTGGAAAAAATTTTATTTCGGGGGTAATTGCACTGAGAAGCCCCAAAGTTGGATCATAATTTCATATTAAATCTGAAATTTCAACTGCATCAATGTTCACCGTATTGTTTTGAGACCATTACAATATTGACCCTCTATGAATCTCTATTAACTAAAGAGTCAAAGTGGCTGCAAATAAGACCCTTCTAGGTGCTAAAAGAACATCCACATGAGCTGCACGTGATATTGTGATGCCAACAAACCAACAAAATGACAACGAGATTGTTTAGCAACACTTTTTAGGACGAGACATAAAAATACTACACACACTTCCACTCTGATACTCTTAAGTGAATGGGAAATGATAGACAGGGGACGGTTGTCTGTCCCTGTCCATCTTTTAATAATAAAATAAAATATTATATAAACAAAAAATGAAAAAATCAGAAAGGATAAATGAAAAAAAAAAAAATATTATTATACTATTAAAAGATGGACGGGGGACGATTGTCCGTCCCCTGTCTATCATTTCCCTAAGTGAATACTCCCACACTCCCACTCTACCAAGTGAACACTCCCTGATGTGACAATGAAAATCATTATTGGATCTAAAATTTAATAGTTATCCATCCAAAATCTACTAGTGAGGGAGTGAGAGTGTACTTGGCAGTATGGCAGTAGGAGCGGGAGTGTTTGTAGCATTTCTATTTTAAGACAGCTTTTTGCTTTTTAGCAAAAAAGCATTAACAAACCAATTTAAATACAAAATACTCACAAACTACTTTCACTTTTATATCACATCACAACAAAAAAGCAAAAAGCACCCTTTAAAAAGTTTTACCAAACGAGCCCCACATCTCTTTCTACTTTGTTTATCTGCAAAGATTTTTATGCATAAGGAAGACATTGTGAGTTTTATGGTGCCAATTATTTTGCTCAGCTCATTTGGAAGATCTTTGGGCACTTGGAGAGGTCTCACATGCCAGCTCATGTAGGTTTCTAAAATTCTTAGTTACTGAAAATTCATGGAGGGCCCACATTGAAATGAGCTTGAAACTATACAGTAAACAATGATATAATAAAAGATTCAGGATTTATTTGGAATTAAGGACAAATTCCAAGGTTATTATGTAGTTATCCCTTTCTTTTGCCTATAAGAGGCAAGAAGTATTGGTTCTGGAGTTCTACTACTGTGAGCCCCAACTGACTATTGGCAGTAAATGCACATAAAACTCTTTTAAGGATAATTAAATGTCCCATGACAATAGACTTGCTACATTTTGGTTCTAATAACATTATTTACAAACTTAAGCTCAAATGTCCAGGCTCAAGCTCCATCCATTTTATTATATGAGCCTCTGCCATGTTCAGGGCAGCCTAAATCAATAATTTTGTTGGTATCCATCAAAACATGTACATTTTTCTAACCTAAGCAGTTGGATTTTAATCTTTTCATAGAATGGTTTTAAACACACTTACCATTTGGAACTATCAATTTTTTATATATTGCCAGTGGGTTATAGCTCAAATGCATTTCCACCCTCTTAAGAAGGGAGTGATGGGTGGGTTTTAGACCCATTGAGTACCTCAGTTACAGTACTAAGTAAAACATAAACAAATAATTACATTAATGAAGCAATATGTGTGAAATTAAAGAGACATGCTAGTCCTCCATCTCGTATCCATCTCTCTTTCAAATAAGTCATTGGATCTGTAGAACCCATATGTAGATCCTACAAATTCAATAATGAATTTGAAAGAAAAAAAATAGATGGAGATGGATGGGAGATGGGAAAATAGCATTTCTCGAAATTAAATACATAGAGTATTAGATCAAGCAGAGCATGACCTCAACCATAACTTGGTTTTGGGCCCAATTTATTTTATTTTATTTATTTATTTATTTTTATGACAATCATCCTAGCTCAAACTCAAACAAATTTCAACTAAATAATTATAGGCCAAAGCAGGATTGGGACAGGCGCATACGACAGTCCTACCACTAGCACAGTAGGAAGTAAGCTATTTCAACTAGAGGGGGTTCAGTTGCTCCAAAAAACAAACTAGGAGGGGCTCAGTTCATGAACTGTCTTGGGATCAGTTCATTACCTCCACCACAATTGTGTTGACCATAAGGTGGTTATAAAATAACCTATTGGCAAAATATCACTCTAATTCATACAACAAAGCAAAGACATAATCTTCTGCTTCCAACCGGGCTGAATGTACAGAGCTTAGTTGAGCCCAACCCAGCCTAACCTCTATTTCAGGCCAATTTTTTTTTAAGAAGCTCAGCCCAGACCGAAATCCAATGGAGGTTAGGCTGCGTTGGGCTTAAGATTAGCTCAACTCAACTAGTAGTCCTACACTACCACAACTGAAAGTAGGATAATGACATGCAAGGCGCACAGTTCATTAACTCCACAAACATTTTATGGACATATGTGTGTGTCTGCGTAGTAATCCTTAAATTGATCCCATAACCTAATGCATGGTAATTGTTTTCCATTTTGGACAATAAATTTGTACCTCAAACTTCTATTTAAAAAACAATAGAGCCATCCAACTACCACAAATGGAACCCTACTAGTCTTATCATATATGGGCACATTTTCAGGATTCATCAGCAAACAATGCAGCACAAATAGGATGCAAACCACAAAAGCTATGCCCATATAAGTGATTTATAAAATAATAATAATAATACTAAACAACTCTGCAACCATTATCAGATCAACTGCCATCTTGTTAATATACAACCATGAAGTGTTGATACGCTTCAAAATCAATAATGCTATTATAGATGAATGTGTTTGATGATGAAAAGGCCTCAAGCTTCAGAACCAATTTCAGAATAAAATCACAAAAAAGGAAAAGATGAAATTAATTTTTTTTTAAAAAAAAAAGAAAAGAAAAAAGAAATCTGATTTGGGAATTTGAGATGACGAATCTTTCACTGATGCTAAAAAGGGGGCCAAAACAAAATTCTCATGCCCTGTTCTTGAAAGGAAGAAGAAGCCAAGGCCAAAAGATGCGGCTTAAACAAGAAGTGATTTACCTAAAGGCAATATATTCAGCAAAGAAAGAATCAGATGATTCTTGAAACTACGGCTTTTGGGTATCAGTAAAGAATTCCAAAAAATTGCTTTTCAAGTGATTTTTACTTTTCGACAACCAAAACAGATCCCCAATTGGACTCACAAGCCTTAAAAGAAATGAAAAATTGCATTATTGGTCACTGTGGTTGGCCTAAATTACAAATCGTTCCCTGTGGTATCAAAATTAATTTAGAAATTCCTATGGTTGGCCTAATTTATAAATCGCTCATTCGAGTCAAATTTTGTTAATATTTTTGACAGATTCCGTTAGGTACCACGTCAGCGCCAATAAGTTGGCGACACGTCTTGATCTTAATAAAAAAAAAATAGATATTAAAAATATAAATATATAAAACTTAATTTTTTTTTTTAAAAAAAAAAAAATTAGAAATGGGGTGGCCTGGCCACCCCCAGGGGCTTGGGGTGGCCCCAACCGGCAGCCACCCCTTTTCTCTTTTCAATTTTTTTTTTTTAAAATTAAATTTTTAAGTTTTATATATTTTTTTATTTTTTTATTAAGATCAACATGTGTCGCTAACGTGAGGCCTAACGAAATCTGTCAAAATTTTTAACGAAATTTGACTCGAATGAGCAATTTGTAAATTAAGCCAACCATAAGGATCTCTGAATTAATTTTGATACCGCAGTGAGCGATTTGTAATTTAAGCCAATCACAGAGACTAATAATGCAATTTTCTCAAAAAGAAAAGCCAACCCCCCCCACACACATATACATGTGCCAGCCCCTCTGGGGCGAAAGTCGCAAACGCCGCGACCCCTCTCCCTCCCCCTAAAAAAAAAAAAAACTCAATAGGGGGTGGCCATCATCTTTTTTTTTTTCTTTCTTTTTGTTTTTTTTTATTGCCTTCTTTTGGCAATGGATATAATTGTAGTCTTGTAAGGGTTCTGTAAAAAAACAAATTGAAAAAATTTGTATGGAATTTGACGGAATAATCCATTTGATAAGGGAAACACAAGGAGCATAAAGAAAATAGAAACTCGAAGAGCAATTTGAAAAAGACCTAAACCATAGGATCCAATACAATAATTTTTCCTAATACATAAAAGCTACTCCCTCAGTCCCATATTAGCTGTCCATCTTTGTAGACACAACTTTTTTTGTTGCTTTATCTATTACACAAAAAACACAAATTTCCAGCATCACCCCTAACAAGTTTGAATTACATAAAAAGAGAACCTTTTCAAGGTAATTTTGTAAATATAAATTATAGTATACAAGTGTACATCCTTTTTGAGACATCCACAAAAGGAAAGATTGGACAATTAATATGGGACGGTGTTAGTATCAACAAATGTCATCCCAATATCTCATACTTGATTTCAGGAATGATTTTTGCATGTGCTTTATAGATTAACGATGTGCATCAATGAAGTCAAAGATTGCAATCCACAAAAGGAGAAGCCCACTCTGACCACCCCTTTGCCATCCATATATGGTTTAACACAATCAAGAGTTAATATAATAATCATTCTTATGGGGCGTCAGTTATATGATTCAGTTAAGGAACACAAAGAGGGACTATCACGATATAACTCATCTAAAATCATTGACTGCTATCACTACAAAACTGTTTGTGCACAAGCATGCCTTAGTGTCTCTTACTCAAGGAACTTATAAGACAAGAAAAAAATGGTTTACATTTTAAAGGATTTTTTTTTTTTTGGGGGGGGGGGGATGTTGGTAATTAACAGTCTAAAGTTGCCATATCTTTTTCAGATTCTTTTTATTATTGTTATTATTTATTTATTTATTTTGCAGATCTATTATATGGAAAAGGAGAAAAATGGATACAACATACTTGTGGTGTTCTCAAGCTCTCTTGTGATCTCTTGTGCATGTAATTCAGCAGCTTTCTGACCTGCTTCAGCCTGTCGTTTCTCAGAACGAGCACGAGCAGCAGCTGAAATGGCAGCATCGAGTTCTCTTTCCAAAGTCTCTACCCTTTGCTCAAGAACCTAGACAGAAAATATAGACTGCAATATATAAGTTCCTGAAACTGTATCAGTTAGTATTCACAGCTATTTGCATAGGATGAACAAGTGCTCATTCCCAACTCATAGTAATCAATATCCTCCAATGGTATATACAACACGTTTACGGGTCTTTTTCCACCTCCGAAATTTGGAGGTCAAAAGGGCGATCTTGAGAGGAAAAGAGTGCTTTTGAGAAAAATACAGAGAGTAACTCGGACGTATTCCATTAAAGTAAGCTCAAGACTGTCTCAAATCCATCATCTCAAAAAAAGAAACTAAACCAAATCCATCCAACCCTGATTTTATTTTAAGCACATCAGATTCATGCATTGCAATATGATTTGATGCATTTTTTTCAATTTCTGTTCCCAACAGTTAGGTGAAAGATCATGTGGTCTGGGCTTATTTTAAGTTTTTGATATCTAAAAAAGTGATTGGATAATCTTCGAAACCTAATCAAACCATAATGATTGATTTGAGTGTATGAACTAGGGAAGTAGTGAAAAATACAAATTTTGGTGCATGGACTTGATTATATCAAATGCATGTTTTTCTCTATTATAAATCTTGATATATTTGATGAACAAATGTTATGCATGAATTTTTGTCTTCATTCCTAGTTGCTTGAAGACATATTAATCAGTAGAATGGAACAAAAAAATTCTATTCTAAATCACTTTAGCATCTCATGCTTAAGGGGCATTCGAATAGAATTCATTGGTAATATGATTTTCCTTAGTTATGATTTGCTCAAATTTAATGTTAGGTAGCTTAACAATTTGATGCATGAATTGGGCCAGCGGTTTGACAAGGTATAAAACGCATCTTGTAATAAACTGTACCTGTAAATTGTTATAGGGAGATGTTTGTTATTTGCTAGTAGGGTTTATTACCAAACAGTCTTGAACTACTAAATTCAATCCAAGCATTACCAACCAGATTTAAACCATCATTGTTCCACATCAACTCATATCCATAACCAAAAGAAAAAAAGCAGATTGTAAAATCAATGAAGTCAATGGTTACAATCAAGATTAACACAAATCACCTTTCTTCAGCACATATAGATAAAATCAAACAAAAAGCAAGCAATTGCATACCAAAAAAAAAAATGAAAATGCAGATCAGAATATCACTAAAAGCAACGCAAACAAACAAGAATAAGATCGAATTGAATCGAAAAACCAAGTCAAACAAAGAGCGATCAACCTTGATGGTACGGGCTTGTTCGGAGCTGAGGGAGGCTTTGGCAAAGGTCTCTTCGTCTACAAAGACTGCTTTCTTGAGGAGTAGCTTCTGGAGTGACTCCAGATTCGAAGCCATCTCCGTCAGATTGGTCGTGGCTCCGCTCCATCTCTCACTTCCTTTGCCCTTCTCCTCCACTGCCATCTCCCTCCCCTGCGCTTGAGAAGCCAACGATGTACGCATTATTGGGCTTTTCATGGTTTTCATTGGGCTATTCACTACTATCTTGAGCCACGGGCTGGGCTTACACAGGGTTTCTCAATGAGGCCTCAGTTGCCCACCCATATGACCAGAAATAAAACAAATACGCGAAAATTACAGATTAAGATTCTCTCAAATTATTTGTCCGAATTTAGAAAATTCGGGCAGGTGATTGTAAGAAATCATTTATGAGATCCATCTGATCAAATAAAATTGGGTTGCTCAACTACTTATCCGGTCAGGTAGGTTTCATAAGTGGTTTCTCATAATTACCTGTTCAAATTCTCTTAAATTCAAACATTTAATTTGAAAAGATCTCGATTCTCAAATTACACTTTTCTTGTATGTCACTTTTATCTCCAAAATTGACCTTCATGCAATTCGGACCTTATTTTGATGTTTCAATGCCAATTTGTTCTCTCTCTCTCTCTCTCTCTCTCTCTCTCTCTCTCTCTCTCTCTCTCTCTCTCTCTCTCTCTCTCTCTCTCTCTCTCTCTCTCTCTCCTCTCTCTCTCTCTCTCTCTCTCTCTCTCTCTCTCTCTCTCTCTCTCTCTCTCTCTCTCTCTCTCTCTCTCTCTCTCTCCGAATTAGTCACCAAATTAGACACACAAAAAAACATGTGCAATAACCATGTTACTCTTGAAAAGCATGTTTAGTTTACATTTTTTCAGCTATAAAAATGTTATAACTTTTTATTTCAACATTTGAGACTATTTTTTAAGTTATTCATTTCACATAGTTTTCCATCAAATTTAACTCTTGATTTGAATGGAGGGCAAACTAACATCGAAACTTTAAAATAGGATATATATTACATCAAATTATGAAATAGATAATATCCACCGTTAGATACATCAGCTTTAAATCTTAACCATAAAATGTATAATATCTATTTCATTTGAAATAAATAGCATCTATTCCTTAATTAAAAATTTAGGGGAATTAAGTGACACGCAAGTGATAGTTTATAATACAAAAGTGTACTTTACCAACAAAAATCTACAATTTGAGCCAAAATATAATGAATATAGACAACAGTTTGTGGTTATATTCTTTTACATGACTTATGAAATGAATGAAACTATCGGGTTAACACGTTAGAGTTTATATATTCGGGTTCGGGTCAGTTATGGTTGACCCAAGTTAAATCATTTAATAAATTGGACAATCTTAGGCCAACCAACTTAATATATATATATATATATATAAGAGAAAAGTACGCATACTCCCTTTAACTATTAACCAATTGTCAATGTGTCCTCCCAAACTACCAATTGTGTTAATGTCTCCCTATACTATCAAACAACATCAATGTGCCTCAAAATGACAAAAAAATTCTTCATAAAATTATAAAAATCGTTAGAATTATATAAAAACTAAACGAAAAAATAAAAAATAAAAACCAAAGTTTTTCATTTTTTAGATTTTTTTTTTTTAGAATTTGTTTTATACGATTTTCAGTTTGGACAACCCCCTTTGGGTTTTCATTTTCTCTCCTTTTTTTAGTTTTATTTTTAAAAAAAAAAAATCTTTTTTTTTTCTTTCGAATTTATAAGGATATATTTGTCTTATTGAAACTTTTTTAGGAGTTATTTTTGTTGGCTTTAGGGGAGACATTGATATTTTTTGTAGTTTAATAGGAGAACATTGATACAATTGGTAGTTAGGAGGCACATCGACAAAAGAGTGGTAGTTTGAGGGGGGTATGTATAGTTTCCCCTAGATATAATTTTTTTTTGGATTGTGATTGTTTATGTACTTTATTAGAGTTAGTTTTCAAATAACAGGACAAACGAATCACGTTTTGGTCAACTTAACACAATATGTTTATCAAATAAGTTATGCAGGTTGAGCTGTCCCAACACAACATGTTTATTAAATTGGTTAGTGAGTGTCCCCCTGTGATGACCTATATGAAAATCAATATTTTTTATAAAAAAATTAATATAATTACACAACCATTAAAAAAAAAAATCTACAAAATAAATAAAATGCTTTTAATTCATTTATTTTCCTCTCCGAAGGTTTTCCATGATTCTTGGAACGTTTGATATACCTTTGACGAACGTTTGTCACCCTTTTGCGAACGATTGAAGGAAACCCTAGCTGAGTGGCTAGTCAATCCTTATCCCTTCGTGAACGATCGTGGTCCCCTCCATGAACAATGGTTGATGTGTTGTACAGTGTGTCAGAAGGTACATCACACGCCTTCAGCGTGTGTGTCAGACTATACCACGAACGATTACGATCATACGCCGAATAATCGCCTAACCCTAAAATTTTACACGAACGTTTGTTATTCACTTGAGAAACGTTCACCAAATGACCTCAATTAGTTGATTATTATCCTCTGCATTCCTTGCCTATAAATACCCCTTACCCTACGTCTCTCAACACTATTTTTTTTCCATATACCTATTCTGTCACACTTTTTTATATGAGGAAAGTTCTATAGTGAAAAGAAGAGTTTTGTTGGTAATCCACCCTTATTTAAGGTAACCCTTATTGTCTAACCCTTTCACATTTATTAATGTTCTGTCCTTATTGGTTTATTATTCGTTTGACTCATTTCATTACATGCAAGTTTTATGGATCAATTTCCCTTTTCAAAAGAAAATGATATTTTTAAAATATAAGCTTTCAACCACTCTTGATTTTCATACATGGTCGCAGTGACATGTTTTATTATGCCTTTTCTATGCTATTAGGAGCTTTGATTCAGAGCTAGCACGATTAGATTAGGTTATCTTTAGATTTGCATGCATTTTGGTAGTGCCGAACGTTCTCCAAGCCTTGCACAGATGTTCGTCACTCAAAAGACAAATGATCGTCCTTGTTGCTGAACAATTGAAGCACGCCAAAAATGCTAAAAATAGGGTTTTAGTTATATATTAAGGATTGTTATTAATCTTAGGTTATGTTTCATAGTAGCAGGAACTCAGATGTCACAGTTTATGGATAAGCAGACGAGGTAACTAAATACTTACAAAATTGAATTCATAATAGATGCGATATGTCAGCTGACTGAGCATGATTTACTTTTTTAAACGATATGTTATAAGCCTGTTAAATTTTCATAAGTATTTGATAATTGTTCCAAGATGAGTATTACTATTTTAATGATAAATGAATCATATTAATGCATTATAAGACATGGTACACCGGTATGTGTGGTAGAACAGCCATGGGCTTACTATTATACTGGTTATTCTTTATGGTCAAATGTTTATAATGTGTTATGATGGGCCTTGGATTCAATGGTCATTTTATGACCGGTGCACAATGCTTGAATGGAGGTCACGGTTACGACTTTGCTAGTAGCGTGGGCCACTTGAGGTTGGACTCGGTCGGACTGCTAGTTTATGACGGTATGCATACATATCTGGGACCAGTGTTGTATTCCAAGTCCCTCGGGGCAGCGCCGACTCTGCCAGGAATGGGTTAATATCTTGGGTATAGGGTTCGGCAAAAACTGCATGACCTGCACCGCCCTGCATGAACCGCACCGCCCCTCCCCTACCGGCTTTTGGTTGAAAATTTGGAAACATGGTTTGATCTTTTCTAAAACCGTGCGGGGCGGGGCGGGGCGGGGAGAGGTGGGTTGCGGGTTTAGGTTTACAACACCGGATCCCTGCCCCGCCCTGCCTCGCACCTCATAAACCTAAAAGACCTAAAAAAAAAAAAAAAAAAAAAAAACCCTAACCCCTTGTTCGGCGACTTCGGCTGTCCTTCACAGCTCACAACTCATGCTTTGGATTCTTTGAGTAGGATTGGAGGAGGACGGCGGCTAAGATATGTTGACTGTTGAGATGGCGACTGAGATATATAATGAGATTAGGGTTACGATTTGCGAAAAGAAGATGAAAGGAAAAGAAGAGACGAAGCCTGAATTTCAAGGAAAAGGAAAAGAATAGACAAGCATTGATTATTAAAGGTGTTGTGCAAATTTATTTAACTCGCAAGTACACGAATCGTTTGCAATATAGCGTTTTGCAAGTGCGAGGTCGATCCCACAAGGAATTGTGTTGCAAAAATTAATCTCTATTCAAACTAATCCTATTTTAACCTAGTTCCAAATTTAGAGATTTTTAACGAAATAAAAACATAAACTCAACAAATCAAAAGATAGAGTTCTAAGGTTTTGAAATCTACACCCACCAAATCATAGCTACATATTCTCATGCTTAGGGATGTAAATAAGCCAGTCCGTTCGATAGCCAGCTCGATACCCGCTCGGTTTAGCCCGATCCGAACTCGAGCTCGATACTATAGAAACTCGATCGTTACTGTTGAAACCCGCTCGATTAGTAAGTGATACATACCCAACTCGCTCGACAAAACTCGATAGGGGCTCGCGAGCTCAACTCGTTTAAAGCTCGACCGGATCGCTCGCCCGACTCGTTAGCTCGTTCATATCTTACATATATATTAGTAAATAGTAAACATAGTATAATATATATAGTATTACATATTAATTATAATACTTTGATAACAATATTTAGTACGTTAAATTAACATATTAAGTTATTAATAGTTAGTATATAACAATATAACAATATTAAATAGTTAGCATATATATATAAACACATATATCACATCACACATGGTTAACAATAGTTATATATTATACTTATATTATAGTTACTTAGTTATATAGAATATATTAGACTTACTATTTGTTCACATTATACATATACCATTGTTTATACTCTGTAGTTATATATAATAACATATTATTAATTTGTTACTTATAAACTATAGTTATGTAATATATTTTATAATATGCCTTATATACTTACATATTATATATTTATGTTATTAATAAATGCATAGAGGTTGTTCATAAACTTGGGCTTGAATTCTGCTTTGATCACTCATTGAAAAATTTAATAGTTTACATCGAGCTCTAGTTGAGCCAAGCTTGTCCAGTAACCTGGCTCGGCTCGAATGTCATTTTCATCGAACTCAAGCTTGAGCTCGAGCTCGCCCGAGTTTTAAACGAGCCTAGCTTGAACATGTAATTTATAGCTCGGCTCGAATTCGAGCTCGACTATTTAGGCTCGATTCATAAACGAGCCAGTCTTGAAATTTTCAAACTCAACTCGGCTCGGCTCGATTACATCCCTCATGCTCATCAACACATATTCACATACAAATCTTAGGTATGCTCTACTTTGCTTCAAAAATCGTTTGAATCATTCAATGAATCCGTTCTTTACACAAATCACAAAAGATACCGGTGTTCCCTAAATCATCCATTGTACCCATTCAAAGAACAAATCACAATGGATACCTGGTTTTTCACCAAATCATCAAATATACCCGTTGAACGAAACACAATGAATACCCAACGTTTTGATAAATAAAACCCAAGCAATCAATTAAATGAGACAACCTCAAATCATCACTTATATCCGGAAATCACAAGAGATACCCAAAAATCATCTAAAAAATCGAATAGAAGTAGAACAATTAGAAATCAAAAGCCCATAAACTCAAATAGCATAAATAAGCAAGAAAACATAGTTTCTCTTCAATGGTGATGTTTCATCCTCAACCCTGGATGAGAGTTTAGCTATACATGACTAGGAAAAACATAAATAAACAACAATAATCCATTAAAAATCAAAGGAACTTACAAAATATGGAAGTTCTAGGTGAAAATCACCCAGGAACCCTAAAATCTACTGAAAACGGCGACTAAGGCACTCTCCCCAAAAGAAATGAGAAAGATGGGGTATTTATAGAGCTAGTTAGGGTTTTTACATATCCAGGTCAGCATAAGTGCGCTCGATCGCACTTTAGATGTGCTCAAGTGCACTCGGGCATTCGTTAGGGCGCTAATGACTGTTGTGGGCATGTGCGCTCGAGCTTAACATGGATGCGCTCGAGCCCATTCAGGTGAAAGGCGCTGTTATAGGCACGTGTGCTTGAGCTCAACAGAACTGTGCTCGAGCCCATTTCCAGAAAATCTGAATTTTCAGCCTTTTTGCCTCAAAACCTCAATTTCTCTCTTAATGACCTGCAAAACACTAAAATACCAAAACTAGCAAAAAAATCAGAAAATAACAAAACTAAGGATTTTAACGAATGCAAATTAAGGGGTCTAAATATACAATATTTGTGATTCATTAACATGCATGAAGGGTAAAACAGTAAATGGTGGAAGGCTAGAAGAATCTAGAAGCCACGTGGCGGATGAGGATTGAAATTTTTTTCAAAGTGTATATAGCTGTTAGTCACTACTAACTCCAAAATGGTGTGTTTTGATAAATCACGCTGCAACCAGCAGCCTGCACGCATACGGTGCGTTAGGCTATTCATTTAACCCTAAACAAAAAACATAAAAAGTAAAAAACGCAGCCTCTATTCTCTAATCTAGAATCTTCTTCATTTTCCTCATCTTCTTCTTCCATCTTCATCTTTCTCGCTCCTCCGCTTCTTCTGGTTTTGCTAGGGTTTGCGGAATGGCGATCATGGAGAGATGAGAGCTTGATAGGCCTCATGAATCGGATACAGAGGGCAACGGCCAACGGGCATGGTTGATTTGTTGACGCTCGCTTCAAGACCTTCGGTTGTGGCTTCAGGATTGTGTCCTTGTCCATAGGTTGGTGTTTCTCTATTGCTATAATTTCTCTATGATTTGTTTGGATTTGGTCTGAATTAGCCCCGCCCCGCACAACCTGCACCCCTAGCCCCACACATAGCCGCCCCGAACAGTGTCACTCTGTAACATGTGGTTCATGGGTTGAGAATTCTCAACCCGCAAGGGTGCGGGATAGGGGTAAAAAGGGCAGAAATCTGCCCCACCCCGCCCCGTGCACACCCCTACTTGGGTAGACCATATGAGATGAACTATGACATATATGTATACAAAATATATTTTAGCATGATTTCCCCCTGCATTAAACTCTAGGTATTGTCACCAGAATTACGCCTAAAAACAAACCATAACCTTTTAATGAAAGCATAGTAATGGAGGCAATACCCGTCATATTTGCAAAATACTCATGTTTATGATACTGCAACTAAAAATTAATTCTTAAGGCTTATTTCATAATTAGTCTTATAATGATTTATTTATTAAGTCATAGACTTCCTTAATGCTCTTCTCTGTTTCGAACCCCTCGGTATGTCGATAATTATCAGGTTGATTTTGGTTAGAATTAGAAGTTCTCAATGATGAAGACACCAAGTGAACGGTCCTTTAGTATTAGGTTTGTTTAGATTAGAATCAATTTTTGGATAACTCTCGGTCTATATTTGATGATAGCATTATTTAAAGGTTAATTAATTTTAGATTCTCAGATTTTATATTCTTCTGTTTTCCGCTTTTTTTTCTTTTTGTTTTTTTTTCACTCTAATTAGTTTATAAAGGGTGGTTCCACTTGGATTACCAGTTAATTGTTCTAGAGATACAGTCAGTAACTCTCCAAGTTAAGTAAAGCAATTACCTAACTTTGGGGGCGTTACAATATGGTATCAAAGCGTTCGGTTCCGCCAACCATAGTTGATGATCTGAGAATAGGACAAGATTCTTCTAGGTTTCATAAAAAGACCGGAGTATAGGACAGAGTTAGTATTCTTTTAACTATTGATTAAGGTATGGGCTAAAATAACAGCCTATGATTGTTTGATAGTAATAGATTAGTTGAATCTTTAGCCTCGGCTTATGATCCCTATGTTACAGACACATGATTCGACTGTACAAGCAGATGCTTACTTATTTTTTTCCATGAAAGGAGAATATGACGCACCATCCATCAACTCAAAAATCAAGAAAGGCAATGAGGATGCTAAGACAGAATGCCCCAATGACAACCCTACTCCAACAAAGTGGAAACGACGTAGTATATATGAAGTAAGAGACTTTCCCCAATTCTAGACAAAAGCAAACCTTGCCCCAGTTTGAGGAAGAAACGCGAGAAAGCCGAAATACAGTTACTAAACTCAGGAGCTCTCAAGAAAGGAATGCGCCGTCAGAGGTCAGCTTTTATGCTAAGCATCGAGAAGGATTTTATCGCCCTCGACAAAGATGAAGAAGACTCGTTTGAGGAATCAACTTACGACGACTCTGATATGGACAATGATTGCTGAAATCTACGTGATATTAATAGATTAGCTAGATCACACACATGCACCGATAGCTCGATCTTGTGGGTAGTTGGTTAGATGTGTCATTTTGAGAAAAGTAATCAGTTTCGTTTTCACATTTTGAATTTAAATGCATTTTTCCAAAATGAAGTTCCCTAAGTTTAAATCATGTTTCTTCTTTTGGAAAAAAAAAAGCATTTTTAGAGTAGACAAATGTTCCCAGGAATTGGCGAACAATTGCCACGAACGTTCTTCGCAGTTCCTGAATGTTTGCCATTACCCAAAATGTGTTAAGTCAAAATTTCAAACGCCAAAACCCATATTTCCTCAAAATTTATCTCAAAGAACTCTTCCTTTTTGCGATTTTCGGCCAAATCTCTTATCTAATCTTTCAATTTTTCAAGGTTTCAAACTTCTTTCAAGTAATTTAACAAGTATGCCTATTTTTAACCGATTATTTCAAAGATTTTTCAAGTTTCGTGATTTCAACAAATTTATGATTTACTTAGTTTCAATGCTTTAATCTTAGCCTAGACATGATTTAGGATTATTTTTAGTTAGTTTCAGAGGATTGCTAGTAGGAATGTAAACGAAGCAAAGCTATCCGTGAGCTCGCTCGGGATCAGCTCGATAAGGCTCGGCTCATGCGCGACTCGATTATTAAATGAGCATTTCATGGACACAACACTATATTCAATTATTAAACGATACATACCCGTATAAAACTCGGCTCGCTCGTTTAAAGCTCGCGAACATACTTGTAAAAAAGCTATTCTTGCTTATTAACGCGACTCATATATATATAACTTATTTAGTATATCACTTATTAATTAAGCTATACAATATATAATTACTAATTATATCTATAAGTATCTATATAATATATAATTTAATGATAAAAGATAATTAAGATGGTTATATCTTATATGATCTAAGAGACTAAGACTTTAAGTCTAATAATTAAGTATCCAATGATTGTTGAATTAACAATAAATTATTAATCATATGATTTAATGAAAATCTTAATACTTATTCATATTATTCAAATAATTATATCATATACAATGATATTGTAATTGGTATAATTCCAATTCAAGTGATTAACATTAAAATCAATAACGTTTTTCTTATAATCACAAATTAAGTATAATCACTATAATTCATATCATTAGATTATATGATCATATGTATTATCACTAGAATTTATATGAAATGTATGTGATCTAACAATTTATATGATATTAAATCATAGGTGATATGACACGTTATATCTTTTATTATATAATGTAATAATCATATCAACAATACTTATTTTGTATCATTGTATAATTAAATGTGATCTAAGTTCTAACAATATACTATGATCTAACAACAATAGGTGATATGATCTAACAATTCATATGATATTAAATCTCATGTCATATGGCACAATGTATAATGTAATAATCATATCAACAATACTTATTTTTATTATTGTATAATTAAGTGTGATCCAAATTCTAACAATGTACTATGATCTAACAACAATAGTTAGGTGATATGATCTAACAATTCATTTGATTTAATTTAAGTATGATCTAACAATTTGTAAGATATTAATTTTATGTCATATGACACAATGTATAATGTAATAATCATATCAATAATACTTATTTTCTATCATACTCCAAGAAAATATATGGTGTTACAAACTTACAATAATCATGTACTCACTCTCATTAGATAATAATCAACGACTTTAATTTGTCTCCTGAAATTGATTATAATAATCAATGGTTAAAATCACAAGTGGCTCCGGTTTTATGTATATACGGGCATAGGGAATAATTTTCCAAACGAAAGTTAAATTTAAAATAATTATTTTGTTTTTCGAAACCACAACGTCGACCCGTTGGCAGACTGGTAGTTCAAATATATATATATATATATAATCATTTTTTTTGTCCTTAATTAACTTGAGATCTGACTGTCAGAGAACTTCAATGTCTTTGAAGTTCAAATTTTCTTCTTCGATCCTTAATTCCTCATAGAGCGAATGAATTTTGAAGCCGTTGATTGTCAAAAAACCAAAAGAAAAAAAATTCTAATCAAACCGTTGATTTGTTTGAAAATCCATTTGAAATCAAACTTCATTCTTCTTTCTAAACTCACTCTATCAGTCTCTCATGCGTGCAATTTGCGCAAGAATTTAATGCCATGCTGCTGAGCTACTTAAATGGTTCAAAAAATTAATGCTTGTTTTTAATGCAAAATTTCTCTCTCAACTACCTCGTCTACCCGGTTCCTTTACTCCATAATCCAGCCTTCGATTTATTTTTAACTTTTTGATCGAATGACTTCTATCTTTCTACAAGATTTGGTTTTGAAATCTGTTAGAGTTTCTTCACATTTATTGTTGAAATCGACCTATCTAAATCATCTAATATTCCATCTCTTCGCGGCACAGCCAAATCCAAAAAACATTTGGGTTTTTTTTTTTTTTTTTTTTTGGCTCTCCTCACACATATCGATGGTAGAGACAAAGACCACTCTTGATCTGACTAAAATGGTAGTAGTCGGGTACTGGGCTGTGAGTTGCATATCTATTGAATCTTGATTTGGTTCTTCTTCGGTTCCTTCCCGAATTCTCGAAAGATACAACATACATGCTCAATCTTAGATGCTCTTACTCTCAAATCTCAATTATAAAATTGAGAGCAAGAGACTCAACCACTCAAGAGTCAAGACTCAATACTCAAGACTCGAGAGTATTCATAGCTTAGTTAAGTATCAAATATCCTTTCGCTTTCATCATTTCATGTTTTGGTGTTTTTTTCTTTTTTTCTTTCACTTAGTACGTAGCTATTCTTTTAATATTTTTAAGTTCTAAATTTCTAATGTTAATGTTGATATATCATATGATTGTTCAGGAATCAGAGACATCCATTCAGCCTTAGAGCCTCTATTATCTCATTAATTTTGTGTCTTCGAATCTTTGATTTTGCAAGTTACAAACAACACAGGTTTTACGTTTTTTTTTTTTTTTTTTTTTTTTTTTTTTTTTTACATTATTTGTTATTTTTATGTGCTGATTAATGATTATAATTAACAAACCCTTCAATGAATGTTCACAATATTTAGAAATTTATGTTTTGATTATGTAATGCTATGTTTTATTTATGATTAGTGATTAGGATTAACAAACCCTTCAATGAAAGTTGACAATGTTTAGAAACTTATGTTATTATGTAATGCTATGTTTTATTTATGTTTAATAATTATGATTAACAAACCCTTCAATAAATGTTCACAAATCACAATGTTTAGAAGTTGTTTACAATGTTTAGAAATTTATGTTTTGATTATGTAATGTTGTATTTTATTTATGATTAACAAACGCTTTAATTAATGTTCGTTATGTTTAGAAATTGTTCACACTGTTTAGAAATTTATGTTTTAATTATGTAATGTTGTGTTCCGTTTTATTTATGATTAATGAACAAAACGATGAACCAAAAAAAAAGTCAAAAAACTAGGTAGATCTAATACCCTTGAAAAACTATGAACAAAACTTAAATATTAAAAACTGTGCAGATCTGAAATTCCTTAAGTAAGCAATTAACAAAAAACTATGAACAATCCATTTTTTAAAAAACAAAAATTGGTAGAGACTATAATCCTTAAAAAAAATATAAACTAAAAAAAATTAAAAGTTGACAGTTTTTTAAATTCACATGAATCATATGATATGCAAACTTAAATTATACTCTTCAATTTAAAAATTCAGATTGCAGCTCAAGCTTGAAGTTTCTAACATTTGTTTTTTTTTTTCTTCATAATAATATGTAATATAACATTTAAAAATTAAAAGACATGGAGAGTAATTTACACCAACTTGAGCCAAATGAAGAGTATGAGAATGAGGATTCTCTTGAAATTAGTCATGGTGCTACTGTTGAATCAACTATTGAGCTGGTTCAAGATATTGCTACTAATGAGGATCCAAATGAAGCAAACGCTATAAAAAATGTATATAAGAGAAAGCTTAGGAGGAAGACCTTTACTGTGTGGAATCATTTTAATAAGTTGAGGTGAGTAGTGTAAAAAAGAATCAATGTAAATGGTGTAAAAGTAAATTCACCAAATCAAATTCAAGTTGTACATTTACCTTGGGTAGACACTTAGAGACTTGTTTCAAGTATATAGGTTCAAAGAAGAAGTAGAATGTTTTGTCGACTGAGGGTAGTGATTCTGGTGGTGTTGGTATCATTTCAAATTTTCAATTTGATGAAAGTAAGTTGAGACAACTTTTATCTCACATGATCCTGTATCATGAATATCATTTTAGAATTGTGGAACATGTACTGTGTTATAAGTTTACGTGAGCTTGCACACCACATTGGTAAAAAAAATTTCGAGCTACTGCTAAGAGTCTTTGCTTTGCCACTTACAAATCAAAAAATAAGAAATTGAAAGCATTATTGAATCAAGTTCCCAAAGTTAACATCACAACTGACATGTGGACTTCTTGTCAAAAAGTTTCTTATATGGTTGTTACATGTCATTTCATAGATTCTGAATGGCAATTAAATAGACGTTGATTGAATTTCTGCAATATTCCACCTCCACACTCCGGACTTGTTATTGCTGACGCATTTTATAAATGTTTTAGAGACTGGGGTATTGACTATTGAGAGTAAAATTTGTTCAATCACTATAAACAATGTCAAGGCAAATGATGTAGCATTAAGACATTTGAGAGATGTTTTTAATATGAGAAAATCGCTTGTTGGGGGGAAGTTGTTTCACGTGCACTTTTGTGCACACATAACTAATTTGATGGTTCAGAATGGTTTTGGCGAGATTGGAGAGATTGTTGATTGTGTGAGGGATGAAATTAAATTCTTGGTAGCATTGGAAGGTTGATGCAATTTAGTAAAATTGCAAAGAACTTGCAATTGTCATCCAAGAAGCTGTTTTTGGACATACCTGCTCGTTGGAATAACACATATTTGATGTTAGCTGTTACTTGTGAGTTTAAGGAGGTATTTCCTAGGTATGGATACAATGATCGTCAATTTACTTGGGTGCCATCGCATGAAGATTAGGGATAAAGTTAAATTTGTGTGTGAACTTTTGAGGGTCTTCAACCGAGTAACTAAGATTGTATCTCAGTGTAATGTCCAAGACATTTTGTAATAACTAAAACATGAAATTTGGGTAAATAATTTATTTAAGTTAATTTAGCGTCTTTAAAATGTAAGAGAATATTTTTAGGTCCAAAGAAAAGAAATTACAAAATGAAAAGAACTAAACAATTTAAATAAGGAAATAGAAAATAAAACAAAAGAAAATATAAAAAAAAAAGAAAAAAAAAAAGAAAAAAAAAGAAAAAAGCAATTAAATAATATATATATATATTAAAAAAAAAATGGTGAGGTGCAAGGCGGAAGGGCTATGTGGCCCTTCAAAAAGAAAAGGAAAATAAAATTAAAAAGAAAAAAAAAAAAAAAAAAGAAAGAAAGAAAAAAGAAGAAAACAACGTGAGGCACCTGTGCGCCTCACTTAAAAGAAAGAGGAAATGAGGTAGTCATCAGACTCGAGAGACAAGGGGAAAAAATGGGGGAGTTTTTTTTTTTTTTTTTTTTTTTTTTTTTTTTTTTTTTTTTTGAAAAATCATGATCCACAAAGATCTAACGGTCCGATCTTCAATCCGTCTTTGGAAATGTGATCCTTGCACTTGGATCTACGTTCCTACCGTTTGCTTTGAGGTAAAACACTAAACTCATGGTTTTGTGATTTTTGGCTAGAATCCTATAAATGAGTTTCATCATCTATGTTCTTTAGGTATTTGGGCTTGTTGGAACTTGCTGGAGGCTACCCAAACCTAGAGTTTTGGTTTGGTGATCTTGTGGTAAGTTTTCCTCAAACTCTAACTTTTAGTTATTTGATTTTAGTTGTATTTTAGGGGATTAACCCTTAGTAAATACTATGAGTTAGTGATATTGTGATTAGGGTAGTGTTTTATAATTATGGGTTAAGTTTGGGAAATCCTAATTTGATGGGTTAAATTAATTTGGGGGTTTTGAAGTGTTTAAAACATAGATTGTGAATTTATGAATTAATTGCATTGGAAGTGTTAATTAATTTCAAATCATCCAAGAGTTTCGTGAAAAATAGGCATTCATGGGATTAGGTACTAAAAATAGTAATTAGTATAAATTGAAGATTTTAGTTGTAAATTTATGAATATTTCTATGTATGGGTTTTGTCAAATAATGGGTAATTTCGTGTTATAGCCTTTTAGTGATTCAAAGTACTAATTGTTATAGTTGTTGGTTAAATAGCTAAATGGTGCATTGTGTTATGAATATAGCGGCACTCGGGCACTTTGCGGGTCAAACCTAGGATTGTTGGAATTAGGAGTACGAGCAATACAAGGTGAGTATTCTATTCACCGCGAAACTATTATTTTCGTATATTATAGAATTGCAAAATATGTGTTTTATAAATCCGAACCGACTGTATGTTGAAATACATGTTTTGGATGATTTGAGTAGTTTCAATTATGTTAAAATATTGTAATGATGCTTATGAGAATTGTTGCATGAATGTAAAGTGTGATTTGAATTATGTTTTAAGTGTTTGACTGCCTGCTGTGGTTGGGAATTAAATGTATGTATTTGATGCATGCTGTAGTTAGAGATTTAAGTTATGCAAATTGTTTAAAAAATGACATGTTGAACTGTTTATATTTTATAAAGAAAGCATGTGTTATAAGCATGATTCATGAAATGAAATGTATTGATTTAAGGTATGATGCATAAGCATATGAACGCTAAACATGCATCGAAGTGAGGTTCATAGCCCACGAGAAATTATACATGGGTTAGATTCTCATGAGGTGCCTACTTGTGTTAGATTCCCTTGAGGTATTCACGAGGTACTTGCTTGGGTTAGATTCCCTTGAGGTTCTCGACCATGGGTTAGATTCCCATGAGGTGCCTACTTGGGTTAGATTCCTTTGAGGTACTGGTACTTACTTAGGTTAGATTCCCTTGAAGTACTCACGAGGTACTTACTTGGGTTAGATTCTCTTGAGGTCCTCGACCATGGATTAGATTCCCATGAGATGCTTACTTGGGTTAGATTCCCTTGAAGCACTATACTTGGGTTAAATTCCCAAGGCATAAAACAATGAGCATGAGCATGTATAGCATTGTTTTTATGAGTAATGTTTTTATACTATGAGTAGTTTTGCTAAACATATTAGTATGCATAAGAGTCTCAATGGGAAAGAACTTATGTATATTTCTGTCGGATAGTTGCATGATTTAAATGCCATTGTTTTCTAAGTCTCACTGAATCAAAAGTAATATAGTAGGTGAGGATGTATGTAGTTGTTTCCAACAATGGAACTTCTACGTAAAAGCTCAGCTGCGTAGTATGCTTTAAATATTTTCTTTTAGTCGATATTTGTTATATCAGCTATGGGCGTTTTTCAAACAAAAGTTTGTAAAATTGGTGGTTGTTATAGTATACGCATGATTAAAAATGAAAAGTTGGTTCTTTGCGAAAACTCAGTCAGTTTAATACTACTGAGGTCTCAGTATTATGTACTGAGACGGTGAACTCATTCTTTTACTTATACGGATGTGGCTACCCCCACAACCGTATAGATGCTACTCCTTTGGCTGCAGGTACTCCAGAGTTAGACGACGATCCAGTAGCATTATATCTGGGATATTATGACTGAGGCACACAACGACAGTTGTAATGGGTTGGACTATGGTGTCTTCTCTTTTGGTATATTTTGTATATGGCTTGTGACGTGGGTGTCACGTATTCTTTTGTATAAGCCATTTTTTTTGTTATATGATGTAATGATGTTAAGCCTTAAACAGATAGACATGTGTATGGCTCTTTTGTAAAATCAACAGGTTATGTTTTAGTTGTGCCTTTTCGCTGAAATTGTGATAGTACCATTATGTTTTCCGCTGTTAGATATAACTCTGATTATCAGGTACATGTTATGGGGCATTTAACATATGTTGGCTGAGCGACAAATAGTCGTGTCACTGTGACGACTTGTTTTATATTTGTATATAAAAAAAAAAAAAGTTGTCACACTCGGAGTGACTATCCAACAGCAAACTTATTCCTTCCTAAAATTTGGCGAATGAAAGACTTCCTAATCAAGAAATGTGATGATGATAATGACTACATCAAATCCTTGGCATGGCTAATGACAGCCAAGTTTGATAAATACTGGGGTGAGTGCAATTTGTTGATGTCAATTGCGGCAATTTTGGACCCAAGGTTTAAGATGGTGTTCATACGATTTTGCTTTCCTAAGATCTATCAAGAGGTTGAAGCTACAAAGAATATTGAATATGTCCAAAGAATTTTGTATGAGATATATGATGTGTATGTTAATGAACATAATTCAAATCTTATGAAACAGAATTTTGCAAGTAAAGTTCAAGAAAGCTCTTCAAGTAATCATCTAATCTGTACAGTTGATGATCAGGTTGGTCTAGAAATTATGAGTCATTCCTCAAAAGTGCTGAAACG
This sequence comes from Alnus rubra, assembly GCA_028654335.1. Classification (NCBI taxonomy): domain Eukaryota; kingdom Viridiplantae; phylum Streptophyta; class Magnoliopsida; order Fagales; family Betulaceae; genus Alnus; species Alnus rubra. The sequence goes on from JAJPGS010000754.1 coordinate 421,436, forward strand.
GTGCTTCAACCTGTTATATCAGAATTAGAAATATATTTTGAGGAAGGTGTATATATACTTGAAAAGAGTATCGAATTCAGTACCTTGGACTGGTGGAAAGCAAATACCCTTAAGTATTGTATTTTTTCTAAAGTGGTCAAAGATATTTTGTTAACATCGATTACTACTATAACTTCAGAGTCTATATTTAGTGCTAGAGGAAGGGTTATTGATCCCTATCGAGCTTTATTATCAACTGAGACAGTTTAGAAGTTGTTATGTGGGGTTGATTGGGTTAGATCAATGTATGAGCTTAAAAAGAAGTCTTGGGTGAGTTTTTGTTTTATTTTTTAGTTTTTCTAATAGTGTTTGTTAATTTAATTTTGCTTTTACATTGTACTAATTACCCCTTTATTTTCCTTTTTCTTTTTTATGTTAGGAGGATCAAAATGAAGTGGAGATAACTTTGCCAAAAGCAACTTAATTGTTAGTGTTCTTTGCATCTTTTTTCTTTTATTTACTTTTTTTTTTTTTTAAAGTGTTGTAATATAACTATATATTTTGGTTTGGGGACTATGTTGGACAATATTATTTTGTTGAAAATGTTGTATAATATTATTTTGTTCAAGACATGAAGACTTAAGTTAATGTATGATTTCTTATTTAGTAATTTATGCACGGTAAATTGTGTTATTATTTAATCACCCTTGACATTTTTATCAAGTACATAGAACTTGTGTAACTAATGTAAGGGAGTTAAAATTAACTTAAGTTTTCTTTTTTTAGTGTGTTACAACCTACAGGTTTTATTTAGGACTTGGGAGCATTTGAAGGAATCAAACGATATTATTATACCTTCCCAAGCACATGTGCCTGAAGAAATATTGCATAAATCCCAAGTTGTTGGTACAGTTTCGGATATGGTGTGAATCTGCACGTTCCTTTGATGTTCTTCACGCTTCTCAATAACTCTGCATAACAACAAAACCTAGGGACCCTTCCGGGGGTCCCGCTCCGATGCCTAAGTTAGATTCTGTGAGAAAATAATGCTTTATGCATCAAATTGAGTCTTAGTTTATACCTGGGGTATGAGCCTATTTATAGGCATAGAGGTGGAGTCAAACCTGGATTAGGACTCCTGCTCCTTGTTGATTTAGAACTGCTGTCCGAGTTCTAATTGGACTTTAATCCTTTACTAGACTTCTAATTGGATATCTTCTTAGACTTCTGATCTGATATCTTCTTATCTGTTTGGACCTTATTTGACTCCTCTTTGGATCGGGTTGAGTGGGATTTATCCCCAACAGTTACCCCCCAATTCCCTTATCCGAAGCTTGCTTGAATAATGGGAATTCCATGTCTAAGGAAACCCGATCTTTGTCTCCTTCTGAAAACCTGCTAACCTGCAAAACCTGAGGGTTAAATCTTACCCCCCATTACCTTCTTGTTTTTCCTTAGGGTTTTCTCCCTGTCTCTTGAAAAACCTGCAAAACCCGAGGGTTAAATCCGACCCCCCGAGAAGTTTCTTCTTGCTCTCGGCTAGGACTGATCCGAGAGGCTCCTTCTCGGCAAGGACTGATCCGAGAAGTTGTTTTTGCTCTCAGCAAGGACTGATCCGAGAGGCTCCTTCTCGGCAAGGACTGATCCGAGAAGTTGTTTTGCTCTCGGCAAGGACTGATCCGAGAGGCTCCTTCTCGGCAAGGACTGATCCGAGAAGTTGTTCTGCTCTCGGCAAGGACTGATCCGAGAGGCTCCTTCTCGGCAAGGACTGATCCGAGAAGTTGTTTTGCTCTCGGCTAGGACTGATCCGAGAGGCTCCTTCTCGGCAAGGACTGATCCGAGAAGTTGTTTTGCTCTCGGCTAGGACTGATCCGAGAGGCTCCTTCTCGGCAAGGACTGATCCGAGAAGTTGTTTTGCTCTCGGCAAGGACTGATCCGAGAGGCTCCTTCTCGGCAAGGACTGATCCGAGAAGTTGTTTTGCTCTCGGCAAGGACTGATCCGAGAGGCTCCTTCTCGGCAAGGACTGATCCGAGAAGTTGTTTTGCTCTCGGCAAGGACTGATCCGAGAGGCTCCTTCTCGGCAAGGACTGATCCGAGAAGTTGTTTTGCTCTCGGCAAGGACTGATCCGAGAGGCTCCTTCTCGGCAAGGACTGATCCGAGAAGTTGTTTTGCTCTCGGCTAGGACTGATCCGAGAGGCTCCTCTCGGCAAGGACTGATCCGAGAAATTGTTTTGCTCTCGGCAAGGACTGATCCGAGAGGCTCCTTCTCGGCAAGGACTGATCCGAGAAGTTGTTCTGCTCTCGGCTAGGACTGATCCGAGAGTTTTTGCCTGCAAAAGAAGCAACATCAACGGGTTCCCGGTCCCTAGACCGGGAACACTCCGATGCTTAAGTCAGTTTTATTCATTTATTCTGAAAATACTTATTCCCAAAATCTGGGGAATTTTCTGTCTAGTCTGAATTAAAAATAAAAGTCTAGTTCTTTGCAAATATAAATACTGAAAAATAAAAGCAAGCCTGAAATTCCCGAGAGTCCTTTTTATGGGATCACGGGCAGATACTGCTGTTGCCTCGGCTCTCTATGCTGTGGGCTTCTGCTTCTTCGGTCCTCTCTTCTTTCTATGTCATCTCGGGGAGCATTCTCTTGATGCCTTTCGTCTAGCTGAGGACGGTCTCGGGGATAGTAATCCCGTGGCTGTTGATCTCGGGGCTGATAGTCCTGATGATTACGAGGCCTGTTATTTCCTGGATGGTTCCGTCGCTCTCCCAAGAACCGAACTAGCTTGCCATTCTTTATGAATTCTTCTATTAACAACCTTAGGGTTACGCACCCCTCGGTGTAATGACCTGCTTGTTTATGGAAATCACAATACTTCCCTGCATTCTTATAAGGAGGATTACCTGGTATCTTTTGTGGTTCCCGAAACGCCGGATCTCTCTTGATCTCCATGAGGACTTCTGATATCTCGGCATTGAGAGGTGTAAAGTTGTAATCTTTGAACTTCTTTACCCGCCTCTGCTCTTCCCAATCAGCTTTCCTGAATTCTTTCCTTTTCTTTTCTGGGGCTGTCTCTTGGGGTAGTCTAGAACTGGCCATAGACTTCAGCGTCTCTTCCTGATTAATGAATTCTTCTACCTAATCCATGAGGCCCTGCAAGGTACTCGGTTGCTTCCGGATCAACTTCTTCATCAAAGGCTCCTCGAGTGAAATTCCCTGATAAATGGCAGCAAAGATCATATCCTCGGTCGGATCTTCGACCGTAGCCTTCTCTCGGTTGAACCGAGCCATAAACTCCTTAAGACTCTCATTGCCCTGCTGGTGCAATGATAGCAAATATCCCGAAGGCTTCTTCCTTGTCCGGAAAGCCAAGAACTCCGTTAGGAATATCTTGGACAATTCTTTGAACTGATCAACAGAATTCGGGGGCAGCTTCCTGAACCAGTCTCGGGCATTCCCCGAAAGAGTAAGAGGGAAGGCCCGACATGCTACTTCATCGGGTGTCCCGTGAAGGTCTAGATGAGCTTTGAAATTCTCTAGGTGATCCAAGGGATCTCTGTCTCCTGCATAACTTAGAATTTGGGGTACCTTAAACTTATCGGGAAGCTGATAGTCTGCCACCCGTCTGGTGAAGGGTGAGTCTGTACCCATTTGGATCTTGTCCACCATTACGGATCTGCCTTTGTCCTTTCTTTCCATCTCCATGTACGTGCACCTTCTCTCCAGCTCGGCAATAATTCTGCTCAGATCTCCTTGGCGGTCATCCTCCCTCCGAGGATTAATGTTGCTGTTGTGATCTTCTTCCTCACGCTCGTCCCTGTTCATCTCGGGATTGGGCTGTCTCTGCCTCATGCGTAACAATTCTGCATTTAAGTCTTCAATCTGGGCTTCCAATGCTACTATGCGATCTTGATCTCCACCCCCCGGGGGAGGGTTCGGTGGAGGCTGCAAATTATTCTGAATAGCCGGTTCCTGTGGGGCCACGGGCTGTCGATTGGTCTGGCTTCCGGAACGTGTGTTCATCACCATACTGGATCTTTTTTTTTTTATGAGGAACGAAAAATCGTTTCCCGGATAAATCCCACTCAACCCGATCCAAAGAGGAGTCAAATAAGGTCCAAACAGATAAGAAGATATCAGATCAGAAGTCTAAGAAGATATGCAATTAGAAGTCTAGTAAAGGATTAAAGTCCATTTAGAACTCGGACAGCAGTTCTAAATCAACAAGGAGCAGGAGTCCTAATCCAGGTTTGACTCCACCTCTATGCCTATAAATAGGCCCATACCCCAGGTATAAACGAAGACTCAATTTTATGCATAAAGCATTATTTTCTCACAGAATCTAACTTAGGCATCGGAGCGGGACCCCCGGAAGGGTCCCTAGGTTTTGTTGTTTTGCAGAGTTATTGAGAAGCGTGAAGAACATCAAAGGAACGTGCAGATTCACACCATACCGGAAACTGTACCAACAGTTTGGCGCCGTCTGTGGGAATCGAACCCACGACCACGTTAGAGGTGGAGTCAAACCTGGATTAGGACTCCTGCTCCTTGTTGATTTAGAACTGCTGTCCGAGTTCTAATTGGACTTTAATCCTTTACTAGACTTCTAATTGGATATCTTCTTAGACTTCTGATCTGATATCTTCTTATCTGTTTGGACCTTATTTGACTCCTCTTTGGATCGGGTTGAGTGAGATTTATCCCCAACACAAGTGATAGGACCTTGGATTTGTCTTCTAGGAGGAGTCAGGACAATGGATTGCTTAATTTGCTTCACACACACAATATATATAGATATTATATGTTTTTCATCAAATTTTCCTACTATATTAAATTGTGAGTTTGAATTTTGAAACTTTCTTTCTAGACTTATTATTTACTCCTTGAGGGACTTACAAGGAGACTTATGTGGGACTTATGTTGTATGTTGACATTGTTGTTGTCAATTGAACATAATATGTACAAATGCAATTAGGTAGTTTGTTGTCTGCATATGTTGTGTTTAGCATGTCTTATTAATTTTTGCAGTTCAAACATGGCAAATACAGTTGAAAAAATTATCGCTATGGTGACTGATATGCAAATTGGCATGATTATAGAAGTGCATATGGTTGCGGCTATAAATAGAATTGATTGGTGGTTTGATTTTGGTGCTACCGTGCATGTGTGCAACGAGAAAATGCAGTTTAAGAATTATGTCCCATCAATTGATAACGAAGAAGTTCTGATGGGCAACCACAATTCTTCTAAGGTTCATGGAAAAGGGACTGTAGAGATGCAGTTTACTTTTAGGAATAAATTAATTTTAACTAATGTCTTACATGTCCCAGAAATTAAGTTGAACCTTATATCTGCCAGTTTGTTGTGTACAAGAGGTATAAAAGTAGTCATCGAGTTTGATAATTTAATATTGTCTAAGAATGAGATATTTATAGGAAAGGGTTATTCTTGTAATGGATTGTTCAAACTCAATATTATTAATAAAGTTATTTCAAATTTTTCTTATATTGTTGAGTTATCTTCTTTATGGCATGGTCGTTTAGCACATTTGAATTTTAAATATTTGAAATATATGTCTAAGCATGGCTTAATTTCTTATAAGCATGATAATAATGAAAAATGTGAAATATGTATTCAAGCTAAAATGACTAAAAACCATTTCCCACGATTCATAGAAATTTACAAATTTTAGAACTCATACATTCTGACAAATATGAATTAAATGGTATATTAACTAGATGAGGCATAAGGTATTTTATTACATTCATAGATGAGTTTTCTAGATGCACTTATGTGTATTTAATGAAAAATAAAGATGAAGTCTTTAGCATGTCCAAACATTACAAATATGAAGTAGAAAATAAAAAAGAGAAGAAAATAAAAATTCTTAGAACTAATAGAGGTGGAGAATACTTTCCACTTGAATTTTCTACTTTCTGTGAAGAAAATGGAATTGTGCACCAAAAGTTTGCACCTTACACACCACAACATAATGGTTTGGCTGAAAGAAAAAATAGGACACTTGTAAACATGGTTAATTCCATGATCTTAAGTGCAAAGTTGCATTTTAATTTATGGGGAGAGGTACTACTTACAGCATGCCATGTGCATAATAGAGTGTCTTCTATTAAAACGCAAGTGTCACCATATGAGTTATGGAACGACAGAAAACCAAACCTTGATTATCTCAAAGTGTGGGGGTGTTTAGCCTTTTCCAGAGTTCCTGATCCAAAAAGAACTAAATTAGGACCGAGAGCAATCAAAAGTGTATTTGTAGGTTATGCTGAAAATTCTAAGGCATATAGACTATTAGACCTAAGCTCTAATGTCATAGTGGAATCAAGGGATGTCGAATTTATTGAAAATAAGTTCAACTATGATTCTAAATATGTTTCATAACTTAATCAAACATATGCATCTGATTCTTATCCTAGAACTTCTCTTAACAATGATAAGAGATTAGCTACAGATTTACCAATAGACCAAAGGAAGAGTTAGAGAGTTAGAAAAGAAAAAAATTTTGGTCCTGATTTTATTTCATTCCAAGCTATAGTTTTCCTTGTAGAAGGAAACAGGGATATAGTCCTTAATAAAATACTTATTGTACTTAACACAGAGGATGATCCAAAAAGTTTCTAGAGATGTAGCCTTCTGGAAAGAAGCTGTAAATGATGAAATGAACTCAATATTATCAAATAATACTTGGGTACTAGTGGATCTACCTCTAGGTTCCAAACCTATTGGTTGTAAATGGGTATTTAGAAGGAAATATAATTCTGATGGATCAATTCAAACCTTTAAGGCAAGGTTAGTTGCAAAAGGTTTTAGATAAAAGGAGGGCAAAGATTATTTTGATACCTATACACCTGTAGCAAGGATCACATCTATTCGTATTCTTATGGCTCTTGCATCTATATATGATTTGTATGTGCATCAAATGGATGTAAAATAATATGATGTCATTGTTTGCCTTTATGTTAATGACGTTCTGTCAATCGGGGAAGGTTTTTGGTGACAACACCTGGAGATATCAGAAGTGATAATGCTAACATGAGTAACGATAAATCCTGTGAAAAACACGATCACCTGCCAGTGGAAGGCTTTCTGCGTTCAGTCAATCTACGCAGAGTGAATCGAATTAAAGTAAAGAAACATAGTGGGGGTTATGCACTATGTCAATCTCATTATATTGAGAAAGTACTTCTTAAATTCAAACATCTTGGAATAAAAGAAGCAAATACACATTTTGATTCTAGTATAAAATTAAATGATAATTCTGGAAGGGTAATAGCACAGCTTGAGTATGCTAGTGCGATTGGTAGCATGATGTTTGCCATGCATTGTACCAGACCAGATATTGCCTTTGCAGTGTACAGACTTTCTAGATACACTAGTTATCCTAGTATAAATCACTGGAAAGCAATCGCCAGACTCCTTGGGTATTTGAAAAGAACCATTAATTTAGGACTGTTTTATTCAAAGTTTCCATCTGTACTATAAGGGTATTCAGATGCTAGTTGGATTACTAGCACAAGTGACAATAAGTCTACGTCTGGTTGGGTATTTACCCTTGGTGGAGGTGTCATTTCTTGGGCAACAAAGAAGCAGACGTCTATTTCGCATTCCACAATGGAATCAGAGTTTATTGCATTGGCAGTGGCAGGAAAAGAGGCAGAATGGCTTAGGAATATGTTATTAGACATAAATTTGTGGCCACAACTTAGGCCAGCCATTTCCTTGCATTTCGATAGTGAAGTTACAATGTCTAGTGTCACGCCCCTGTTTTGGGATATAAGGGGAAACACGAACTTGAGTGCTAAAAACATTCAAATGAACACGTACATTTACAACATATAGAATGAAACTTTCTATTTTATTGTTGACGCCTATTATTAATTCTTAAAAAAAAAACCATGAATTCCAAAAAAAAGACATACTATACAAAGTAAAGGTTTGGTCGGTCCACCATGATCTATTGCTCTTAGCGAAGTCTACGCCAATACAAAGAAATGACTTCGTCTTACTGGGTCATCTGAAAAGATTTGGGAAAAATTGGTGAGTTCGATAACTCAGTAAGGAAATTACAACACCAGGAAAATAAAACATGCTATAAAATCTTCATACCATAATCTTTAGTCATGCATAATAACAATTTATGCAAATTTAGTAAATGAACAATTAAACTGAATTTATGAGTATAATTAATAATTAAAACAAAAATTAAAATAAATGAACAAGGAAATAGCATAAGAATTTATAAATGAACGAGTAAATTTTTTTCATTTATTTTCTCTTCAAAATGTAATTGTGGTTTACCCCTTTATAGACTCTACACTACTATTTCTCGTGAGCAGAGCACGTTAGCTTTTATCCCAAAGACTTATGGACTCAGCCTGTCGTCACAGAGAAGAGTCGCTGGGTTGGGGATCTTTCCTAGGTGAAGGCCAACCCCGGCCGATAGCACACACCGTCTTTCGGTATGCTTGCCACACTACCCTATATGGTACCGATCATAGCTGTAATAGTGCCTCGGGGTTAAACAATTATTGCACATGAACATTTTCTGTAATTCTGTAGGCTCTGCTATAACTGTACACTTTAATTTAAAACTGTAAGAGCCACTTTCATAACTATAGTCATGTGCAGAATTTAAACTTTAGATCCTCTTTTCATTCAAAACTATAATCATGTGTAAATCATAAACTCTAGAATGCTCTATACATAATTGTAAGTATGCATAATTCATAACTTTGAAGTGCTTTTCATCATAATTGTAATTATGCATAAATCATAACTTTAAAATGTTCTTAATCATAACTGTAGTTTATACACAAAATTATTGAATAATAACATATGAGTAATAAAAGCTTGGCATTAAAAAAAATCACATAAGTAAATGCTTTGTAAAATTTCTCAACACTTTTTCAAAAGATTTGTAATAAAATCTTGTTGGAGGTTTTTTGGTGTTGTATCCCCTTACCTGGACTTGCCATTAGCATCATGGTCGACCTTCTACCTAAATAAATTGCAAGAAGAAGTTTAAAGAAATATTATGAGGTTTGAAACCTAAAACTTAAACTAAGGTATCCTATAACATGTAATCATAGATCTTCAAATTATACTATCAACATTACTACTTAGTAGACAAAATCATCAACATTCTAGGAATTTCAATATGAACTCATTCGGCCTAAACCACATAAAATCCCATCCAAAACAGTAACTCTCTTGAATCACCTAATCATTAGTCCAACACTCCATATCCCAAACAAGCCAATTTTGGTTAAAATGACATAATAAAAGCTTTAATATATTCAGATCTGGATTCAGATCTGCTCAACAAGGATTTTATGTCAGAGGCAAATCTCGGAAGAAGAAAAGCCTATAAGGAAAGATTCAATCTTGAGCAGAAGAAAGGAATCTTAAGTCACTTTAAGAAACACATAAGTGAAATAGAGATGCATATCTCTTATTTCGATTTTGTTGATGAGTTTTACCCTATAGAAAACCAGGTCCAAACCGTCTCTAAGGAAAAGTGGGTAAAAGAAGATAACACAGTTGTTTCTTCAAGTCACCCTCCACAAGAAACCATAGTGTTCCATCATAGAACCACTACGGTTAAAGCCTCACCCTTTAAGATTGCATCTGTAAAGAAAGTCATTGAGCAAGCCAATTACACCAACCAGTACCTAAACTCCATAGGAAACCAGTTGGATAAGATTGAGGACAAGCTCGATAATAAGCCTCTCCCAAAAGAGAAACATAAGCCTTTTAAGCAAGAGAAACCAATAGTCAAGTTTCCAGACCTTAAATCAGGAACTAGTCTAAAGGTTAATAAGGAAAAGCCCTTTATTGATAAAATAGAGGATATGCTTAAGGATTTGGTTAAACCCAAACAAGAACAGCCCAGTAGTTCCAATACTCTGTCTGTTACTAAGATTGCTGAGTCTTCTGAAAATTCATCTGAAACAGAGTCCTCTTCGGAGTCTGAATCTGATGAAAATGTCAAAAAAGTTGAGAAAGCCTTTTCAGCCTTAGAACTGAATAGGATCCATAAGCCGAAGTTCTCTCCTATAGGTCTCACTAAGAATTGGTATCCCAGACCTACCCCTCCGGATATCCAGTTTGAGGAAAGAAACTTCCAAAGTCAATTTGCAGTTTTTGCTGATAAACTATACGAGTGGAACATCGATGGTTTAGCAGAGCAGCAAATTCTTGATAAGTTGACCCATATGACCATGGTCTCTAGCAGTTATGTTATGAACCATGATTTGAGCCAACCAGAGGTTGTTGACCTCTTGGTTAAGGGTTTCACAGGAACCCTTCAAGCTTGGTGGGAAAAGCATCTCATCGATGAGTCAAGAGCCAGCATTAGAAGTGCTGTCAAAACCGATGAGGAAGGAATCCCCATATTCAATGAAAAAATTGGATTAGGAGATTCTGATGCTGTCAACACTTTGTTCTATACCATTGTAGAACATTTTATTGGCACGCCAAGTCACCTTGCGTCTAGGGTCCATGACCAACTGAGTAACCTGAGATGTCCAACCCTGAGCGACTTTAGATGGTATAAGGATGTTTTCCTTTCTAGAGTCATGCTAAGAGAAGATAGCAACCAACCGTTTTGGAAAGAAAAGTTCATAAACGGTCTGCCTCACCTCTTCGCCCATAAGATCAAAGAAGTCTTAGTCAATGAGAACAATGTGATAGAGTATGATAATCTCACCTACGGGAATATCATAAGTGCTATCCAAAAAGAAGGTCTTAAGATGTGTATCGATATGAAAATATCGAACCAGGCCAATAAGGATAAGAAGAAGGCTAAGTACGAAATGGGTAATTTCTGTGAGCAATATGGTCTACCTTCGGTAGCACCATCTAAGAAACATAAGAAGTCTCGTAAGCATGAGGAATATAGAAAGCATAAGAAACGGTTTAAAAGATTCAAGAAAAGAAGCTTTGAGCCGAATGATTTCTATAAGAAGGAAAAGAGAAAACCTAAGAAAAGATTTAAGCCTAAGAACAACAAAGATGGTTGTTATAAGTGTGGTAAGTCCGGTCACTTTGCAAAGGATTGCAAAGCTAAGGAAACCATTAAGTCTCTAAAAGTCTCTAACGAAGATAAGGAAAACTTAATAAGAATGTTAGAGATAAAAGACACTGAACCCAGTGACTATGAGTCTGAACTAAGTACTAGTTCAAGTGATAACAGCTACCGCTCCTGCAGTAGCAATGAGTCCGGTCCTAACATAAGTTTTGGTTGTAATGACACTTGTTGCAAAACAATTGGTGTTATGACCAAAGAAGAAGAACAAGAAGAATTGCTTCTTGATCTTATAAGTAAAATTGAGAATCATGAGTTGAAAAGACAATATTTAGAAAAGTTAAGAAAACTTCTAACAAAAAGAGAAGTTAATAAGTCTAAAAGTCTTGATATAAGTTTAAGCAACACGCTTAAAAGATTTGATAAACCAAAGGAACAAATCACGATAAAATATTTGCAACTTGAAGTTAATCAAATTAAGTCTGAGATTAAAATACTTAAGGAAGAAAATCAAGAGTTAAAACAGGATGTTAATCTCTTGAAAATTGAGCACAAGCTTAAGTCAGCCGCTAGCAGTCCTAATGACAGCGAAGCCGAGTCCGAGCCTAAGCTTGAAAATACGCCTCCACAATTTGAAGAAAATTGTATAAGTCTAATCAACCGAATCCATATTAGGAAATGGTATTCCAAGGTTAGAATTAAGATTCATGATTTTGAGTTATCTGTAGTTGTATTAATTGATACAGGTGCAGATCTGAACTGTATACAAGAATGACTTGTTCCTACGAAGTATTACAGTAAGTCAAAAGAGAATTTGCGTTCTGCCAATGGCAGCAAGATGCAAATTACTTTTAAGATAAGCAAAGCCCATGTGTGTCAAGACAATGTTTGCTTCAAAACATCATTTGTCTTGGTTAAGAATATGACTGATAAAGTCATACTAGGTTTACCTTTCATTACTCTGTTGTATCCTTTTACGACAGACCAGGATGGTTTAATTACCTATCCCATGGATGAAAAGGTTAAGTTTAAGTTTCTGGCTAAACCAGAATTGAGTCAATTGAATGCCTTCAAAAGCAATTCAATCTCTAAGTCCGTTAACCTAATCAAGTCTAAGACCCAACAGATAGGGTTCTTACAGGAGGAGATTAAGGTTAAAAGAATTGAAGAACAACTGAGCCAAAAGACCCTTCAGCAAAGAATCCAACTCTTTGAGGATAGGATCAAAAGTGAAGTTTGTTCGGATGTCCCTACTGCCTTTTGGCATAGGAAAAAGCACACTGTAAGCCTTCCTTATATCAAAGATTTTGATGAAGGAAGAATCACCACTAAGGCAAGACCCATCCAGATGAGTCAAGAAGTTACTAAATTCTGCCGGAGAGAAATAGAAGATCTATTGCACAAAGGCATAATTCGTAAGAGTAAGTCACCCTGGTCATGTTCAGCTTTTTATGTCCAGAAGAATGCTGAGCTTGAGAGAGGAGCCCCTAGGTTAGTCATTAACTACAAGCCCCTCAACAAAGTCCTGGAATGGATAAGATACCCAATTCCAAATAAGAGAGACCTTATTAATAGGTTAAGTGGATCTGTGATTTTTTCTAAGTTTGACATGAAAAGTGGATTCTGGCAGATCCAAATTCATGAGAAAGATAAGTACAAGACATCCTTTGTCACACTCTTTGGACAATACGAATGGAACGTAATGCCCTTTGGTCTTAAGAATGCCCCTAGTGAATTCCAGAATATTATGAATAATATTCTTGGTCCCCTAAGCAAATATTCCATTGTTTATATAGATGATGTCCTCATCTTCTCTAAGTCGATTGAAGAACACTGGAAACATTTGAACTCGTTTCTAGAAGTTATCAAATCAAATGGATTGGTTGTTTCTGCTACCAAAATCAAGTTGTTTCAAACCAACATTAGATTTCTTGGTTACAACATCCACCAATAAAAAATAAGCCCAATAAGCAGAGTAATCCAATTTGCTGATAAGTTTCCTGATGAAATCCTTGAGAAATCCCAACTTCAGCGGTTTCTAGGATCCCTCAACTATGTTGCTGATTTCTATCAAAACCTTCGCCAAAAATGCAAGCCATTGTTTGATAGACTTCAAAAGAATCCTCCTCCATGGACTACTGAACATACTTCAGTTGTCAAAGATATTAAGTCCTATGTCCAGACATTACCTTGTCTTGGTATTCCCACAAATGAGTCTTTCAAAATTGTTGAGACTGATGCCTCCGACATTGGGTACGGTGGTATTCTTAAGCAGCAAGCTCATTCCAACCAACCTGAACAAATTGTTCGTTTCCATTCAGGTGTTTGGAATTCAGCCCAGAAGAATTATAGTACTATTAAGAAAGAGATTTTATCTATAGTACTATGCATTTCTAAGTTTCAAGATGACCTCTTGAATCAAAAGTTTTTAATCAGAGTTGATTGCATGAGTGCAAAACATGTTTTAGAAAAGGATGTTCAAAACATTGCTTCTAAACAGATTTTTGCTAGATGGCAAGCAATTTTAAGCATATTTGATTTTAACATTGAGTATATCAAGGGAAGTCAGAATTCTATCCCTGATTTCTTAACCCGTGAATTTTTGCAGGGAAAAAATGGCTGATAAGAAGAAAGAAAAGGCTTCGGCCTCTAAGCCCAATCTAAGTTCCAATGCTAAGCCTTTCAACCTTGTCACCCCAAGCCAACTAAGTTCCCAAGATCTCATCCTAAGAAATTCACCTACCCAAATGGTGAATCGATATACTACCCTAGGTAGTACCATAAGTCCAAGGCCGTCTTTCCAGTCTGCCTTAATAAGTTCTTCAAGCCCTTTTGATGGTCTTCCCCCTCAAAAGCCCTTCATAAGATATCCTAAGTCTTCCCCTTACCACATCAAAGAACCTCCCCACAATTTGTTCTTGGTTGAGCCTGATTTTAGTCACCTAAAATCCCCTGATGAAATTGCCAAAGCCTATTACCCCCCCCATTGGCATTTTTCGGCCATCCACCCTGATAAGTCCATTGAGTTTTACAGGGACATACTCCTTGTAACTAAGTCCGTTCAAGTGAGACCAATTCAATGTCAGAGGATCCCTGGGTGAATTGCCTTTCATTCTCTGTTCATAATGAAGTTTGTAGCACAGAAGGATTGGGGAGCACCCCCTTTTGTCTCCAGAAGTCTTTCCAACAGAAAAGTTGGATACAGTTACCATGATTACATTGAGGCTTGGTACAAAGTTCTTTTGTATCAAAATGAGGATTTTTCCCATTCCTGGTTTATAAATTTTGACAGGAATTTTAAGGGTCCTATCCCCGTCTGGTTTCACAGATGGTGGCAAGTTCATGGACCAGTTCACCAGATCCTCCCTGAAGAGGTCAAAGATGCTGTACGGTATTTTTCTACCGTCAAGAAGTTATCTCCTCAGGAAGAAGACTTGCCTATGACAGTCCACTTCTTTGCTCATTTCAAAGTCTCGTGGATTCTTAAGTGGCAATATATGTTTATCACCCAGAACTGCGTTGCCCGACAGTTCTCGGTTAAGTGGTGGGATAAGTTCAATTTCTCCCTGGTTCAATCCCGCCTTATAAAGGAGTTCCCTGAAAGATCTCCAGCTATTCAAGACTCTGTAACTCACGTTTCAGAGACTCAAGTTGAGCCTGCCCCTGATATCCCTAAGTCTGAGTCTTCTGTTCTTTCAAAAGAAAAGAAGCCCTCTAAGATTAAGCAAATTGCTCTCCTTATGAAGCAGATCCTAGAAGCTGAAGATAATGATGAAGACGAAGAAGCCTCCACTGCAGAATCTTCTTTTCAACATCATTATAATTTTGATCTCTTTCAAGATGCCCAAGACCCGAATGACGTCACTGATTTGGGTTTGGATTTCTAAGTTGCCTCGTCAGCATAAAAGACAAGCTCTAAGCAGTGCCTTCAAACGTCGGCACAAAATGACAAAAGTGAACAGTACTCGGTCGGCCACCCGACATGGTACTATTCATGAATAGTGACTTTTTCATTGTTCATCATAAGTTTTACCTTGCTTTCGGTGCGAGTTACTTGAAGTAAAAGCAGAAAGAATCTGCTTTCGGTGCACGCCTGACAAGCCTAAGCACGCTGGCATCCCGTGATTCCAGCTCCTGAGTCCTCCTGAAGCCTATTAAAGGAGCAGAAGTCTGAAGTTCAAGGCAGAGCTTATTCCGGAGTTTACTCCTTTTGTAATCTCACCTGAACCTCTCATAAGTCAAACACTTGTAATGTTTCATTCCAGTGTTTCTGAGTTTAAGTTTGTAATCGCCAGTTGCATTCTGGCCTAAGTTCATTTGTAAGTTTTCATTTAAGTTATTTTAAATCTAAGCATTACTTTGAGTTTAATTTCATGATCATTGTTGAATACTCTCTTATTTTGTATTCAGATTTTGATATTGAAATTGTTATGCATATTACTATGTTTTCATATGCTCACCATCACTCCATCCACACCACTGTCACCACTTCTTACTATTAAGCCCCCACTCCCTGCTTCCTCCCCCACTTCTTACTATTCCGTCAGATCTGAATCCATCTTAAGATGCCAAGTTTCGTCAGAACCTAAAAACTGATTGTGATCAATCAGGTCTTTTGGATCTTTATCTGTTTTACTCCACCATTGCCCATTGCTGTAGCGGTAGTTGCTTACTTTGAGGCGTTTACCCCAGATAGATATATATATATATATATATATATATATATATATATTATTTTTATATCAGGTAAACATAATAGCTTACCAAATATAAATAATGAGTTTTATGTTTCAGGACAAGTTAATAGAATAATAACCTTATTTTATTCTTATAAAATTCGGGCAGAATAACGGCATTAATATCAATTATGCCTAAAATACTTTAAAATATTAAGGTCGCATAACAAAGCTTTTATAAAAATATTTATTTTTACTCGGGCATTACAACGGTGTGATTTATAAATCTTTTGCACTACTTGAAAAGACTGTTTTAAAACATAACTTAAAAGAATAAAAAAAATCGTAAAATTACAAAATATTAAAACAAAATTAATAACTTAAAGCCTTTAATTAGAAATGATCAAATATCTCAAAATGATATTTTGAGATATTAAAAGGTCCCTTATTCCATTCCTTTCTACATTTATTTTTATTTCCCTTTATACTTTTATTTTATTTGATTTCCCTCAAAAACTTCTAGAACACTCTTCTTTCTTTCTCACTTTTCTTATCTTTTCTTTTCCTTTCCTTTTGTTTATATATATATCTCCTCTTCTTTTTTTTCTTTTTCTCTAGAGTCTTCCTTCACTCTTTTGTTTTCTTTGCTCTTGTTTCTTCCTTCTATTTAACACACGAAACACACACCCACATCTCCTCTCTTCTACTTTTTATCTTTTTGTTCAATCTTAACACAAAGTAGAGAAATATGAAGACTTACGGTAGGGAGTTCTTGAGAATTCCTTTTTCTTGTTTCTTTGCTATTTTCTTCTTGCTGTGTTTGAGCTACCATGATAAAGAGAGAATGACAGAGTTCCAGACTAAGAGCGAGAAGGAGAGTTTAGAGAGAAATTTCTACCTTTCTAAGCTACTGGTCGTGGCAGAGAAAGAAAGGATCTTCTTCCCCTTTTCTGTTCTGTTTTTCTGCAGAAGAAGAAGAAGAAGGGAGGCGCGTGAAGTAGGGGTTGTTCTCCTCAATTTATAAGAGCTTGAATGGTTGGGATTGCTTGAGAAGAATCTTGATTAAAGGCTGAAAACATCTGCTTGGACAGCAAGTAGAAGATATTTTTGGTGTACAGGATATCTAACGTAGAGAACAAGTTTGGGCGTGATCAACGTGTATGGGGGCTGGCTGGGTCTTTAACGTGTTGGGCTGGGCTAAGCTTGTATATTAATAAAATGGGCTCACAAATTATTAATGCTAATTTTCGTCTAAAACAGGGGTAGTAGTTTTCGCGGTGTTTTTATATCCTTAACAAAGTCTAAAAATTATGAAATTCGGAGGGTAGCTAAAGGACTTCAAGACAAGCGTTTTGGATTTTGAATCGACAAAAACGGAGTTCGTTTGATCGTATTTTCATAATTCCAAAGTTTAAGGTCTGTTTAAACTTTTATTAAACTAAAACTATAATGGCTCTTTAATAAATGAAAATTTATTTTTATAAATATCCATATTTATTCTTTTGCCTTATTATTAGGTCTTAAAAGATATTTTATTCAATATCTTAAAATACGGGGTGTTACATCTAGAGCTTATAGTAAAGTATATAATGGGAAGTCTAGACACATAAGGCTAAGACATAATTATGTTAGACAATTAATTCTTGATGGAATCATAACCGTTGTCTATGTAAGGTCAAGTAGTAACTTGGCATACCCTTTTGCCAAAGGTTTATCTCGAGAATTGGTAAGGGTAACATCTATTGGAATGAGACTAAAACTCTTTTAAAAGAATTACCAATAATGATAACTTAACCTTTTTTTAAGATTTATTCTTATAAAATGTTTAAAGGGTAATAACAAGTTATTGATAAGTGATTAGTTTAGCACTGGAATAATTAAGTCTCATTCAGGATGGATCAGTGCCGACTGTTACGATTACGAAGGATGAGTTACACTCTTAATGAAGTTCAATCTAAAAATAAATGTCTTAGTAACAGGGACATAAAAGGAACTTCACCTATATGATCATAGAAGTGGTGCCACTTCTAACAAGAGTTGGAGTTTACTCTTGTAAATGTTCATTAAACCAGGATGTAGCACAAAGCCATAATTGTGCTAACAATTATGAATTTCTTATGTGAATTAGATAGTTTCATGTGTATGTTATTTTCGGTTTTGAATTATAAAAGTTTTGATTTAAGCTTAGGCCACTACTAACTTTTCATAACTTTGAAATGACTATACTAAGAGAAGGTTTAAGTCAAAAGATACCTTCTTGTATGCATGATAATATCAATATTAAAGTTGAGAATTTAATATCACAATTTAAGTGGGGGATTGTTATATATTATTGTTAGATTGTTATATTATAATTATGGTTCGGTGGCTTAGTGGTTTAACGGTTTCTTACTAACCTGAAGAGTAGGGGTTCGAGATTTATCCTTGGCAAAATGATGGTTTTGATGCCTTTATTGTCTAAAAGACTTAAAACTGTCTTATTGCAGTTACAATGACTCAAACTTGTGCGTTGGATGATATAATGAGGCACACATCCATTAGACCAACTACTCTATTTGGTGTTGTGGAATGGTTAATAATATTAACATCGTAACTGACAGCGGTTACATGAAATGAAAAGTTATGACTTTTCACATATGCCCCTTCAATACTTATAAATATAACATTTTTCTACCGATTTTATTATTCAGTTCTTCATTCTCAATTTTAGAAATTCACAAGTGAAATTATAATAATTCTCTAGAATTGCTATCTGTAGAATTTATAGCTTTGTTGTATCCTGGAGGCGATTTGTTGTATTCTTGTATGCATGATAATATCAATATTAAAGTTGAGAATTTAATATCACAATCTAAGTGGGGGATTGTTATATATTATTGTTAGATTGTTATATTATGATTATGGTTCGGTAGCTTAGTGGTTTAACGGTTTCTTACTAACCCGAAGAACAGGGATTCGAGACTTATCCTTGGCAAAATGATGGTTTTGATGTCTTTATTGTCTAAAAGACTTAAAACTGTATTATTGCAGCGTTGGATGATATAATGAGGCGCTCATCCATTAGACCAACTACTCTATTGGGTGTTGTGGAACGGTTAATAATATTAACATCGTAACTGATAGCGGTTACATGAAATGAAAAGTTATGACTTTTCACATGTGCCCCTTCAATACTTATAAATATAACATTCTTCTACCGATTTTATTATTCAGTTTTTCATTCTCAATTTTAAAAATTCACAAGTGAAATTATAGGAATTCTCTAGAATTGCTATCTGTAGAATTTATAGCTTTGTTGTATCCTGGAGACAATTTGCTTGCAACCTATTAGCAAACTCATTCCGAATGGGGGCAAATATCGTCTTAAAGATAGCGATTCATTGTGCTTCAAAGCTATCTTTTTATTTCAGATTTTTGTTCTTTCTCACATAATATATTCCTAATATTATCTGCTTTAACGGTGCTTAACCACCATGTTAGTTTAGTCTTTGTTTGTTTGGTTAGAATTAAGGTTTTCTTTGAAATTTCCTATCATCATCTATGTTGAGATAGTTTCCGGATGGTGACTAGCTGGTCTTGCGATGATCACATGTAGATAGATTCTTGCGAAAGAGAAAGAAATAAGGCAGAAAAGCTTACTGGAGCAGACCGACAAGAATAGCTCTGATGCCTAAGTCAGTTATCACCTTAAAAGTAAGTGGCAAAATAGATAGTTACTGAACTTAGAATATTTTATACTTAGAGGTAGGAGTCAAAAGATTCCAAAAGATTAAAGATTCGTATGTGGCATGGTGTGTTTTATATTGGAGCCGTCAGTTGAGCATTGAATGTTGCAACGATAACTAATTCCCATACCCCTAGGTACTTAGCTAGGAGGAGGTTGTGAGGCTAGACAATATGTGTCGGTAACTTGTGGTATCCTTACTTCTCGTTTTGAGGAGTTGAAGGGACATTGGTCATATTTGAGTACTGTAGACTAGCACATACGCTGTAATTGTACTATGGGATCGCCGAATTAGAGAGATAGTTCAAAGATCCCATTTTTCATACTGGTCTAATCGTGAGTTGTGCTAGTGGAGATTTTGATAGGGGTGGGAGTGGAAGATTCAGCCCCGTTTGGCAATCCTCTCCCATCTCTCTTCCCTTATTTTTACTTTTCTCAAAAAAATTAACTTCAAAATATTCTTAATTTTTTTTTTTCCACTTTTTATATGACATCAATGCTTTTTTATTACTATTTAAATAATAATAATAATAAAATAACATTTTCCTTTTCACTTTTCCATATAAAGTTTTTTAACTTTATATCACATTAATCATATTTTACTATTACTCAAAAAAAAAAAAAAAAAAAAAAAAAAAAAATATCTCTTCCCTCGATATGAGGAGACAAGGTTGCCAAACGGGACCTCAGTCTGATCGCCGATCGACAATGCAACTTGATAACAAGGAATGATGACGACCTCTAGTAGAGACTTTTGATGGTGATTGGAGTGGAAGGTCAGTCTGATTCCCAATCGACAAAACACCTTGATAACGAGGAATGATGGCAGTCCGCAATCAGTTATCGGGCCTCATGTTGGTGAAGGCTATTAATGTACTCCGATCGCTAGTGGGCTTTACTTGGGTAGCTTCTTCAATAGTTGTTGGGCTTATATAGTCGGGGGCCCAACTCCTAACAATCTAGAATTTGGATTAAGAATTTATTTATTTATTTATTTTTTAAATGAAATGTTAATCTTCTGTTTGTTGAATTTTGCCGGACTTGGATACGTGCACTGGTTTAAAGAGTAGACTCTCTTTCACATCGCAAGCTTTGGCAATGGAAGGTGAAGTGCAGAATCAGAAAGATGGGTTTTTTTCTGTGGCGGCTGGATTTTGCTTGAATTGTCTGCTACCGATGATCTCGAGGCCTTGAGGAGCAGTGAAGTAGAAGAGAAGGGATTTATAAATATACATTTTTTCGACGACACTCACAAATGCTCGCCCGACTCCTCTTCTTCTACAGAAACAGACCCCAAGTCCTCCCACTAGTCCCCTCAACCCTTAAAACGCTAACCACCACCAACACCAACACCAACGATGCAGGTCCAAACGACGCCGTCTCCACCAACCACAGAGACGACTACTTCGCGGCCATCCACCACGTGTCAAACATTGTGCGGCGCGATTTCTACCTGGAGCGCACCCTCAACAAGCTCCGCCTCCACGTCACCTCCGAGCTCGTCTTCCGCGTCCTCCGCGCGTGCTCCTCGTCGCCCACCGAGTGCCACCGCTTCTTCAACTGGGCCCGGAACCAGCCCAACTACCGGCCCACCACCGTCGAGTTCGAGGAGCTCATCAAGACCCTTGCGAGCTCCCGGAAATACGAGACTATGTGGAAGCTCCTCCACCAGATGAAATCCCTCTCCCTCTCCCCCTCCCCAGATACGCTGTCGTTTCTCGTCGAACAGTACGGCAAGCACGGCCTTGTGGACCACGCCGTCGAGATCTTCAACAAGTCTGAGAAATCTCTCAACTGTCCCCAAACCCTCGAGCTCTACAACGCCCTCCTCTTCTCTCTCTGCGAAGCCAAGCTCTTCAATGGCGCCTATGCCCTCATCCGCCGCATGGTCCGGAAGGGCCTCGTCCCCAACAAGCGCACCTACGGCATTCTAGTGAACGCATGGTGCTCCGCCGGAAAAATGAGAGAGGCGCAGGAATTCCTTGCCGAAATGAGCCGGAAAGGCTTCAATCCCCCGGTGCGCGGCCGCGATCTCCTGGTCGAAGGCCTGTTGAACGCCGGATATCTCGAGTGCGCCAAGGGAATGGTCAAGAAAATGGCAAAACAAGGCTTTGTGCCCGATGTCGCAACCTTCAATTCGCTGAGCGAATCGATATGCAAGTCCGGCGAAGTCGAATTCTGCTTAAATCTGTACAATGAGGTGCGTGGATCGGGACTTTCGCCGGACATCAATACCTACAAGATTTTGATACCGGCGGTGTCGAAGGCAGGGAGGGTGGACGAGGCGTTTAGGTTGTTGAACGATGCGATGGAGTACGGGCATAAGCCGTTTCCTAGCTTGTATGCGCCGGTGATGAAGGCCATGTGTAGGAGTGGCCAGTTCGACGATGCGTTTTGCTTCTTTAGCGATATGAAGGCGAAGGGGCACCCGCCGAATAGGCCGGTGTATACGATGTTGATAACGATGTGTGGAAGGGGAGGGAGGTTTGTGGAGGCTGCTAATTATTTGGTGGAGATGACAGAGCTGGGTTTGACACCGATTTCGCGGTGCTTCGACATGGTTACTGATGGGTTGAAGAATTGTGGGAAGCATGATCTGGCACAGAGGATTGAGCAGTTGGAAGTGAACATCCGAGGCGTTTGATGTGTATATATTGATTGATGTTGGAATAACGAATGTTAGCTGAGGCTGTAATTCTTGACTTGTCTGTGGTGAAGCATGATGAGTATTTGTGGACATTGAAGGCTGTAATTCTTTTCTCAGAAGTCGCTATATGCTTTAGCTGAGGCAGAGATGATTATGCTTCTAGTATGAAATGGTTAGTATTGCTGGAAATGTAGTTTGATGTTTGTTTACTATCTTCTCTGCGTTTAGTCTTCGTGTTTTGAAGTTCTGTTACTTCCCAATATTGCCGTAACATAACTAGTTCTAACTTTCAGTTTAAGTTTACACTCTGGTGGACAGGGTGCCTCCTTTTTTTTCTTTTTTGGTGTCTTTTTACTTTTAACTTTTGTAGTGCCTATTATTTTATACTTCCCTTAACTTTGCGTTTTTCTCAGTAATTGATTTGGGTAGTAATTGTGCCACAGTTGAGTGTTTCTGTCCAATTGCTATACAGATACAAATAGTAAACAAAGATTAAGATATCAGAGATGTTAGGGAACTGAAAAAATGGAGAGAGATCAAAAAGATACTTTTTCCTAAAACTCGAGGACAGATCTTGACTCTAATAAGTGAAGACAAATAGATGAATTGTATAGCAGCCAAGGAGAGATGTCTGCAAGAGAAATTCTAGTTATAAAGATTCACACACGCAATGTGCCTTTGGGAATGTGAATACTGTATCTGTTTTTTTTTCCAGATCAAATTAGTCTGTCCCTCAAACAGGGGTACTTGAACTATTGGACTCAAATAAACTCACAATAGCATATCAACAATCATGGCATTGATGCACTATGAATGGATGAAACTAACAACTTCATCATAAATGTATGCATATCAGTATTTGGCAGTGTTGTGTACATGTGCATGTTATACATGTAGATATGTAGCTCTGAAAGATGAGAAACTATACTGATAAAACGATCTATAGAAGTGGTTTGTGCCATCTCTCATATCTGAAACTCCGCATGCTTGGTATTAAGGATGTGTTAGATGATCATAGCCCAATGCTGGATTGCTTCATTACATCACTGGACTGGGGAGGCGGTGATTGCTAGCTTGTAGGTATTCACATGCATCAACTTATGTGTATATGCAAGTCTGGCAACCTTTATTCATCCACTGACCAGACAATCCACTGTTGAGGTGGAATATGCCTGGTTACTTGCTTTCAGTGTTTTGAAGCTTAAAGTTGATCAAAGTGCTATAACAACTTGGAAAGTCTGATGTGTTAATGTAATGGGTCAATTCGGCTGGTAATGTTGCATAATTACAGAACCTTGCAACTGCAGTGAATTAGCTTCTTCGGATGTCAAATTCTGTGGCATAAATGCTGTGGAAGACAAAAGAAAGGAAAAATTGGAGCACCATCGAGGGTATCATATAAAAGTTGAGACTTCAGTAAGAAGTTATGAATACAGTCAGAAACAAGACAAAATGGAAACCACAAAAACTTGAATGGAATGGGGATAGTGACAGTGCTTATTGAAACAGTGTAACAAAATGTGAAAGCAAGAGATTGATTCGGTGGAATTGCATCTGTCTGCCTGAGGGGTTTCAGGATATAAACACTTCTTGACAGGAGAAAATGGAACATCTGAGGTTATCATCACAAAACCATCTAGTTGAACATATTCTGTCTTTGCCTCTGTACACTGGTCTGGGATCTAATCTTAATTGGCAGCTTTGGCAGTCTATTCTGTGAAAGGCCTGTTTTCTGGTTTTCTTTTGGTGGTTGCATCTTTGCATGTGCTTGTGCTTGTCTTATAGTCAATATGTGCATATTATTTTTCTTTTCCTTGGTCAAGGCATCCCATTTGAGTCCTCGTTTCACTTGACACGGCTGGGATGAGCCTAAAATCTGTTTAAACTCAAAATATTATTGCATTGCTTGTACAAGGTAGTAATGTTTAATTATGCTATTGAAACACTTGGTGCAGAATCTGGGTTCTTGGTCAGGCCAGCAACTCCTGCATTTGGTAGTCACTGAGATTGATTTGGAGTTCCCTTATGATAGATCAAAGAATGGAGAGATCCAGGATTGGCACATGAAAAAGCATATAACAGAAAGGTTTTTTTTAGAAGACGATGCAATGGTCTCTCTCTTTCTTTCTCTCTCTCATTACATATTTGATTTGATCTGCCTTAGGAATTCCTGAATAGATTTTTGTTTATAGTAGACATTTTGCTTCCATTTTGGAATTTCGCTATGCTTTGATGTAAGTTGTCAATTCAGGCCATGGCATTCACTTTCGATTCAGCCATCCACTGTGTTGAATATAGATTGGGAAGGCTGCATGAGGAAGACCTTTTACACCAAGCCGTGAGCGAACATAAGAGTTTATTCCACTCTAAGAACTCTTCCTTTGGTGCTCCAGCTAATAATGTTACCTGAAAGGAAAAAGGATGTTACCCGTCTGATCCAACTCTTTCTTTAAGAAGTTTACCTTTTGCTCTTGTTCTTTTTGTTTTCCAATTTGATACATGCAACACCCCTAGCTCTTAAGGGGTAGGTTTGTTAACTACATAGCTTCAGAGGCACAGAGAATTACAAGAAGTCCAGAACAAGACTTAAATAAGACAGCTTGGCAAGGAAATTTTGAGACATGGGCACCGACCCTTTACATGTAAGACCCATTTCTCATGCAATTTGGGATTCTCGTTTTGGTCAACCGGCTGAGGAAGCTTGTACTCTATGGGAAATATCTCATTAATGAAAACGGAAGCAAAAGATCTTAATAAAAATCCCGAAAGTAGATATGATAAAACACCTCAACTCATATGATGTCTTTCTCCTTCCATTACTAAAAAAACCATTGTTTTGAGCCGCTTGTTTGGAGTTGTTTTGACGCAAAAATAAAAAAGTAAAAAAATGACACTATTGATTTTGAGTCGTTCGAATAGTGTTGGTTGGAAAGCGACTTAACACAGAGTTTGGACTCCGGATTAGATTCGTTTTACTGTTAAAACAACTCTAATTAAAGTCATTTGAATAGTAAAACGACTCAAATGTGAATAAAATAATTAAAAAATAAAAATTACGTGAATTTCGCATGGCTCCTGGACTCTCCTGCCCTAAGTACATGGAAATTATGCAGGAGAGCTTAAAAAAAAAAAAAAAAGAAGGTTAAAAACCCATGAAACAATAAAAACCTAGAACATTAATTATGTGTAGGTTTGGCAATTCGGGTTGTCGTGTCAACTCGTCGGGTTAGCGTATCAACCCGTTTAGTTAATTTGGTAAAAAATGTGTTATTAACACGCCATAAATATGTCATAAACGAGTTATAAACGTGTCATAAACAGGTTGGTGGGTTATAAACGGGTTATAGCCTAAACCCAAACCCTATATATTCGTGTCGGATTCGCGGGTCGTGTCAAAATTGCCAAGCCTACTTATGTGGGAAAGCTAATTTCAAGCATAATGAATTTAAGCATTCACATTTTAACCTAAAACTCAAACCAATCAAACGATTTTCGTGCTCCATCAACAATGGGCGTCAAGAAAATGCAAGGGGAAGCTATGAATTTTACCTCATACAACCCATGGCCGAAAATCTATTTCTTCTTCCTTCTTCTTCTCTCGAGTTGTTTCTCTCTTGAATTGTGCAGAAGAAACAAGAATGAGAAAAGAAGGTGGGAGGAATTTCGTGGAAAAGAAGGGTTTTATTTTTCAAAAAGAAAAAATTAGTGTCATTTGGAGTAAATTTAAATTTAGAATAATAGAATCGTTTTTACAAGAACGACTCAAGACCTGAATTTAGGGTCGTTTTTGTAAAAACGACTCTAACCCAAACGACACTAAATCCCTTATTTTTTGTAGTGAATTAGCTCTAGACATTCTGGCCTCCCAGCACGTTCTTATCAAATTTGTGGGGAGGAAAAACAAAACGGGATAAGTGAGAAACTTAGCAAGAAATATATCCAACCATTTTAAAATGGTTGAGTTAAAAACATTTACCAAAATCAATAAATAATATTTCTTGCTGACAAATGCTTTCATGAAAACTTAAAACAATTTTTGAACTCCCAATAAGTAATTTCTCTAAAAAAATTGAGAGGCATTTAAATAAACATTTAAAATGGAAAACATCTCTCTGCAACAAATAATTTTCTAAAATTAAAACTTCTTAACTTCTTGTTGGGGGCCTTTTTGATTTGGGCTTGAGTTCTTAATGAGAGGGAGAATCAAGCCATAATAGTCACACCAGTTTGGTAGATTAGTGGTTACTAGGGCAACAAGGCTTGCAACTAAATCAATGAATGTACAGATTCTCACAGTGGCGTAGTCTGGCCTCGGCGGATGCGGTAGGGTCTGGCCTGGGTGGTGACGGTACATATTTTGGACAGTGGCGGTGGGTTTCTCTCAAGTAGTCAAGTTGTCTGAAATGTAAATGGAGAGTTTTTTTAGACAATGAGTGGAATATTTGTTAGGATTTGATGTTTTGTCCTCATTTGGTTTTCTTATTCTAAGCTGAGCTGTCAACTTCTCATTGGAGGGCACAATATAGTCTCTTGGTTTATGTTAGGATCGTATCGAAGTCGTTCTCTTATTTCTAATCTATGACTGGTGGCTGCACCATATAGCATTACTAGTTGTATGGATTACTTGAGATCGAACCCGGTCAAACAACCGGTGGTGTGTGACTATTGTTGTACCTCACGAGGCACCAGTGTTGTACCTCAAAGCCCTACGAGACTTGCAAACCTCACCGTAAGAGGGTATGGGTACATATAGGTCATGTTGAGGATAGTTATGGACTGTAAATTAATTATGAATATTATATTGTACACTTCATGAGCATGATTTTCTGTCTTAAAACTATAATTTGTTTTTCCTAGATTATGCCTTGAACTACCTCCTAGATGTACTATTTTCCATACGAGCATAATTATTGTGATAATGATTTTATCAGGCATAATTTAGTCAAGATCTCATAACTCTTCCGAGAACTTTCTTTTCATATATTGTTTCCAACTAAGCTGGAATCACTGGATAAGCTAAGTTTTCATTGACGATTTTCTAAGTCATAGTCTTATGTTTATTGTTTTATAGATTAGCGGGTTTAAGCCAAGGAGTACAGATTAGGGTTTATCGCAAGGCTTGAGTGCTGAGCAAAGGCTTGTAAAAGCAAATTTATGAGAGAGTAGTGTATTTCATTCAGCCATTGTGAATTTTGGAGGCTTTACAATTCCTCCTTTGCCCGAAAATCACATAGGCATGTTTACATGTGAAAATAATAACAATAATAATAATAATCAAACATGAGGGCTAACAATTTCTGTTCAAAATGTAAATAGGAATACTAAATATTCAAATACTTTTTTTTTTCAGAATTTAGTTTCAACATGATGTGTTACAATCTCATCAGATCTATCATTTTGGAAAGTGTGCCACAATCTTATAGGATTGTGACATATCAGGTTGGAACCAAATTCTGAAAAAAAGTGTTGGGATGTCTAGTATTTCTCAATGTAAAAGTACGCATATTATTTTTGTAAGTCATTTGATTAAAATAGAAAAATGCTACATACATTCTCACTCACACTTTTATACTTCTAAGTGCATTGTGCACATTCTCTGATGTAGAACTAAAAATTATTACTGAATCTAAAATTCATTAGTGATTTATCCAAAATCTAATGGTGATTTTTAGTGTTAAGTCAAAAAGTGTGCCATTGAGAGTATAAAAGTGAGAATGTATGTATCATTTCTCATTAAAATAACATGTACAAAGTCACGAGAAATAAATTAAGGTGGGAGATTTGCAAAACTTGGCATTAACTAAGATCTTGGCATTTGAAAACTTGAAATTGTGAATCTAAAATGGGCGTGTGACCTTTTGTTAGGAGGGTGGAAATTGTATAATTAAGAGCTGAGATATGATATGCTGTCATTTTTTGACACAACTATTACATAATTATTGATTTTTTTATTTTATTTTTTAAAAACAAAAAATCACAAAACCATGTAAATAGGTTTGGGTCTGATTTTGTGTATTTTTTTCAAAAAAAAAATAAAATAAAAAAATCAATAGTTGTATCTTTGGGTGACAAAATATCATTTCTCTTAAGAGCTAGCCTATTAGCTTAGAGACATGATACATTACTACCTTAAGACACAATTTTTGACCATTTTTATCCACGTGACAACTTTTATTTTTATTTTTTTTAGAAAAAAAAATCCTAAAACTAGTTAGGGGATTACCTTGCCACATTGACAAAATGGTCAAGAGTTATGTCTTGAGAGTGATAAAAGATCATATCTCATTAGTTTTTATATATATATATATATATATATTCTTTTTACGATACTGACATATTAGTTTCTACCATTTTTTTATTTTTTTTTTTTTTTTAACAGGATATGACTTTTGTGCTGTTGTAAAAACAACACATCTTCGTTTGAAGGGGTAGCTCAATCGGCTGGAGACCACGGCTCATAAAACAGAGATCACTAGTTTGAATTCTCCCTCCCCTTCTTGTATGGACATGTAAAAAAAAAAAAAAAACACATTTTCTGTAATAAAAATCAACGGCTGAGATTTTTTATCACTTCATATAAGTGACACGACGTCGCAGGCAAACATTTACACTAAAGGAAGTATCACGCCGTTTGTCAAGCTCTCCAGTTAGAAAAACAACGTTTAAAGTTTAAACAAAAGAAGTATCACGTCGCCGAGGAAGAAAAAGAAACGTACTTTGAGATTTAAAAGCCATGCTTGGTGATGCTTTGTGTGGCAGCTGACATTGGTTTTTTTTTTTTTTTAGCATTTAAAATTAAAAAACCTATCCAAATATGTTTTTAAAAGATAATAAAAAATAAAATGTTACCAAAACATGCCTCTTCAATTTTATAAAACCTGTTGGAATATGTGAACAAGAAATTTGCACCGCATTATATGTCTAAAGTATGCAAATATTGTAGTTTAAGAGAAAAAAAAAAAATATATGGGTGAACCGTGAACGAATTTTCTATCCTTGTAACTCAAGTTCACCAAAAACACATGGATCTCCTGCCATTGAACTTGCAAGATGATAGAGTCCCACATACAACAGAAGAAAAAGTCTCCAACAAGTTCAACCGTGCAGTAGTGGAATTCTACATATTTATCATCTTCTTTAATCTTTAGTTTATCAGTAGGAGTCTAATTGGTCTTTTAGCTTATTTTTCATAGTCTAATTGTAGTAGAATTACTTTACCAATTGCATTAGTATTTATGGTTCTTATTGGTTTAGTAGTTGGGGAGTAGTGTAAATGGGGTCCTAGGAGTGTTATTTGGAATTGACAATTGTTATTGTTGAGACAGTTTTCGATATAGTGGCACAAGCTTTTGTAAAGTCCTTCTTTCATTTATGTAAAAAAGTAAATATTAACAAAGGAGCTCGCTGGGTGCTAGTTGGACCTGCTCTGATACCTAAGTCAATCTTTTTAAGAGAATTCAAATCAAGTATGTATAATAAAAAATTCATCTGAAAAATACTTGATAGTTTGTACTTATTTATAGATGGATTTCAACCGTTCACTCCGATATATGAAATTGATTCATGACTCCGAGATTTCTTTCTGGCTACCCGGGATTCGTACAGTCGAATATCCCATTCTGGCTTCTTGTGGAATTGTTTTTTGTTGGCTTTAGCCTTAACCTTCTAATGTAGCTGATTTTTAGGATTAATATATGCAAATGGGCTTGTATAAATTAAATAAGCCAATCTGCTAATTATTGAGAATATTTTTCAACAATTATGATAAACGAAATATGATAAATAATGAACTCTTTTATAGTTATATATACTCTATATATTATATACACAATATACAGTACAAAATAATATAAAATATAACACACATATGTGACATGTACAAAGAGAGGAACATGTCTTTTAAAGGAAAAGTAAGAGAGAAGAATCGAGTGAAGATTAAATGCAATTTTGAAATTAAAATTAGGAGGTATTATCGAAAGAGGATTGTTTTTGCCTTTTTGTTGTCTTTGAAATTTTGAATTTAAAAGAGGAAGAGAGAATCATGTGTCAAAGAGAGAGGGGAGAGATTTTTCAAAGATTTTCAATTAATCTAAATATCGAACATACAAAAGGTTTTTAAAAATCTTAATTAAAATTAAAAATCTTTACTTCTAAAAGGAAATTTCTAATTTATTAAAAGGATTTGTGGACTCCTTATTAATTTGGTAGTTGATAATATCCTTCTTAATCTTTGGGTTTTGATTATGACAAGACAAATTTGTAAATAATACTGAATTTAATTTGTTTTCTGCAAATTGAGTAGTGTTGCATACTACATTAACATCCCACAAATATCTTATAAAGCTAATAGTTATTAATTTTTTATTTAATTTTTTAATGACTCGAAGGGCTATTAGAACTTGATACATCAACGTTGTAAAATATTTACGGAATGTTTATGTTGTACATAGCATTTCTCTTTCAAATTTGGATAGTTTATTTAAAAATCATTTCTTTGTGATAGGCCCTATGAGAATTCAAACCCCTTTTAAATTTAGAAAATAAATTTTTTAACTGACATGTTCTCAAGTCATGATTATTTTTTAGTCTAACTCAACAAAATGTGCCTACACATTTTTTATTTTTTATTTTTAAAACAATTCACTTTTTATTGATAGAACTCAATTGAGTTAAAACTCAACACAAAGAAACAGAACATTCCTACATACAATATCATAAATTATTGGAGGAATGTTTTTCAACCAAATTAAATCTATGACATGGGTCACAGCCTCCTTAGTTAGGTCGTGAGCTGTTGCATTTGCATCCCTCTTAACATATACCACCCTAAAAGAGTGCGATGAATACAAAACTTTTATGATATCATCCACAATATGCCAAAATCTGCTCAACTAAGGTAGTTCCGTGTTGATATCCCTGACAATTTGCAAAGTATCTACTTATAGTATGATCTGAATAAAACCTATCTCCTTACAAAAAATTACCGCATGAAGCCATGAAGGTAGTTTCACAACGAAGTTTTGGGTAGTACTCCTGGCTGCTAGAACTTGCCCTTCACAATCACGAGTAATAATACCAAAGCCTATTCGTCCATGCTTGACATCTATTGTAGTATTCCAATTGACTTTGATCATATTAGAGGTGGCGCCTGCCAAAGTATTTGGGTGACTCTGGAATAATCGCAGAAACTTCCCTATCCGAGACATTATATCTTCTGAACTCACAAATCTAAGACGAAGCCTCCTAAAAAACTGTTGCGGATGTGTAAATTGGCCATCATGCATCCACAGAATTCCTCCGAAACCAAATCCTACATGCAAGAACCGCCAGTAGCTCCAATTCTTCCTTACTCCCACGACCAAGACCACACATTCAAAGCCAATCACACTTAAATTAATGTTTACTCTAGGCCTAACGTAAGAGATGTTACGATACATGCATTGTAATTTGTCATGGTAAATGCGTAACAAATAAAATATGTATTTGTGAAGTTTTTAGGGTCTATAAAATTGGATATTTTAGGATGAAGAATTACTGCATTAATTGGATCAACATATTCAGAAAAGTAGCTTCTTTTTTTTTTTTTTTTGGGAAATAATTTTTCTGTCTACTTCTCTCTCCCCATACAATACTTGAATGTGCATTAATAATAGAGGTTTTAGTAGATCAAATAGACTAGAGTGACTTATTAGATTGAATGAGTAGAGGCAAATTATTCAAGCTCAATCAGTGCTTGATTAACCCTCCTGCACTCTTGAACATATATGAAAGCATACTTGTTTTTAAAATGAAAATTAATTAAGGCACACGTACGGTGGATATGCACATGGTTAACAAGATAAAACAGAAGAAAACTGAGAATATATTAAATTCTACTGTATTTTGGCTGGCAATGATTATGCTACAACTCTGGATTTAGTCCTCCTAATTACCTCTGCCCACTAAGCAATGATTATGCCACAAATTCTTGCAGATTCAGCCTACTCATAAACCCACAAAAACGAAACCCATAGCCAATTTCTTCCCAAATCATGATCTGCCCATGAACCCACGCAACCGAAACGCATAGCATTGCGTATAGATCTGGAAAAGAAAAAAACATGCCCATAAGATCACCAGATATGTTATTTGTATATATATATATATATATATATATATATATATATATATTTTGTAAATACACTCATATTTGGTGTGTGACTTAACATATGATATGAGTTCCACATACATAGGTCTCACACTAATGTGAGTGTGTATACAATATATCATTAGCCTAAGACAACACAGACACATAAACTTCTGATTTTATTTTTTTATTTTTTTTGAAGTAGGGACATGTCGGACATTATTCCTTACTCATCTCTATATAACAATGTTTCAAATTTATTATTGAATTTGTGAGACTTAATGAAGAGTTTTATTAGAGTGCGTGAGGGAGTATGCGGTGAAAGTTCAAATAATTAAAGGCGCTTGCGGAAGAAAAGAGATGGAGCTGGAAGAGCAACCGCGTAGAGAAGAATGACCGTTTTCCTTTCTCTGTTCTTTTCTCTTATGCTCTCACTTTTGAAAGTTACCATTGAATTTATAGAGTTCTTCTGAATTTCTCATATCAACTCCACAGATCTAATGATGATTTTCAAAAGTAAAAAGATAAAAGAAGGTTATCTAACTTAAAAAATTGAAAATTTGTGAGTTTTTTAGGATTTTTTCAAGCGGATCGATGACGTGGTATTGTTGAACCATTGATATAAAACGACGGCCTAGATTGTAACAATTGCTACCACGGCAATTTATCTTCTAACAATTGCAGTGGATTGAACTGTTGATATAAAGCGACGGCGTAGATTGTAACAATTGCTACCACGGCAATTTATCTTCTAACAATTGCAGTGGATTGAACCGTTGATATAAAGCGACGGCGTAGATTGTAACAATTGCTACACGGCAATTTATCTTCTAAGAATTGCAGTGATTCGAATACGTAGGTTCGATTGAGGAGTTGCATAGGCATCCACGCGTCAAGCATTCATTGGCAGAAAGATACGGAGGCATGGACCGGTTATGCGAATCAGCGAATCAACCTGTGGGACCCAACTGTTTTCTCGCTTTCCGGCTAAGGAACCGTATGAAGCGTTTGTCTTCTTTGCCCACTTCTTCCCTTCTCATGCATTTATGGGCCTCTTATAACTTTTATGGACTTTATTTACCCTTCAAATGTACAAAAATGCCTAACATATCCTCAACTTGGGCAGCAAGAAATTTTGAAAACTTTTCTATCATTTTATTTTGTTTGTTTTCATTATTTTGTTGCTTTGGTCTTCTTTTTCTGCCACTAGTCACCTTCATTTTTGGCAATGGACTTGGACTAGATGAGGTCCATTCCGTAGTCCAATAAGTTCATTGCCCCATATGGAATTGCCCATTCAAATCAACTAGGAGAATAATTCGAAAATAACTAAAGTTCGTAGCCATGATGTAACCCCAAAATGCGTTTAATCAAGATATTGGCGTAAAAGATACACCAATATATATTTTAGAGAGTTTTTTTTTTTAGTTGTAATGTGACGTAAATGTGAAAAGAATTTTGAGTGTTTTGTGTTATTTGTTAAGATGCATGGTACATATTATTCTGTTGTTCATATGCGGTCCATCCCTTTTGCTAATCAACCATTAAATTTGCAAAGAAATGGTATGAAAATGTATAGCAGATGGACAACATAATGAATTACAGACATTAACGCTTCTACTTTTTGGCTTAAAAGTGAAAAAACTACCCTAAAGCGCGTTGCCGAACGAGCTTACAATTTTGAAAAAAAAAAAAAAAAGAAAGAAAGAGAAGAAGAAGAAGAAGATAGGTGTATATTAAATGCTGCATTTTCTTATGGAACTTTCATAGTTACTTCCTAGTTCCTTCCTAGAGAAGATGATGGTCCCTTTTTGGAAAAAAGAAGACTGATAATGCTATTTTTGAATGATTTCTTTTCTAATGCATTAAATTGTCAATTTCAAATTATATTTTAAAAAATATGTTGTGAATATCCATTATTTTTCCAAAAGAGGACTATGTCATAACTTAAAACCTAAGCTAAGTGGCTCAATGGCAATGATGGTCTACTGCTAAAAATAACCCATTTTTTTTTTAATTTAATTTTAATTTATTAACTAGGAATTTAACATCAAACCTCTTTTATTTTATTTTATTTTTTTAAAAAAAAAATACTATCAAACTAAAGGATAGTGACAAAGGATAAGAAATGGATATAAGAAAAATTGTACTTTTTTTTTTTTTGGATAAATATTATGTAGTTCTCATTAATTCATAATAGATGAAACTTGATCAGTCATTACATAAGATTGAGTATGAGGAGGAGGACAAACTCCCAACCAAGCACAATCGATCAATTGAGATATAACCATTTTCGCCATCAAATGAGCTGCTGTATTAGCAGAACGTTTAATATGTCATATTAGCACAGTTTATAGTTGCTTTAGCAAAAGTTTGGTATCATCGATCAGGTGTCCATAAAAACTCCAACATGCAGTCGATTGACTCATGTTGCACTTGTATACATGACTCACCTATAAATACTCGTAATTTTTATCCATATTATTATCCTTGTAAGTTTAAGAAAAAATTACAATATATGAGGAGCTAATTTGGTGTTAGGGTTTGATTTATTGTAATTATTAAAGACCTCCAAAAAGTGATTCAACCACTTTAATTTAATTAAGGTAAGGTAAGGTAATCTACTGGTAATGGCATGGGTCTCAAAGTAAGGGCAATTTCGTCATTTAAAAAAATAAAAAATAAAAATTTGATAATCCGTTATGAGAGAGAGGAGAGAGGAGAGGGGAGGAATTGGAATGGGTTGTTTGAGACTCATCGATATGAATAACAGAAAAATCAAAGAAAAAATCTTCCCAAATTTAATATTCATTTAGTAAATAATTTTTCCCCACGCGCCGCGTAAAAAAGAAATTACCCCACCTAAAGCTAAGAGCCCTCGAGCATAGTAAAAGCACTCACGCTTCAAATGAGAAAGGTTCATTGCGGGCTTGCGGGGGATGAGCAGTGTGGGTCCCACTGTCACTTTCGAGCGTGGAATACACGCATCCTCAAAGAGTGTCAGCTTCATGATTTTGAAATAAAAATATTGTGGAAAAGTAAAAAAAGTGAACGCTTTAAATACAGTGTGAAGACTCGCACTATAGTGTGTATGTGTCTCTTTGCTCTGTTTGTGTTTATATATTTCTCTATTTAGAGCTTATATAGCGTCTCTTGCTCTCCAGCTTTAATGGCGTGAGAGACCGTACAGGCAGTGTATATCTACGGTCCCTCAGTAATCGTATGTAATCCTTCAATCTTTGCATGCTTCACCAACTCCTCTATTGAAAATCCAAAACCCAAATGAGATGATTTTTATTGGAATGAAATGCGATTGAATTTCTCTGACATCGTTCATCAAAAACCACCTTCATTGCAATTTCTGAGCGAAACCCAGACGATAAAAAGTGGTAATCTCTTCTGGGTATTTGTTGCTTAGCCGATACGAATCAATATCTGATGTGGGATTTCTGATTCTGGGGATTGAAGGGTTTGATAGGTGTGTGGTCTCATTCTGTGTTGATTGTGCCTTTGTTGTTCTTGTTGTTTGTTTGTTCGTTGTTGTTGTTGTTTGTTTGATATTGGGAAGAGTTGAGAAAACATGAAGAATGATGAGGAGCTTGAAATGCTGTTGGATGAGATCCCTCATGCAACTTCACACAATATCCATCATCATCATCATCATCATCACCTGCATCAACAACATAATACTACTCATCATGTCGACCATGGGAATGGGTCTTGTATAAGTCCGACAATTCATAACATGTATGGTATGTATGATGATGACCGGTCATGTCATTGTAAGTATGCATATGCCTCCTCTCCGGTTAGTGGGTTGTCTTTGCATTCAGATGGCTCTTCCTCAACCTTGTGCTCTGGTGGGAATACTTTTTCTGACAATGGATCACCTACCCCACCTCCATTGGAAGGGCTCAAACCCTACATGCCTTGTGGAAGTTTCCATTACCCAGATGTACTATGGTTGGATTCTAAAATACCCGACTCATCTGTTAGGAAGAAGACCAATGAGAGTTTGATTGATGAAATGAGTCTGTGTAGAAACCTTAGTAAAGTGTATATTGGCAATGGACAAGAGGATTTTTCTAATTTGAGAGGTTTATCGGTAGACCAGGATAGACTTCTGTATCGTGATTGTTCTTTCAGTGGGAGTAACCAAATCAATATTGATAAACATGGGGACTATACCTCTGATTATGGGGGATTTCAATCCCCTGTTCCATTGAACGCTATGAGTTTTGATGGTCAGATGAGTTCAGCATTGTCAGGATGGCAGCAGGAATATAAATTGGGCAATTCATTGGGGCCAAGATTGTTACCCAGACAGCCTGATAATTTTTGTCCTCAGTTCAATTACTGCAATAGCTCGATGAATTTTCCAGTGCAGAAAACAAAGGAGCAGATAGGTAATTATCACTTTAGAGGGAGTCCATTGTCGAGTCTCACTTCTTTGAATGGACTTCCAATGGCTGAGTCTTTATACTATGCAAAACAAGATGGGATGAATTGGGATGAAGAAAGAGGTCTACCTAATCTGCTCAATTCTCCTCGATTGACTAACCCAAGGCCTCATTTGAGTGTTGAAAGCATACTACCGTTTGGCCTGCAGGCATCCAATGGGAGGACTAGGACAGCTTCAAACCTTAGAATTCCACAAGCTGGTCTTGAGTCTCTTACTGGTGAGGAGAGCTTCATTCTTCAAGGCGAGGCTTTAAATCATACGAGCAACTGGGGAAACGATCGTACAAGGGGTCAGAGTAAGGGTGCCTTACATGAAATTGGCATAAGTAAGCATCTAGAAAGGTCACAGCTAGATAGTCGGCGCCAAAGTGCAGGAATGTGTCAAAATGCCCGGAGTACTAGGATACATTGCCCATTCTCTCTACCTTCTAATTTTAACTCATTGGCAGAAGCTCAAGGGTACATATATTTATTAGCAAAGGATCAGCATGGTTGTCGATTTTTGCAAAGGATTTTTGATGAGGGTACTCCAAAAGATGTGCAGATAGTATTTAACGAGATCATCGGCCATGTAGTTGAACTTATGGTGAATCCATTTGGGAATTACCTTATGCAGAAGTTGTTGGATGTGTGTAATGAAGAACAGAGAAAGCAGATCCTGCTCATGGTAACTGAAGAACCAGGGCAGCTAGTCAGAATCTCTTTAAACACTCATGGGTAAGTCATGAGCATATTACATATTACATTTTCATCTGACTTTGTTTATGTCTATTTTAATGTTTGTTTTCCTTCTATCAGCACTCGCGTAGTACAGAAGCTGATAGAGACTCTCAAAACCAGGCATGAGATTTCACTGGTTATAACAGCCCTTGAACCAGGGTTTCTTTCTCTCATCAAGGACCTGAATGGAAATCATGTGGTCCAGCGTTGCTTGCAATGCCTTGGCATTGAAGATAACAAGGTGAAGAATTTAATCTTCCTAAGGTGCTTGAGTTTATATAATAGTATACTAAACATCTGCACAATGTTACCGTGGTTGGTGATATCTATAATATGCTTTTCTTATGCCCGATTGGCTCATATATTTAAAGTTGTTGATAAACTTATGGATTGATTTATGATCAGTAATCATCATGTACCTCTTTAAACCTCTGTCTTGCTTCCCATAAGATCTACTTTACTCTCTTCCCCCTATAAACATCCAATTTTGTCATATCAATTTGGTTGAGAAATACATACGACATCTTTTTATGATGTTTATGTCATCGTTTTGCGATTATAACTGTTTTGTAAAATCAATATCCTTGAATCTCTTCCATTGCATTGTGTGGATCAGCTCGTGTTTTTATTGTTGGAATGGATGTGGATAATGGTACTTTATGCATTTAATATTCAGTTCTTCTTGTAAATTTCATTCTCATTCTACTGATGGTTAGTAGGTCAAAACATCCTTCTCTCAATGGTTTAAGCTTTGGTGTTGATTCCTCTTCTGAATCAAGGAGTAGTTTTGTGATTCATATATTAACTTATTGTATTTCTTATAAATGAATATTGATGCTAAACTTTTCATAATGACAAACAAATTAAAAACTGAAGTCCTGTCAGATGTTTAGTTAGAATATACTGTATAAGCAAAATATCTTATGAGTCTTCATTAGTTTCCTCCGCTTTATATAACAAGCTATCGGTGTTTGTCTGAAACGCGTCATTCGTGACATTCATCACTCTTGACATAATTGATAGCATCTGCATTCCCTACAAATGCTAGAGCCTCTACTTAAGCAAAGGAAGAGAAAGCAATTTTACCCTTTCTACAAATAATCTCCAATAAGTGATTCGCAAAATGAGGTTTGCTTGTATCTCTTAACAAATATTCTTATGAGAACTGCTATCTTGGCTGGGTTTTCTGAAAAAGAAAAATCCTGGAATGAAATGATTTTTCATCCTTCCCCCTTTTAAGTTTCATAGAGCTTACGTGTAGGCATGTTCTTTTGAATTAGAGTCGCATGAAAAAAATGTGCTTTTAATTTTACCCTGTTGTAAAATTTAAACTGTGAATGTAGTGCTAATTGGTTTTTTCTTCTCATGCAAGATTGAACAGATAACAACATATGTCAGGGTTAAGTCATTTGTGTGGAAAAGAATGTCCATCAGTCTACATAATCTAAGATAGTGACTTGCTGGTCCTCTGCTTTTGTTACATTTACATACAAAATGTTTGAATCATCAGATTTCGGCTAGGTCCAAACGACCATGTTTATGTCTAAATAGTTTATGATAATCCACTACATTGCCATCTCATAAATGCTTTTAAGTTCAAAGTAACTTGGGGAAAAAAAATTAAGCTAACCAATAGGGCATTTGGAGTGTTTGGGAATGATTATTAAATTGGTTGGTAGTATGAACCATTTATGCATGCAGGACAATCACATGCTTTTTGTCTTTCTCCTATGTTATCCATTGTTTTCTTAGTCTCAATAATCATCAAGGCCGTTACCTTTTGGCTTCTATCACCTTTTTTCTTTCTTATAAAGCTTGATGCTATTATTGTTATCAGATATTCCAGATAAAAAATTTATAAACAGAGCATTCGCAGTGTAAATGAGTATAGCAAAATTTGTAGACCAAAAATCAGCCAGTACTTAGTTGCTGGATTGACTGATATAGTGGGTAGGTTGCTATGTCCAATTTATCTCTGCTTGCTGCTATTGATGATATGGTTATCAAGCTACATGCCATTTGAGGATAAATTATGATATCATTAATTGCTATTGAGGTGCATTTTTTGGTCAAAACAACTTACTTATCATGAAAAGAGCATGTCATGGGGGTTCACATGGGGTTGCAACATCTAGAAGAATCTGAATTAAGTTTCAATAATTTTGTGGAATATTGTTTTGGTTCTCTATAATATAGCAAAACAAAAAGCAAATCTCAATGTTGCTTTGGTAAATGTATCTGGTCATAGTTTTATTAGACTTGAAAGAAAGTCCAGTTGAAAAACTAATGAAGCCAAGATTTGAAGCTGAGCTTGTGAGGTCACATTGAAGCAGAAGTGAAGTAAACCAAAATACAAAGATATTGCATTTTAAGAAGATAAAATCAGCGGCTGGTAGATGGTCCTTCATGCAGAGACGTTTGTGAAGCATCCTGTTGCCTATAATAGGAGGAGAAGTAGGTAGACATAAATTTAGCCATTGAAACCAAGGAGGTCCTTGAGGGATCACCTGGTATAGGATAATGGTTCGGGACAAAGTCTCCAAGTAGTTTATATTTACATTAACTGAACTGCAATTAAAGTAAAAATTTTCAATGATTGAAGAAAAAATGTTGACAATTTGTTGCATGAAAACAAGGATGCAAGTTTTCATTTTTTGTTAGTTTGGCCAGAAATTTTACTAGATGCTGCCATTTTATGTTAAAAAACACAAGGAAAATGATTTGTGGGGGACGGGAAACCGTCCCCTGTGTATCAGCTCTCAAAACACAAAAGATAAGTTTGCAATTTCTTTGTAGCAATCAATGGGACACAATGATCAGCTGTGTGATATTTGGTTGAAGTGGTATTGCCTTTCAGGGTCATATACACCTTTGTTTAAAGCCACATAATCATTGCCTGATGAATTTTACCTAAAATAACTCAAGAAGCTTCTTTAATTTTAACATACAGTAAGGGCACTGCCTGTGTATCAGACAGATACTTGATTGTGGAAATAGTAGTATCAACATAAAGTGATGAAGAGCTTGTATCAATGTAAGAAATGATGGAGTTCAACAGCCCTGAAAGGCATTCTAATTTAGTTTCTTAGTTCATCAGTCTCGGAACAATTTTTTATTAAGTGTAGCATTAGAAACGGTTACTGCTTATCAGCAAATGTAATTGACTATTTGCTCCAAGATTGAGGATTCTATTCTGATTTTAGTTGGTGTTCTAACTGCTTATGAATGCATGAATTAGAAGGCCTTCATTTGTTCTTTGATTGTAAACAAAAAATTCAAAATAGAGTAGCATTAGAACGCCACATAGTAGTATCAACATTAAGATGAGCTTGTTAGTGTTTAGAGTCGTACCCCCCCCCCCCCCCCCTTTCCCTCTCCTTGTAGTTGTTGCCACTTATGGAAAAATAATATAATATAATGTTTAGAATCATATGTAGTTCACACTTTCCTTTTATACGTCAACTTTCTCTTCAAATGTAGTTCACACTTTCCTTTAATATTTATGTTTGGCAGTTTATATTTGTTGCTGCTGCGAAGTATTGTGTTGACATTGCAACTCATCGACATGGATGTTGTGTTCTGCAAAGATGCATCAGTCATTCGATTGGAGAGCATCAAGAAAAATTAATTGCAGAAATATCTGCTAATGGACTTCTGCTTGCTCAAGATGCATATGGGTAATCAATAGAAAAATAGCCACTCTTAATACTTGCTACTATTTTTGCTGACAATCATATCAAGAAAAATTACTTTGTTGTACTATCAACTCAATCAAAGCTTCATGTTTAAGTTTTTCTCAGTACTGGATATTTTCACCCAAGTTGAACCATCTCTAATTCATGATAATCGTGATGAATCTAAGGTACACATTGGATGGTCAAACTTTCTGTGAATTGGAAAAATGGCAGGCATGCAAACTAGAAAGATATGTCTGTCTGGCTTTCAGACCCAGGACCTTTTGTGTATAGGCCCATGTTTACTACTAAGCTAACGGTGATGTCGGAGCTTTAGTACAATTACTGAAAGAATGTAGTCTGCTAGTAAGTTTGCGCAATAGATTCTTTATAATACTCCAATTCAAGCCCTATTTCATTTGTAATAATGGTCATCATCATCATCTTGGTGGAGCCATTGTAATAAAATGGCGTATCACTGTGCAAATGTTTTTGAGAAACAAATACTTATTACTGTAAGGTCTATTTATGTAGATTTTGACCTCTCCTTGTGGACATGCACTTGGGGGATAATACAGCTGTAAAGCTCAATGAAAAGCTGAGCTTAAGGTTCATAACATTGTTTATAACACCCGTACCAACATTTCTTTCTCTCCTCTTCTAACCCTATCTTTTCTGCTGCACTGTTGGGTGTTTGTGAGTAAGCTGAGCTTGTATGTTACATTGGTTTATTGGCTGCATATTTTTAAAAGAGCACCTTTTCTACTACTGGCCTTTCCTTGGAAGGAGAAACATATCTAGAGCTAGAACCTTGTGCTCCTGAACGCTTGTTGAAAAGAAGAGACAAATATGTTGGGCTTATTATTTTTTCATTACTTTCTCATCACAGGATATTGGTTTGGTGTAAAGTGGATCCGTGCAACATGTTAACTCTTCAAAGTTTTGATGCTTTTTTTTTTTTGGTTCAACCCTTTCTTCTAAGTGCAGTTCTGTGTTCCTTTTTTTTTTTTGCAGAAATTATGTTGTTCAGTTTATCTTGGAGTTAAGAATCCCTTCTGCCACCTCAACTTTGACCTCTCAATTTGAGGGGAACTATGTCCACCTCTCATCACAGAAGTTCAGCAGCCATGTGGTTGAAAAATGTCTTGATGTACTTCACTATGAGAGCCGATCAAAAATCATTCATGAATTTCTCTCGGTCCCTCATTTTGAACAGTTACTTCAAGATCCACATGCGAACTATGTTATTCAAACGGCTCTTCGAATTTCTGAGGTATGGGAATCAACTCCCTGTAATAAACATATTTTTTTTTTAATTTCTTCTAGTAGATTCTGTTATGGTTCCCCCCCGCACCACCACCACCTCCCCCCCCTCCCCCCGGGGGCAAACACTTAACTATCCCACTAAGATGATGGCATAAAATATCCCACTGAGATGATGGCATAAAAAAGTTACAAGAGAGATGAATAGGTTATTATGGAACAAATCTGGTTCCGACACTGTTTTCTGCTAGGGTAGAAAAGAAGTCAATTAGCTCGTTAAAAAGGGTCAAAGTATTAGTTCAATATTGTCATGTCATCTAGTTTTTCATTAAAAATTGGACCTATTCATCCATGAGTCCTAATACTCTGTTTCATGCCATGTATATCAGAAGCAAAGTGTTTCTAGAAATCTTAGTATACATATCTAAGAATTCGGTCATCTTATCCTTTAATAACGTCGTGATTTTTCCTTATAAACTAGGGTCCTATCCACAATTTATTGGTTGAAGCAATCGAGTCCCACAAAGCGATTTCGCGCAACAGCCCATATTCTAAGAGGATTTGCTCTCAGAAGTTTTCGAAGAAGTGATGTAAATTCTCATCTTCTCCGTTTGAATTACTGTTGTCCTACACAATTACTTACTTTCATGTTAACTCTTCCACTATCATTGCCATATATATATACATAGAAAATATGAACTGTAAAGTCTGATGCTGGTAACCAGACAAAGAGTTTGTCTTCTCAGGACTGCATAAAATACACTCCATGTGCTCCGCTGAGTCGGGAAGATGCAATTTTGCTTCCAGTTTAGTTATGGATATCATGTATTCTTCTGTTGTGTTGTTGATCTATGTTATGGATATTAGCACTCTGCTTCTTGTGGAATTTTCACTGTATTTGATTGTACAGTGTATAGAATTTTAGGATTCGGTTGCTGTTGCTGTACAAATAATATAATGCGGATGCTTTTTCAATAATTTCCCCTTTCAGATTGTGTATCCATGTGAATGCATGAAAATTCCTCCACTTTCCCAATATTGTTACTATTAGTAAAGTCAAATTAATTTTCTTTTAGGAAAACTTCACTTAAGAGTACCGAACTATTGGCCTATTTGACCTAGAGCCATGCTACACATGCACCGCTCATCCCCCCTTTGTCTCCTCCTTTTCCTTAAAAAAATTGGTTTTAAGGAAAAGGGGGAGACAAAGGGGGGAT
Source organism: Alnus rubra (assembly GCA_028654335.1). Taxonomy (NCBI): domain Eukaryota; kingdom Viridiplantae; phylum Streptophyta; class Magnoliopsida; order Fagales; family Betulaceae; genus Alnus; species Alnus rubra. Next base: position 464,967 of record JAJPGS010000754.1, read on the forward strand.
GAGCGGTGCATTTCTAGCATTTCTCATTTGACCTAAGGATACTGAACTTCAAAATGTCTCAAACTAGGGTATCTAAATTTCAAAACAGGGGGGTATTTTAGAAATTTTAGCAAGATTTAACAGCAAATCCTAATGGAGTACTTATTATTGAGACGTTTTAAAGATACCCTAACTTGAGACGTTTTGAAATTCAATACCCTTAAATCAAATAGGCCGATAATTCGGTACCCTTGAATGAAGTTATCCTTTTTCTTTTTTTCTTTTTTCTTTTTTTCTTTTTTTTCATATGAAGTTGGCTTAACTTTGTGCAACTGCCTGCTTGTTATGGAGGTGTGAAGCTCCTCTCGTTGCTTCCTATCTGCTTGTTTTACCGATCAGGTTTCTTGCGGTTGTGCTCTTCAAGAAGCTCATTCAAACTTGTTAACAAATCAAAATGCAGCTCTGCTTCAAGAAACTCATATAAAACCTGCTAAACCAATCAGAATCCAGCACAAGCCGAATTGAGCGCCGTCAGCTTTGCTAGAAGAATCCATAAAATTTCCTCAAACAGACATTTAAATGAATAAAGGGTTAAATATAAAAATGCCCCTGAAGCGGGCCTGAGCTAATAGTTGATTTTAGAATAGCTCTCTGAATTTTTGAGTATGCTAAAGTGACCCATCAAACTACCACCGTGTTCCAAAAATGCCACTTTTTTTGATATACCCTTATCCTCTAAGAGAAAAAATAATAATAATAATAATAAGAAAAACTATTTTTTAAGCAAAAAAAAAAGGGGTGGATTAATACCAAAAAAAAAAAATGTACATATTTTTTTTTTCTGGTTAAATGCAAAATCAGTCCATATAATTGGCCTAAATCACAAATTACTCCATGCAGTATAAAAATAATTCAGAGCTTATTAAGGTAAGCCAAAATAAGAATTTAGTTCCTGCTTGACAAATTTCGTTAATGTCCATGTCAGCACTAATAAAATGATGACATGTGTCACTCTTGTAAAAAAAGAAGGAAAAAAAAAAAATACAAAATTAGTTCCCGTGGTTTACTTAATCTATAGTTAACTCTATGTGGTATCAAAATGAACTCATATGTCCCTATGAATTATTTTTTGTTTAAAAAAATAATTTTTTTTTTTTTTCTTTTTAGAGGATAAGGGTATTGTCAGAAAAAAGTGACCTTTTTGAAATACGGTGATAGTTTGATGGGTCACTTTAGCACACTTAAAAATTCAGGAATTATTCTAAAATCGGTTGTTAGTTCAAGGAGTTTTTTCATATTCAAGGGTGGACAAATTATTCGCCTACCGCATACCGACCACTTACCGAGCCAAACTGAACCGCCATCAACCACTTACCGACTCTACCGACTAATTTCGGTTCGGTAGTCGGTATAAAATTTTGTTCCGAAAGCCGGTTCGGTAACCGAACTGTCATAAAACGAAACGACGTCATTCTAGTAAGAACAAAAACGTTTGATCTTTCTTTTTTCTTTTTTTCTTTTTTCCTTTAAAAAAATCAAAATGATGTTGTTTCATTACCCATGTCAACCGAATGTTAACCGATCGCCTATTAACCGACTTATCGACTTAACTGACTGCCTATTAACCGCTTAGCCGACTTAACTGACCGCCTATTAACCGACTTAATTGACTAAAAAGAAATAATTCACCGACTGCATTCCGAAAAAAGTCGGTTAACCGACCGAATTAACCGTCTACCAAACCGATGAATAAATTAGAAATCATATAAAGTTGGAAATGATGAACATTTTGAGAAGGTTTTTTTAGAAGCTTTTTGGTTATGTCTAACATATGGTTAACCTGAAGCACCCATCTCTGCATATAACAGTGATATAAGGTGAAAAATTAAAAATTAAAAATAAAAAATTGTTGATTCTGTTTTAGCCCAAAGTTATGGGTTCTCTCACAGATTGTGTGTATATATATATAATAGCAGAAACCTTAAGAAAGAAAATTTAGCGTGCCTAAAATCATGACAAGTGGATAAATTGTCAATTATGACAATTGGCATGGTAAAATTGTGACAAGTGAAAATGTTATTTTGTGATTTAATGTGGCTTTAATTCAATCTACCAAGAATTAAAAAGGCTATACATGACACATTAGCATGAACATTAAAACTGGGGAATCAAGAAAACAAATAGATAAATTAAAATAATTTGTTTGCCAGTAGATTTGTAGGATACACTTTGAATATAGGTAAAACTTGTTTCCGCCTATAATCATTAAACAGAATCCTGAGATTGTTAATTATTTTTGTCTATAATCATTAATCATTAAAATAAGCTTGAATATAGGATAAGCTATGACAAGTAGCATTTTATGATTGTTTTTTGTTGTTTAATGTTGGTTTAATTTGATCCATTCAACCATCACCATAGGGCAACCATGTTTGGTTGTTAGTCACAATGATGGAATCGTTAGTGGTGCGGATCACCCTGGGGTTTGAATCCAGTCGGGCCACTAATGATAATGATATGCAGAAACATTAGGGCACTGATGTTGTACTACAAGTCCCTCGAGATAACGCCAACCCTACCAAGTAAGAGTTTAAAGACTTGGATAAGCCATATGGAGTACACTATGATATGCTCACTTGATTATCATATATCTTATATCAATAATTTAAAAACTAATGGAACAATATTGCATATTAAGGTCCAGGAAATTGAATGACTTTTTATTTAAATGGGTTCACAATTAGGCTAACTTGTAATCCTATGTATTCTCGTGGAATTACATTTTATCTTTTCCACCCGTAAAACATTTGTGTTTTATAGCTATTAAGCCATTTGAGGATGGATATTGGGGATCCAACCAAGGGGCCAGCTTTGGACCGTCCTGTTAAGTTGATCTTTAAGGAGTTGGACCCACTCTTAAGTCGAGAATTGTGTCGTGGTTTCAATGACCCACTTCATGATACTTTTTGGGTTTCTTTTGGGAGTATTATCAGTTATATGGTAACCCTTTGATGAACCAGATAGATTTGCTTATCTTAGATTATTGTTACCTTTTTTAGATTTGGCTTGTAATAATTTGGTTGGGACTTGTTGACCGGTCGGAGATCCACTTCAAGATCCACCTTCTCTCTCCTCATTCTCTAACTAATGTAGTGCCCCAAATTTTAAGATATAAAATATAATATCTTCAAATAGAATTTATTAATTTAAGACCTAGTAATAGAAATAAAATAAATATTCATCAATTTAGATATAAATATTTATAAGATTAAATATTTATTTGGGATATATCTATAGGTCTAAATTATTAAATGGTTTAATAAGCCTAAAATAGGAGAAAACAAGGCTGAACAATAGACCCGCGTGGTCGATCAATCCACGTCATTGGTCGATCGATCGACTAGATCAGCCACTCGATCGACCAAATCAGTCGATCGATCAACATTCTTCAACAGATGGCAGCAGCTCCCCTGAACACCTGTATTTTGATATTTTAACCAAAATATCCGATCCAATCAACCCCAACCATTAGATGCGATTGTTTTGGATTCATCCCAACCGTCCATTTTTCATTATAAATAAAAACCCACCCCTTCACAATTCTCGCACAGCTCTGTCAAATTCTCTTGGTTCTCTCTTTCTCTCTTAGTTCTCTCCTCTCTCAGTTTGTATGCATCACACGAAAACCAGGATCTCTCTCCTCTTCTTTGGTAAGTTCTCAGCTTTCTCTTCTTATGTATGTCGGTTGTATTAGAAGAGAAAGCTCTCTTCTCATCTCTCGGTTCTCTACTGGAAGATGGACACTTCCTTTCCTTCTACTTCTTCTTATATATATATATATATATATATATATATAGAGAGAGAGAGAGAGAGAGAGAGAGAGAAACGTTTGGTTGTACACTTCCATCCCATCACTATCCCACCCTTGTTTACGTGGACCAATAATATGAGAGATAGTATAGAGAGTATAGTGGGACCCTGATTTTTTTAACAATATTATTGGTCCATGTAGACAAGGGTGGGATGAGAGTGTACAACCAAGCACTTCTCATATATATATATATATATATATATATCACTCTCTCTCTCTCTCTGTTTGATCAGGTTGTACAGAAGGAAATAGGATCCTCTCCATCACTTTGTCTCTGTCTCTAGGCCGGTGCAGTTAGAGGAGGAAGAAGAAAAGAAAAAGAGAAGAAGAAATGAAAGAAATAAGTAGAAGGAAGAAAAAGAAGAGAAAAACAGAAAAGAAAAAGAAAGGAATAAGAAAAGAAAAGAGAAAAATACGCCATTATAAGTATTAAAGAAATTTAAATGTTTTCAAAGTTGTGTTTTTAAGCAGGTTTTCAAAGCGAAGTATTTAATTAATAAATACGTCGTTGTGATGCCTGAAGAAAAATGAGATATTTTATAAAAGCGTCTTTACGCTGCCCAAATGCTTTTAAGTATTTTTAGGCATTATTAATATTAATGGCATTATTCTGCCAATTTTATAAAAGGATAAAATTAGAATTATATTATAACTTGCTATATCTATAAATAGGATATTATACTACGGTAATATTTATGTGATTTAATAATGTATAACTGTTATATAAATAGATAGCCGTTATAATTAAAAGTGTTTTTAAAATGATCTTTATGTAAATGACTATTTTAATGTAAAATAGTATTTTGATTATTTAATAGTAAATGATGTTATTATGTCCGTATGAAATATGTGGCATTATAATTAATTTATTTTATATGTCGTTATAATGTTCAAACGACATTATATTATTTAATGATCAAAAGTAATATTGAGAAATTAAATTAAGTGTTTAGAAGTCAGGAATGAAGATAAGTTAAATATGAGTTTATTAGTGAATTATAGTAATTCAATATTATTGGTATTAAATTATATTGCAGTGAATATTTATGTGAACATTTTTCTTAAGCAAAGAAATAACTATGAGTATTTCTTACTCACTGGGGATGATACGTTGTAGTCTTTAATGATGTGTTGATTACAGTTTTATTTAATTGTATGCGAGTTGTGTGTAACATGTTTGTTTGGAATATTGTGTATTTTAATGTCATAAATAAATGTGGAATGTTATGTATATTTAAGTCATGAATGATGAATATGTTGATAAACTGTCATTGCATATTTTACTGTGTGAAGATATGAACTGTTAATAAGAAAGACCGAAGGTTAACGACCCGAGGCAAAGACTGCCAGTGAAAGTCCCAAGGCATCAATCAATCATCACTACAAAAATTTCAAGAATTCTGGACGGTTTGAAACCATCCAGAAATTGCAAAAAAACTGTCTAGAAAACGGTCCAGACGGTTTTTTTCCGGACGGTTTGAAAACGTCCAGGAAAATGTGTCGCTAATCCGCGTTATGGACGGTTTGGGCCAAACCGTCTGGAATTGCGGACAATTTGGCCCAAACCGTCCAAAACTGATTCTGGACGGTTTTGCCCAAAATCGTCCAGATTTTTTTTTAAAAAAAAAAATTAAAAGTTATAATCATTATTATTTTTTTAATATAATAATAATAATTATTATTATTTTTGTCCAGCGAATAGCAATCAAAGCTTCATTTCTTTTTCCTACCATCGCCCGCACGTATGCGATCTCCATCTCCATCAGCTTCTCCACCTCACCCATGCTCTCGCACTACCCATCAAACATTAATTCCAAACCCAAAACAAACACAAAATATAAAACAAACACAATCCAAACCCAAAAAAAGAAAAACAAAGATCCGTCTGGTGGTTTGGAAGAGAGTGGTGACGAGGAGGCCGGAGGGGCGAGAGAAAGAGAGAGGAAGAGAGAACCGGCCGAAAAATCCAATTATTCTGGCCGGATCCTCTCTCTGTATTCCTGCCACAAATCCGGCCAAGCGTGGGTTTTGGCCGGATCCGACCTGATCTGTCAAACCCACGCACGTACACCGGCATAGGTTTGACAGATCCCGTCGCGCGTCCCATTCCCGCCGACTGTCCAGATCCTGTCGACGCCCGTCTTCAATCACTTGTTGGTGAGAGGAAGAAGAACGCGAGAGAGCTCTAAGAGAGAGATGGTTTTTTTCGGAGAGAGCTCTAAGAGTTCTTCGAAGATGGTTTTGTTTGAAAAAGAAAGAAACAGGAAAACAAAAAATAAAAAAGGAAAACAGAACAAAAAATAAAATAAAAAATAAAAAAATGTTGCAGACGGTTTCAAAAAAAGGGTCTCTAAATTTATTTGAATATTAATTTCTAGACAATTTTATTAAAACCGTCTGTAAATTTACAAACGGTTACAATAAAATCGTTTGGAAATTAAAATATACAGATGGTTTTATTAAAACAGTCTGAAAATTAATTTTCATTCTGTAAAACTATAATTCTAAACGGTTTTCAAAAACCGTCTAGAAAAAAACCGTCAAGAAAAGGTGATTTTTTTGTAGTGCATGTAGACCGAGGGTTAAAGTCCTGAGGTAAAGACCAAGGGTATAGTCCTGAGGCAGTACTGATTTAGGCTATAGATTTTAATAAGACCTAAGGTGGTGAGAGTCCCCAGGCACTGATCAGTAATTCACAAATAATAATAAGACCAAGGTTTAGGACCTATGGCATTAATCAGTAATAAGACCAATGATTTAAGTCCCGAGGCATAAATGAACAAATGAGATATTGCATATATATAACTGTTGTGAATTTTAATTGTACTCGTAAGTGCACGAAATCGTTTGCAGTTAAATGATTGCAAGTGTGAGGTCGATCTCACAAGGAATTGTGTTTTTGAAAACAAAATTTATGACTAAACTAATTAAATCTTAACCTAGTTCCAAAAAGGGTTTGATTTTGGTGAATAAAAGAAAACATAAATAAAATAAAATAAAATTTACTAAGGTTTTGGAATCCAGACCTACCGAATCATAACAATATACTCTATGTTCATCAATATTAATCCAAAGTTTTCATAATTAAAATCTTAGCTATGTTTTACTATGCTTCAAATATTTAATCAAAATCATCTCATGTATCAATTCTTTAGACAAATCACAAAAGAAATCCAATTTAAATCAAATCATCAAGTGTATCCGTAAATCACAATAAGATATCCAATTTAAATCAAACATTGATTGTATCCGTTAAATAAATCACAAGGGATATTCAATTGTTTTATAAATAAAAACCAAGCAATCAATTATGTGAAATCATCTCAAATAATCAAATGAATCATTAAATCACAAAAGATATCCAAAAATCATTCCACACATTGAAAAGAAGTAAAACATTGAAAAAATTAAACCAAATAAAATCGGATAATAAAGACTTACATAGAAGTATTGTTGTTCTTCATCGATGAGACTTCATTCTCAACCTTAGTTGAGAAATTAGCTACACATGATTATGAAAAATAAAACCTAACCTAAAGAAAAACTAAACTAAAAGGAAAATATTTATGGTCTCTAGCTTCCCCCTCTTTTTTTTTTAGGCTTAGCAGTCTATTTATAGGGAGTAAACAAACCCTATAAGCCCTAAAAATCCCAGAAAAATCATACTTCAATCTCCTAGTCAAATTTGGAAGCAATCCTAGTACAAATCGGAATAGGATTCATCCAGATTTACGTTCTTATATTGCGGGACACTTTTGGTATAGCATACGTCCGAATTAGGAAAATCCTATTTCACAATGATTTGTAGTATTTTGAGTTAAATTTTTAAAGACACTAGTTTCAACTTAATATGATTCTTGAACAGAAAGTTATGGCCAAAATACTATAACATGTGCAGAATCTGAAATTTAATCCAATCCGATTTTGACTCCAATTAGAGAAATTCTGATTTAATCATTTCATTGATTTGGTTAAACATAACCACATTATCTAGGTTTGTTTAAAGTGTGCTTTTTTCTTCCAAGCTTTGCATTTTTCACCTTAAAGCTGTCGTTTTCCTTTAGCAACCTACAAAACATTAAAAACACAAATCTAACCCAAAATTTTAGATTAAGACACAGCTAAAGAATTAACTAATGTAAATTAAGGGGTTTAAATATTCAATATTTGGTACTCATCAATAACTGTCATATTATTGTTGTATAGTGTGCTTTTAAATGATGCAGTATTTTATTATGTTATTGAGGATTGTTGACTCACTAGACTATAATATGGGATTGTGGTGGTAACCACAATCACATACGAGTTTATGTAGGAAGGAAAGAACTGCTAATAATTACGTTGAAGACTTTTGTTATGTAATATTTTTATGTGTTGATTTGTATTAGTTGAAAACAATAGCTGAATATTATTAGTGCCGCATGTCGCACATATGTTATTATTTTTTGATATATTTATTATATCAGAACAAATGGTTAGTATTTTTATATAATGAGGTAATTCAGTCAGCTCTGGTGTGTTATTGTTAAGAAAAAAATATCTTCCACTGCCAATTTATAACTCTGATGATGTCGTAATGTCACGTGGAAAATCGAAAAATTTTCACTTACGTTTTTTGTAAAAGCAGGGCGTTACATCTAAGGTTCTAGAGCTGGAAAATAACGAGATGAGGTGAAAGGTTCGAGAAGGTGCTTTAAAATTGAAACGTCCACATTTAAAAGGGTAGAGAAGTCTAAAAAATAAGTTGTTATAACCGTCTATTGATCGTTCGGTTACCCCATCAATCGTTAATGGCTAGGATTGCATCAAACGTTAGGGTATACTCATTGATCATTTGGTGAGACCCAAAATCCACAAAAGTCTAATTTAATACCCTTATTCGAACTCCAAATATCATAGGTTAATATTATAGCACTCTTCACCCTAATTATTTTTTCGTGATGTTACACGTCATGACGTCCCTTGTCTAAAACAGTAAAAATGTTTCTGTGTGCTTTCATCAGAAGGCCGTCATGATGATGAAGCTCCTAAAGGCCACTACCTGATTTCGTTAGAAAAGTGTTCAGATGACTTTCAGAAGATTCGTGCAATTATATTGTTTAAGAAAGGAAAGGGCTGATAAGGAGAGTTTTGTAGAATATATATCAAGAAAGGCAAGAGCAATGATATAGAAAATATTCTGAAGAATTAAATGCCTTAATTTCCGAAATTTCCCTGTAGCATGTCCAGACAGCCTCCAACGGTGTCTGGACGCAAGTTATAGAAAGTCTATGTCCCCTACATGTCCGGACAGCCCAGGGGATGCAAGTCACAGTAAGTTCATTGTTAGTTTTTAATTGGTTGCATTATGTTGATAAAATCACTATTACGTATGTCTGCTGCCTTAACAAGGATGCTAATATTTCAGAGTCTTCATAATTTTCAAGAGTTAATTTACTTAACATGGAAAGCCTTAATATGACAAGTATAAGTGTCATCAGCTCAAGAAAGACAATTTTAGGGTGTCGGGAAGATTCTGCACAATTTACAGCTCAGCAAAATTTGGTTCCCTACTTACCGTCCTGACGGCCTAGAGGAAGCATCTGGATGCCCATCAGTGTTCGAAGAATGTCCGAACACCTCAGCAGACACCAACCACAGGGAACTCATGTTCGCATAGATGTTTGGACAACCCAATGAACAGCAAAACCCAAGAGCACCTGTTTGCACAGGTGTCCGAACGGCAAACTTGAGGCTGTGAATAGTGAACATTACAAGCAACCGTCCGAACGCTAGGGTTTTACCGTCCAGACACGATGACTGAAGTTTATTGAAGAAACGCATCTGACCATATGAAAAGAAGTTGGTTGCTGCTTGCCGTCCGGATGTCGCCCAGAGAACTCCGAATCAGACTTGTATTAGGTTTTCTATAGCCTATAAATAGAAGTCTCTATGCTTGTATTATTTAAGAATTCGGTACGGAATTCCATTGTACTAAGAGAGGGTGTGTAGGCAGAAACAGAGATATTTGCTAGCTCTCTTAGGGTTTTTATTGTGTGATTTGATCAACCCATTGAAGTCTAGTTCAGGGAGGAGCCCTAAGCTAAAAGAATCCATTGAAGACCCTTTCAGGTAGGAGACCTGGTTGGAAAGCATTCATGAATAGGTACACGTCAGAGTGCACGGTATGACCACTGTATAAGGTATGTGAGTGCAAGTGCTTTGTTACTAGCTTTGTTTTTTGAATAGTGGTTGTCCTGTGTTTGGCTGCCTTGAAGTGACTTTTCTCTTAACTGAGTTTCCACTTCGTTAACAAAATATATGTCTTCTTTAAATTTCGTATTTTGATATTTTGTTATACAATTGATCACACACACACATGATAAATTAGAAGTCTATATTTTTCATTCATGTTCTCTACATGTCTGGACGGCCCAGCAGACGCAAGTCACAGTATGTCCCTGTCTGCAAGAATGTCCAAACACGGAAGTGAAGACTATGGACAACGAAGCTTTTCCATGCAGATGTTTGGACACTAGGGAAATGTGTTCGGACAAGCTTCAGCAAAATATTCACTTACTGATACATGTTCAGATACGTGATGACCTGTCCGGAAACTGCCACCTAGAAACTCGTGTTTGATTTTAGGGTTTCCAGAGCCTATTTAAAGGGTCTTTTAGGCAGTGTGTCTTTAAGAATTCCTATAAAGAATTTCAGTGCGCTAAAAGAAGATTATTTAGGCATAAATGTTTATATGTACTTCTCTTAGAGTTTTATTTGTTGTAATCATTCAACCGTTGAAGTCTAATTGGAGAGGAGCTCCAGTTAAGGAAGTCAATAGAAGAACTGTCTGGACAGGCCTAGGAGAGAGGCAGACAAGTAGGCACTTGTTAGAATTCAAGAGTGTGACTACTGCAAAGGATTGTGAGTATGAACTTCTTATAATTAGCTATTTTTTCTGATAATTGATTTCCTGGGTTTGGCTGCCCCAGAGTGATTTTTCTCTTTGGTGAAAAGAGTTTTCACTTCGTAACCAAATATCTGTGTTATTTCTATTTACTGCTTTACATATTTGGTTATTTGTTTGGTTGAGGTTGCACAGGAGTCTAATTTTATTTTTTCAGATTTCATCAGAAGGATGTCGTGACGTTGAAGCTTAGAAAAGCCTCTGGTAGACATCGTCAAAACCCCATCATGACGTTACTTGTCAAAACCTGCCAAGTGTCAGAAAGTTAAGATGAAACCCCAGTTACTGTCATGATGCTGCAGGAAATTCCAGTTGATAAAAATCCAATCTTTTCACCCATTTATTCATTTTTTTCTCTACCTCTCAAGGGAGAAGAACGTCCCTTCAACTTGGTTAAGAAGTTTTTGTCCTCCATCAACCTAGAACCCTTCTAGATGTTTTCCTTCCTTCACTGTTATTGACCCAAGTGATGTTTCCTTGAAAATCTCGAAGTTTTCTCTCACTTGGGACTTTGATTTTGTTTCCTTCAAACTACACCATACATAACCTTCTACCATCCAAGAGTCTATCAATAAGACAGTGAGGAAAGGCTGTAACGCCCTAGATTTTGAACTAGCAAAACCGTAAGCGAAAACCTCTGATTTTCATGTGACGCTACTACATCAAAGATACAATCTCACAGCGGAATATCTTTTTTTCTTTTTAACACTAGGAATAAACAACATAACACTAGAGAGCTGGTTGAATTTACCTTAAAATGATATAAATAAGTTAAGCATGGTTTTAATATATATACCATGTACACACAAGGTGTACCAAAATGCGTGCCATAGGCAGTACTCAAATCAAGCATACAACATACTCAAAAAACATTACATAACCAAAATAAATAATCAATAACAAGCACAAAATAAAGCTTGCTTTTCAGAGACAAGCATCAAGCTCCCAGAAGATGGTTCAGAAACCATCAAAATTGGCGAAATGATCTTTGCCTTCAATCTAATTTCCTACATCATGGTCTATGTAAAGATGACATTATCATTTTTACATAGACAAATAAGTGAGTTCCCAAGTTCCCATAAATCAATGTTAAAAGTCACCATAGGAAATAAAAAGAGGGAAAGGTAGAGAGAGAGAGAGAGAGAGAGAGAATGCATGTAATGAATGTATAGCATAGTGACTAATTCGTTTGAGTTTTATGATAATTTTTCTTCAGACCTCTCGTTAATAGGTTAAATATCAACCTGGTTACATTTGTTCACCTCCCACTTTGAACAGTTACCTATTTAATGTTGGCAACTATACTCGCCCCAGCTTAAGTTATATATTAGGCCTTTGGACCATTAGCCTCGCTAGCCAGCCCACTAGCTTGCCATTCTACTACCAATGCGATCACCAACTTTTGTTCTTGTTTGGTTGATTCTTGAATTGCATATAATTTTCATGAGAATGTAATAAGATTACAAAGGCATAAAAACATTAAACGTGAAAGTAATAAAACCCTATAACATTACAAAGTAATTATATCCATACTTACCATTTTCTCAAAAAAAGTCACCGACTTCTATTCTCCAAACAATCTATATTCACACAATACTTTATAAATTAACATAAAACATGTTTTGGACACTGAATCTACCCATCATAAAAACTAACAAACTCCGTTTAGTCACAAAACCATTACAAACACATATGAGTTACAATATTCCCCCAAAGACACATCATAATCTACCAAGCCATAATAGCCCATAACCATATTGACAGTATCCTGAGTGACAATCTGAAACACTCAAACAAACTCATTACACGCATAAGGATACATATGGATGGTTAAAATACAGTTCATAAATTTATAACTCATAACAATATATCAGTTCTATAATAGAACTCACAAATATAACCAACACAATAATCTTAAATCAATTCTATAATAGAACTCCCAAATCTCTCTCTTGCATGCGGCATGTAGACAAAAACAAATCCTCTTAAGAGTCCAACTCTCTCCCCTTTTTTGTCACCAAGAGAAAAAAGGGTCACAACAAAAAATCATAAATTAAGGAAAATCATGCCAAGCACATAATATATTGTTTAAATCAACAACATAGCAAAGTTAAGGACAAAAAAAATACAATACTAATCACAAAGTGTCACACTCAAAATCCCATTAAAACTCAATCAAGAAAGCATCAAGTTTAGCATAAAAATAATGCAACAACAGAGGCACAATAAGATCATTAGGGGCCTTTGATCTTGATCCTCTTCAGGTAACACAGTGCGGAGAGTTGTTCGAACATTCAATTTCTCTAATTCTAAATTAGTCTTAATGCACCCCACCTATTGTTTGAGCTCCTGAACACTCGAACCCAGACTAGATAACATGTCAATCATGGTATTGAGTTGACCCATTACATCAATAATCGATACTAAAGGAACAGATGAAGACAAAGCACCAGGATCTCTTCGCACTGGAGGATATGGCTCAAACAAAGCATGCAATCTCTAGAGTTGAGCATGTGATTTCTGAACAATGAACAGTGCCTTTTCCAAATCACGCGGAAAGAACATTAACCAATTCTCCAACAGGAATATTCTTGACCCTGGCATTTATTATCTTTGTGATAAGACCACCAAAAGGTAGAGCCTCAATCATACTCGGCACAACATGAGTACAGAAGTAAAATTTATCTCCCTTCAAGATGGCATAAACAAGTTTGGCTCTATCAAGACCGACATCATTGTTCTTGGAAATAGGCCATATATTCAGATATGCGCAGCAACAACACACACAGTAATGGCTTCAGAGAGACTAACTCAGCACAATAACCTTACAATATAACTCTCTAAGCACAAAGGAATTCAATATCGAATTCTTACTGTTCTCAAGCCAAGGGACCTCTATTTATAGGCTGCAGGTTCAAATGAGCGTCTGGCTTGATAAAACCTAGGCGTCGTCCGGACGGTAGTCATATGGCGTTCGGACGGACAATTGTGCGATCAGCTTTCCAAATTTTACTGAAATTCTTTCTTGATTTGAGCCGCATCCGGACGGTGATGCCTTGTTGTCCGGACGGTCGCACTTCCGCTGTACACAATTTCCAAAGCAAGGCTTCGCGCGTCCGAACCAAGGGAATGGTCATCCGGACGGTTGATCTGATGCTCGCGCGTCCAGACCATGAAGACTGGCGTCCGGACGTCTAGATTTTGAATGCGATACTTGCCTTATGAATGAGCGCGTCTGGACGGGAATCCACATAGTCCGGACAGTTGCAACGATCTTCCCATATCTGTGTTTTGGAAAGAAATCCCACAGCTGGTCGAACACTGAGTGTCGTCCAAACGTGCTGCTGAAACATCCGGACGGATGCAAGCTGGAGCAGTTTGAAGCTTCTCGACACAAAGGAAGGTCCGGACGGAAAGTTCTCGTCGTCCAGACGGATGATGCTTTGGACAGTTGGGTGTCCGGACGGTATATCACGTCGTCCGAACAGCTGCAAGGGATCCAATTTTTCTGACTTGTAGACTGTGCAGAATCTTCTGGAAGCACTCTAAATAGCGGAATCCCCGTTAAAAAGCATCATTACAAAGAAGTGATTTTGTCCAACAGAATGTGGCCAATTACAAACTAACACAAGGTATTGTTTTTACAGTGGCACATTGCGAGGAGTTGATTAGGAAGCTTGGTTAAGCTTGATATCTGCGTGGGCAGGTGAGTATTCTACTCACTGAGGGATCTTAGAAATTTAGATATATGAATTGATATGTTTGGTTTAATTGGATGTTAACTTTATGATGATGATTTGGTATATGTAATTATGAACTGTATTGTGAAAATAAAATATGTTGATAAATTGATATTAAAGAATGCATGAGATTTGTGTTGTGAATAGGATATATGTTGATGAATTAATATTGAAGATATGTATTGGTGATTGAGTTGTGAAGTGTTGAATTAAGAATTATGTTGAGATGATTGAAATTGATATGTGAAAATTATTAAGGATTGAATAACATGATATTGGATATATATATATATATATATATATATATGTGTGTGTGTGTGTGTGTGTGTGTGTGTGTGTGTATATATGTATATATGTACGTATGTAGATATGTATATATATGTATATATATGATCTTCATGCCATCTTGGTATACTGCATTTTTTGGCTTGAATGGCAGACTCTCATGTACAAAATTTAGATGGACTGTCGGACTGTATACTTCAGTTGGGTTTGGATACAGATAGTAAATCTGTTATATCTTCTTTTGAAGGCAGTCTGGAACTCAAGGTGCTATTACAGGTGTAGGGCTATCGATTGGCTACCCTACTCAATTTGATGGATCAGCTGCTGGACTTCTTGTTATTTCAGCTGCTCCAGGAGGTCCTGCAAATAGGGCTAGCATTTTGACTGGGGATGTTATTGTAGCAATTGATGATACAAGTACAGAAACCATAGGCATATATGATGCAGCAGAACGGTTGCAATGAGTTTCTTACATTACCAACCTCTTAACCTGTCAGATCTATTCTTCGTTTTTCAATAAATAACATAGGCTCAATTAAAGGAAATGCAATACCACCATGGTGTTGCAACTTATCACGGAAGTCCCTTTTTTTGGTTAACACACTGTTATAGTGTCATGCACAAAAAGGGAAAAAGTAGACAGAAAATTTCATGGTGCTTTCTTGTGCTTTACTGTTTGTTTGCTTCTCCTTGATGTGGTTTGCAAACTGAAATGTACTAGGTGACAGTTCAAAAGTGGCCTAAATTTCATGTCATATTGTCCAGAATGGCAATATTGATAAATGCCCATAAGGTGACTGGAATCTGGGTATTAGTTTTGGGGTACTTTCAAAATGAATACTCAAATTCCAAATGATTAACTCCTTTCAACAAGATATTCTGTGTAGTTTATGTGACATCTCACGGTATGTCTACAATTATAAAACAGATTACTTCCCATTTTTTTTCTTGGAAAATAATACATGTCCCTTGGCTCTCTGGAAGCTGTAAAGAATTAAGAACCTCCAGTTTGTTTTAAATCTTGAATCGTCAATCTATTCTTGATTTTGAGGCATTCTTATCAAAAACATTATTTGGTCAAATGCATAGTGGTTGATAACTGTAATTGATTTGAGTTTAAAACATATCTGATATCTTGTATATTGGAATACGTGATAGCCTTTATTCATTCTAGAAATCACCAAGTGATGAAATTTTAGATTCAAATGCATAGGTGCGGATAAATCTAAACATTTACTTCAGGTTGTTTTTATTCATTAAAAAATGAAAATATGGAAGTTTCATTATGAAGGGTTAAGACCATCATTATGCTACTGACAAACTCAGACAGTTACAAGTTTAGCAACTGACCAGCGTACACTTTAAATGAAGATAGTTGTGATGATTATTTTACATCTTATTTCATCATATTGGTGTTGTTAGTGCATAAGTAAACAAGATTTTTGTTTTTTTGTAGGTAACAAGTTTTTGTTTTAATAGAAGTTCTTTTAGAAGCTCAACTTTTCTTTTTCTCCAAGTTTTTCACCTTTTCATTTATTCACTGGTTTGCCTAAACGTTTTAATTAAATTGCAGGGGAACCAAAGGAACTTCAGTGGAATTGACCATTCGAAGTGGACCTGAAATAAAGCACATAGCTTTGACGTAAGTTCACCCCCATTCTCTCTCTCTCTCTCTCTAATTTAATGAATAAAGGAAACTTTGTTTTGTTTTCAGGGGAAATTAACTCTGCATATCACATAATAGTATTAAAAGATGTATATCGTGTTACTTTACTTCATTAAGCTAATTCACTTTGATATGAAAATTTGTATCATCATTATTTTTTCATATATGCTGTTGGGCTGAGTTGTCATCTTCTTGGGTGCCTGGGAAGAACATTTGGAATCAAACCTAAGGTTTAACCAAACCCTCCCCACCCACTGAGCTACTGCTGAGGTGGTGAGCTTATAAGTTGTCATTTGAGCTGAAAAAGATCTGCAATTTTTCTTTGTGCATTTTTTAAATCTTTTTTTTTTCTTTGAGCAAATAAAGAGGATTATGCATAACCAGCTACTGCCTTCCAGGCGGGAGAAAGTTTCACTAAATCCAGTGAAATCAAGACTATGCAAAGTGCCTGGTTCAGGGAAAGATTCTCCTAGGATTGGTTATATCAAATTAACATCTTTCAACCAAAATGCATCTGGTAAGTAAAACTAGTTGTTATTCAAAGTTTCACTTCAATCAGTTGCTACTCAAGATAAGTTGGAACAAATATATCTTCATGCATATTGCATAGGAGCTTAGTTTCTTAATTCTCGTTTAGATACTGAAATCTTCAAAACTTGTATTTCCTAGAAAAATTATCAATATTTTGTCTCATTTTGGTTGGCCACAAAATTTTTGTTTCAGACTTCTAAAGCTACGGTCAAATTTTCTGTTGAATCATGGGCCAAGATAACAGATTCACTCACACACACACAACACAGTTGATTCTTTAAAGTTGCATTGTAATTGCTATGGAATCAAATGTCTTTCTAGTTGCGTAAAATTCTTTGGAGTTATTTCAGTATATGTACTACTTATATTCTTTTTAGATTTCAAATTATAAATTCCTTCAATTTATCCTGAAAGCTTGCATCCCTTGTAGGCGCTGTCAAGGAAGCAGTTGATTCTTTAAAGAGTAGTAGTGTTAATGCCTTTGTGTTGGACCTTCGAGATAATAGGTGATTAGCTTTAAACGCTCTCCACTTTTAGCATTGCCTTTTGCCAGGCTTTCATAAAGCTTAAATTTGGTGCAGTGGTGGTCTTTTCCCAGAAGGAATTGAGATTGCCAAGATTTGGTAAGCTACACCTGAGGATTAATGGTAAAGAATTTCCATTCATATTACACATACTCAATTTCATTCTGGTGCCTTATACATGTCAATTGATATTATTTTGCTGACTCTAATGGGGGACAAGAATGATGATAAGTTTGGCTGCACAGTTAATGGTATCCAGGCTTACTCATATATTTCATATTTATTGAGTTTTCAGTTACAATTTTTTCTCGTAAAACTAAATTATTATTTTCACTGGATTGTAGTCATGCTGCATAGATTTTATTTCATTAGTAAGCTAATTTCTTTTGGTAATGTCTCAAACGATATACATAGGATTTCATTCGGACAAACAAATGAAAGGTTTGGACTTCATGTATGTCTTACACATGGTTCGCATCCTTGACAATGCAATAAACAAACATCTACATATATGAGTTCCACAGTAGATCCACACTGTGAATGCATGTTTGTTTTTCTCTTTTGGCCAAAAGATAGGACTTCTTGCATGCTGTTGGTGCATCATAATTGGGCAACTTTTTCGATTACCACTTAGCAGTATGCGTTACTTATCTAAAAGATTTGAGAAGCGACTATTTTCTGTGAAGTTCAAACTTCGGGGGATCACTTGATTGTAGTTACATCTCTAGGAGCACCTTTTGCTATCTGGTTCTTAGTCCTCAGTAAATGAAGTCGGTACTTCAATTTATCTGTTCCAATTTATTCATAACAAGTTCTCATATTACCTACTACCCATTCAGGTTGGACAAAGGCGTGATTGTGTATATTTGTGACAGCCGCGGTGTTCGAGATATATATGACACGGATGGAAGCAGTGCAATAGCAGCTTCAGAACGCTTAGCTGTGTTGGTAAACTTTTGACTATCATAAAATACCACTGTGTCATGATAATCCTTAATTTTGAGAGATATATTGGCAAATGTCTGCATATGCTATACACTTGTGGAATTACGGAGTCATGGTACCAAAGTTTGCTTATATTCTCAATTTCTTCTCTGTATGTTCAGTAGTGGGTCACTATTCTTTTTTCTTTTTCTGTCTTTCTTTCCTTTTTTTTTTTAAAAAAAAAAAAGTTCTGAAATATTATGTCTTATAGGAAAAATACACTTAGCCCCCTCAAACTTACTCACCTTTTTTTGTTAAGTAAGATGCAATTTTATTGAAAAAGCATAAGGCGTTCCTATGTGCACAGGTAGTATACAATAGAGCTCTTACAAACCCAGAACTCAAAAATAGCAAAATAAACCCCATCAAACACTCACAACACCCAATACACCCAGAAGCACTCACAACATCCAAAACCCAGACGGCACCCACAACACCCAATATCCACAAGAGACCCACATCCCAACAAACTGTAAAAGCCCTCTCAAACCCGAACAGCCCTCCAAAAAAAAAAAAAAAAACACCCATAAACCCAAAACCCACGAGAGACACCCAAAACCCAAGCCGACCAAAGCCGAAATACAAAGCAAACCCAAAATACAAAGGAAAAGCCAGAGAAGCCATCGGGGAGACGCAAAATCTACCGAAGAAGCCAAAAACTCTTGAATTAGGTCTCTCAACCAAAAAGTGACAAAGGTGTGTTAAGTTTTTGGTACTTATATCTCCAAACTTTAGAAAGTGACATTCGACCCCTTCCAACTACCACTCAGTTACGATTAACACATTTCGTCATATTGGACGGAAATTGTGTCACATGACTTGTACATGAATTTTTTTGGATAAAAACTCCCCAAAATGCCCCCTTTACTGAAGTTGCTTTGCCAATAGACAATTCCAATGCAAAGGTCAAACCCATAATATTTAAAAAGATAAGACCACACAATCCCATCAACTAAAATAAAAACCCATCATCCAAACTAAAAAGCCTTGTCTGCATATCACGCTTTGGAAGTCTATTGTGGAACAAATTCTGGCTCCACACCTTCTTCCACTGCCGCACTACCCTGAACCATCTGAGAACCTCTGCGAGCATCCTCTTCATTAGCAAGAACGCCATCTCCTTCCCCAAGCAAATCCTCACCCCCGCCTAGAACACTGGGTATGTGTATGCGTCCCTGCACCCCAACCTCAATTGCCTATTCTCTGCCTTGTCCCTCTCCTGCCACTACTCAGGCTTGAACTCCTCCAAGACAGACCCCCACAACGTCTCGGGTCTCCCTATCGCGTATGGTATGTATGTCACTCTCATCCCCTTCTTCACCACTGTCCTATTTGGAAAAATGTAATCATTCACTGCTCCTTCGTGTCTGTCAGGACATGCGGGTATAACCACATGCTTTCACACGAAGAAGCGTGAGTGTACACCATGTCTTTGACTTTGTCATATATAGGTGCTTCAGATTTCTCTTTGATTGCCTTCAGAACCTCGGTTTCAACATGTAGGTTCTAGGAGAGTAGCCAAAGATACCATTTCAAAGCCTAGGAGGTGGTGTCACGCCCAACAAGTATGAAGCTTATCACTATGTCGGTCACAGTTTTCATCCAAGTGGCAAGAGCTCAAGAACCTTGACAAGAGCTCGACGGAATCGAGCAAGGCCTTCTCTCTGAGCTCGTGATTCTTTTATCTTATTATGTTATTGGTGAATTCTTGAACTCCTGAGATTGCGATTCTCGGAACCAATATTCGATAGCTTCTTGATTTTCCAAACGATTTGGACTAACACATTGAACCTCTCGCTGTTGATCTTGACGCTTTCTTCAAAATCTTCAGCAAACTTGGTTTGTGGAAGAGAGGGCAACAAGTAGGTGGGGTCAAACCCGAAAGCAACTTTGCATATGTCATCAAAGGCGAACCTCTGAAGAATGTCCTATAAGTCTAGGATAGTTCCGGTTGCGGCAACCGAGTAGAGGATAGGGATGAGGCGATTAGAGATCTTGGTATCCATGACGATCTCAACGAACTTGTGTAGAGACTTGGTGTTGAACTCGTGGCTGGCGACTTGTCTTTGGAACTTCTAGGATTCGTCATCCACATTGAAGATGCTGTGGCCGAGTAAGTCTTTGGGAGTTTGGTGGAAATAGTCTCCCTTGTCGTAGTTGCGGAAGTGGTCTTGAGGGGTAATTTGGACTTTTAGTAGAGTTAGAAAATTATATCAACACTTCCGTTTTTTTTTTTTTTTTTTTTATAAGTAAAAGCAAGGAGAACAAAATTAAGGAAGTACTAAAAAAGAAGAGGAGGAAGCCTTTCCAAAACAGATAGGAGAAGGTCCTGACAAGAAAGAAAGAGTGGGAATGCAGTCAGAATGGAGTCTGGTTGCGGCCCAATTTGCCAGATGATGGGCACAAAAGTTAGCACTTCGGTTGACATGACTAGCCAGCCAGCTAGATGTAGAAGGAATCATGGATAGAGCCTTAGAGATGATGGAAGTAATACGCCAATCTTGAGTGTGTTCTGATTTTTGTAAGGCCAAAGTTACAGTAAGGGAATCACCTTCTAAGATAAAAGAAAAGAGCTGTAAAGACAAAGCCAGTTGATTTGCTAATGAAGGGGTAATTTTGGCAAAGCAACTTCATCAAAGGGAGCATTTTGGGGATTTTTGTCCAAAAAAGTCACGGGACACAATTTTCATTCAATTTGCCAAAAAATGCTGATTGAGAGTGTTAACCATAAAATGTTAGTTGGAGGGGTCGAGTATCATTACTTTGTACGGTTTAGAGGTCTAAGTGCCTGTAATTTTTTTTTTTGGAGGGGTGGGGGGTGGGGAAAAAGGGAGTGTTGTGAGTTTTAAAGTACTCGCAAGCGCACGAATCGTTTGCAATATAGTATGTGTAAGTGCGAGATCGAATCCACAGAGAAATTGTCAAAAATCAGGTTCTTGCTTAACTAATCTCATTTTAACCTAGTTCCAAAGTGTTGAGGTTCAAACATGCAAACTAAAGACTAAGTTAAAGATGATGATAAACTTACTATAAAAAAAACTAAGGTTCAAGAATCCACCAAACCAAATCCAACAACACACACTCTTGTTTTCTATTTAAACATCCAAAGAACATTTAAACTTTGTATTGACATTCAAGTACTTAAGCACGTGTTAGGACTATTTAATGAATCCAACTTAGATCACAAAGAGTACCCATTTGAAATCAAATCATCTATTGTACCCATTCAATGAACAAATCACAATGGATACCCTCTCTCAAATCGACAACTCTATGTACCCATTAGTTGCAACACATTAAAAGCCCTTCCACTTCAATAAACACACATTCACTCTAAGGCATAAGCAATAAAGAAAATGAAAGTTGAATAACATGTCAATAAAAGTTGGAATGTACAAATAGCATAATAAGAGTATGAGTGTTATCAATAATGAAGCTTCATCATCAACCTTAGTTGAGGGTTTTAGCCTACCATGACTAAAAACACTACAAAAACTTGTAGAAATAACATGAACTTAAAGAAGACTTAAAGAAAAGAGCTACAAAATGTAAAGAGTTTATGAAACTAAGCTATTACAAAAGAGAAAATGGCCTAAACCTACTGCCCAATTCGTTCATTTTCAAAGGAGAGCTTTATAGAGGAGCAATAGGGATTGAAGGCCATGTAGAAAGACTCATCTACCCCCCCTCTAGGGTTCCTCTATTGCAAGAGACAACCAAAGTCACGAAACCAGCGTGTTCTGCTGCGAAAATCAGAGAGAGAAGTGTTTTTGTGAAAAGAAATGGTATGATTGGAGTTCTGGTACAAGTCTGCATTTTTGCCAGTTCTGCAGGGTGCGCTCGAGCTCAGCAGTGCTGCGCTTAAGCTCACTCGGGCTTGGATGACTGCTCTGCAGCGCTCCTGGTGTGCTGATGGCTGCGGTGGGATAGTGCGCTCAAGCCCAACAGAGCTGCGCTCGAGCTCATTGTCTTAGAATCCAAATTTTCATCCTTTTTGCCTCAAAACCTCCATTTTTCACTTAATGACTTACAAAATGCTAAAGCACCAAAACTAACAAAATATATCATAAAATATATCATAAAATAACAAAGCTAAAGGCTTAACTCATGCAAACTAAGGAGTCTAAATATACAATATTTGACACTCATCAAGGGAAAGGCGGGGCTAAGTGTATATTCCCCTATGTCTTATTAAGATAAACCTTTCCAGCAATTGGTTTCCAATTTCCATACTTTACTCTAGATTCTCACCATACATTTCCATGGCTGTAATTAATTTCTGGATTTGTTCAAGTCCCTTATTTTTAATTTTCCATTTGTATCATTTGGGTATGTGCGTGCGTGGAGTGGAACTTTATCTTCTAAGGATTTAATAATCCAATTTATGGTGAAAAAAAGGCTGATAATACCCTCTACTGAACTTCCATTAGGTTAACAAAGGAACTGCCATTGCAAGTGAAATCTTAGCCGGTGCACTGAAAGACAATAAATGCACTGTGTCATTTGGAGAACCCACATATGGGAAAGGGTAATGACTTACTTCAGACGCTAAATTTGAATAAGATCATAAATTCCTGACAAGAGCTATCTACCCCCCTCTGCAGCAAGATTCAGTCAATTTTTGAGCTATCTGATGGCTCTGACTTGGCTGTTACTGTTGCTCGTTATGAGACACCTGCTCATACAGATATTGATAAGGTCTGCTACTGCCTCTCTCTCTCTCTCTCTCTCTCTCATCTATTTTTCCTCAACATGTCTCTATACAGGTTGGTGTAATTCCTGACCATCCTTTACCCACTTCATTTCCAAAGGACGACGAGGGATTTTGTAGCTTCCTCCAAGACCCTGCATCTGCTTGCTATGTGAACAGAGTCCAGCTATTTGCGAGATGACAAAATATTTGGATGAGTAATGATTGAATACCACCCAAATATACAACTTTTCACCACCTTGTCTATGTGGCAAAGTGGTCCCCCACTACTTTTTGAATATTTTTATTTTTTAAAAATAAATTAAGGTAGGGGACCACCTTGCCACATAGGCAAGGTGGTAAAAAATTGTATCTTTTGGTGGTATTCAATCATTACTCATATTTGGATATTTCATTGCACATTGCTTTGGGGAGTATGACGGAATTCTTTGTAAAATGTAGGTTTAACTTAATTTTGGAGGTTCATTCAATTATAAAGTGTAAATTTATCAAGGGGAAAAATCCAGGTATAAAAGGAAAAGTAGACTTTCTTTGATGATAATCTTATAGTTCTAGACTCATACAATGCTGCCACCTGCATTGCATCTGTATAAATTCTTTTTAGAAGAACATAAAACTCCCAAAAAAAAAAAAAAATTACCATAGGCGTATTAGGTTATAAGAAAAAATTGAAAAAGAAAAAACAGAGAAGCAAAAGCTATAGATATATATAAGCGATATATGAAATGCTAAAACAACTCTAATCCATTGTTGTACCATCACTTTTTCTTTCAAAGTAAATGTCAAATTCTACACCATGTATGGAACCAAATTGTAGCGGATCACAGGAGATTATAGTTGGACCGTCTGCAATGAGATTAACGAAAGAACCCTTCTGAGAAAGCCTCATCACCTCACAGGAACAGAATGGCTCGATCACCAAAACCCATCATGGGATGTTAGATATGCAAATTGGCTCCAATGAATTTAATTTTCTTGAACTTCGCTCAACTGAGGAGGAAGATAAGAAGAGGAACCAATTGGCCCCTAAATTTAGGGACTCAATCTCAGTACTTGCAGGCAAAACCAATCAACCCGGAGTTCAAGGGTGCTTAGTAGGAATCACTATAGCATCTTAGTCCAAGAACCCAAAAATGGGAAAACAGCAGTCAACAATCTCAAGAGTAGAGGAGTGTCACTTTTTCTCTCCCTCCGACTCAACTTTCCCTTCTCCGTTGTCTGCCGCGACCCACCAGTCATTCGATATGCTTTCTGTGCGAATCCAGATCTATCTAGGTCATCTCAGCCACCAAAATTTGGTGCATCTTGGCCACCGTTCGAAACCGGACCATCATTGCCTGCTACCCACGATTGATATCCCACCTTTCCCTTTCCGGTTTCCTGAGATTCACCTTGTTATTCTGCCTCCGTTTCAACACTACTTACAGTGCTGGCAGATGGTTTCCTCCTCATCCTGGACTTGCGTTTTGGCCACAACTTCTCAAATGCCAGAGACAGGGCTGACTGACCAAGGGGAAGCACTAATGCCATAAGAAAAGCTTTTGGACCTGTATCTAGCAGCCAAGATAAGATAATGGGTGGAAGTGTCCAACCATAGGATCTGAACATCTGCACTGACCAAAAAGCAAATATATTGAAATGTTAAACACATCGGACGAAGTCAATCCTGAAGCAGAAGTGAACCAATACAAATTTTGCTCTCAGAAAATATTATTGCAGGGCGACTGTCTGTCTTGGACAATGGGGTAACTAAATTTTTTTTATTGAGGTTTCATAATAGATCCTTGTTTGGGATACTGGAAAGCAACATATTATTACATACTTCACTCGTGGAAAAGTAAATTGCATAAATGATATTAATTACAAATAGGAAGTACAAGAAGAACTGGGCACTAAAGGTATGGTAAAAGATTGTCAATTTGATTAACAAGGGATTCATTATTGACTAAATTTCAATTTGCAGAACCAATGAAGTACTACTCAGCTAGTCTACTGCACAAAAGCTATACAGAGAAAAATAAACCCAAAGTGCCTAAGAAGCATCATTTAAATAACACAGGGCACAAACACGACCAGAGTACACGAAATGGCCATTCTTTGGAGGGGTTTCTCGTCATAAATAAATAAATAAATAGACACCGCCAAAGTAAAGGACCAAGTATTGCTTGACAATCCAGATAACTACCTTGGAGGGGTTCTTCGTCATCAAACATGTTGATAAATTCCCCCCGGCAAGTTTTTAAAACCTCTATCTAAAATAAACATGTTTTTCCTTTAACAAATTGTGAGAATGGTGGCTGAGGTTCAATGAAATATAACAAAAACCAAAGTTTCTCTTAACCAAGTCACTTGATAGTTTGCCTCAGCTGAGGCAATCCCCACCACGATGCCTTGCATTGCTGAGTGCCCTCAGCCTACAATTGCACAGAAGATCAACTCCACCAATCTTACCAAACATTTGACATACAAAACATACTCAATATATATCAACATATTTAGAGTAATCGAGTACCCAAATCTTGTAGTTGAAAAGATAATAGCTGCCCCGGTAATGTCCTAAATCTTTGTCCCAACGTTTTGCTAAACACTACTGTCGATGCTAATTTTTTTTTTTTTTTTGATGAATTAAACCCTTTATAAAGCTCAAACAAATCAGTACAAACTCTCCAGTAAAGACTGGAATCAAGACAACTACTTAGGGACAAACCCCCTAGACAGGAGCAACACCAAAGAAACTGCCTAGCAGCATACAACACAGGAAAAACAAAACTCTGCTATGCCTAGAACCACTAGCACAGCAAACAGAAAACAAACTGAAACAAACACCACATAAACCCCCAACCAAGCCAACAACAGAACATCTGAATACATATCTAGATCACCAGGAACCTCCCAAAAAGGAAACATACACTCCAGCTAAAAGCAGGAAGCTGTTCAAAGACACCGACTTTCTGCAACAAAGCTATCAATCAATCCACTTACATCTGAATCAGAGTTTGGAGATTCCAAAGATGAACCGGGCCAAGTTTATTCCCAATAAGTTTCACAGATCCTTTAGCCAGCAGCCTAGCCCGAACCTGCCATTTAATATGGGAAACTATAGCTTCTTCTGAACAATGAGGATTACCATGAAGTAAGTCGTTCCTTTGCCTCCAAAGATGGTAAACAGCCGCTCCTAAGCACATGTTGCAGAGAGCTGATTTCAAGCTCTTACCATTCACTCCCACTTTAAACCAATTAACCACATCATCCCAATTCACAGGAGGATCAACAACACCACAATCTGCCACCAAATTCTGCGGCTAAAGCTACACCATTAAACAGGTGATCCTTGGTCTCTTGAAACCCATGGCAAAATAAACAAACATTGGGACCAGAAAAACCCCACACACATCTTATCTTTGGTAGTTAGAGCATCCCTACAAGCCAGTCAAAGAATAAAAGAATTCCTTGGAATAGCTAAGGGAAACCAAACAACCTTAAATCAATCAACCACTGAGTACTTCACTCTCAATTGATTCTAGGTTTCTGGACAAGAAAATTTGCCATTGCTGGACTTCCAGATAGGGAGATCTTCACTTGCAATAGGAATCTCTGGCAATCTGCACTAAATCTCCACCAAGTTATCCGACCTAGCACTCTTACAATGCCATTCTCCATTCCTGATAATAGAAGCCAGCTTAGGACCAATGTTATGCCCTGCATCATAAGCTGGTCTATATCCATATTTTTCAATGAGGCAGCCAGCTGGATGCGATGCATCATACCAAAGAAAGATCTTAATGCCATTGCCAACCTTAAAGCTAAGAAAATGTCTAGCAAAGGACCTTAGCTTCAAGATTTTCTTCCAGCTCCAAGAACGTGTCTGTAGTATAGGGATTTGCCAAAAGCTCCTCCCTTTCAGCCACACATCTTCCACCCAAGCCACCCATAGGGAACCTGCCCTAGCAAACAAATTCATATGTGAACCATCATGGAAGCTCGGTTCCAAACCTCCAACTTCTTAATGCCCAAACCCCCCTTCCCTCCTAGGAGCACACACTTTATCCCAAGCCACTTCAGCCCTTGCTTTCACATCTTGCCCACACCAAAGGAACTGATTTAATTTATGTTCTATCAAGTTGATAACCTTCTTTGGAAGGATAAAGATTCTGGACCAATATATATGAAGACTGCAGAGAACAAAACTTATAAGTTGAAGGTTCCCAGCAAAAGACAAGTTTTTAACCAGCCACGGGTCTATGTTCACTATCCTAGAGACAAGATTTTCACAGTCAGCTGCTGTCAGTCTCTTGGTAATGAGGGGAACTCCTAAGTAACGAACCGGGAAGGAGCCCTCATTCATCTGCAAAAGGCTCAGCACCTGAACTTTAACCTGCTATGAAATTCCAGCACAAAAGCAGGTGCTTTTAGCCGGGTTGGCCCTCAACCCTGAGATATTTTCAAACTCCCCCAACACATCTTTTATAACCTGGACAGAATTAATGTTTGCTGTAGAAAAAATCAACAAGTGATCTGCAAAGCATAGATGAGTAAGTCTAAGCCCATAACATCTCGGATGAAAACCAAACAAAGGATTGTTGCTAGTCCCCTCTTCTAAAAGCAAAGAAAGAACCTCCATGGCAACGACAAAGAGGTAAGGTGACATGGGGTCACCTTGCCTAAGCCATTTCCTTCCTTTAAAGTAGCCAACAAGGGTACCATTGAGTGCAATGGAGTAGCTAGGACTAGAGATGCATTCCCTAGTCCAAGCTACAAATTTAGAAGGGGTTCCAAAACACTACAAACAATGGAGAATAAACTCCCAACTAATGGAGTCATAAGCCTTCATCAAATCCACCTTCAAAGTGCATCGAGGTTTGCCCTTCTTCTTATGATAATCACATACTACCTCCTGTGCTAACATAATGTTTTCTGAGATGCTTCTTCTAGGAATAAAAGCTTCTTGGTTAGAGTTTATAATGTCATGTAAACCAGGTAGAAGCCGATTAGCTAGTATTTTTGTAATGCACTTATAAATGATATTGCAGCAAGATATGGGCCTGTAATCCGCCATAGAGGCAGAGTTCTTCTTCTTTGGAACCAGGGTTAATATGGTAGCATTAGCCCTTTGAAGAAGTTGGCCTGTCTGAAAAAATTCCAGAATAGCTTCAGAAACTTCTTCTCCTACAATAGACCAAGCCCTTTGAAAGAAACCTGGAGAAAATCCATCAGGCCCCGGAGCTTTTTGCTTATTCATATCAAAAATGACCATCCTATTTCTTCATTAGTGACAACAGCTTCCATATCAGCTACACATTTAGGAGAAAACTTCTTTTTTATCAAGTGAGACACCCGATCTGCCTTAGCAGTAGAAAACACATGAGAAGTGGATCCTATAAGCTTTTGATAAAACCCAATAGCTAACTCTTTAATCTTTTGCTGATCCTCCACCATATTGCCCTCCTCATCCATAAGAATCTTAATAAGATTAGAAGAGTTTCTAGCCTTAACCGATTTGTGGAAAAAAGAATTGTTTCCATCCCCTAAATTTAGCTAATTGTTTATAGATTTCTGCTTCAAGAAGTTCTCCTCCGCTGCTGAAATAGAGATATAGGCATGCATACATTCTCTTTCCCTCCTTTGGCATTCAAAACTGTCATGAGCAAGAAATTGGGCTTGAGCTACTGCCAACTCATGTTTTGCTTGCCTAACACGCGGCCCCAACCCTCCAAAACATTTCAGGTTCTTGATTTTGAGAATCTTCTTAACAGAGTTCAACTTGGCATAAAATTTGAACATAGAATACCCATGAATGTCAATCCTCCACCCCTCCTTAACCCAATCCATAAACAAACTATGATCTGCCCAGAAATTGAAGAATTTGAAGGGTTTTGGACCATAACTAATAGCCCTTTCAATAGTCACCAAGGCTGGGGAATGATTCAAGACTCCAGCTTCTAAACAATCCACTGAAGTATTGCCAAATCTATGCAGCCATTCCAAATTAGTCATAACTCTATCAAGCTTCTTGGACACAAAATCTTCCTCATCTTGCTTGTTAGACCAAGTGTGGAGCCATCCTGTGAAAGGTAAATCCTCAATCTCCACCTTGTGAATACATTCAACAAACTCTTTCTCATAGGTAGAAAGGCCTGCACTTCCCCATTTCTCATGCTGCCCTCTAACAACATTAAAATCCCCTGCAAGGAGCCAGAGGGCCGAGCTACAACAGATTTTAAATGAGACAGATGCTGCAATAACCTCCTCCTATCTACCCCATGAGTAGCACCATATACCACTGACAGAACTCAATAACTTTTATTAGCAGCAGACATTACTTCACAAGTAAGGACTTGTTCACTTACATCCACTGCAGTAATAGAGAGTCCACCCGGATCCCAGCAAATTGATATCTTACCTAACCAATGATTATTACAATTATGTAAAATCTCCCACCCAGGCAACGTTTTATCTCCGATCTTTTAGATGTTAACCTACTGGACTCGAGTCTCAACTAAACAAACAATAGAAAGCATCCACCGAGTCACCATCTTATACACCTTTTGTTTCAGGGGTTTATTAAGACCCCTGATATTCCATATAAGGACTTTCATATCCCTAGTGTAGGAGAGAACCCTCTCTCTTCACCCACCCCTTGGTCCGAGCCATTCACTTAATTCTTCCCTTTCCCCTTAGTAGATAAGGCCTTTTCAAAGACCTCCAAGAATGTAGTGGGAGATCGAGGCCTTGAAAACTCCTCAAAACCCTCCTCCACCTCTACCCTTCCTATAGGCTCAAAGGAATTAGAAAGTCTAATTTCCCCACTTTTCAACTTCAATTTAGGAGCACTTACAAGCTTCCGGATTGTAGCATCAAAATGTTTAACAGGACTTTTTCCAGCTTTTCTGTAAACATTAACCCTGGTATTATCCTTTGTCCCTTTAGGAATCCAAGCCTTTTTCTATTTCTTGAAGCATGATAAGCAACATGTCCAAAACCAGCACATAAAGAGCATTTAGGAGGGAGCCAAGGGTACTCCACACCTATAGAAAGAGTCTCTCCCTTCATCCTACTAATGAAGATTTCCTTGGGGAAGCCTGAGTTGACATCCACTTCAACAAGGACACAGGCATACCCCAATCACTGCTGGTCCTCAGTAATCTTATATGCATACAAAGGTTTACGCACACCACTAGCCACATGGCTAAGGCAGGTAAGCGTCTAGAATTCCAAAGGCAGATGCGTCAATTTGATCCAAATCAGAATAAAAGTCAAAGTGAGCTTAAGAACTTGCATTCCTGGTTGCCACTTCCTCAAAATCAGAGGCTTATTGGCCACATGCCAAAGCTTAGCCTCAAGAACTTCCTCACAAGTGACCTCATCCCGAAATCTAAAGATATACATGCCATTCTCAAGAGAGAATACTTCAATATCTCCATACTGCTTCCACATCAAGGCCACAGACTTCTTGACTAAAAAGAAAGGTAAAGGTTTGTCTAGAAATTGCCCAACCAGGCAAGATTTTCACTTCTCAATGCCTTCCTCAATAGCCTCCTCCGGGTGGGACACATAAACTTTGCCATCATTCTTTGATGGAACAAAGTATTGAAGGTTACCTAGAGATCGGCCCGAAATAAACAGACCCCTCCAATCTGAGTTTTTGACACAATCACCACCACTACTATCCCCCAACCCTTCTAGAAGAACAGATTCCTCCTCTGATCCCATACTGATACACTCAAAATCCACTTCCTGATTCCCAATCTCATCATCAATTCCATCATCCTCATTGTCCTTACCCTCCTCAAATTCATCCGGTAATATCGAAGGACCAGCCCCCGGATCACCTAAATCTTGATTAGAATTAAGACCACAAGTATCTGCTGCATCAGCAAATACATCTTGATCCACAGAAGGATCAGCCACAGGTATAGATGATGAACTACAATGACCTATAGTCCAAGCGACATTCCCATTCGACTTTCCTCTCTCTCTAGCTCTACCCCTACTGCGTTTCTTCCCCATCACAGATAACCTCTCCCCCACGAAACCCCCAAAAATCTCAAATCATCCAAAACCAATAAAAAGAAATCAGAATGGAAGAGAAGAGACCTGGAGAATGAAAACCACCGAAGTCCGACAACAAATCTGCCAGCCACGCTCCCTCACGTACTGATCGCTTATCGAAAAGGTTTTCCCGCGCTAAGCAAAACAGAATTCTCCAGGAAGTCGGTGCTGACGTGGTGAGAGGAAAAATTACGCTCCACCTACTGTCAATGCTAAATAATAGGCTATCAAAGCACCAAACCATCTCTCCCTTCAAATCCAAACCAACTCCCTCTAAAAAACACACTTCTCCCCATTTTTGTTACAATGGACAAAGGAAAGATGTCCAACAACTAATCCATATGAGGAGGGCGACCTTAAGTCGAAGGCTCATGCGAGTCCAAGGGATCCTGACCATCCTAGAACATAGACTGAAGTGAGAAAGAGGGGTTCCTAACAGTATAAGAAGGATGCACAAAATCCACAATAATTGATCCATACTCATCCATCTTGTGAAGGCCATCAACAGTAGTACCAATGACTATTTCCTCCTCCTCCTCCTCCTCCTCTCTTAAATCATCAACAATGTCCTCTTTGTGTTTGAGTATTAAGGATTGGACATCAATCCCAATATGAACCACATTTGAAGAGACATTGGAGAGAGTGGATAAATTGAGATCCACTTGAGTCTGTAAACCACGCATCAAATCCTTTAACTCCTGCTTGAGGGAAACAATTTCAGCTTGTAAACTAGCAAAACGGTCCTTAAAAACCACAGTCTAAGTTGCAAACAAGGACTTTAAGTGCTGAAGAAGATCACACTACTAAATGGATAGGTAGCAGCGGGAGCCGAAGAAGAAGGATCAGCACAAAAGGAGGAAGGGTGAGAAGGATTTGACTTAGCTAGCCGAACGGCTTTAGATTTAGTAGCAGTGGTTTTATCAAACGAATCAGAGGAAAACAAAGTGGGCTCATTAAGACGAGGAGGGACATTGAAATGAGGTGGTATTTTAAAAGTGACAACACCATAAACTAGGGTCCCTTTTTCCTTTTGGAAAATATAAAACATGAGATTAGGGTTGGCAATTTTTGACAGGACCCGCAAACCCGACACGAACACGACACAGGAAAATAGGATTTGGGTTTATTGTAATCGGGTTCAAATCATAATCGGGTCAACTCGATTATGACCCGGTTAAAATCGTGCCAGACACGATTAGACACGGTTTTTTTTTTTTTTTTGGTAAAAAAAAAAAGGAGGAAGAAAGACCGAAGTCCGAAAGACAAGTCACAAAACGTAGACTGTAGAAGAACAATGAAGATTGAAGAATCTAGAAACGGAGAATTGGAGAAAGCTGAGAAACTGAGAAAGTAAGAACAAATCGGAACCCTAGCTTGCTAGTCAGCGTAGCCGCAGCCCCGCACGGCGCACGCCCGTCGCCCGCACAGCACACGTCCGTGGAAAGGTTCAAGTGGTACAGCAAGATTGTGAGTGTTATCAATGGAAAGGTTTCATCCTCAACCCTAGTTGAGGTTACTAGCCTTCCATGACTAAGAACACCACAAGAAAATGATGAACAACCATGGAAATGAAAGAAAAGCTCTACAAAGAGAAAGTATCTGAAAATAAAACTACTAAAATACACTACAAGATGCACGAAATTAAACCTATCTACATAATTTATGCTCTATTCTCTCCTCCTCTACTGTCTCTACTACTCCCCAACAAGGTGGCATGGCTATGGCTTTTATAGAAAAGAGCTAGGACAAGAAATGACTCCTCTACCCTCCTCTAGGGTTCCTCTGCTGCTAGAGACAACCACAAACACGAAACCAGCGTGTTCTGCAGCGAAAATCAGAGGGAGGACTGCTTTTTGGCTTCTGATTGAGCGTTCTGGCGCGCTCTGCAAAAGCAGTTTCTGGAAAATTTCGATCAATCGACTTTTATTTCGATCGATCGACTTCGGGCAAATTTTCGATCGATCGAATTTCAAGTTTGATCGATCGACTTGTCAGGGTCTCCGAATTTCCAGTTATTTTCTTATGAAATTTGCCATTCCTCTCTTATTATCCTACAGAAACAGAAAACACAAAAACTAACCAAAACATTAGAAAATAACAAGGCTAAAGGTCTAACTAGTGCAAATCAAGGGGTCCAAATACACAATATTTGGCACTCATCACCCGTCGCCCGCGCTCCGCAGTCGGAACCCTAGCCCGCTAGTCGGCGTAGAAGCACCGGCCCGCACGGCACACGCCCGCAGTCCGCACGGTCGCACTTCTCGAGTTCTCATCTTCTCTTGAATCTCTTCCAGATTTTCACTTCAGTGTTTCAGTTTTAGTGTTTCACCCTTCGGTAGTTCGGTTCTGTGCCGATTTAGGTGAATTTTCCATTAGATTTGTTAATGCTTGTATTGATTTTGTTTTGATAAACATTGAGTCTCAGTTCTTTACTTCTCTAATCAATCAAGGATTCACCGATTCAGATTTCAAGGTTTGGTTGAAAGTAAACATGTTACCCGGGTCGTGTTCGGGTAACACGGCTGGCAGGCAAGTCGTGTTTGGGTTCAGAAGTTCAACCCGATTAATAATCGGGTCGGGTTCGTGTCAGACCCGATTGTGTAATCGGGTCAGCCGGGTCGACATGAACCCGACCCACCGACCCGAATTGCCAACCCTACATGAGATCAATGATCTGGGAACAGATATCGACATGACGACCAAGAACTAAGGCATGCAAAAATTGTGCTCTATCAAGTGTGAAATCAATGTGCCTTTAAAGAATCCACAATAGGAAAAAAGGAAGCATGCAAAAATGTATCT
The DNA here is from genome assembly GCA_028654335.1 of Alnus rubra. Taxonomy (NCBI): domain Eukaryota; kingdom Viridiplantae; phylum Streptophyta; class Magnoliopsida; order Fagales; family Betulaceae; genus Alnus; species Alnus rubra. The sequence goes on from JAJPGS010000754.1 coordinate 499,055, forward strand.
TCATGTGTTGCATAGGAAAAGAGGTTCACTTAAGGTTCCAAGGCTTAAGCCCAAACCGGTTACCCAACTCAGTAGTGGAGGGACCATCACCTGAATGATAGGATTCTCGAGAACCTTCTCCAAATCTTCTCCTTGGTCACTACGTTAATTTCCTTCTAGGGACTATTTTCTTGCGAATTACGTTTGTCTTTATTATGATTTATTTCCTGATTTCTTATTTCCATATTTAGCTTATTTTTTTGCCTATAATAAGATGTAGATGTCGTATGGCGAAATCATCAAGGGAAATATTACATTTGCTTGAAGCAAATATTGGAGGCCAATCCCCTCAAAGCGATCATATTGGAGGCCGATCCCCTCGAAGCAATCATTATCTTTTCTATTTTTCTTATTTTCTCATCTATTCCCTAATTTCTCTTGATTGAATCCCTAGGATCCTATCATCTGGTATCAGAGCGGTCGTTTCTGGGCGTTCCGTTGGCTGCAGAATCGTTCTTGGAGCAACCGTGGCTGCTGGTTGGTGTTGTCCGTGTTTGAGAATCCATGGCTGCTGTTGGGTATAAATTCTAATCGTGAAAATATAGGTTGGGCATTCATATTGAAGAAGAAAGGGTGTGTTTGGGCTACAGACTAAGCCATTCCAGGTGTGTTCTAATTCCAGTACAAGGATATTTTTATTTTGGTTTTAAAGCTCGTGTTATTACATTGTTTGGCTATTAGTCTATATTAATTCTTGTTCAGGTTTTTTGTTATTCTTAAGTTAGCTTATTCCTTGTAAGGGCAAAAAAAAAAAGAAAAAAGAAAAAAGAGAGAGAGTTATATGCCCTATACACGCAACCAAAAGCGAGTGTTAGGAATTTTTGATTTAACAGCTTATTCAATGGCCACCGGTAGCACTTCGCTAGGCAAGGAACAAACTTCAGGGGAGACACAATTCGACTCGGGGTTTTTAAAGCGGTTGAAGGAACTTATCACCCAAATCATTCAAGAGGAGCGCAGTGCAGGACCGTCCCCACCTCGAACCACACCTACAGCACATCATCACAATCAAAACCATAGCCTTCCGCGCATGAAGTTGGACTTTCCTAAATGGGATGAAGACGATCCTTCCGGTTGGGTGTCGAGAGTTGAGCTATTTTTTCATTTCCATGGAACGTCTGAAGCCTCAAGGGTTGACATTGCATCCATCCATCTTGAGGGCGAAACTGTTCAATGGTATGATTGGTTTGAGGCAAGCCATGGAATGCCCACTTGGGCAACCTTTGTGGAAGGGCCTTTTTGTATGATTCGGCCCCTCTGCATTTAAGGACATTGACGGTGAGCTAGCGAAGATCCGACAAACCTCTTCAGTCAATGAGTACCAAAGTCGATTTGAGCGCTTAGCCAACCGTGCCCGCGATTGGTCGGAGAGACAATTGATTGGTACCTTCGTGGAGGGTCTTCGACCGGATATCAGGAGAGAAGTTAAGACTTATCAGCCACGAACCATAGTAGCTGCATTTTCATTTGCAAGGGTACAAGAAGAAAAGCTTAGTGACAAAACACATCGAACAGCTCGGACTTTCAGTAGACCAGCAGCTGATAAGGATGGCTCTTCTTCAACGCCAACCCGGAAGACTGCCCGTTTGACCCAAGAAGAACTTAAAGAAAAAACAGCCAGAGGACTTTGCTGGCATTGTGATGAGAAGTGGCATAGAGGGCACATGTTCAAATAAGGAAAACTACTGATGATCGAGCCAAGGGTGGAACAAATGGCACAAGATGTGGACAGTGGCAAGGCTACACAAGAAGACGATGAGCCTATTGGTGGAGACGACGATGAGGTGACTTACACTATACATGCCTTGGCAGGCTACTCAAACCCGCAAACCATGAAGGTTAATGGTTTCCTTAAGCACCAACAAGTTACAATATTAATTGATATCGATAGCACTAATAACTTCCTTGATGAGAGTATTGCACAAAATTTCTCCATTCCAACGGAGGATTGCGAGCCATTTGAAGTCACAATGGCAGATGGGGGTACCTTGACATGTAAAAGTAAGTGCTCAAATGTTAAGTTGGCAGTTCAAGATTTGGAGCTGCGAGCAGATTTGTACTTATTACCGCTTTGTGATTACATGGTGGTCCTGGGCATTGAATGGTTGAGGACTCTTGGCGATGTACTATGGAATTTCTCCAAGCTAACCATGAAGTTTACACGAGAAAAGAGTGATAGTCCAAGGGAAACGAGGTAACAACGTCACCACTGCCAGTAGCCACTGCATAGAACGCATTTTGAAGAAGACCTGCAAGGCCTCATTAGTACCCAACCTTGAGGGCAAGGTTGCCTTTAAAGGTGGGGGAATGATAGGGTTCTCGAGAACCTTCTCCAAATCTTCCCCTTGGTCACTACGTTAATTTCCTTCTAGGGACTATTTTCTTGCGAATTACATTTGTCTTTATTATGATTTATTTCTGAATTTCTTATTTCCATATTTAGCTTGTTTTTTTTGCCTATAATAAGATGTAGATGCCGTATGGCTAAATCATCAAGGAAAATATTACATTTGCTTGCAGAAAATATCGGAGGCCGATCCCCTCGAAGCGATTATTATCTTTTCTATTTTTCTTATTTTTTCATCTATTCCCTAATTTTTTTTGATAGAATCCCTAGGATCCTATCACTGAAGGGTAAGAAAATTTAGAGTGTCATTCAAGAGGCACATCGAGAATTTTGGCTAAAGATGATCAGGGTGATGGTGATGTCAATGTCTCTGACATAAGTAGTGAGAGAAGAAGTCTTACACTGAAAACCAGTAATGTTCGAGTAAAATTCCTGAACCATGTCCACATAGATATTCGGAGGAGTAGAGGCAAAAGAATGTCCAACCTCAAGACTTGAAGATATGAGGAAGGAAGAAAAATGGCTCTGAGGTGAATTTAGATAGAGTGATCCCTCACCTAAGGATAACTTTCTGATGGTAGAATTTTGAAATAAACAGACGCTCTTTCAAGGTGGACTTGAAACAATTCGCAAACGAGAAAAGAAGAAAGAACTAATGAAGCAACCCATTTATGGACAACATTTCTGGTGAGGTTTTATTGAGGGAGGAAAAGGAGAGTTGTTGGGGAAGTGAGGAAGAGGATGAGATGACAGAGGGACTAGATTTTGGGATGGGTTGTTTTGAAGTGGCGTCAAATGAAGTAATGCTTATACGTTGTCTTTTGGCTTATTTTTAAGGATTTGGCTTCCATGCAGTTAAAAAAATAACTGCACATCTGCTGTTAAAAATTGGATGGCTAAGATTTAATAAGCAACAATTATTACTCAAACACAAATGTCGTTTGTGTCTTTATCATTTTTTCCTTATCTTCCAAATTTATCTCTTTCATTTGCAGAGCAGAGCAAAGTTGCTTTGCATCTACTACAACTGTTGGGCGCTGATTCCTATTTGCTGGAAAGTATTTTTCTATGGCCTATCTTTGGATGGCAACGAGTGTGGCCGTGGTGCAAGGCTGACAAGTCTCTTCGGCAAGTCATGTACTTGAACTGTTGGAGCCAAGGCTGAGAGGTGTGGTTTTAGGTCGCTGAACACTACAACAATTTAAGCATTTAGTGACTTGACGCTAGTGACGCACGAATTGTGGCGTGAAGCACATGCCATTAAACAGGTGGTCACTAAATGTTCATTAGTGACGCCCAAAAGCGCACCACGTCACTCAACAGTGACGTGACAAATTTTGCACGCCACTAATATTTAGTGACGCGCAAAAACACCATGTCACTGCAAACAGTGACGTGTAATTTGTACATGTCACTCAAGTAGTCACGTGTAGTTTTGTGACACGTCACAACAATTTGTGGTGTGTTATTTTCCATGTCACTAACAATAGTGACCTATCGTTTTATGACACGTCATTGCTTTTAGTTGGCACATCACTAAAAATAGTGACGTGCTATTTTATGGCAAGTCACTAAAATCAGTGACTTTAGTAATGTGCTAAATCATTAAATGCATATATATATAAAATCCCAAAAATTCCCCCATCCATTCGGTCTACAACATAAATCAAAGAAAACAGAATACCCAACAAATTTCACAAACAAAATTAAACCAACAATCATCAACTCAAACAGAGAAAAAAAAAATTAAGAACCCAAATCAGTTGCTATCACAAAAAACTAAGAACCCAAATAGTCGTTTGTCTCTCCCTCATCTCTGTCTCTCTCAGCTTTCAAAAGAAAAAAATAATAATAATAAAAAATAAGAAAGAAAAAGAAAGAAAAAAAAGAAAGAAAGATGGGTTTAGTGTGTGGGCGTGAGTTACTGTAATTACTAACAAAAGAAAACACACAAAAGAAAGGAAAATAAATGAATAAGCTTAGAATTACCTTACTGATTTCTCTGCTGAAAACTCACTAATTTTTCTAAATTTGAAATTGTGAAGAGGACACACCAATAGCCTAAAAAAAAAGTACTACACCGAATTTTTTCATAAATTTCTACTCAAAGCAAAACCCACAAGAATTCTTCATTACCCATACAGTTTTTGGCTTCAACCAAATCCAAATCAAACCAAAAATCAAAACCCAAAGCTAAAGGGGAAGAAATTTACCTTGAATGAACCTATATGATTCAACTGATCCTTTCCTTTCCTTCCTTTCTTTTTCTTTTTCTTTTTCTTCTCTCCTTCTCTCTGATGTAATCCTAATCTGTAAGGATTACATCTTTATCTAAATAACTTATCTAGTCTAAATAGAAGTAGTAGTTTGAATAACAGTCTTATCTCTTCTAGTAAGAGAAGACGAGTAATAGTAGTTGTTTTCATTTAAAGTTCTATTTGAATAGCAATAGGTTATCTAGCCGAATGTATGAGATAACTCTATCTAGAATATAGCTACATTCCTATGGGGAGTTTGCTAGCTTTATTGTATATTTAAATGAAGGATTATGGAATATATGTTATGTTAAATTTTGTTAAGTAAAATACAGTCTCACTGTGTTTTTTGGGAGTTCTTGGCTCACTCAAAACAACCAACTTATCCATTCCTGTGTTTTGTATTAATTGGTTCACATCAATTGGTATCAGAGCCAGGTTTTTTCCTGTTGAATAGCAAGAAGTGTTTACCCAAGAGGACCGGTTTCCCTCAAAAGAAACCAGATATTAGACAACATAAGAAAATCAAAGAACAAGAGTTCTCCGATCCACACCATCACCATGTCTTTCCAATTTTTCTGGAATGAAGAGGACCAAGCAAAGATAGAAAAGATGCGATCAGAATTCTTGTGTGGAAGGAAAAAGCCAACAAAAAGATGGAGGAGCATATGAGAAAAATTGAAAGTTTTTCTTCACCATGCCCCGCTCCAGCAAGCCAATCATTGCCCATAACGCCTACCTCACCAGCTGCCACCATCACAAAAAAGAGGAAGAAAAGAGTTGCTGAAGCAACAAAGATCCATCCAAATCGACATTCAACCAAACCATTGTCGACCAACCGCAGATCCGCCCACCCCAGTTGCAGATCTAGACGTCACCGGAGCCAGCAACGCCGACAACACTGCAAGGGTCTGCATTGCAACAATCTCCTTAGCCCATGCAGCCAACGGATCAGAAAGAAACGCCATAAGCCCATGTCGCCATCTCTTCAGCTCGTATTACCAACAAATAAAACAAAAGCATCACCCTCATATGAAGATTTGCACTATTCAGTCCCTGCGTTTATTCTTTACTGTGGTGCAAGTGAGTTAAAGCAACGACGAGCTTTTGTATGGCTTAGAAAAAGAAAAAGAAAATATGGACACAATTTCCTTGTTTTTCCCTTGAGGATAAGAGAAAAGTTAGTGGGAGGGAATGATGTAATCCTAATCTATAAGGATTACATCTTTATCTAAATAGTTTATCTAGTCTAAATAAAAGTAGTAGTTTGAATAATAGTCTTATGTCTTCTAGTGAGAGAAGACGAGTAATAGTAGTTGTTTTCATTTAAAGTTCTATTTAAATAGCAATAGGTTATCTAGCTGAATGTATATGATAACTTTATCTAGAATAGAGCTACATTCCTATGGAGAGTTTGCTAGCTTTATTGTGTATTTAAAGGAAGGATTATGGAATATATGTTATGTTGAATTTTGTTAAGAAAAATACAGTCTCACTGTGTTTTTTGGGAGTTCCTTGCTCACTCGAAACAGTCAACCTATTCATTCCTGTGTTTTGTATTAATTGGTTCACATCACTCTCTTTCCCGGTCCCTCTCTCTGGTCTTTCTCTCGATCTCTCCCCCATCTTTCTTGTTCTGGTCGGGTAAATAAAGAAGAAGAAAAAGAATTTTTTTTTTTTTTTTTTTTGATATGATGCAGGGGTACTGTGGCGCGGGACACAAAAAATTTTGTGTCCCACGCACCTCCCCCCCAAAAAAAGAACAATAGTGACATGCAAAATACAAAGCACGTCACTATTGTATTGTACTATTGTTAGTTTTTGGGGAGAGTGCACGGGACACGAAATTTCACAATAGTAACATGCAAACAACAACACGTCACTAATGTAGTTACGTGGTCAATTATTACAGATTACATATTAATACTATATAAATATTACACATAAGTGTATATATATACTAAGTACAATGTATAATGTATAATGTGGACTTAATTAAATACTACATACTATAATGTATACATACATACATACTATTTAAGCATAATATATATACACATATATAAGTACATTGTATATACTATATAAGTATAATGTATACAAATATTATATAAGTACAATGTATATACTATAACTATTACATAGTACTATATAAGTATATAATTGAAACTGTATACATAGTTAGTACTATATATATAAGTATAATGGATACATACATACTACAAAAGCATAATATAGACATATATAAGTACAATGTATAGTTAAATACTATATAAGTATTTACTAGGATAGTATAGCCCAATTGATCGTGATAGAGATCGAACATTCACCGTGTCAAGTTTGATTGATTGATCAAAATTTATCACGATCAATCGGACTAATTAATGCACTATGATCGATCGGATGGTCTATCGATCATATTATTCTATAATGATCGATTAGACTACTACACTAGGATCAATCGGACGTTTGATCGAACTTTCACTGTGTCAAGTCTGATTAATCAAACTCTATCATGATTAATCAGACTAATGCAATATGTTTGATCGATTTGAGTAATATACTTGGATCGATCAGATATTCTATCGATCCTATGATCTTGTCACGATCGATCGGACTAGTACTTATTAAGATCAATTGCACGTTAGATTGAACATCCACTGTGTCAAGTTTGATTGATCGAACTCTATCACGATCGATCAGGCTAATTAATGCACTATGATCAATCGATGGGTCTCATCATCGACAGGCCGGCGGGACACTTAAGTATACATTATACAAATAATGTATTACATATAAGTATATATTATATATAAGTGTACATTATACTTAAAGTGTAATGTATACTTATATACATTAAATACTATATAAGTATAATGTATACATACATACTACATAAGCATAATATAGACATATATAAGTACAATGTATAAACCATATAAGTATTACATACATAGTTAATACTATATAAACATAATGTATACATACATACATACATACTACACAAGCATAATATAGACATATATGTGCACAATGTATACATCAACAAAGTATATATAAGTATACAGTGTATACTTATAAGTATACATTATACTTCCCTATATAAGTATAATGTATAAGTATGTAGAAGTATAAGTATAATGCATAATATGTATATATAGTATTGATCCTATTAATTATTACTCTGTGTACAACAGTGGCGTGTATATATATATCCTATTAATTATTAATCTGTGTACAACAGTGACGTGCAATAGGTATATATATATATAGTATTAATCCTATTAATTATTAATCTGTGTACAATAGTGACGTGCAACAAACAACACGTCACTGCATTAGTGACGTGTGCACGTTTGCACAACACTATTGTTTATAATAGTGTCGCGCTATTCTTTGCATGTCACTAGTGCAGTGACGTGCATACAATGTAACGTCGCTATTGTAGTGACGTGGCATTCACACTAGGTCACTAAACGTTTTTCGACAAATTTTTTTCCTTTTTTTTTTTTCCCCATTTTCTCGAATTATTAATCTCTAATAATTAATGACATGCAAACGTTTGCACATCACTACTGTACTGACGTGCAAAAATATCAAGTCACTACATAGTGACGTGTATTTTTTTTTCCACGTCAGTAACAATTAAAATTTATTTTCATTTTTTTTTAAAAAAAAAAATCGAATTAAACTTTAGTGACGCACAAAATCTCACACGTCACTCATCAGTGATGTGTATACTTGAGCACGTCACTATTGTAGTGATCTAATAATTTACCACGTCACTATTGTAGTGAAGTGCTAATTTACCACGTCACTATTGTAGTAACGTTTTACTTTGTTCCATGTCAGTAATATATTAAATTTATATATATATTTTTTTAAAAAAATTTGAAATAAACTTTAGTAACTCAAGAACTATGATACGTCACTAAATAGTGATGTGTAAACTTGCACACGTCACAATTTAGTGACGTGCAGAAGCTTATAGGTCACCAATGAGTGACGTGCGAACTTTCGCAAGTCACTAAAGCATTTAGTTGTTTGCACATCACTGAACGTAGTGACCTGTCAACTTTTTGCATGTCACTGAATGCTTAATTTTTTGTAGTGATTGAAGATGAGTTTTCTGGTACAAATGACTGGAGATTTGAGCTGGAACTCGGTAGTGGTGGCTGACTCGGGGGAGACTGAGTGGGATCGTGTGAGTTGAAAGTGGAGGTGTCTGGATGTAATTGGTTTTCACATGAATTGTACATAAACGTAAAAAGATATGTTAGCTGCACAATAATTTTGCACAATAATACTGATGTGTCCAGCATTTTTAATTTTTTTTTTTTTTTTTTTTTTGTAAAAAAATGCTAGACATATTAGCATTGTTGTACAATTGTTGTGTAAAAGATGTGCAAATAACATATCCAATAACCCCCCAAGGCCCAAGGTTTTCTCAAAAAAGAAAATTAAAATTTTACCTCTAAATTTTTTTATTTTTTTATTTAATCTAAATTTTGAATGCTGGCTCCGCCCTAACCCTGAACATATCTCAAACATAAAACAGTTTGATGAGTGGATTTTAGTTCTGACAAGGTTTCCAAAGTGGACGATGGAATATTGGATCTTCTGTCTTCAAGAAGATTGAACAAAAATCTGGAAGAGGAAAAAATATAAGGGCACAAATGACATTTGCTTTTCAGTTACTCATTAAATCTTGGCCATCCAATTTTTAACGGTAGATGCATACATAGTTTTTTTTTTTTTTTTTTTTTTAATATATTCAAACAAAAGAGGGAGTGAAGATTCAAACTAGGGACTTTCGCTTCATGAGGCGTAGTTCCCAACCGATTGAGCTACCCCTTAGAAACGTACATCGTTATTTTTTTAATTGCATGGAAGCTGGAGCCTATTTTTAAAAGAGTTATTTTTTTTATTCTTTTTTTTTTTTTTTTGAAAGGCTATTTTTAATAGAGTTAGATCTGAATCGTTCGTTATATTTAATTACAACAAATTTGCAATTACTTTTTTTACAACATATAAGCTGATCCATTTAAAGGATGAAGACCAATACTATTCTTAATTAATTCTATTTTGGTTGCCTGGCATGTATCTCAATCTCACTCGGTAGAAATTAGAAAAATCATATATAATAAAGTGAATGATATAAATTTTAGGTAGAAATCATTATTAAAAATTGGCTTATAAAAGAAGGATACCCGATAGCTTACAAATACATGGGTTAAGATTAAACTTAATCCATGTGGGACATAAAGATCGTAACATACCACCACGCTTCTACAGCCAACGTCTATAGAGGCTCACTTTATTGATACTGACCTGATGATAGCTCTTTTTTTGTTCGCTGCTCCACTCATTTATCAGTATTTTAATTCAGCTCATAGGTCACTCATTTCATGACTTAAACCCGTAATATTGTGTATTTGGCTCCAATACCAAATATACAAATTTTGGGTAGAACCCATCTTTAAAAATCAACTTACAAGAGGACGATGCCTAAGAGCTTGCATACACATCTTAACACATAGTTAAGATTAAACTTAACTCCTATAAGACATAATGATGATAACAGTGAAGCAAACAGAAGTAAATATCATTTAAGACCAAATAAAATAATTCAGACCCACAACCAGACAAAGAGCTATCAGATATATTAGTTCTGGGCTTCAAAAAACAACATTTGTTATTGTTTTTTTTTGTTTTTTTATATTCTTTCGCAAGTAAAATATTTTGCGACCTAAAAGTTATATAGTTATTAAAGGGTAAATAGAGAACGCTTAGCACTTGCGAAGTGGGTAGTGACAAATAAACATTAAATAAAGGGATAAAGGGTAAACATTGAGGTTTTGAGCCACGTCACGTCGGGTCAAAATTCGGGTCGGATTAGTCAATCGGATGGCCGCTCGGGCCCTATAGGATTGACTGCACGATCACAGACCACAAAATGACGAAAAAGGTCGGCTGCCAATACCAATGATTCTCTCTCTCTTTTTTATTTTTTATTTTTTTTTTCCGAATAAAAAAATCGCAAGATAAGTGCCGAAGTAAAGTAATGACACCGCGTCATCACGCTCAACGACTCGTGCACTCAGGCCACGACACGAGCACCACACAATGTTCCCCCACCAACGATTGGGTCCCTCGCCACGTGTCGCGCTTTCAGAACCTACCAAGTACGTGGACCAATCACTTCCTCGAAAGTGATCGGATCTCATCCCCAACCTCTCGTCCACGAATTCTGATATCCACCTCTCTCCGCATCGATCTCCTCGCCACGTGTCGTCCTCATCTTCACCCTTTTTAATTTACCGTAAAAAATTAATAAAATATTCTTAACAAATTTTTTTTTTCCTGCTAAGGAGAGCTCTGGAAGCTCCGAGAAGTCCCTGATCAGAGAGCCAGCTGAGAGAGATTGAGCCTGTTCGGTTTTGTCCGTGATTGTCTTTGAACCTTGACTCGGAATTTTCACTTTGCCGGAAAGTTTTGATTTTCCACGAAAATCTTGGTTTTCAGGTGAGTTTTGCTGGGAGATCGGTGCTGATTTAATTGGAAACCTGCCACTAGAAGCTTCTAGTAACTTTGTTTTTCCTTATGTTTGACTTTTTATTGTTTTATACTCCGTTTGCCTGCTGAGAAAATATTAGAAATGAAAGGATGCTATTCTGTTTTACTCTTTTTTTCGTTTTTATTTTTACTGTGCAGAAGCTAGTCCGTCTAATAGTGTTAGTATTTGGCTGGATTAATTTTAGCTTTTCCATCTTTTCCTTAAAATTAAGCAAAGCAAGTAAATACTAACTGAAAATGTGACACGTTTTAAAATTGTTTTCTGGGGTGATTTAGGCTTTCTTTGGATGATGGAAATTGTTTGAAATAATTGAAGTATTAAGCCTTAGGTTTTTCACTGCAGAAAATGTTGGATTTGCGCTTGATTGAGCATCATACAGTCATTGGATTGGTTGTCAAGAACAGAAATATAAGAATCGAAATTCTTGTGCGTGTATTTTCCTTTCGCAAATTTCATAACATTTATTTAGGTTATACTTCATTGTTATTTGTAATCTTCGGTTATCTTGGAGCTTTGGCATATGCTTCATTTTGTTGTTATTGAAATGAAAATAATCTGAAATTGTTCACTATCTGGGACTGAAGGAAACTTAACTGCTTATCTAAGATTAAGTACAATGGTAGTGCTTGTTTAGTCGGGTTTTCCTTCTCAAACAAATAGGACCCAATTTTCATTCTATCTTGGTATCCAAACAGATATTCAGGGTCTGGGTATCATTTTGTGTTTCTGGATGTGTACCTTTTTGTCTTTCATATTTTTTCTTTTTATCATGTTGGACTGAGGAAACAGAATGCTTCGTTATAGTATATAACAATCAGATTATTGCTATTTGGTTCTATAGAGATCATTTTCTTTTATATCATATTCCACTCCACTGCCTTCTATTTTCTAATCAAGCGACCTTAGTGTTATCAATTTTGCAACGTGACAGTAACATCACCATTTATTTTTCCTTGGTTTATTTTTTACTCAGGAAGCTGATTTTGGAGATAGAAATTTCACTAGAAGCATGACCTCACACCAATCAACTGCATGTGACTGGGGTGGGGGATAGAGCATCTAGAGGAATGTCAGACATTTACATGTGTGAGGTAGTATATTTTTCATGTAGTCAGATTAGTTCCATTTTCTGAAAGTTTAATGTGCGCTATGAAATCAACTTTGCATAGGGAATGAGATTTTTTATTTTTTTATTGGTGTCTTTTCTTTTACCTGATTGTTTGAACCTAACATCCATTATAGTTACCCACTAAAACTTGTGATCCTTTTTATTTTTGTGTAAATTGCTTCTACTAGATGGGTTACTACATAGAAGAGTTTGTTCCTTTATTCCTAGGACTTGTAAGACTCAGAAGAATTTCAGCACAGCATATACTGTTAGCAGATTTCTTTTCTTGATTCCCTACCTTGTAGGACTTGGATAGAAAGATTTCAATCATGCCTATGGATTCATGTTTTTGGGTGGTCATAGTTCACGTATTATATTTTTTATTAGGAAGTTCAAAAAGAGAATTGATTTGACTTATTTATTTTTATTTTTTTTGAAGTTATCTTATATTGGCTTAGTGTCTATTAATTATAAAATCGTTAATTATTTGATATAACATACTCATTATTCGATATTTGCATCAAATCTTCATCGAAAGTGTTTTTTGCTTTTTGTTCTTTGTTTTTGTGAATTACTATATTATGCAAATTTGTCCACCATGAATTAATATTGTAAATATTGAATTTATGTGATTGTTTTTGCTTCCTTTAGAAATAATTTGCAAAAAGCATGGACGCATTTTCATTCTTCTTAAATTTTTATTTAGTTTCTTTAAATTATTTTGTAGCATTAATTTCTCGATGTTTCTGAGTGTACTGTTTTCTCAATACATTTTCTTCCTACATAAATATTTTAATTTCTGGTCTCTAAATTGCTATTTAAGTTTAAAGGCCACGAGTAGTTGCTACATAAATTTCTGGTCTCTAAAGACAAACTACAGGTTAGAGGCATTAATGCTTTAGAAACTTAAGTTGCTATTTGCATGCTTGCAGTGTAGTTTAGGGGCCTACGTGCACCAAATTAAAGTTGTCATTCTGAAAAAAAACTCTCTCTCAGTGTACTGCAAACACATTGCAAGATTTTTGACAGATGGTGCCCTGCTTATTCTCACAACAAATTTTTCTGCCTTATTATTTTTCCAGATAACCATTTAAGCCACCAGTCCTTATCAGATATGGTGGATTAAAAAAAAAAAAAAAAAAAAAAAAAACCACCCGCACACAGCGCAGGTTACAGGCTAGTGTAATGAATGTCTTCTGTGGTTCTTATTCTGATGGATATGTTTTAAAGTTTCTCATAGTTCCTGAATTGTGTCTAGTATCGTGGCTAAAATTTTGGTCATGATGTTGCAGCTTGAAGATAATTTGTGGGATGACTTTGGTGAGAGTGACGATCATATAGTGCCTCATCCTAGTGATGAATGTGGAGATCGATTTGCAGTACAGAGTGATGGCTGTAAGAATCCACGACGTGAAGTAATTGGTTTTACAAGTAATGCTCCTAATGCAACTAAACTCGGTATTCGGGGAAAGGAGAAAAAGGATTTACCAATTTTGACCAAGAAAGACGCAATGTTGGATAAGGGTCCATGGTCTCAAACACCTAATGGTGTTTTTCCTTCTTCACGTGATAGTGACTCTCTTAAAGACATGGCAAGTATTGAATCTGATGATACAAGGATGCCCAGCCATTGTTTCAAAAATGGGAAAATAGATTCAGCTGGCAGTGAGTTTTGTGCCGATGATCCTATCTTGGATGACAAGTGTGCTGCAGTTGATAATAACTTGTACCGTTATACACTCAGTAACATATCCCAAACACACAATGATCTCAGCTTTTTGGACAATGATCGTGAAGAAAAAGAAAGTAATGATCTCTTATCCTATTGGTGGCCGAATATAGAAAATTTTGAGGATGTTGACAGGATGTTTAGGTGGTCTTCAAAATCCTTCTTTTTATTCTTGATATTTTCTTGTTATTCTCCTTCTTTTCTTTTCTTTTCTTCTTCTTCTTCTTCTTCTTCTTCTTCTTCTTTTCTTTTCTTTTTTTCTTTTCTTTTTTTTTTTCTTTTTGTTTTTTGGGTGTATACTGCTTATGGATCTCTTTGCAATTAATGATTTAGTAGCAAATATGGTCTTCCTTTTGATCTTACAGAAGTTGTGATTCAAGTTTTGGACTCGGGTCTCTTAGTAATGAAGACGAGTTGTGCTGGTTCTCACCTTCAAATGCTAATGAAGTATCTGAAGACGCATTGAAGTCCGACAAGAAGTTTTCAGGTCATGAGGCAAGTGCATTGAAAAGTATACAACAACGTCATGAAGTTTCTGGGCCAAACAATGCCTGTCTTCCAATCAATGATTCCAACAAGAAAAGTGTCCCCATCGGCAATCAAATGAATTCTCAGACTTCAGATATTGATGACCCTGCTGCTCTTGGTCGGTTATCATTTGTGAATGGGTCAGATACGAAAATTGAGAGTAGGAATGACCTAACGCCCAAAGAACAGGTAGTTCTTATGATTTCAATTGACTGCTTACCTTAAAAATGTCATTCCCTCTGTTTAGATAAAATCTGTAAGATTCCAACATTCATCTTGCAGTCACTTGATATCAGTGGTGGTATTAAGTTTTTTAAAATATATATATATAATAGTACGGTACCTTAAAAAACAATGGATTGTAATATCCAGACCATGAGACAACCTTTTGTCATTTTCACTTCAATTTGGTAATGTGGTTGGCAACAAAAGCTTTCATTAAAATAAACGCATCTCGTGTATTTGACATAAAATTACACCTTGTAATTTTCTGTTTTTTAGTTACCCTTATGTTGACCTTGCTTCACTTGTTAATGCCTTGACCTTCAGTTAGTTTGGTCACTCTTGTGTTTTATTTTATTTTATTTTTCTTTCTTTCTTTTTCTTTTCTCCGGCCTTCTCTTAAGCATACATACATTAATTTGACCAGGTTTGTGCCTGAGAAGTGATTTGATATATTTCTTCCATATAAATTTTAAATGCTTAATCTATGTGAACATCTGACAGTTACATATCTAGTTATATATCTGTTCTCCCTTATGCTATGAAAAATATAATTACTTGTAACTTTGACAAATTGTGTGAATACTTGACACTTCACAGATCAATATACATAGAAAGCAGTCAAAGAACCAGAATCGAATGGAAAGAAAAAGAAAAGACCGATATTTAGAGAATGGTGGTTCTTTTAACTATTGTGGTAAACTTGTAGATCCAAAGCATCACTATGGGGACTCATCATGTGATGTTTTTTCCTCCATAGGAATTCATCAACATAAACAAAACACAGGACCTGATACCTTGAGTTACATGCAGACCCAGATACCCTGTATGCTCCTGGACTATAGTCATCCTTCAGATCAAATTTCAGTTTGTCCTACTCCATCAGGTAACAAATCTGAGAACAATGGCCTTATATCTCCCTCTCCTAATGACTCTTCCTACACATCAAATCGAGTCCAGTCCAGAGAGAGCTCTCATGGTCCTTCATTTGAGGTTCCGGCAGAAACAACTAATGAAACAAGCAAAAAGCTGTGCCAGGATTTACAACCTCCAGTTACTAGGAACTTTAAACAAGTAAATATGTCTACTCCAATGGCATTTTGTCGTCCAGTTTCAGCTCAGAAGCAAGTGCAGCACTCTGAAATTGACTTTGAAGCTCATAGTGAAGTCGAAGGAGTTAGTGTAGGAATTCCAACAGAATTAGATTCTTCAAACGTACAGGAGAGCACTTGCATGAGCTCTGTGCCGGATGAAATCTCACTAGAAGCAACTAATTTTTGCCAGCTTCAGCAAGTAATGGAACAGGTACAAATGATTACTGAAGTTCGAGTATTTAATACCCAGATTTAAATTTATCATGGTACCATCAGATTCTTTGAAAACTTGAGTTGTGTGTGTAATGATATGTTATCTTATAATGATCTTGTTTGCTGTACCATGTGAGAGCTGAATTATATCATTAATCTCAGAATATGTATATTAACTCTTAACTCTTGAATATGTCAAGAATGTCAAGACGGGGTCAATGAAATGCGGATGGGTAGTTTAATTATGAAGTAGGATCTGTCTTATTAGGGATGGGGATCAGTATTCTTAATTTAGACCTTCGGCTATAGAGAATTACCCTGTCCTGTCCCAAAACTCAATATGGCCTTTGTTTGCCCTTCCTTACCCTAATTTTTTTTTTTTAGAAAAAAAAATAATAAAAAAATAAAAAATAAAAAATCCTAAACTCTATTGAAAGCCCACCATGTAATGTTGTTTACTTACTGTAATGTGTTAAAATATCGATTAAATGATTAAATTTACCCATTCCTATCAACTTAAGCTTATAAGACAAGTAGTAATTTAACATGGTATCATAGTAGAGGTCCTGAGTTCAAACCCTGTCTCCATCAATTTACCCACATTTAATTAAAATATTTCACGTGTTGGGTCTCACCTATTAAAAAAGAGTTTGAGCCCACACGTGAAAGGGAGTGATAAAATATTGATTAAGTGATTAAATTTACCTCTTTTTATCAGTTTAAACTTATGGGACAAGTGGTAATTTAACATAATGTCAGTTAATCATTTTCGCCAATCTATGATGTATTAAACATTGTAGTTAGATACAATTATTAATGTAATCTTTGAAATATAAAACATCAGAACTAGAAACCAATAAATATTTAGCATTGAGGTTTATAGCACGTAAACTATGATCTTCATCACTTTTTTTTCCCGTTCAATTTACAAAAATGCTATAAATGATTGATAGAGGAGCAAACATTGGGAAAAAGAATAAAAGGAGAAATACTATGGTATTTTGGAACTGGGATATCACGCAATCTACTACTTGTTAGTGTCAGTGTGTTTGGAGGCTTGATATACCTTTTTAGTCTACTTTCTAACAGTTCATGCTTTTGGGATTAATTTATCTTGGTGTTAGAATCTAGTTGTCTTTGAGGTCATTGGTTCAAGTTTTGATGACTATCGTTTTGTTAATGTATTCTTTACTAAGGTACAAGTCCCATAGTTTCGTGTTATTAGGTAGGCCTAGAATTTTTTTTTTTTTTTTTTTTGGGGGGGTGGGGGCTATTAATTACTGTTATTGTGCTTAAAAGCTTACAAAATTTGCCTTGTTTACACATCACACACAAGACCTCCATCATCTTAGATGTAAGTATATAAAAGTAAGTTTTTTTTTTTTTTTTAGTAAATTTAGTGTTATTGAAGTATAAAAGTATATAAAAGCACACCTCACCGGCACCATCTTTTTCAGGGGCGGCTGAGTTGGGGAAGAGGTTGCGCTCCTCTTCTCCTGTGTTGTCGAACTCTAAGCCGTTCCAGAAAAATTACCGGAAGGTTAGGGAAGCCAGAAGAGTGTATTTGGAGGAGAATTCCTTTGCCGATTCTATGGAAGCTTTGAGGCCAGTTGCTCAAGAGCCGGGGTTTCTTTCTTTGCTTCCGCCTATCAGAGATCCAGCCGAGATAGTGGTTGTTGCGCTTCCAGTGCAGGATTCCGCTGGTGTGGCAGTTTTCGTGAAGGATATGGGTAAGTCTCCCTCTCCGATGAGGGGTTTTCTTTGGCGGGGGTTTCTCAATCCGATCCTGGTCATGTTGGTCGTGTCTGCGTCAACTCCGTTTGTTATGGAAGGTGCGTTGACTCCGGGTTTTCCCACCACCATTAAGGAAAAGGATTTCAGGGTGAATGGTTTGACCCAATCTCAAAAGTGGCCAATAGGTTTTGGTTCGTTTGGGGAGGTGGTTGCATAGGATCAGAGCGACAAGATATGTAATGGGGAGGATGGCGACTCCCCTTTCCCTTTGGGTGTTTTACCTCCCGAATTGGCCTTGAATTGGGAGTTGGATGGTGATGAGGATATGGATCCATCCTTGGCGATGTTGGAAGCCATTGAAGAGAACTTCCATCAAGGAGTTAAGGCAACGCGGCAAAAGATCAAAGGCAGGAGGGAAGTTTTGAATCAGGCCATCAACTACAGTGATTCTAGCGCGTCCTCCTGGCTTAAGAAAGGCAAGGCGCACGTGGTGTAGGGCTGGGGTCTCCCGAAGGTTTTGGGTTTGAGGGCTTGGGTTTTTTGGGGTTGGTGGATTTTTTAGGGTTGTTGGGTTTTCTTTCTTGTTGTAGGCTACTTTGGTAGTTCCTGTGTATACTTCCTGTGTACTTAGGGACATCTTATGCTTTTTTAATAAAACCTTTCTTATCAAAAAAAAAAAAAAAATATGGGTAATGCCTAGTTTTAGGTTGGATGTGCAGATTAGCTAGTAATGATCAACTAAGTGTGTGAGAAGCTTCAAATAGTCGATACCAGTAACACGGCGCAGGTACGCTCCTGTTTAATATCATCAAGTTTCCTCCCATTTCTGTTTTGGATGAAAGACATGTAAGCTCATGACAATCGAGCAGTACATTTTCACTAGTCTTTTGAAAACGAAAAAAAACACTTAGATAGCTCTGTTAATGGCTGCTCATATTCTTCCTCTTCTGCTCTGCTCAATTTCCTGGTACACCTATGCAGCGGCGAACCACAAATACTCCAGCAGCACTAGCATCATCTTTCCTCACCTGGTAGAAAACCGGGATATGCCTTTGACATCTTTTCCCTCCCAGCACTGTATAGATCTTCAATAACCCACGAAATCGTAAAATAGCGATGGCCAATCGCACAATTTCAACAGCCACTTGCCTTCCCAGTCCTCTTCTTCATCCTTCCTCCTTCTCTTGCCCAACAAACCCATCATCCAACCTCGGGCCGAACCGACCCACCTCCCCTCCAGCTTGTCTATGTCAAGGAGTGAAACTGGAACTCAAATATATGCTATGATGCATTGTATAATCAATTTAAGGGTTCGAAGGAATTGAGTGGAGAATGTCTGTAGGTGGTTGAGGTGCTGGTTATGGTTGGTGTTATACGAAGGTAACATGGAGGCTAGTGTGGTATAGGAGCTCTGCTACACTTGTGTGGCTTTGGCATGGTCTTGTGGAGGGTATGGCAAGTTTGGTGTGATGGCAATGAAGTTTTGATTTGCTAGTAGAGATATAAACCAACAGTTAAGAGTTAGAGTATTCCTTCTAGCTTAGCTATTTTGATGATGCAATTTGGTAAAAACACTCAAAAATTACTCCCAGCAGTCTCACCAGTTTAACCAAAAAAATTTGGCGAGTGAACAATACTCACGAATTTTGGTAAGTACTATTCACTCACTAAATCATTAAAAGACTAAAAATTGTCATTTCTCCTCTTTTTTTTTCTTTTTTTTTCACCCAAATTAGTCTCAACACAACCCCGTTAGGAAAAGACAATTTTTCAAAAATATGAGACAAATATTCATAAATATGACCGTTTGGAAAAGACATTTTTTAAAATATGACCGTTAGAATAAGACAAATATTCAAAAATATGACCGTTAGAATAAGACAAATATTCAAAAATATGACCGTTAGGAAAAGACAAACATTCAAAAAAGATTAAATAGAGAAAGAATAAAGAAATCTGAAAAAAAATATTATTTAAATGGAATAGTGATAGTATATAGTTAAATAGTGAGGTTGCCGAGGTGCTTTAAAAAAATGGTTTACCAGAATAGAAAAAAGTGGTTTTTAGCTATTTTGACTAGTAAAATTTGGTAAGATTACTAGAAATGCTCTTAATGTGTCCGGAGAGATGATAGGAGCAAAATGTTTGCTTAAGGTAGCAGATGAATTCCACAGTAGTTGATGATTCTACAAATTAGTTTATAAATGTTTTGTTACTGATATTTAGCCAATATATTGTTGATACGTTTGTTGAAATTATCTCTATCTCAAACATTCAATTGAAATTTCAAAAACATTTCATTGAATAATTGGAGATATTTTGTAGATGATCTAACATTTCAGTTTACTGGTTAATATCGAAGGTCCAACTTGTCAATATGTGATCCACAGATTAATATAGTTGGAGAAAAGAAGAGATAAATAATAGATCAGTGCATTAACATGGTTCATAGTTATATTTATGATCTTTATTTTTTATAAGTATATTTATGATCTATCTACCAAAAACACATATAAGTAGGGATAGGTGTAGAAATAGAGTAGCATATAGTTTAAATGTAATATCGGATTACAAGTACAGGTTGCAAAAAGATTCTATGTTATTTGTGTAAGAAAAAGGTTTGAATAATATTGAAATTAAAATTTCTGCTAGTGTTTGTGTAATTTGAAAAATTATCAAAGATTTTGACATACACAGACCTCTCAGATGTTTCAAAATGTTGATGAGTCTAATCTTGATATTCTAGAACATTGACATTTAAAGAAAACTTCTTTGTATAGAATGAATATACATGACACATCAATAGGTATCTGATTTCTTGTCGTCTTTTCTTTTTTTCCTCATATGTAACTGCATTGCACATAAACTAATAGTTCTATTTATAATTTTTTTTTCCTAATAGTGTTCAATATTTTTCAAATTGACCGAGCTGAAACTGCTTGAATTCAGTTGGATATCAGGACAAAACTGTGTATAAGGGATAGTCTATACCGCTTGGCTAGGAGTGCTGAACAAAGGCATAATTGTGCAAATCTGATTAGTGGCAATGGAGATGACAGAGATGCAAGTAGAGCACTAATGGTTCAAGAAACAAACAAGTATGCAATCACTGTTTCCTCTCAAACTTTCCTTTTTCAATGGTTGCTAAGACGTATTATTAATGTTGACTGTTTTCGCTATTCTTTTCTGGTCTACTAGAAATTGTACATGTGATTGGTCGTTTTATTATTTTCAATAAGATTCTGTTTTACTTGTCCGAACAAAAATTAATCACTGGTGCTATGAATGCTATGTATGTAACATGACACTAAGCATTGTAATTTGTTTAGCACATAGTTATCACTACTTGTTAGTACCCTAGATATCAGTGTGCTAATAAAACCCAAATTGTGGTAGACTATCTCTGAAAATCATAAAACTTGGAATCCTGACAAGGTTTTCTTTTATCTTCTGTCGTCCCTTTCAAAAAATTTTGTAGTAAATTAATGGATGGAAACCCTAAATCTTATGTACTCAGGGCATAAAAAGACATTTTTTTTATAGGTAATAAAAAAATAGCATTAAAAAGTGCCAGGCGTCCTTAAGCATACAGGGAGTATACAAAAATGACACCAAAACAGAAAGAAAACAAAAAACAAAGGAAAACACCATAAAAAACCCGAAGACAAATAAACCCCCAAAAACCCCACTATGGAAATCCAACGCCCGCAAAGAAACCTAGGCTACATCACAACCACACGAGGCCTCTTGCCTTTCTCCCGGCTAGAACCAACTCCCCTAGCATCGAAGTTGATCGAACATTTTAAATTCTTAAGCTCTCTATACCCTTTAAGTTTAGAAGTAGAGACAAAGACCTCTTGGCACTACCCTTCATCAATTGGAGCCAAAAAATCCAAAAAATCCTTCTCAATCCCCCCTTAGGAGACCCCCATAGTGCAATAACAAGACCTTGCCACTTGCACTGCCTCGGGGAAACCAATAACCTCTCCCTCAAGATTGCTCCCCTTCGAATATACACCCACCTTGAAGACACAAGGAGATTGTTTCTCCCACCAAGACATTATAGGGAAAAACTGAGGGGAGCACCCAATAATCAAGGAGAGCAACGGCGACACTAAGAATGGGGTGATCCCATAAGGGTCGCTAGTGGGGACACTGGTTCTAAGAGGGGGTGATTGTGACGTCTTATATCGTCTGGGTATGGGAATGGGTATGTACTTATATGCATATTCACACCATTCTTGACACAATGCGTTTAAAGCCGTGATGGTCATGAATCTATCAGAACTCCGCAATTAAGCGTGCTTCTGCGAGAGTAGTACCAAGATAGATGACCTCCTGGAAAGTCTGATTCGTGAGAGTTAAAAGCGAACAATATTATGTTGTTGGGGGTGGGTCGTTATAGAACCCACCCACGCCGAATTGAGAAAGAAGAGCAGACCCAGTGCCACCAAACGAGGGTTGGGCAACCGAGGGACTCTAGACCACGGCCCCGACCAAAAGTTGAGAAGGGCCACCCAAAAACGGAACCGTCGGAGCACTAAATGCTGCCACAGCTTCGGCCAACAAAGAAGCGTCCACTTGAGCTCCTCTGACTGCCTTCAATCTCCGGTGGTATCTCAACACCGACTTAGACTCCAAGGGGTAAATGGGAGCCCCACACTCCGGCATCACTGGACGAGAAAAGCGGAGCCTCTCACCCAAAGCAGCCACCCCTAAAGAAGACAATTGACAAGCATAACAAGAGACCAAAACATGAAAATCAGTTTTACATTTAAAACTGGTTTAGTCCTTCAGAGAAAATCTGAATAGGCTATACAAACCTACCTATTGGTACCATGTTATAGGATAAATAGTGTTTAATGTGGATAGCCCAAGAGACCAAGTAATTTCACGTACTATATTTTTACAAGCACAAACAAAGGTACAAAGTGCAAGCACACTAATAATGTAATCGTTGACACTCGTACACTCTTCATCTTTGTTCTCACGTGAAGATCACTTATCCTTGTCCACACTTGTTATAACAAATAATCTACCAAAATCTTCCTCACATTCAGATCAAGATTCATGGTGTAACGGCCCAAGCCTGAGGGGCCCGGTTTTTTAACTTCAAAGCCTTAAAGGCGCAAAGGTTACTTATTTGGGATCCAGAGCACATGTGACCACTATAATGCATGTCATGAGAAACAATATATATATATTTTGGAAGCATAAGGCCTTAGTATAATAAGTGCATAAGAATCTAAACTATTAAGTCAAGTGGTCTCTTCTCTTGCATGTGCCTGAGACACACATTGACAACATAACAAAGATGCAACAAAAGTAAATTAAGTGAATGTCATGATTTCCCCAGAGAACCTAAGCTTCCCGGCCACCTATATCAACCATCTCAAGACTTGAAAAGAGAAAGAAAGTAAGGGGTGAGCGAAAGGCTCAATAAGTAATATTCTCAACTGAGTTAAAACGGTTGAGGTTGGGACCTTTTGAAATAAAGTAACATTAAGATTGAAGCTTAGACTTAAGCATATAACATAAAGCAATTACTTGATTTAAACTTCATTTTTTGCTCTCAAGACATTTTTCTTAGTCTTACTAAACAAAACATATGTTCCAAAATATTTTGTAAGTCAATTTCTTTCATCAAACTCGATATAAAGACGTGATTCTTTAACGAGTAAAAGATTCACTTTTCACTTGTTATTTATGGTCTCGCATACTATTGCGCCCTGTATGCATGAGGTTGTGCGATCCAACCTTCAAGGATCTGGCTACACACGTGGCCACGGATGTGTCATAGCCAGCTGATTAACTTCTTGGTGCACTTAGCATGACAACTTAATGATGGTCACACATAATCGTAACTTTAGTGTGGTGCACTCCATCCTAGCATGATACCGTGCTACTAACTTTTCTTTAGGCCAAACATCTTAAAATTTTTCATAATATAGTTTCACCTCACACATGCTTATTATTCACTTCTTTAAACTTTCAATAATCATGTAATTTAGCATGTAGAGGGATACCCTGTCCTTACATAAAACTTTCTTATTGGAAAATTTTCCTTAAATGAAAACTTTTCCTATTTAGAAACTTTCCATAAACGGAAATCTTTCTTCGTTTGGAAAAATCTAATTTACTAAAATGAAAACTTTCTTGACTTTTTGGAAACCTCCTTTCATAAGCGAACCTTCGTACCCATGTTTGAGTATCATATAGCAGTAAAACATTTTGGTACCTCGAGCTTTTAAATCATGTGGTAACATTTAAAAAAATAAAGTGTTGACAACATGCAATAAATGAAATAATAAATATGTAACCTTCAAACATTTTAAGGCAAAACATGTTATCATAATCATTAAGAATTAAATACATTCACAAGAGATAGAGTTACTACTTATTCTAGTATAAAACAATACTTTTCATGATAATTAAAACGCTAAAGGGAACTTTCCCATAAGGCGCATGATATGAATGTTAATGACTTAATTTGAAATGCACTTAGAAGGGGCAAGGAGTATCACTTACCTCAATACTGTTCTAAAAAGTATGCGACAACTGCTAAATTAGCCCTATGCTAGGCACACAAATCCAATTCAAAGTCAGTCCTAACTTACTTGACATTTCTGACCTTTCCCCCTGTTATTAGAAGAGTTTTCTTCTTAGAAATAAGGTAAGGAATAAATCCTATAATTTTTCCCTCTTTTTTTTAACATTTTTAACCATGGTCTAAAAATAAAGTATTATTATTATTATATTTTTTTCTCATAAAATTTATCATATTCTACTCTTAACTTATTCTGTTAATATTTTCATACTTTTGAATAAATAACTAAAATAGAGTTAATATCGGAATTTCACTTTTCATATCATTTTACAACTATGGACTTCTGGTATGAGATCCTAGGTCATTTCCGTGAAGAACATTATTAAAGGGTCATTATGAAGTTTTCATTCTTAAAGACAAGTATTTTCTACAAAGAGAGAAACTTTTTTTGTAAACATAAACTTATGTAATTATTAGGTTATAATCTCTCATCTTACAAAATCATGCATTTTGGTTACTAAATGAATTCACAAGTTTTTTATAAACAAAAACGGTGGGGTTTATGAACACTTGCTTTTGACAACCTGACAAAACATATGGTCATTTAATAAAAGCGTCATAGTCATACTTTTGTGGCTCACATGGGTTTCTTTCAATGCTTATGTAAAAATATCACATATAGGTTTAAGCATAGTATACATGTTTTCCATGGGATAGGTTAGTACATAATCTCGTGAATTTTCATAGATTTAATGCTACACGAAATTATTTGTCTATTTAGTAATAACAACAAAATCATTCTCTCATGTGTTCAAATCGATTCTACAATATTTATATAAAACTTTCGTAAAACATTTTAAGAATATCATATGATGGAGATTTCAAAAGAGAGAAAATGGATGGGTTACTTACATTGATGTGATTTTAAGAAATATGAGAACTTGATGAAGAGCTTCCCTTGCAAAGTAGTGTGGTAGATTGAGGAATGGGTTGGTAATAGGTGTTTTTGGCTCTTAGAAGTTGGTGTGTGAAGGGGGTTGGAGGGAGCTTGAGAGAAGTTGGGAGAAGAAATGAGAAATGGAAGAATGGGGAAGAATAAGGGTGTGGAGATTAATAGACAAAGTTGCTTTATTGGGAAGCAAAGAAAGCAACCATGCCCCTCCCAAAAAGGAAAAATCTCATCTATTAACTAGTCCATAGCATTAACTGTTTGCTTTTTCCCTTACCAAGGTGGTCATTAGAATGGATGGATTTATGTTTTTAAAGCTAATTAATTAGTAAGAGCTCTACTTACTAATGATTAAGAATTGGTAAAGTATCTAATTAATAAAATTTATGCTAATTTAAAAATCATAAGATTTTATTTCCCATTATCTTATATGACATGCTATGAATGAAACATTAAATTATGTACATCATTAGGGATAAGACTATGCCATGAATTAGACCATTATATTAATAAATGAAATATCCTTTAATCTCTTTTAGTGGCCTTGATCCATATTTTACTAAGTTCACTAGGTTCAAATACATTGGTTCACATATCTAAGCCCAAGACCTTAGGATAGAACTCACACTAACTTATATCAAATATGAGGGTGTTACACATGGCTTGCTTGACATATAAATGCCTCCTTTGATGGCTATACAGAGTTGATTACTTAGCCAACTTTAAGTCTGATAACTGTAGGATCGGAAGTAACTGAGCCATTAACAGAAAGCAACTATAGAATTGAATCTCTGGTTTGATTTAGCAAGCCGATAGAAAAACTTTGTGCATTTATTATCTTCTTTAAGCCAAAGAACCCTTGATTTTTGCCTCCAACTAATCTCTTCTTGAAGAGTAATTTCTTCCAGGTCACTAGAGATCAGACTTTTACTCGGCTTCTCTTCGGAGTCTAACACTCTCTTTGCCTCCAGTCTATCAAAAGTGTGCAGTTCCTCGAGGCAAGCTTGTTTAAGAGAATCGACATAACCAAACACCTGAGTGTTCCACCTTAGAAGATTGAACTTTAAAGCCTTCAGTTTCTGAGCTAGAATGAAACTAGGAGAGCCTTGAAAACTATAAGACGACCACCATTGCCTCACCCTATCCACAAAACCAGCTTCTTTCAGCCACATATTCTCAAATTTAAAAGGTTTTTTGCCCTCTTGAATACCACCACAGTAAAAGAGAATAGGAAAATGATCCGAGCACAGTCTAGGAACCCTTTTCTTAAGAAGCCTAGGATAATTAGCTTCCCAATCCAGAGAAACGAGAAACCGATCAAGTCTAGACCAAGAGGAATTGTTGGACCACATAGACAGCCCCCCAGAAAGGGGAAGATCCATGAGACCCTGCTCAGAAATAAAGTCTGAAAACTCTGTCATCGCAAAACAAAGATGAGCTTCTCCCGACAATGCACAAAGGCAAATCCTACCAACAAAAAAGGCCAGCCAGTGCCTCCCAAAGAGACCTTCTACGACTATCAATATTGGGGCATAGACCCCCGCAAAAGCCCAAGTGAAATCATCTGCAACATTTCTAAAAGAGCAGGACACAACATACTCCCTCACACACACCTCAATCTTCTCCACAACCCTCTTGTCCCACAATGAAAGAATACCACCGGACGCCCCACTAGAAGGAAGGTAGCACCAGCCAGCATGAAGACAACCCCACAAGTTTCTCACAATATTGATAGAAATAAACTCAAGCTTAGTTTCCTGTAAGCAAATAATGTCTGCCTTCCACTGCCTTAAAAACTTTCTGACTTTCAACCGCTTGTCAATTTCATTTAGCCCTCTCACGTTCCATGAAAGCAATTTAAGCTACATAAAAATCTGTTTGAGCCCTTACCTTTTCCTACCATGTGATGCATTGCTGCTATGTGCATCATAATTTATAGAGCAGAACAAATTATTCAATTATCTCGAAATTCTTTTTCCCACCTTCGGGGAAGAACCCACTCCTTGTTTAGCATTGCTGGCCATAATAGCCGCAAACAGGGCCAATAACTGTTTCTCAAAACCATCACACGAGAGCCCCACAACATGCCTGAGCTGTTCGACTAACTAAAGAATCCATTCAGAGTGCCACAGCCCAGAATACCCCTTAAGATTAATTGTTGGGTAACATAACAACGGGGTGGGCTCCACCTCCGCGTAGAGATCCACCTCCAAGCTGGGACAAACCAAGCCTAGCTCCTTACCATTCCCTCAAGAGGCTGGGGAGATTGAGTCACTGTGGGAGGGGTGAAGACAACCAACCTGGACAGAGAAGGATTCAGAGCTGAGGAGAGAATTGAGTCGTCAACCACAAGAGAAGTGCAACCCCCAGAAATGAGCCGTGGATGAGCCTCTTGCTGAGGAAGAGAAAAACGCTCAGCGATGCACTCAGCCACCGAGATGAAGCCAATGGAGGCTGGCTGCGGATCTGGATCCATACCCTCCGGAGACGGTAGCTCCGGCGTCTTCTGAGAAGAAGCTGTGGGGGAACCCACCCCAAGTGTGAACTCCAGCTCCGGTGTGATCAGATTCACATAAGGAAAACATACCGCAGGGCTGGGAAAAGGACAAGAAGGGCTCATTGGAGGAGACCACACCAGCGTGACCCATGGAATTGGAGCAGCGCAAGAGACCCCAGAGGTCGCCGGAGGGCACGAAAAGGGGCTTACAAGCGAGGGATCCAGAGGGGCCCGAGGATTCGAGGCGATGAACGGGACTTAGTGGTCACCGGAGCAAACTGAACCGCGCTCGATGACAGTAGCGAAGGGGTGGCCCGAGGAAACAGGAGGACGAAGGGGGGCTTAGTAGTCACCGGAACAGGCTCGACCGCGCTCGTTGATGGCTTCGGGCTAGACGGGCAAGGTTCCAGCGAAGATGGATGCAGCCCAAAAGTGGCTTTCAGGTTAGGGGAGCCAGGCCCTAACTAATCCTGTAAAACGGGAGGGTCTAGGTCCAACCCAGAGAGGGAAGATTGGGCCGGGAAGGAGCCCACTTTGGCTTTCCCTTTCCCAGCACGGCAGCACGCGAGAAATGCCTCTTGGGCTGGACTGCTAGGCATTGAAAAAGCCTGGGTTTGCGGACCAAATTCCCGTTTGCACCGGAAATGCAGAAGCTTGTGCTCAAATTCTTCAGGCATTTTTCAGCATCTAATTTGATGCATTCTAACGTCTCTATAAGAGATGCCACCTCAGAACTTTCACCAAAGAGGAAAGACATGCAGCCACCATGCCCTGATGCCGTGTCAGAGAGAGCCTGTCCAATCGAAGCCTATAGGAGTTAATTACGCTGGTTTGGATGTCAGCTGCCCAATTCATGTTGTTGGTACTTTAGTGAATTTAGCATATTCTCTCTCTCTCTCTCTCTCAAACACACAATTTCCTTCCCTCCCTCCCTTCCTTTATTTTCTCTTATTACTCTAAATTAAAAGGTGAAGTGGGCAATGTTTCTTCTTCCTTAATTTTCTTTTTTACTCTAAATTAAAAGGTGAAGTGGGCAATGTTTCTTTTGCTTGGAATTTTAAAGTAAAGTTCGATTTTTTTTTTTCCAGATCCTCCTGGTGATTTATCTACCTTGCTCTTTCTTGTAGTTGCTGAAATTTTGCTAGGAATGTACTTTAATATTCATTTACATTTTTCATGTCGTTTGTAATGGCCTTATTCAGGTGCACTGGATTTGTGGATGTGGAAACTGGTACAAATCCCATAGATCGCTCTATAGCACACCTACTGTTTCACAGGCCCTCAGATGCATCTGTAATGCCTGCTAACAATGCATTCTCTCCCAAGTCTCATGCCTTGGTAAGCTTTCACACTCTTTCTATTGCATTTAGGCTATGTTCGTATACTGAAATGATGATTTATTAGGAACAGAAATGAGTATTACCAAGAATACAATAAGTTAGAGTGAATTCTTTCGTTTGGTAAGAACACAATAATGACCAAATTTTTTAACTGGAATTGAATCATATTTTGCCCAAATTTCCTAAAATACCAGAACCCTAGAAATTATTTCCCAAAAGAACATTTTCTTTTTTTGGCAAAAAAAATAAAAGAAATAGTTTCAATGGATGGAGGTAGTTGGCCACCTCAACAGATGCTCCGGGGGTGGCCGCAACCACCCCCAAGCAATGGGGGTGGCGCTGCCAGCCCCGGTGCTTTTGTTATTGTGACCATTTCTATTTTTTTGTCCAGAAAAAATAAATAAATATTGGTTTATTTGGGAAAGAAAATTTTAGAGCTATTAGTTTTAAGGGAATAGCTATTCCTTTCATTTTTTAGAGGAATACGAAAAATAGTCATTCATGTGGAATGGTTATTCACAGGAATAATAAATAAACGGACCAAATGACGAAATAGCCATTTCATAGGAATAGCTATTCATTTTCTGCATATCAACCATTATGTAGTGTATGTTGTGGTAGATGCCTGTCTTAAAATGTTAGCTTATTCTGTGGATCTTAATTAACAGATTAATGGGTCTGTTACTAGCCCCTCGGCGATGGCTGAGACACAGGTTTTCCAGGAAGATACAATTGCCAGTGCAGATAAAAAGAGGGTGATGACAGACAACAAATAAAATGGTCAGCACCAGCACCATTATCGTGAAATATGTTTATTTTTGAAAATGATTACAAATCAATATGTATAATCACATTTGGGGCCCAACATAGATTTCAGATTTGATTCCATCGTTTTGAATCTCATTTGCTAGATGGCCTTTCTTTTTCTATGTTGGTGTATATCCTTGTAGCATTCATCATTAATAAGCTATTTATCCCCTCATCTTTCACTAGTGTTTTCTTGCATCCCAATCTGACCTTGTTTAGTACCTCCCAATTATTCCTGTTAAATCGTACCATTTGCTTTGTTGACTCGACATGTCCTCGGCCTGTTCATTTTATAGACTTTGATCCAATATTTATGGACCATCATACTACTCTAATTAACTTGGATTTTGTTATTCACATTATGCTACATGCCGAGGACTGGCATCATTAAGCTTAGTTGCATTGTTCCGGCTAGTAGACTTCGCCTTGATCATTAAGCTGCTCGCTTAAGCCCCGGTTTGCTTTTCTTTCTTTCTTTCAACATAAGATTAGTGCCGGATCGGATTCTCAGATCTCTGTTCCCATTCCCACCTTGGTAGGAAGGATAATCTCCCTCGTGTAATATCAAAGCCATCCTGGCAAAAATTGATGCCATCCAGCAAGGTCCCTTCCAATCCAGAGAATGTTGCTCGAGAAATCCAACTCCAAGATGCCTTGCAAGAGCAACTGCGTAGGGAGGAACAACTTTGGAAGCAAAAATCCCAGGAGGTTTGTGATGCAATCAAATAGTAAAAAAAACAAAGAAAATGGATATGGATTACTTCGAAGGAGCTGTGATCTCCAGTTGCTACTTCGAGGGAGCCGTGACCTTTAAAGATACCAACAAAGATTTTAGGTTTTTATAATATTCAGCATGCTATTTTATTGATTTGGCTTACACTTAAATTAAATGATAGATTTTGTTTGAGAAATAGAGAAGATATCGGTGCGTAACTAGTACTAACCCTTGTTTTGATGATGAGCTTAATGATCTTTTCAATTGGGTCTTACTAAGGCCCTTGGTCCCGACAGCATGACTGGGTTATTCTACAAATCCTACTGGCCAATTGTCAAGCAGTCTGATCAAATTTGTTCAGGGGGGCCATATGTTGAAAGAAACAAATCATACCCATATGGTTCTCATCCCGAAAGTTGCCTATCCCTCTAGAGTACACCTATTTAGACCAATAAGCCTTACAAACTCATTTCCAAGATCTTAGCCAACCGCCTAAAGCCTCTCCCCCACCAGTCAGTTAGGTTTTATTCAAGGTAGATAGATTCATAATAACTCCATATTGGTCTATGAGATTTTCCACACCATGAAGCATTAGAAAGGCAATGGAGGGTTGATGGCCCTTATGCTGGACATAGAGAAAGCATTTAATCAAATGGATTGGTCCTTTTTGTTGGAAATATTCTCTATGTTGGGCTTTCATCCTAAAATGGATCAATTGGATACACCAATGTATTGCTATTATTGTCTTCTCCATTTTGATGGACGGATCACCCTTTGGAAAGTTTTTTTCCTAGCCGTGGTCTTCGTTAAGGGACTGGACCCCTTATCCCCTTTTCTGTTTATCTCTTCTCCCCCCGGCCTCCCACCCTCTCTTCTACTAACTTGGCCAGTAGATTGCTATTTGCTGATGACCTAATGCTTTTTCCTAAAGCAAAAGTTTCCAAGTCTTTTGCCATTCGAGCCTATCTCGACGAGTATTCCCGTTGGTCTGGGCAGAAAGTTAACTTCTCTTAATGTGCTATCTTCTGTAGCAAAAAGTACCAAGAAATAGACTGCTTTGAGAGAATTCTGGTGGGGCTTTCTAGCCCTCCACAGCTTTAAATAACTGACCTTATTAATCAAACTAATCAATCTTGGAACATGGAGTTAATTCAAAATCTATTTGTTTGACCCAGCAAATCCAAAACATTCATTTGACCCAACATCAGTCCCTTCGTAGCTAGATTTGGGCTCCTTCTCCCTTGGGCCAGTTCTCTGTCAAATCTACCTCATAGACCCTCTTGCTCTTGAAGATTGGAAGTTCCATCGGAGTTTAAAGCTCCAACACAGACTCAAGCATCTACTTTGGAGCATCACTTGGGGTAAGATCCAATCTTTCAAGGTTCATTCCTTGAAGAATTGTCCAATCTGCAATGGGCATCCAGAAACTATTCAACATCTCTTGTCGGATTGCCCTTTTGCTAGAATTATTTGGCACAACTCTAGATAGCTTCTGGACTCCTCAACCAGCCTATTGAATCGTTGCTTGTTGCTGTTACTATGGACCACATAATGGGTAGCAAGGAACAATCTTTTCATAATGCAATCTGGCCTGACGTCCCTTCCACTTTGAAACAAATTGCATCTTCCTCTAAGGCCCACGTTGAGGCCTGGAAGAGCTCTTCCCCGAGCCCACAAGATTAGCCATCTTTTTGGAGTTGCAAATCATTAGGTTACTAAATGGGTCGCTTTCCACAGTTAAAAATATTCCTGTAAATTCTCTTGACATCTCCTCCATTAAATTAGAAGTGAGAAAGATCCCTGTGAAATCCCCTTGCTCCTGGTTTTGATAATAACAAAAACAAAAAAAGTGGGAAACTGTTCATAATAGAAATTAGATATATTATCAAAAAGTAATAAAGCAACATCATTATGTATTATAAAGGGTGGAAGTGGAAGTTCTGCTTGTATTCCTTGTCTCTCGACAGCAACAATTTCGCACTAACAAAATATGTTACGTCAGTGAACAGAATTTGTGAACAAAATTTGACTATAGGAAAGTAAATAATTTTTTTGACATACTTCAGGAGCTTTTGAGTTCATTTTACAAGGAGCTACTTGCAAATCATGTAAACCACATTATGGATTTTGTATTTTTCCCAATTAAAAATAAATAAATAAATAAAAACAGTTTTCGATTGATATATTGGGTTCTTTCTTTTTTATTTGGGGGGTTTTCACGGTTAATGAGAAAATTTGTGGGGGGCAAAATCAAGTGTTGACAGCATCTAAAGAGCCTAACCTGATAATGAAGAGAACTGACGTCGTTATAATGGCAAATATAGCCGTCTGCACCTTTGTTTGGTCAGCTATTCGGAATTGAGTTCATTGAACATATCTTTGAAGATTTCGGAATTATAAAAATCTTTAATCTCCGAATAGTCTTGTTTATACTGATTCAAAGACTATATGATGAAAACACCCTTTTTATGGTAATGTTATTAAGAGTTGAATTAGACATAACTTCAATCATATATATATATATAGGGTTTGGATTGAAATCACATCTTTTCAATTTGTCATGCATGAACATGATGCACTTCGCAATCTCTTACTTGAGATACAGGAACAGCAAGTGCATGCATAAAAAGCAAGCAACAAAGGAAGCAAAAGCATAAGACATCTTGAACCAAAAGCTAAATATATTGTACATTGCACATGCCCTGATGGACCTGGTCTGCAACTAATCAAACTGTTAGCACCTCCATGAACTCCATTGACAATACATAACTGTTTCTTCATAATTTAAAAGAAAAAAAAAATGCTACATCATCCCAGGCTCAACTCTGCTAATCAAACTGCTGCCGAAGATGCATCTCCGTTTCACTTTTCCATGTGGCATGAGATGACTGGCCTTTCATCCTCTTATTCTTCTCCTTCTCCTTTACCATAGAACCCTTCTTCTTGGGCTCGTTGCTAGTGTCGGCAGGCGGGCGATCGCCACATACTGGGCACACCATTCCTCGTGCATTGGAGTAAGTCTTGGGAATTCCACATTGCAGGCACATCCTACAAACAGAAAAACACTTGGGCTATGACAGAATACGATTGTGCAGAGTTCAAGCACATATAAATCTAGTCCTCAAAGATGAGACCGACATGCGAGACACATGGTTTGCTTTGGTCCTCAGAGAGGTAAAGGGTTTAATGAACCAACACAAAGTGTTAGATAAATGTTAAGAAAGTTAATCGTGTTCACTAACTTGGTAGATAAATGTTAAGAAAAAAACAAGGTATACCTCAGTAGCTCTGCAGCATCCTCTGCATTAGGATTGGTTGCAGTTGCCACACGCTTGCCTCCTTGCGTTGTGCTTGAAACTGATGATGCAGGAGGTTGGTTACCCCCAATATCACTTCTTACACGTTCATGGATTCCAACTAGTTGAGCTTTGGCCTGCACTACAGCACCTATAGACAATATAACGTCAAGTCAAAAATATTTTCTTATAATTAAAGACAGTTACCATTAAGTTGAGACAAATGTTGTTTAAGGCCTAACCTTGAACAAAGAGAAAACACAACAACCTTCATAGAATTATATGCATGATTCCTAAATACTAATGAACGTAGCAGTTATATTCTACTTATATCTATAAATTTAATGCTTCCTCCAGCATTAGAGGTTTTAGTGCACAGCAGCTGACTAATCAGTATCAGAAAAATCAACTATATGGAAGGTTCCCATCAATTCTATCACTTTCTTAAGAAATTAATGTTCAATCAGGGGTTCAGTCATTTGATTTTCACATTGAATAGGAACATATAATGAGGAAAATATGTGAAACATCATTATGTTAAGGGATAATTACCTTTAACCCCCCTTAACTACTACTCATTTACACATTGCCCCCACCAATTACCACTTGTCCACTCAACCTCCTTAAACTACCATTTCTTGGCAAAAAAAGCCATCTGTTACTCAAGATTGTTAAATCAAATGGGATATCGATCACGTGCATAAGGCATGCGTTTTTAGACATAAAATGTCGAAAATACCCTCAAATATAAAATTAAAAACTAAAACTAAATAATAATAAAAACAGAAAAAATAAAAACTAAAAAGAAAACTTAAACTAAGTTGCTCTGAAAATCCCTATGTTAGTAGAAGAAGGGAGGGGGGTAGGGGAGACAAGGAATTGGGGGAGGGAGGTGGTGGTGGCTTCATGGAGAAGTGCATTAAGTTGAGACAAATGTTGTTTAAGGCCTAACCTTGAACAAAGAGAAAACACAACAACCTTCATAGAATTATATGCATGATTCCTAAATACTAATGAACGTAGCAGTTATATTCTACTTATATCTATAAATTTAATGCTTCCTCCAGCATTAGAGGTTTTAGTGCACAGCAGCTGACTAATCAGTATCAGAAAAATTAACTATATGGAAGGTTCCCATCAATTCTATCACTTTCTTAAGAAATTAATGTTCAATCAGGGGTTCAGTCATTTGATTTTCACATTGAATAGGAACATATAATGAGGAAAATATGTGAAACATCATTATGTTAAGGGATAATTACCTTTAACCCCCCTTAACTACTACTCATTTACACATTGCCCCCACCAATTACCACTTGTCCACTCAACCTCCTTAAACTACCATTTCTTGGCAAAAAAAGCCATCTGTTACTCAAGATTGTTAAATCAAATGGGATATCGATCACGTGCATAAGGCATGCGTTTTTAGACATAAAATGTCGAAAATACCCTCAAATATAAAATTAAAAACTAAAACTAAATAATAATAAAAACAGAAAAACTAAAAACTAAAAAGAAAACTTAAACTAAGTTGCTCTGAAAATCCCTATGTTAGTAGAAGAAGGGAGGGGGGTAGGGGAGACAAGGAATTGGGGGAGGGAGGTGGTGGTGGCTTCATGGAGAAGTGGGTGTGGGGAAGTGATAGTTGTGGGAGGAGTGGGGAGGAGAGGGGAAAAGGAAGGTGACAGTGACAACGTAGACAAGTAAGATTAGGGAGGGAGATAGGAAGGGACACAGACTTGGTTCGAAAAATGGCTTACTTGAACAACTTTGCATGTTGCTTATATCATCAAATTGTTATTTAAGATTCCCTCTCTTGCGGTGTATTTTTTAGAAAATGTTTTTCATATTTTTCTGTGTGGTTTACCAAAAATCATTGATCAAAAGAATTTTTTTTCATGATCAATGGAAAATTGTAACAGAAAACAGGTTATGCTTGTTGAACTTTTCCAATTAAAGTCTTAGTTTTTTTTTTTTTTTGATAAGAAATTTAATTATAATGAATTAAACATTGGTACTTTTATTCTCTTAAGACTTGATATTAAAATTTCTAAGAATTATTTCCAAATTAACAAAACTCCAGTATGCGTTCCCCTAGCCACTCTATGCTTGCATAGGAAAGTAATAATGAATATACTTGTGTTAACAAGAGAATGTCAATAATCTTTTTGATCAATATTGACATGCCAATGATGATTATGATAATGATGAGGAAGGTTCTGAAACTTATACGCAAATCTTCCAAGAAGTCAATTGTGTTACTTTCTATGTTACCAAAAAGAATTGTGTCTGTCTTCAAAAATTTGCTATTTAATAATACAGAATAATGAAATCACCTTTTTATTTTCCGTAAAATGGTTTAC
The DNA here is from genome assembly GCA_028654335.1 of Alnus rubra. Lineage (NCBI taxonomy): Eukaryota > Viridiplantae > Streptophyta > Magnoliopsida > Fagales > Betulaceae > Alnus > Alnus rubra. The sequence goes on from JAJPGS010000754.1 coordinate 535,415, forward strand.
ATTTCTTTAAGGCTTAAAACATTTTCCCTTCACAGCTCCTTTTTTCAAACCCTCCTCCATGTGATGAACACCAACACTATGACACACCACCCCTCTCTCGTCCGCACCAAACCCCTACCAAACCCACTCCTACCAGCAAAAAATGTTTTCCTAAATACATTTTCAATGCGAACTAAATAGTGAAAGTTTCAAGGAGAAATGTTTTATGTGGGAACAACTGGAACCTTATATTAAATTAATTTACAAATTCATATTAATAAAACAGTTTGAGCGCAATGCAATATTTACATTAGAAACAAAAAATTACCGGAAGGTAAGTCTTTCTTTTCCTTTTTGTTCCTCCGGCCACCGTGCCTTCCTTGCGTCTGATCCACATCTCTCTTCAAACCGTACTCTTCCACACTATTGTTCAGAAACGCTGGCGGCTCTGAGATCTTTGGTAACCAAAGTAGAAACAAAGTCAGAAAAAAAAAAAATTAACTGAAAAACCAAAACATTCACGCTCAATTTTCTGCTTGATTAGCAAGAAAGTGAAGGGAAAATAGAATAACAAAGAAAGGGGAGTCCAAAAAGTACTTCGGAGAAAACGTCGAGGGCCGAAGGAAGACCGGATCCAGAGGAGGGTGGTGGGAGGTCGACGAACGACTTGTTGCGGACCGAGGCGGCGGAGGCTTCGTCGTCATCGTCGTCGGAAGAGTTGGGGTATTGGAGATGAGCATGTTCGGGTTCTTGTACTTGTTCTTCTTCTTCTTCTTCTGCTGAAGAATAGCCCTGGAGGAGTGACAAACTCATTGGGCCCTTGTTTTGTTACCTAGAAGATGGGTTTCTTTGGATGTAGAAGGTGTTGTCTACTTAACATGCACTGCCAAGGACCCAAAACAGAAATAAAGAAAAAATAAAAGTTTAAATTAGTACCAAATTACAAATATGTGAAATTAACACTACAAAATGTGGCCAGTAGGTTTTGATCCGTCTGGGAAGGTAGTTATATGGGAGCAGGGTGATGAGATTTGGGATGGGAAGGCTGAAGATTCCCCTAACCCTTTGGGTGTTCTTCCTCCCAACATGGCATTGGATTGGGAGGTGGATAGTTGAGGATGAGGATCCGTCCTTGGCGATTCTATATGCCTTTGAAAAGGACTTTCTATGGGAAGTTAAGGTTGTGCGCCCGAAGTCCAAAGGCAGGAGGGAGATTTTGAATTTGGTAAGCTCCATCAACTACGGTGATACAAGTGCATCTACTCGGCATAGGAAAAGCAAGGCTCACGTGTGGTAGCGGGGAATGCTTCTTAAGGTTTTGGATTTGAGGGTTTTTGGTTTTTGAGGGTTTTGGGTTTTTTTTTTCTTTTTGTGGGCTGCTTTGGTTATTCATGTGTATACTTCTTGTGTTATTAGGGGCACTTCACACTTTTTAATAAAACTTTCTTACTTATCAAAAACAAACTACAAAAAATTAGGTTTATTTGCAGGGTCGCCGCTAAAAGTGTCCCAACAACGGAGACAAATAGTTGGAGTCGACGCTATTCCAATAGCACCGGAAACAAAAATTGCCGCCGCTAATAATGCCCAATTATTAGCGGCAACTTTGACTGTCGCCACTAATAGTTTAGCATCAGCAAAGTCGCCGCTAAAGATAATAAAATAAAAAATATATATTTAGATAAATTTCTAATTTTGTTATATATATAATTACCACTAATTATCTGCAAGAATAAACATCCAAAACTGAATACATAAAGAAGTACATATCAACCAAAGGATGAAATATTGCAGAATTGGCAAAAAGATAGACAAAATACAGTTATGTCAAAGGCCCAAAGTACAGTCTGGGTGAAGTATCATACTCAGATTCCTCCCTATGAGTAGAAAGGCAACCTCGAGACAAATGGAAGGATCCATTACCACTGTCATCTACAGAAGTCAAACTCCAATTAGTCTAAAAAAATTGAGCTATTCAGATAAATATTGTTCTACAATATATGTCAAGCTCATGTGTACAAACAATTGTTATCATGATGGACAACTTTTCATTCTTATATATATCCTATTGCACTTTAAGGCACTTTGAAAGTCTTTGCAATGAAATAAAGGATTTTATCAACAAAAAGGAAACGAGATTCAGATACTACTAATTATCCATCTTGTAACAAAGGAAAGTATATATAACAATGTACCTTATAAGCCCAACAGTTGTGAGTAGCACGTGGATCTCGTACCTAAACATGAACATAGAAATTAAATCATTTATGCTTTATTCAAAAAATCAATCATTCAAAGAAACCAAATTTTAACATCCAAATCCTCAGTCCTGCCTGGGTGAATCATGAAATTGCAAAATCAAAGGCACAAACGCATAACCTTACAGGGAATCATCTTACAAAAGGTTGATATCCAATCAAAGGAAAGAATCACTACTATACTATAATAGCCAAGACACAGGAAATCAAGCTAAAAAGTTAAAGAAGACTGTGTCCATACCAGCCATATCAGCAGCAAACACAAACCAGATTTCACGTAGCCACCAAAATGCAAAGTTTTCACGCTAGGAAATGATAATACAATCTTCTTGTTAAGATACCGATCATCAAAAAGGATACAATGTATCTGGAAGATGTCAAAAGACATTTTGTCAATACAAGGTTATGCATAACAGAAGCAAAAAGAACTCAAACAATGAAAGCACATACTGAGAAACAACAGTAGAAATGGCAGCACCAGTTACGCCCAAGCGAAAAGTATACATAAGTAAAGGAAATAAGAATACGGCTGACAAATTTCCAATTCCTGCAAATCAATCACCTACATCAATTAATAAGATTGAAAAACAAAAAAATTAACTGATAGACATTGCTGAATCGCAGCTCTGCTTCGTTGTTTGGAAAAGATTTAAGGCCATTGGAACTGGCATGTGGTGAACCACTTTTTGATACAAACAGTAAGGATCTAAACCAACATGAAGTAAGTTTTACTACTGATGAAGTATTCAATGACAGCAATTAGACAAAGTGACTTCCGATTTGACGTATCACCATCCTTGCATCACTGTGGCCATATAACAAAATTCATCCAGAAAAATAAATTATAGATATTGTAGTTGCTTGTTCTTCTAAGTGCGATGTTTAACAATATCAACTTCTTTAATAGTATATTCCAACTTCCAAGAAGCGAAGGAGAAAAGTGAAATATTTCACTGCCAATATTGGCCAAAAAGACATGACAGAAAAAATAAAAAATAAAAAATAAAAATAAAATCAGACTATTTTATAAGCATAGTCCAGCAATATTACCTAAATACTCAATGAACCCAACTAAGTATCTAAAACAAAATAGGATTTTGACCTCATCAGATAGTGTTCGCTTTAATTATTCCTGTTTATGCTTTACTAATGCAGTCCAATGACCCTCCTTTTCCTTTTTTTGTATAAGTTTCAGAGGGTAAGCTGAACACTTGCCTAGACATAATACAGGGGTTTTTGTATCCTTGAATGTACGTCACCGATTTCTTTTTAGTCCTATGATGAATGATACTCAAACTCATATCCAATATGCCTACTATGAACAACATAAGAGTAGAGCATAATCCCAAAAGTCCAAGAAGAACCAAACTCCAAAGTCTCAGATTCTGTTTAGATCACAGGAAAAATGATGGAAAGGAAAGAAATTGTTAAAATGCTTATGAAAGGAAGCTCGTTTCTCAATAAGCAATAAGATGATTCCTTTCACTCGTAATTTCTAGGACTGAAATGGAGCCTTCGTAGATCAGCCTACATGCTACATATTATATTCCAGGCACATTGGTAATTGTATAAATTATACAGATTCTGTAAGGCACAAATAGACATCCACATCACATGATCAAGTAATTGCAAAAGTAAGATCATTTCACAACCGATAAACCAACCCATAATTCAGATATTGAAACTAACAAATTTTTGGAGCACTAGGGTAAAAGAAACAAATCAAACATAATAATTAATGCTCAAGAAGAATAAAAAGCCTACTCTTCAGTCAAATTTAGACGTACTAAGTTCCTATCACGCGAAATTTCAACCACATAAGAAAAAGAACAACAAACACAAAACCCAGATCCCAACTCAGTACATCTAGATAAATAACACATTTTATGACCACGACAAGCAATCCCAAAGCACACACCTACGCACGCATACTCAAAAACCATATTCACAAAACCAAGTTAAAGGCATCAACGTACATCCACGTAAATAACCACAGTCTACAATAACAATAAGCCCAATATCAAGATGGAATGATAGAACCAGTAAAGGCCCTCTTTGAGGTGGATTATCAAAAAAAAAAATCGCTAGCTTTTGTTTACCCTACCCCTATTTTCCGATTAGCTACAACAACCCATAAGTTTTAACACCAAAAGACTGAAACATGTAAAAAAGGAGGGGTATTTGTCACAAAAGGTCGTCTTCAATCATCTAATGGGTATAACACCAAGATGTCAAACTTTTGAATTAATCACCAAATTTCGGTATTGCAGTATGATATAAAGAAGAATCAACTCAAAAATAATTTCAGAAACCAACGATTAGGCAAGGGGAGGGATGAGCAGAGGGAGAAAAATTTTTGTTACCATATATTGCTTCGCCTTCACAAATTGAGTCTCCAACGTGAGAGAGATTTGAGAGTGAGAGTGAGACGAGAGGACGGGAGAGACGGGTTTGAAAGCAAAATTTTCAGTCAAAACGGTGCGAAATTTTCATTTTTCACCTAAGCGCAAGCGTTTCCCGTTTTGTTATTATCAAAACGGCACCGTTTTGGCCAATGTATTAGCAGCGACCAAATGAGTCATGGCTGATAGTATTAGGTCGCCACTAATACTTTGGGCAATTTTAAAAAAAAAATCTTTATTAATATTAAAAAAAAAATTCAATAAGAATAAAATATTCTTATAAATTCGAATAAAAAAATTAAAAAATAATTTTTTAAAAATTAAAATGACCCCCTTGGTTTTTCTTTTTTTTTTTAATTTTTAGTTTTCTTTTTTTTGTTATGTTTTTTAGAATTTTTTTAATTTTATGAAGCAAATTTTTGTCATTAAGGAGGTCACATTGACATTTTTTTGTAATTTAAAAATGACATTGACAATGAGTTAGTTTAAAGGGGTATGTGTACTTTTTCTGAAAAATATGTAAGTTTGATCGATCATTTGATTGGATTAATGCACAAGGATAATACAAAATCCTTAGTCACGATCGATTATACTAATGCACTAGGATCAATCAGATCGATGCACTATAATCAATTGGGTCTTCTATCAATCTTATGATCCTATCATGATTGATTGAACTAGTACATTATGATCAATCGGACGTTAGATCGAACATTCACTGTGCCAAATTGAACTTTATCACGATCAATCAGAGTCATGTACTAGGATCAGTCGAATCTTTTATCGATTATATTATTCTATCATGATCGATCGGTCGTTAGATCAAACCTTCACTTGTCAAGTTTGATTGATTAAACTCTATTACGATCGATTGGATGTTTGATCAATCAGCATAATACACTTGGATCGATTGGATCTTCTATCGATCTTATGATCCTATCATGATCGATTGAACAAGTACATTAGGATCAATCAACGTTAGATTGAACATTTACTATGTTAAGTTTGATTGATCAAACTTTATCACGATCAATTGAACTAATCCACTATAATCGATCGTAGATTTGATCAATCGGAGTAATATACTAGTATCGATCGAATCTTCTATCGATCTTATGATCCTATCATGATTGATCGAACTAATACATTAGAAACAATCGAATGTTAGATTGTTCAGTCAAGTTGGATCAATCATTAATTGTCTCTCGATCGATCAAACTAATGCTCTTGGATCAATCGATTGATTTTTTTTTCTCTTTTTTTTTTTGATAAGTATCAATCGATTGATCTTATCATGATTGATTGGATTAATGAACATTATGAGAAAGAATAAGAATCCACCTTAGAAAAGGGAGAACATGATGAAATCCCTACGTTTATATATACATATTAAATAAGAATACAAATATATAAAATATAAAATTTCACTAATAATATATAACAAATTAATTTCTTTTTATAGGTTTTAGTTTTTTTTTTTTTAAAAAAAAAAAGATAATAGGTAAATATGTTTAAATAATCTATTTTTTTTTTTATTATGAAGGGTCAATAATGTCAACATTTGTCACCACTAATGATCACTTATCAGCAGCGACATTTGCGGTTGCCGCTAATATATTTTTATTTTTTATGTAGGGTCAATAGTGGTGACCATTTTGTATGTCACTGCTAATAAGAAACTTTTAGTGGTGAGTATTAGCGGCAACTGAAATGTTGCTGCTAAAACTCTCTTAGTAGCAACTTCAAGGTCGTTGCTAATAGTCTTGACACTAATGAGGCAATTTCTTGTAGCATATAAACTAAAAACATGTCTTAATACTTTCAAATGTATGTTGTTAGCACATGCATAACTACAATTTTAGGAATGGGGGACAAAGCTAAAAAGATTAAAAAAATAAATTTGGGAGTAAAAATAAATTTTGGAAGGTTCATTTCATAAAAGTATCTAAATTTTAGAAGAAAATTTCAATTTTTTGTGAAATGTTTTAAATTTTGAAGGGCCTTAGAACCCCAAAGCCTAGGGATTGTTTTACTCCTAGTTGTTAGGTTTTTATGTTGGCTCATTTGGTGTCTAAAACATGTGTTTATATTCGTTGGGACATGGATAATTGTGTACTTAGGTCTACATCGAAGGAAGTGAAGATTTTTTCAAGAAGACAAGTATTGTAGCTAATGTCCAGACATGGAGAGTTTCAGGGAGTACATATTCCCTTTGATGTCCACACATGGACTATTTTCTGAAGACTGATATCCGAACATGGTTGGTGATGTTCGGACATGAGCTAAGTCAAGAAGTACATGTTCCCTAACATGTCCAGACATGCCTAGGTCAGGAACGATCACTCTCAGTAATGTCTGGACATGGTCTAGACCCGACCCCATAGTGCATATTCCTTAGCATGTGCCCTAATGTTCAGACATGAAGGTGTGATTAGACGTGAAGCCCTATTAATGTATGGATGCTGCAATGCAAAAATACTTGGTTTTGTCTTTAAATGATCAGTTATGTTCACCACGAATTTCTAAAGACTCCATAGGAGTTCAATGTATACCTTGAAAATAAATATATTCATTTAAACGATAATGGTAATTTACAAACTGAAACCCTAAGTTTTATTCACGTGGAAAAGACTTTTAATAAAGTGTTTATAATACTTTAGATAAACCATCAAGACATAAACGTGACATGGGGTCGTTAAGAAGTCACTGTCTTATCCCGTTCAAAACACGTCAAGATGTGGACATAACGCAGAGCCATATAGAGCTTCTTCCTTGCCACATTCGAAGCAAGTCAAGACGTGGACACAATGAATGGCTATAGAGAAGTTTCGGTCTTCTCTCGTTAGAATCCCGTTAGATAGTTGTCATGACGTGAAGGCACATCTGCAGAAACTTGCTAATCAGTTTTGACCTAGTAAACATCTGAATTGAAAAAATATTGTCAAACACAAAATTGTAGACCTGGAAACCAGATTTCGAATGCTTTCAACTTTGTCTCAATCAAATTTCAGGATAAAAAATTATCACGAAGATACCCTAGTTGGTTTTTCACCGACAACTTTTTAAGCTTTACTCTTTCCTATCCTTTAAATATAATAGGATGCTCATTTGGGTTCTACATGTAAATCATGAATTGTTTTATAGTTGGCCTGCCCTTACATGTCAGAATCTACAAGGATGAAGCCTTTGTTTTTGAAGGCCATGGAGGATTTAGTGAGGTTGGTATTTGATGAGTTGGATATTGGCTTGTCTGATTACTTGTGGTCTGAGCATAAGGATATTCATGGCAATTTCGTAGGGTTTTTGTTCATGGTGTACCATATCCAATGCTACATTGCTATGTTTGATTAGTTATCTACATACCTTGACAAGGCAAATTATGTGGAGATTTCTGATTTTGAGTTACCTTTTAGGGACGTTTGGTGTTCGATGTATAACTCTTGATATATTTTTTAGGATTTGTTTTAAATATTTGACTTGATGATTGATCCTACACCGAGATACTTTGTGATTATGATTACGCTATGTTATATTATGTTATGTTATAATGTTTTAAGTTATTACTTTGGTTATTATTATTTGACGTGGTTAGTTATGACTACCTTTTAATTATTAGTGATTCAATCTTTAGCACTTTGCCCTTTGATGATGATCCCATTTATTCATTAGAACTTATTTACTCGATAAATAGGTCTTGGAAGCACATCAAATTAATTATTAGTTAATGAAATTAAGAGGCATTATATATACCATCGTATTAACCTTTCAATCTTTAGTACAACTACTTGTAGTTCAGTTGTAGAGATAGCATAATGCAATTATTAGTCAATCAAATTAACCCTCTTCCCACCCAAGAGGTCAACATCATTGTCTTGCCTATATACTTATATAAATTGGCCTGGTTAGGCTATAAATAGGAGTAAAATCAGTATTTTCTTCTGCCAAAATCTTGGAGGTCGAAACATTACTCTCATCAATTTCATCCTCCATCTGAAAATAAAAATCCTAAATTTGTTGGTCTGTTTGCTAATTTTTTTTCCTTCGTTTTTTCTTTCCTTAAAAAAGGAATCAAAATATTAATAAACATAAGGTGGTGTTGTTTGACAAATGCAGATGCAAAATAGAGTATTGAGTTGTTAATTTTGAAATTAATAAAAAACGATGATGTGATATAAAGTAAAAAGAATTTATATAGAAAAATGAAAAAGTTTTATATTGTAGTGAATTTTTTTATTTGAATAGTAATAAAAAATTATTGATGTGATATAAAAAGTGAGAATGTTTTCATGTTGATTATTATTGAAAAATGTAAAAATAAAATTAAAAAAAACGTGAATAGTAGCATCTACTATTGTGTTATGTTCCTGGGTTTGCCAAACACTGATATTACTAAAACTTTGTTGGAGTGTTCTAGCATCTTCAGTAGAAATAGCTAAAAAAAAAAAAAAAAACTATTGAGAAGGTATAAATTTATATATTAGCTACTATTTTTTTATACATATTTCATCAAATTCTATATTCTACTACATATTTTCTTAAATATTATTTTGTGTTGAAAATAGTGTGAAAGAAAGAAGGAGAGGAAAAGGAACAAAGAAATAGAGAGTTAAAGAAGGAAAGTGAGAGAGAAAATAATAAAAAACTATTTGTAGTGTGAATAGTGAATAGACAGAATAATTTTTCTACCTATTTACTATTCACACCGGAAGAAAAATTGTATTCTACCTATTCAAATTGATATAAAAAATGACTTATAATAGTCAAATTTAACTATTTTGAGTCGTTTACTTATTTTATTGGAGATGTCATTAAGAATTATCAAAAATAGGCTAAAACAACAAGCCAACCATAATAGCTTTTAAGGAGCGAAATGAGAAGTCAGTGGACAATCTGTGCAAATGGGCGGCCTCTATCCATGCATCTTCCTAAGGCCCAAAGCGGATTCCTTCCATCCTGATTTGATTATTATATTTTTGCTCAATGGATTTCATAAATTACTAAGCCCTATTTGTTATTTGTTATTTTTTTTTTTGTGAGTTTGAAAAGTGTTATAATATAATATAAAGGTGTAAAAACGGTTTTTATACATTTAATTTTTAAGAGTATTTTATATATTTTGAGTTGTTTGTTAATATTTTTATTTTCAGAACATAAAACAAAAAATAACGAACAATTTTTTAACATATATAGTATACATTTTCGTATATCATTTCCGTCTTAGATTGGCAGTGGGAGACGCCGTTAATTGCTAAGTGAATAACTTTCAGCCAAGTAAAGTGAATGAACAAAGTTATTATCTAAATTAGGTTGGATGGATTTCTTTCGATTTATGAACAAAGTTTTCACATGCATTTTTAACGGAGTAAGTGAGTAAAAATCACATGCATTTTGAACATGTCGTTTAATAGATTGAATTGGAAAATAAACATGTTATACATCCATTTCTTTTAATCATCTCTTATCTATCTTCATAAAATTAAATTTCAATTTCAGCTCTGGATTTGTGGGGCTCAATGTAAATTTTACAAATTCAATAATGAATTTGAAAATAAAATGAGTAGGGAATAGATATTATAGATTTGTATCATGCTGATGTGGCAAGTTCACTTGATTCTTAGATATATATTTAATTTCATAACTATTTTATAATACTAACACGGTAGTTTTAATAAACTTTTATTTTTATTTTTTGTTAAAAAAACTTAAAATTGATAGTATTGTAAAATAGTTATGAAAAAAAAGTGGTATATAAATTATAGGGAAAATTGCACCGTTGGTCCCTGTGGTATTCCATAATTATTTTTTACTCCCTGTGGTTTAAAAAATTACTGGGAGATCTTTGTGGTACATAATAATTACAAATCGATCCCTGGCGTCAAATTCTGTTAAATTTTTTAACAGATTCCGTCAAATGCCACGTCAGCAACACGTGTCACCATCTTAATAAAAAAATATAAATTTATTAAAAAATAAATAAAAATACTTATTTTTTTTTAAAAAAATTCAAAAAAAATTAAAATTGAACGGGTGGCTTGGCCACCCATTTGGGGGTGGCCTGGCCGCCCCCAGCCACTGGGGGTGGCCGCGCGCCACCCCCAGAGGCCGCAGGGGGTGGCGCGCGGCCACCCCCAAGCCACAGGGGGTGGCCTTCGGGCCACCCCTGGAAGATCCGGGGGTGGCGCGCAGCCACCCCAGTGGCTTGGGGGTAGCCGCGCGCCAACCCGGAGTTGTCTGGGGGTGGCGCGCGGCCACCCCCAGTTGCCTGGGGTGGCCATCGGGCCACCCCGGAGTTGTCTGGGGGTGGCGCGCGGCCACCCCCAGTTGCCGATGGCCACCCCCTGTGGCTTGGGGGTGGCCGCGCGCCACCCCCTGCGGCCTCTGGGGGTGACGCGCGGCCACCCCCAAATGGGTGGCCAAGCCACCCGTTCAATTTTTTTTTTTTTGAATTTTTTTTTTTTTTTTAAAAAAGTATTTTTATTTATTTTTTAATAAATTTATATTTTTTTATTAAGATGGACACGTGTCGCTGACGTGGCATTTGACGGAATCTGTTAAAAAATTTAACAGAATTTGACGCCAGTGATCGATTTGTAATTATTATATACCACAAGGATCTTCCAGTAATTTTTTAAACCACAAGGAGTAAAAAATAATTATGAAATACCACATGGACCAACGGTATAATTTTCCCTAAATTATAATATATGCAGTAAAACCCATTTTATTTTTCTCATCCGAAAAAGTCTCGCTAGACCTTTTACCCTTTGTACAGAGTCCCTAGATTCTCCCTCCCCTCCTCCCCCTCAAGTTACGGCAAGGAATCATAATTCATATATATTCGACAATTTGCGTCACTGACCATTAGACGGCGAGGCGGACCCAGTTGACGACTTTAATAAGAACACCGTCGTTCATGGGTTGTTTGACCAACTAACCAAAAGACGAGTCAGAGGCGCGTTCGGAATAACATCTCAAACACAATCAGCCAATCAGCACAGCGTTCAACAGTCACGGTCGTCCGGCCCATCCCCACTCTCTCTATCTTCTTGTAAGCACCGCTCAGACACATTTCTCGCTGATAAGCCTGATATATATATGTAGAGAGAGAAAGCAAAAGAGGGAGAGAGAGAGATCCTTGTAGAAAAGGGGGTTTGAAAGTTTGGTGCTCGAGGGCGTGCGTTGTATGGTGTGGGTTCGGTGGCCATGGCCGAGATCCTTCACAAGCTCCGGAAACTGGATGCCTACCCTAAAGTCAAGGAGGATTTCTACAGCCGTACCTTCTCCGGTGGCGTTATCACAATCGTGTCCTTCTCTTTCATATTCTTTCTCTTCTTCTCCGAGCTCAGTATGCGCCTCTCTCTCACTCTTTTTTTTTTTTTTTGTGGGTTTTGAAACTGTGTGATTTTTTATGATTCCTTTCCTTTGAGCTTTGTTTGGTTGGTGATAAAAGTTTGGAAGTTCAATTTTGTAATTTTCCACATAGGTAGGAATATGTAGATTTCAAGTTTTGGTTCTTAGGTCCATTTTGTTCCGCGTATTAGAAAATCAATCTTGTTTTGCGTCAATTTTAGGAGTTCCAATTATACTTTTTACGTGCATATTGCACGCTACTACAATGCAAAACCTTAGGTTTTTGGGCCAACCATGTATATGATATTGTTAAGGAGAGGGGTTTCTCAGTTTTTAATGAAACCTAAAATTTTATCTTGGAATGTGAGGGGATTTGAATGAGAGGGATAAATGCATTAGGGTGAGAAACTTGCTCAGAGAGTGGAAAGTTGGTATTGTTTGTTTTCAAGAAACTAAGCGGGAGGCTTTGTCTCGTAGTGTCGTGCGTAGTTTGTGGGGTTGCAATAATGTGGATTGGTGTTGTTTGGATTCTCGAAGGGCTTCAGGTGGCGTCTTGAGGAGGGTGGGACAAAAAGATCGACGTATATGGGGGAGTTCACCCTGGCTGTTACCTTCAGAAACGTTGACAATCACTTCACTTGGGCTTTTGCAGGTGTCTATGGCCCTAACTTCGATAAGAAGGCTGCTTTGGGAGGAGTTGGCTGGTATCAGTTGGTGGAACTTGCCTTGGTGTATTGGGGCGATTTTAATGTTGCCCGGTTCCCCATTGATAGATCAGGAGGCGCCCGCTTATGCCCAACTATGATGGAGTTCTTTGACTTCATTTTTGATCTGGACTTGATGGACCTCCCTCTTGTTGGTGGAACTTATACTTGGTCGAACAACTGGGAGTCTCCCTCTTGGTCTAGAATTGATAGATTTCTTGTTTCTTTGGCTTGGGAAGCACAGTTTCCGAGTGTCTAAGAGAAGGCTTTCTATACTTTGCTTGGATCATTTTCCAATCCTCCTTGATTGTGGTGACTTTCATAAGGGGTGTAGGTACTTAAAATTTGAGAACATGTTGCTTAAGTCTGAGGGTTTTTTGGATAGGGTGAAATAGTGGTGGGATTCTTGCCACTTCCACGGCACTTCAAGCTTTATTATGGCTTGTAAGCTCAGGGCTTTGAAAGTTGATTTAAAGAGATGGAATGAGGAGGTGCTTGTTAATGTAGGGAGGAGGAAAGAAGATCCTTTGGGAAGAGCTTTTTGTTTTGATATCGTTGAATAAGAGAGAGCTCTAGGCGAGGAGAGAATGATTCAATAAGGCACTTTTAGGGAAGTGGTTGTGGCGTTATGCTTATGAGAGAGAGGCTTTGTGGAAATCTGTGGTGGATGCAAAGTATGGTTCTACTAGGGCTGGTTGGTGTTCCTTAGACCCCCTGGGTCTCATGGTGTGGGGATTTGGAAGAACATTAGGAAGGGGTGGAGCTTGTTTTGTAGCTATACCAGACTTATCTTGGGTAATGGGTCCAGGATCTGTTTTTGGGATGATGTATGGTGTGGGGAGATGTCCCTCAAGGAAGCTTTCCCAGTTCTGTATGAAATAGCTTGTGTCAAGGATACTCTGGTGGTAGACCACTTGGTAGTGGTAAGTGGATCCTATCAGTGGGATGTCAAATTTTTTCGAGACGTACACGACTGGGAGGTGGACGTCATGGCTTCCTTTTTCTCCTTATTGTATTCCTCCAAGGTTGCTCAAGATGGGGGAGACCGGCTCTGGTGGTCCCTTTCTCTCAAAGGGTCTTTTGATGTTAGTTCTTTCTATAAGGATCTTGCTTGCAAAGATGCTATTTTATTTCCCTGGAAAAGCATTTGGCGGACCAAGGCTCCATTGAAAGTGGCCTTCTTCGCTTGGACGGCAGTGCTAGGGAAAATCCTCACCTTGGACAATCTCAGAAAGAAGCGTGTCATTGTGATTGATAGATGTTGCATGTGTAAAATGACCGGGGAGACTGTGGATCACCTTCTTCTTCATTGCGAGGTTGCACGCGCTCTTTGGTATGTCATCCTCAGTCGCTTCGGTTTGTCTTGGGTGATGCCTTTTCGGGTGATAGACTTATTTGCCTGTTGGTGGCCGGGGGGACGCTCCCGAAGCGCGGTCGTGTGGAAAATGGTTCCTTGTTGTCTTATGTGGTGCTTGTGGACGGAACGCAACGATAGACAGTTTGAGGACAAAGAAAGAACCATAGAGGAGCTCATTTCCTTTTTTATTCATTCTTTGTACTCCTAGACGGCTGCGTATCTCGCACCTCTAGGGATTAGTTATCACGATTTCCTTGTATTGCTTTCTTCTTCTTCTTAATTGTCTCTCTTGTATACCCCCAGTATACTTGATTGCGCTTTGTGTTTTTTATAAAATTCTCTTATTTATCAAAAAAAAAAAAGGAGGAGAGAATGAAGAAGACAAAAGTATTAAGCAAGTTGGAGAGATCCACTCTCATGGACAAGGTGAGTTGGAGGTAGAAATCTAGGGCATTTTGGTTTAGGGAGGGTGACAAGTATACAAAGTTTTTTCACAAAGTGGTCAACTCCAATAAGAGGAAGAACTCTGTTGACTCCTTGTTGATTGATGGCACACTTTCTACCAACTGGGTGTATATCAGGAATCACATTGTCCAGTTTTGTAAACAGCTTTTTACTGAGCAATTTAGCTAGCGGCCTTTGTTGGACGGCCTTTCTTTTGATTCTATTAGTGAGGTTGAGGAGAGGGAGGTGTTGGAAGTAGTGAAAGCGATGAATGGCAGCAAGCTGTTGGGCCCTGGCGGTTACTCTATGGCGTTTTTCCAAGCTTGGTGGGATGTGTTGAAAGAAGACATTATGAAGGTCCTTCGTGATTTCCATGCTAGAGGTAAGTTTGAAAGGAGCCTCAATGCTACATTCATTTCCCTCATTCCGAAGATTCCAAGGGTGGTTGATCCCAAGGACTTTCGTCCGATTAGTCTTGTAAGTGGCATTTACAAAATTATTTTTAAGGTTCTAGCTAACATGCTAACAATGGTGTTGGAGAAGATTGTTTCTAAGTCACAGAATGCTTTCATTCAAGGTAGGCAATTCCTAAATCCTGTTCGTACAGCCAATGAATACCTTGACAGTAGAATAAAATATGGGAAGCCGGGTGTACTGCGCAATCTGGATTTAGAAAAAGCATGTTCAGTTGGCTGACACCCCTGGTTATGAGAGCTGGATCCAACTTTTTCTTATGGTGGGATAGTGCTTTTCACTATAGATAGGTTATAAATTGGAAGAAATCAATCTGCTATAAATTGGAAGAAAGTAGTAAAAAAAGAAAAAATGAGTATCACAAGTAATTATGGTATTTTTTTGATTTTATAAATTCTTGTAACATATCTTGTAGTAATATCGAAGATTGCAGTTTAGGCAATATGAAAAAAGCAATATTAAAGTTCAACTACAGCTACGTAAAAGATTGCATAACAGAAGTGACTACCAGCAAGATTTCAGATAATTTTTTCATTTTTCCTTTCCTTGATTTCATGGTGGTTTTTGTTGCGTTCAACCTCTCATTTAAGGTTTTTTTTTTCTTCCCTTTTCTCTTTTTTATTTTGTTTTCTTTGATGTTGCCTTATTTTTGGAATTTTTTTATTTTGTTATTTTGTTATTTTATTTTATTTTATGTTTATTTTTACTTTTTGCATTTAACCTAAGTGCCCATAACGAGCTCAATTACCCTGCCATCCCCTCCCCCCAAAAAATAAAAGATAGTATTTAATCTCCTGTAGAGACTTGATACCTAGAGTTGGAGAACATGACCACCTTACTCCTCTGTTCTAGCTTCTTGATGAGAGTTCTGCAAATGTTGATCAATATGGTGGTAAGAGAGAATGTGTAGATAGTTTGAGAATCACAACAATTGCAAAGATCTTTGTGGAATTGCGATCTGTTGAATGCTAATTTTTTTTGATGAGTAAGAGAAATTTCAAAAAGCACAAAGTGCGATCAAGTACACAGGGAACAACTAAGAAGAAGAGGAAAACAATATAAGAAAATCATAATAACTAATTACTATAGGGGCAAGGAACGCAGCCGTATTTCCAAGAGTACAAAGAATAAAAGAAAAAAGAAATGAGCTCCTCAATGGTTATTTCTTTGTCCTCAAATTGTCTATCATTGTGTTCCCTCCACAAGCACCATAAGAGGCAACAATGAACCATCTTTCTCACAACAGCACTCCGAGAGCGATCATCCATCCACCAACAAGCGAATAGATCTCCCACCTGACGAGGCATAACCCAAGACAGACTGAAGCGACTAAAAATGGTATTCCAAAGAACACAAGCGACCTCACAATGAAGAAGTAGATGATCCATAGTGTCCCCATTCTTTTTACACATACAACATTTATCAATCACAGTGACTTGCCTCTTTCTGAGATTGTTCAAAGTAAGGATCTTCCCTAGAGTTGTCGCCCAAGCGAAAGAGACCACTTTTAAAGGAACATTGGTCCGGCAAATACTTTTCCAGGGGAAATGTTGTCTCTCTTTTTCTCTCCTCTCTGCCTAGTGACGGCGCGTGTGAGCGCGTCAAGCAAGGTCCCTCCTTCGTTCTTCCTTCCAGTCACTCGGGTATGTGTTCGTGTTTCTCCCTCTGATCGTAGTGCTTGGGGATGGCGACCGCTTCAGATGTGGTGATATCCTAATATGCTTTCTCTGTGGGTATGGAGAGCCGTTTCTTTGTGGAGGCTAAATCGTTCCGCTTCTCGGTGGTGGAAGGGACTTCTGATCTTCGGTTGGAGGAGAAGAGGAAAGGGTCCTCTTGGTATGCTGTTTTGGGGTCGAGTTGCTCCGCTTGGCTGTTATCGATGGTGGAAGAAGTTTTGGGGAATCTTGAGATCGAGGACTTCGTCAAATATTTTAGGGAGGGAACTAAGGCGACCATCTTACGGAGAGGGAAGAATAAGTCCGGTAGGTTCTTGGTGGTAGAGGTTTACGCCGCGGGAGGCCGGATAGGGTTGATTATGTTTCCTGAAGGCCGTGATGGGCGGGGCTGGAGCCGTGTTTCTGGAGAGCTGAGCAAAGTTGTGGCTTTTCTTGGAGCTTTGGATGGTTCTCCGCCTTCTGTTGGTATTCCGGCGGGTGTTAAGTTGGGTTTGGGTACTGGCTTTCAGACGTACGCGGAGGTGGTGCGCTCGTCAGCTTCCGTTTCTGCTTTAGGGCGTCGTTCTCAGGGTCAGTCTTCGGGTTCTGGAGATACGGCTAAGGTTGGTGTCGATAGGCCGGCAGTGGTTAGGTGCGGTTTGGAGGCGCTGTCACCAGAAGATCGCACCGCCATGGAAAAGCAAGCGTGTGGTCCTATGGGTAAGGACCGTCGAGTTGCTGAGAAGCCCAGTTCTCGAGTGTGTGTCTGTGACTCGGCTTGCGTGTCTAGGGATGCCGCTGCTGAGGGTGACATTGCACTGCTGAAGGATGGAGTGTCTGCTCTGTCTGGCGTGCTCGGGAAGTTTATGAAGTTAATTGGTTGCCTCTCTAAGGCGTTAGTCTGGGCTTGCGGGTCTTCAAAGCAGATGGGCTTTAAGTCCTCGTTTAGTTTTAAACGTAGGCCGGGCTTTGTGGTAGGCCGGGTTCTCAAGAGATGCAAGGTTGCTCTCAAAGGACCCGGTTTTTGTGCTGGGCCCAAGGTGATTAAACCAAATACTACTAGGGTTACTGATTTGGGAAGAGAGACGGCTTTTTCTTCTGAGACGGGTTCGAAGCGGGTATCGGGTCCGGGTCCGATTTCGTGCCCTAGTTTGGGTTTGCCTCAGAGCTTCCCGGAGGCGGCGGCAACGGCTCTGCCGAATGTTAGATCCTTGCCGGAGTCGACGTCGGAGTTGTCTTCTGGGTTGCGTCTGGCTCGTTCTTTTGTTGGGGGTTTAGAGGATGCTCCGTCGGGAGCCACTGTGACCGCGGCTCCGACTCCGTCAGCGATTCTTGGGTGCTCTCTTCAGACGGAACCACCGTCTCTGCCTTCTCCTGGGGCGGTTCCGTATCTGCCTTCTTCCGGGAGAGGGGCTAGCGTTTTCTTCTTTCCCCCAGTGCCGCCTTCTGATCTGTCTTGTCCGGCAGATCCAGCTCCTTCTCCGGTTTCTGCCACTTCTTGTCTGATTCCTGGTTGTGCTGACAGTGAGACGCCAGTTAAGAAGGTTGCAGATTCTCCGGAGCCCCCAGTGAAGATGGGTCTTAAGAAGGGGTTTCTCAACCATCTTCCGAAGGTGCCAGTTTCTCCCACCTTGCCTCGGAAGGCAAATGTTCTAGGGATGGTTGGCCCTTCCTCCCCTTCGAGAGGCTGCCAATCTCGAAATTGGCCGGTTGGATTTGATCATAACGGGGAGGTTGTAGTTTGGGAGGACGTCAATGATTTTTGGGATGGTTTGCCCTTGGATTGGGATATGGATGGTGATTTTGAGGAAGAGGCTTTGGCTATTCGGGACGCCATGGAAGAGGAATTTCTGCGTGAGAAGATGATAGCGCGCCAGAAATCGAAGGGAAAGAGGGAGTTGCTGAATTTGCAAAGTTCCGTTAACTATGGTGGTGCTTCAGACTCCTCTAGGCGCAGGAAAGGAAAGGGCCTCAAGTTGTAGGGTAGTGTTCTTTAGAGGGCTTTTGGGTTGTCTCTTGGTTTCTTTTGTGGTTTGTTTTGGGTTTTTTTTCGGGTTCTAGGGTTTTCCTTTTGGGGTTTTTGGTGGGTTTCGGGCTTGGTCCTCTTGGGGTTTTTTTCTTTTTTTTGTGCTGGCTTTGGCTACTCGTGTATACCTCCGGTGTACTAGGGGCGCCTTACGCTTTTTAATAAACTTACTTACTTATCAAAAAAAAGAAAGAGACCACCAAATCTTGTCTTCCCCATCACGATCTAATATGTTGAATGATAATGTCATTTCATTGTTAGACAAAGAAATTTCTCACAGTAATTTGATCGCTGATTTGGTGAAGATGCTGATGATGGAAGGCCTTTTTGTAGCTTTCATTATTCTAATTTCTCATATTTGCAATTCCTATTGGTATTGACGTAGTCTTACTCCAACTTATTTGGTGATTATTTGCATGTCTATTTTCTACTGACAGATACTCCATCTCTTCTGCCTTCAACTTTTCTCCCCCAATATTAGTCATTGCGTTTGCTTGGATTTTTTATTTTTTTTTGATAGGTAAGAGATAAATTTATAAAAAGCATAAAGGGGCCCGCAAAACCCAAAAACAAAAGGAAACCCAAACACCCCAACATGAACTAGCTAACAAAACCCAGAGACCATTACATCACAGCAAGGACCCTCTTGCCTTTGCCCTGGCTAGAACGAAAATCCCTAGCATCATAGTTAATTAAGCACTCTTAAGTTTTTCACCTCTGCTTGGATTTTTAAGCTTGTTATTATTTATTAATCCTTTAGTTCATTGTGCTTGCAGGATTGTACCTCCACACTGTTTCTGAGACAAAGCTTGTAGTTGATACTTCAAGAGGGGGAACCCTTCATATCAATGTAATGATCATTTTTTCTTTTGGGTAAAAATTGTTAATCACCTCATTTCTTCTAATCATAATCTGCAAATTCAATATGAGACATGGTATTTGAGGGTAGCATTTGAGTCTTTGCAGGTTCTAGTGGTTGTTATTTTTGTGAATCTCATTTTTAAATGTTCTATTGCTCAAGGATTTGTTCGCTGCAAAACTTTGAACTTTTTCAACTGTGGTAGTTTCGCCAAGTATGAAATATCAGGCGTTGTGATTTATTGCAGCAAAGCTTTTGTCTTATGATAGTTTTTCAAGTGTGATATACCAGGCTTACCAGCCATATTTTTGTCTTTTTAAATTTGAACAGTTATTATTCATGCTTTATTTATTTGTGCTCTAATCTCTATCTTCTGTCTGAAATTGCAGTTTGATGTCACCTTTCCAGCTGTTCCATGTTCATTACTCAGTCTTGATGCCATGGATATAAGTGGAGAGCAACACCTTGATATCGTATGTATTGCAAGCTGAGATTTCTCATTGATTAATTTTCAGTGTTATAATACTAAGCATATTGAAATGGAGCCATGCCAAGTATTTGAAACTCTGAATGCTTACATCTTTGCATTCTTGTTGCATCTCACACATTTTCCTGCATTTCATGTTTGCGTACTCTTGCTGGCTTATGATGTATGCCACATTGTTTTACTCGCAGAGACATGATATAGTCAAGAAAAGAGTTGATGCTCATGACAATGTAATAGAAGCTAGGAAGGATGGGATTGGCGCTCCAAAGGTTAGTGAGAACAATTTTGTGGCATCTTCTTCAGCAAGCATTTTTTTACATGTCTTGTATCAGATTGATACCTATTTTCATCAACATCTTTTTTTTTTTTTTTTTTTCTTGTTGCTTTTGAAATGATTTGTTTCCAAAGGAATGTTGTTAGGTTGCTTTGAACTTTGCACTAATCCTTTGAATCTAGTACCAATGGGTATCGTCCCCCTAGAGCAACTATCACTCTCCGACAATATTTTGATGTATCCATACAATTTGTAAGCTGTGTTGTTTTATTAAATCCAAATTGAAGAAAATTGGTAACGCATGTCTTGTTGTCTTCTAATTTGGATTTTCCTTTTTCATCTCAGCTACCAATTTGGATTTCACAAAAAAAGAAAAAGAAAGTGTGAGATCAGTGGATTGCAATTGTCGGAAATGCTTAGGTGGCTTGAGAAATGCATTAGTAGCCTTTTGGCATGAGGCTAGGTGTCTTAAGTAGGTGGCTGTTCGTGGAATGCCATGTGGCACAACATTTTTCAGCACATTGGTAGGCATCGAGAAATGTTAGGTGCTTTATCTTGAGTAGTGGTGCTGTGTAAATGATGGATGTTAGGATCTCTGACTTTGAGTGGGCATGAGGACCCATGCCTTGTTTGATCAAGGTTTAACTTTTGTCTTGGTGTATATCGCATATAGTTTTAGTTGGCCAGTATTTATGAAATTTTTTGGAGATCTTGGTAAGGATTTAGAAATGTATAATTTTGCTTCAAGCATTATAGAGCGTTCTATGTGCAAAGCAACTATAGAATGATTAATCAAGTAGAGTCCTATGCCCTTGAAATTGTGAACCTGAAGGTTGATAATTCTTTTCCCCACCGTCTGATAAGTAGGCCAACAATACTTTGCATGTAAAATGGATATTTGTTATTAGCACGCCAAAAGTGGAGGATCTTGAAGGAGAAATTTGTGGAATACAACTTGACTCAGCAACTAAGGATCTGTTAGAGAAGGCTGAGGTTATTTCAAAGGACGGTGAAGATTATATTTTTTTTTTTGATAAGTTAGAAAATTTTCATTAAAAGCGCGAAGTGCGATCAAGTATACAGGTAGTATACAAGAATGGCAACTAAGAAGAAGAAGAAAACAGTACAAGGAAATCGTTAAAACTGATTACTAAAGGGGCAAGGAACGTAGTTGTGTCCAAGAGTACAAAGAATAAAAGAAAAAAGAAATGAGCTCCTCATTGGTTCTTTCTTTGTCCTTGAATTGTCTCTATCGTTGCGTTCTCTCCATAAGCACCATAAGAGGCAACAAGGAACCATCTTCCACACAACTGTACTCCGAGAGCGACCACCCGTCCACCAGCAAGCGAATAGATCTACCACCTGACGAGGCACAACCCAAGACAGACTGAAGCGACTGAATATGACATTCCATATAACTCAAGCGACCTCACAATGGAGAAGAAGATGATCCACAGACTCTCCATTCTTTTTGCACATACAACATCTATTAATCACAATGACATGCCTCTTTTTGAGGTTGTCCAAAGTAAGGATCTTCCCTAGCGCTGCCGCCCAAGCGAAAAAAGCCATTTTCAAGGGAACCTTGGTCTGCCAAATACTTTTCCAGGGGAAATGAATTGGCTCCTTGTAAGCAAGAGTCTTATAGAAAGATTTAACATCAAAATTTCCTTTGCGAGAAGGAGACCACCAAAACTTGTCTTCCCCATCACGATCTATTTTGATGGAATACAATAGGGTCAAGAAAGAAGCCAAGACATCCACCTCCTAATCGTGGACTGCTCGAATGAATCTGACATCCCACTGAAAGGATCCACTCTCCAGAATCAAATGAGCTGCAACGAGCGTATCCTTGTCGCAAGCTATGTCATACAATCCTGGGAAAGCTTCCTTTAGGGGCATCTCTCCGCATTACACATCATCCAAGAATTTGATCCTGGATCCATTTTCCAAAATAAGTCTGGTGTGGCTATTAAACAAACTCCACCTCTACCTAATGTTCTTCTAAAGCCCCACTCCGTGAGACCTATGGGGTTCTAAGGAACACCAACCAGCCCAAGTAGAACCGTACTTTGCATCCACAATTGATCTCCACAATGCCTCTATCTCATGCTCATAACACCACAACCACTTCTCTAACAAAGCCTTTTTGAAGATCCTCAAATTCCGGATACCCAAACCACCTTCTGAAATAGGGGAACAAACCGTGGACCAGCTAACCAAGTGATATTTGAATTCTTCACCTAGACTTCCCCCCAAGAAATCTCGATGAAGCTTCTCTATACGACTAGCAACACTGGATGGAATAGGGAACAGAGAAAGGAAGTACGTGGGAAGATTAGATAAAGTGCTCTTTAAAAGGGTAACTCTATCACCCTTTGACAGATACATCCGCTGCCAACTAGCCAGTCGTCTTTCAATCTTACCAACTACATCATCCCAAATGGACTTAGCCTTAAAAAGGGCCCCAATGAAAGACCGAGATACTTTAGAGGTAGAGAGGAAACACCGCAACCCCAGATGACAGCCAATTCATCCATATTATCCACATCACCCATAGGAGCCAAAACTGACTTGGCCAAATTGACCTTTAAACCTGAAACAGCTTCAAAAGACAAAAAGAAAACCCGAAGAAAACTTAGATGATCAATATTAGCCCCACAAAAGACTAAAGTATCGTCTGCGAATAATAGATGAGAAATATTAAACACCCTGTTGCTTCCAGATTTCATTGAGAAACCTGATAGAAAGCCCCATGTGAGTAGAAACAACGAACAACTTATTTAGGGCCTCCATCACAATGACAAATAAGAGAGGTGATAGAGAATCACCCTGTCTAAGTCCGCGTGAGCTGCTGAAAGAACCAGAAGAGGTGCCATTCACCAATATAGAGAAGCGCGCCGAGGAAATACAATGCGCTATCCACGAACACCATCTCTCTCCAAAACCACATATTCTCATCATATACATTAGGAAATTTCAGTTGACATGATCATAAGCCTTCTCAATATACAGCTTGCATAGCAACCCTGGTACACCTGATTTAATACGACTATCCGAACACTCATTAGCAATAAGAACTGAATCAAGAATTTGCCTACCTTTCACAAAAGCATTTTGAAATTTCAAGATTATCTTTTCCACAACCTTTCTAAGTCTATTTGCAAGAACTTTTGCAATGATTTTGTAAACCCTACTTACAAGACTAATAGGTCGAAAATCTTTAAGATCCACAACCCCAGACTTCTTCGGAATTAGGGCAAGAAAAGTGGCGTTAATGCCTTTGACAAACTTTTTATGAGTGTGAAAGTCTTGAAATACCCCTATGAGATCTGTCTTAATCACATCCCAACAATCTTGGAAGAACGCTATGTATACGGGCTAGAGGGTTTTTGGGCCAGAATTGAATGTATCAAGCCTTAGTATTAATCATCAAGGAGGGCTTGATGAGCTGAAATCCAATGGTAGAGAAACAATGGAGGTCCATTCACTTAAGTCTGGCGACAGATTCTATGGCCTAAGTAAGGTGGCAATGTACAGATGGTGGACACTACCCAAATGAGGGACCCAGCGGAGAGTGAAGGCGGGAGCACCTGTGTCCACGACGGGTTCATGCTGGTGGTTGGAGCTGGCTATTGTGCAACCAGTTAACAATAGAAGGTACAGATAAGTCCTTTGGACAATCAAGAAGTCTTCATGGTGATGCGTTGCGAGAATTTCTGATGGTTATGAGTTTGATGACGTGAGGGGCTGACAGAGCACATGGGTTTGGTCTAGATGAAGCCGAAGGTAGCAAAGCAAGTAGGAGCGAGAGTATTAGCCAAGGGAAAAACAGTTTAATGGGTTTGGGTTTGAACTCAAGTTTTCCACCAGTGGTGGTCGCTACTTCAAAGGGACTTATTGGGCAGATAAATGGGTACCAGAAAGTGGGGGAAAAAAGTTTCAAAGTAGAGAAGGCAAGTTCTCGAAAAGAGAAGCTAGAAAAAAAATGGGATTTTGATTTTGAAGAAGGGGAAAGGTTAGACTCTATGGGATATTTATCTGTGTTTTAGAGGCATTGTGGTTGAATAATAAGGATAAGGACACAAATTTCTTACAAACTAGGTTATAGAAGTTACTATAATCCAGCCTCTAAAACATGACGCGTTCTTTAAACATGTGAGGAACTCATTATTTCTTATTGGTGATATTAAAAAAGCATGTGAAAAGCACATGCTATTAAAAAAACATCTTTTTCTCACATCTCAAGGGACACGTCACTTTTTTAGAGGTTGAGTGTTTGGGATCAGGGCGATGAGGAGGATGGTGTATCCCCTTTCCCTTTGGGTGTTTATCCGCCTGACATGCCTTTGGATTGGGCGGCGGATGGTGAAGAGGATGAGGTTCTGCTTTTGGCTATCTTGGATGCCAGTGTAGCGAAGAGGGGTTGCATTCGGAAACAATGGTTGCGCGCCAAAAGACCAAAGGTAGAAGGGAGGTGTTGAATTTGAAAAGCTCCATTAATTATGGCGATGCTTATGCAACCTCGGCTTCAGAAAGGCAAGGCTCACATGATGTAGTGTTAAGTGCCTCTTTGTTAAGAGTCCCACATTGTCAAGGTATGCCTGGGTTGTGGGCTTTATAAGCCTTGAGCAAACCTCTTCCCTTGAGGTGCCTTTTGGGATTGAGTAAGGCTCAAGTGACTTTAATATGGTATCAGAGCCACAAGCCCTTGGACAATGTTGGGCCTTCCCTCCCGATATTAAACACGTGTTTGGCCAAAAGATGTCACACGTGAGGGAGCGTGTTAAGAGTCCCACATTGCCAAGGTATGCCTGGGTTGTGGGCTTTATAAGCCTTGAGCAAACCTCTTCCCTTGAGGTGCCTTTTGGGATTGAGTAAGGCTCAAGTGACTTTAATACTCTTGTGGGCCTTAGGTCTTTTGGATTTTTAGGGTCTCGCGGGTTTGTTGGATCTCTTTTTTTTTTTGGGGGGGGGGTTGGGTTTGGTTGGTCTCTTGTATAGTACCTGTGTAGTTAGGGACGCCTTACGCTTGTAGGAAATTTCTATTCTAGGGATAAAATGATTGGTTGGGATTATGAGCTAGTGGGAGAAGCCTTGATGTATAGGGGCGAGAGATCTGGAGATACCTGTTATTCTATTGCTATGATGGACTTCTCAAATTTCATCTTTGAACAGGGTCTTACGGACATCCCACTCGTGGGTGAAAAATTCATGTGGTCCAATGAAAGTGAGAATCAATTTTTTATATTTTTATAAGTAAGAAACCATTCTCATTAAAAAAGCGTAAGGCACTCCTTAATACATTGGGTGTATACAAAGGAAACACCTAATTAGAAAGAGGAAAGTGAGCGAGAAAGTCAACAAAACTAAATGACAAAGGGTGGACATAAGCTGTAGTCCAAAAGTACAATGTAAGGTAGAACGAGGATAAAATCTCCCCCAAGGTACTTTCAAAGAGGACCACCAACAATCAAGCAAGTCAATAACTCGTCTGGGCATAACCCAAGACATCCCAAAATGATTGAAGAGAGTACTCCATAAAACAGAAGCCATGTCGCAGTGAAGAAGATGGTCCACGGACTCCCCAGTCTTCTTACACATATAGCATCTGTTTATCATGATAACATGCCGCTTTCTGAGATTTTATAGTGTAAGGATCTTGCCAAGAGCCATGGACCACGCAAAAAAGGTGGCCCTTGAAGGAGCCTGAGTGTGTCAAACACTTTTCCAGGGAAAGCGATTACAAGGACTTGACCTTGAACAAACTTTTTTTGGAGGAGACCCATCACATCTTATCTTCGTTACATCTTCTCACTTTAACTGAATACAATGCGTGGAAGAAAGAAGCAAAATAATCCACCTCTCAATCGTGAGCCTCCCTAGTAAAGCTCACGTTCTACTGGTTGGAAAGTTAGAAAGGTTACCTTAAGAGCCATGCCCCCACACCACAAATCGTGCCAAAAGCTGATTCTGGATCCATCCCCCACAACAAATCTAGTGAAGCTTGAGAAAGAATCCCAATCTTTTTTGATGTTCTTCCACACCCCCATCCTAAAGGCACCTGTTGGCTTGAGAGAGTAACACCCGCCCCATAGGCTGTCGTATTTAGAATCCACCGCACCTCTCCACCATGCATCTCTCTCAGACCCAAAGCGCCATAACCATTTACCTAGCAGGGCGCGATTGAACACACTAAAATTTTTTAATCCCCAACCCTCTCTTAGAGATCGGAGAGCAGACCTTGTCCCAGCAAACCCTGTGATATTTAAATTTTTCGCCTATCTCTTCCCATAAAAAGTCTCGTTGGAGCTTGTCCATTCGATTAGCCACACTAGCAGGAATGGGGAAGAGAGACAAGAAATATGTAGGTAGATTGGAGAGAGTACTCTTAATAAGGGTAATCTTGCCACCCTTGGACAAATACAACCTTTTCCAACTGGCTTAGTGACGCTCCATCTTTACCACGATGCCATCCCAGATAGACTTAGCCTTGTAACATGTCCATAGCAGCATACCAAGATACTTCAGGGGCAGAGAGGAAATCCCTCAGGCCAAGATGTTAGCCAACTCAGCAACATTATCACGTTGCTAACAAGAACCAAGAGGGATTTGGCCAGATTGACCTTTAAGCCAGATATAACTTCAAAACATAATAAGAGGACACCATATAGCGGAGGTGGCTAGGGTTAGCCTCACAGAAGACCAAGTTATCAATTTCGTTTTTAGCAATGATGTGTTGTCTGGAGTGGTTTCTCAAAAATTATTGTACTCTGATGTGTTTGTCATTACTGAGGACAAGAAAGTTTCAGTACTGGGAACTCAAATTGGTTGCCACTCTATTTGATTTAGAGGTGGAGAGGATAGGACGAGTTGAGGTAAGTCAGGCATGGTAATTTTGACATTAGCTCTTATAATGAAGCATTAAGAGAGCGTATGGTGGTTTCTTCCCTAGGAAAAATATCTGGTCTGTGGAGCTTCAGAAAGGTGCCTTTTCTTTTGTCCTTTGTTTAGATAGCTGTGTTGGAAATGATCTTGAAGAGGATCAATGCTGCATGTCAAAAAAAAAAGAAAAACAAGAGAGAGAGAAAGAGCCCTTAGAAAATTTGAGGGGAAAGGTCTGTCGATTAATGAAATTAGTTGTTAAGAGATGTGATTTTAAGGCAAAGGGTGCTATAAAAGCATGCATAGCTTGACTGATATATAGGATAAAGAACTATGCTGGATGACACAATTTGGTTGAAAAGGAAGCTGATAAAGGTACAATACCTAAATCAAAGTATTATGTACTACAATTTTTGTATAAAGGGTGCTAGATTGTAGACATCTTTAGTGTGCTAGGGCTTTTGCCCTTTTCTTTTAGTAAATTATTATTCACAAAAAAAATTTATGTATAAAGGTTGCTAGATGTGTAAAGAAGAAATTTGGTGCTGGGATGATGGGATTGTAGCATGTGAGATAAGAGCATGAATCAAAGTTTGACAATTGTGTAGGACTAGTAATTACATTTGAATTATACAGTTTGGTTGAAAAGGAAGCTGAGAAAGTAGTATAGCTAAATTAGAGTGACATTTTTCATAAACGTAGGTACAAAGGGATGGGGTAAAGAGCAAACTTGAACTTGCTAGGATGAGGGAAAGAAAGTAGAGATGCAACGGCTGAGTTCATTGATGGTGAGAATAAGAGAGATTAGTCGATACTAAAATATGGTGGACTTTCCCTCATAAAAGTAGATGAAAACCATATAGTGGAATCAAGCAACATAAAATTCTGAAAAGGCTAGAAATCTTTGGCATTTTGAAGGTGCAATACTACATAGACAAACTCTTTATGATACAGTACTAAATTTCATATTTTAGGATTACTTATAAAAAAAAAAGTATTAAACTTCATATTTTAGGATTCTTAAATGGTGCTGTTTTGGCTCATAGTGCAAGGTCTTGCTTATGGAATCCAATGGCCCTCAATTTTTGATGTACTCCTAATAGGTAGTTAGCACTTGTACATGGGCTGACGAAATGCATCTTGACTGATGCAAAACATGCACATGAAGGGGCTTTGCAACTTGCGGAATCAGTTACTGGTATAGTGGATTACAGAAATAAGGAATTGGTGGGGCAACCTATGGGTGGGAGTTTAGTAGAAACTGAGCAAATGTCTTTTAGTTGGCAAATGTCTTTTTTTGTTTTTGTTTTTGTGAAGGATTAGTTTGGAAGCCTCTTATGCTGTTAGGCTTGTCTGTGGTTGACATGCTGTCTGCTCAGTTTGCTACAAAATGGGGAACCATGACAGATTGGCATTAGGTTGGCAGTTGTCATCCGATTAAGTAGGAAGACAGTTCTAATTTGGTTTATCTTTTTCACATGATTTTTGGTGTATTCTATTTCATAATTTAAGCTGTGAAGGATGATATTCTTCTTTGGCGTGACTATTTTACTCTACACAATAGTTCATTGGGAAAAAAAAATTCCTTAGTGTTCTTTGCATATATTTGCTTTCATCTGCTGATTCCAACCTTTATTCTTTCCCTAATACAGATTGAGAAGCCCTTACAGAAACATGGTGGCAGGCTTGAACACAATGAAACATATTGTGGTTCTTGTTTTGGTGCAGAAACGGTACATTTGATCATCTGGTATCCCTTATGTTGCTACAGTATCTTTTAATAATTTTGAACCATGCAACCAGTGTCATAAAGTAGGTACCAATGTGGATCATCAAACTAGTTAACCAGAAAATGCTTGTGGATTAGTGACATTCTTGTGTGTATGAATCATGACTCATGAGTACTTTAGATTTTGGGATGACAACCATCACCTTCGCCACGCTGGTTCCATCTATTCAGATTGGAACCATATGCAAAAATCATCCATATCTTCCACCCCCACCTCCCTTTTTTCTTTTCTTTTTTTCCAAATTTATCTAAATAAGTTTTTCTTCTTGTTATCGTTGTTGTTTTTTAATATTTCAATCCACAGTTATTTACCTTACACCCCTCCCCACCCTTCCTCCTTTTACATGAAAGAAAAATAAATCAATATCTTCTTTCGA
This sequence comes from Alnus rubra, assembly GCA_028654335.1. NCBI lineage: Eukaryota > Viridiplantae > Streptophyta > Magnoliopsida > Fagales > Betulaceae > Alnus > Alnus rubra. The sequence goes on from JAJPGS010000754.1 coordinate 564,735, forward strand.
ACTTACCAATTTAGATCATTTGTCTTGTACCATGGTATTCTATGTTTTGGTTCTTCTCGGTCTCTCCTGCTTTTGGAAACCCAATTCTAGAGTTTTATTATTTATATATATATATATATATATACATTTTTTTATATATATATATATAGCAGATGCTTTTCATATACTTATATTTTGGACTTTTCCATCCTAGTTTTTCCTTTCATCTGCCTGAGAACTTCATTTTAAGTGCTTTATCTAATAAAATGTTTATTTAACTCTCTGAATATTCTTGAGTTCTTTTGTCCATAGGTTTGAACATATTAAATTAGGAAATCATGTTGCGAACTTGAAATTTTCTTTCTGATGAAGTGGGGCTAAGTAGTAACATTCCCATCCATGATTATTAAGAAGTTAGGTCAGCTTAGATGCCCCTACAGTTGCATCTGCCTTGTACTTGACCAGCTTTTAAGATGGAAGCATTTTGGATGGTGAACCTTTTGTGCGCTGGGTACTTGGACTATGTTTATTAATGCTTTGTTTTCTGTTTTCAAGACAAATACATTAACAAACAACTTAAAACACAAGGCATTCTTCAAAAACACAAAACACTTCTAAAAACAGTTTTCACCTTTTTTACGTCTAATTAGAACACTTTTCCAAATAAAAAACAAAACACTCCCCAAAACACATCAACAAACATACCCATAGTTTCTCCTTTTCTTGGTAAAATTTCTTATTCCATATCGATAAAGTAGATGGTGGAATTGAATGATACCATTGATGACTAAGCATTAAGAGACATAGGTGAGAAGGCTCCCGCTAAAATATTCATTATGGCAGATATCAAGATCCCGAGTGAGTTTTATCTGAATTTAAATTCAGTTCAAATGCATATCAAATTTAAAAATTATCTACAATGCAAGTCCAGGGGCCGTTTCATGTTTGAAAAATATCCCTTGTGGGGCTAGCTGTCTCCACTTGCTATCTTTGGGAATTGGTTGAACTTTCTTGTTCAAGTTGCTTTGTTTATAGATTAGAAACTTACACGTGGGTGCTTGATGCAACCGGCAAAGAGCTAAAGGAAAAGAAAAGGATCAAATACCTAGAGATTCTAGATTGTGGTCAGGTTTTGCTCGTGTTTGGTTTCCTTTGTATATTTCCTGTATGCTTAGGGCCGTCTTACGTTTTTTATATATTTCTTTGATTACCTATCAAAAGTGTTTGGTGGACTAAGGTTTCTTTGAGGGCGACCTTTTTTGTTTGGTCAGTGGCCCTAGGAAAGATCCTTGCCATAACCAATATGAGAAAACAGCATGTCATCGTGATTGATAGGTGAAGTATGTGTATAAAGAATGGAGAGTTCGTGGATGACCTTCTTCTCCATTGTGAGGTTGCTGGTGCCTTCTTTAGTCGATTTGGGCTGTCTTGAGTTAAGTCTAGATGAGTAGTCGACTTATCTGCGTGTTGGTGGAAAGCTTGTAGCGCTGAGAGTACTGCTGTGTAGAAGATGGTGCCTTCATGCTTTTTGTAGTGTCGATAGAGAAAAAAGAAATGATAAAAGTTTTGAGGACCATGAGAAGACTTTGAAAGAGATTAAGTCGTTATTTTTCTATACATTGTATCTTTTGGACAACAACTTTTGTTTTTTCCTTTGGCGTTTAGTTATAATGATTTCCTTGCTCTTTTTTCTTTTTCTAGCTAGATGTTTTCTCATGTATACTTCCTATGTATCTGGGGTGTCTTACACTTTTAATGATATCTTGATTACTTATAAAAAAAATCCCAATCAATCACAGCTAACGCCAATTGCACATTCAAACATTTGTATTCAGACCTCAATTTTACAATTAGACAATCAATATGTACAAATCATTATCAAACAAAATTTTTTTCCAAATCAAGGCAACCTAGACCCTAATTTCAAGTTTTCTTTAGTTTATCCTATAGCAATTTTTTTGATAAGTAATAAGCCAATCTCATTAAAAGCGTAAGGCGCCTCTTAGTACACTAAGAGTATACAAAAGGAAACGCCTAACTTAGATAAACGAGTAAGGAAGTCAAGAAAGCTTAGATAATGGGAACACATAAGCCGTAGCCCAAAGATACAAAATGTGATAAAAGGAGGATAAAAGTTCTTCAAGGGTCTTCTCCACGTCCTCAAAGTTTCGGTTGTTTCTTTCCTTCTATAAGTACCAAAAGAGGCAAGTGGGTACCATTTTCCACACCTTAACACTCCTCGACTGGCCTGAAGACCACCAACAAGCAAGCAGATCGATAACCCGTCGTGGTATAACCCAAGACAATCCAAAGCGACTGAAAAGAGAGTACCACAAGATAGAAGTCACATCGCAATGAAGAAGGAGATGGTCCACAGTCTCCTCTGTCTTCTTGTACATGTAGCATCTGTTTATCACGATGACATGACGCTTTTTGAAATTGTCCAAGGTGGGGATCTTTTCAAGAGTCGCTAACCATGAAAAGAAGGCCGCCCTTGAGGGGGTTTGGGTCCGCCACACACACTTCCAAGGAAAGCGGGTACCTATAGTACGAGTCGGGGAGTGAAAAAAAGTCTTGACCTTGAAGAGGCATTTTTTTGGAGGGGACCCACCAAAGCTGCTTGTCGCCTCCTTTTCTGACTATAACTGAATGCAACATTTGGAAGAAAGAAGCAAAAACATTCACCTCCCAATCATGCGCTTCTCTAATGCAATTGAAATTAATTGAGATTAACATTATCACAAGATATATCGGTTGGGTAACATACCTAAAGTAGTTTAATTTGATGAAAACACCATATTGGGATGGGTAGGGTTTGATCAACATGGTAGCTTTCTGCGGGATTCTGATGGTACTTCAGTAGCTAGAGGGCAATATTGGTTGGATTAGAGCCAAAAACAACCGGCCAAGGTCGGGGAAACGGTTGTTCAGTCTAAAGTAAACTTGTTGGGCTCAACAATGCGAATCCTGACTGGGCTTGCCTGCTTTTTCCTTGGTGTTGTCGTGTCATGTCCTGCTGACGAGGCATGAGTGACCATTGAGGGGCATATGTGAGGGAGAAGGACACTGATAAAAGAGGAATTAAAATACTTTGGTCTTTTCTGTCACATACTAAATTAGCCCTTCTTGGGCTAATTGTCTAAATTACCTTTGACTTCACTTACATTTACTTGTATCCGCACAGTTTAATGCACCTTTTGCATATAAACCCATAGTTCCTATGCAGAAATAGTTTTCTTTTCCCAAAATATCCTTACAAAAATAAGAGGAATTATAATAGTATGTGACAATATCACGTGATAAAAAATGAAAATCAATATTACTATAGTATTATTCATGAAATAAAAATTTTAGGAAATTAATACCATTGCATTTCATATGCATTGCACAATGGGGTTCTAAAATTTCCTAGGATTGATCTGTTGTTGATTGTTCTTGCTTTTAAAGACTTAATTTAGTGTACTTACATTAAACCTTGTGCAAAGAGGACAGCGACACAGTATGCTAAAATTAAAATGCTGTGTTAATCACTCATTTAATATCTTGGGCTGCCTTTCTTTTTTCCCTTGTAGCACTGCTCTCGGGCTGATTTGTATTAGAGAACCAATATTCCCAATCTGTAAAGATCAGTTTTTTCTGTAATTGCTTTGTTGTTTCCTAATTTTTCACTGGCTCTCTCATGTGCAGTCAGATGACGATTGTTGTAACTCATGTGAAGAAGTTCATGAAGCATATAGGAAAAAAGGTTGGGCTCTAACAAATATGGATATGATAGACCAGGTTAGTTTGCAATACTCTTCTTTTTCAGGGTATGTTCTTACTGCACAATCACCAACACATCAAATTTTCTTTGATAACAATGTAAAAACTAAGGTCATCAACTTTTAAGATCTTGAACTGGTTGAACAAATTGAACTATTGTTTCTGTTACTGAAATTGAAATAGTGATTTCTTGCTACTGAATCTTAAGGTTAATATACATGGCAGGGAAGAATGTGCCCCCTTTCAAAATGAAAAAAAAAATTATAGATTTTTTCCAAAATTTTGAAAGAAAAAACATTTTTTTTAATAGATTTTTGTCATTTTATTAATGATGCCCCCCTAAAAAAGATTCAGTCCAGTTTGGCCCCTTCCCCCTTCCCCCTAAAATCTAAATTTCTGCTTTTGTCCCTATCCATGGATTGGAGAACTTTTTCAATCATAGAAATCGATATACTACATTTCTAGCTTGAATTCTTTTTTTGGCTTCAATATTGAATACTATCAGGAGGGGTTGGGGGAATTATTTAGTCATACCAGATTTGAGGTGAAAAATGGCTTTAAGATTACATTCTAGCATGACATGTAGTACGGGGATTAGGCTCATAAGGAAGCTTTCCCGGTTTTGTATAGTATTGCTTGCGTTAAGGCTGCTTTTGCAGCAGATTACTTGGAGTTATCTAGTAATTCCTATCAGTAAAATGTAAGCTTTATCAGAGCGGCTCAACATTGGGAGGCGGATGCCTTTGTTTCGTTCTATAACTTGTTGTTTCTCTCTTAGATTGAGCCAATGAGGGGAAACTTTGCTGGGCCCCTTCCAAGAGAGGGATGTTTACCATTAGATTTTTTTATAACTTTCTTGTACCTCATGATAACACCCCTTTCCCTTGGAAGTGTATTTGGCGGAGTAAGGTCCCTTTGAGCGAGCGTTCTTTACTTGGAAAACCACCCTATAGAAGATCCTCACCATATATAACCTTAGAATACATGTCATTGTGGTTGACTGGTGTTGTATGTGTAAGAGGAGTGGGGAATTTGTGGATCATCTTCTAGTCCACTATGATATCGCCAGTGTCTTATGGAATGCTATTTTCAGTCGTGTTGGATTAGCTTGGATTATACCTAAAAGAGTAGTAGATCTTCTCGCTTGTTGGAAAGGGGTGTGCGGCAGTCCTCAAGGTGCAGTAGTGTGGAAGATGGTTCTGTCTTGTTTTTGTGGTGTCTTTGGAGGGAAACAAATGATAGAAGTTTTGAAGATTGCAAAAGAACGGTGGTGGAACTAAAGTCTTTTTTTGTCAAAACTTTTTTCACTGAACAATTGCTCTAGATCTTAATGTGCTTGGTTTTCTTGATTTCTTAACCATCTTTCTCTTGTATACATCATGTGTACTTAGGTTGCGGCTTTTGCGCTTTTCAATGATATCTCATTTACTTATATTAAAAAAAAAGCATTCTTTTTTATCTTCTCTTAATCCCTTTTTTTATTCTTTTGAAGATGTTCTTTTTGTGTAAAAAATTTATCCAAAGTAAAGCAGGCCTGCTAGTCTGCCTGGTTTATCGAATTAGCTAGCATGAGTTCAATTTTTATGTTGTGTTTATGTGTGTTGTATCTCTGTGTTTTTTTTTTTTTTCATTTTTGTATAAAAGTTTTGAAGATCGCGAGACGGTGGTCTTTCCTCTTCAATACTCTTTACCACTAGATATTTGTATCAGTGTTAATATATGTTCTCTGTAGATGGCACCTTTATTTTTTTTTCACCGTATCTGGTTCTAATCAGATCTATGCGCTTGCTAAGACATTTTTTCAACTGATAATTAAATTATTAAGAATTATGACTCCACTAAACCTTGTGATGTTACTACTTCCATTGGCTAAACTAATGGTCTTTGCAGTTCAGCTTCATGTTCATAAATTGTTATAAATTGATCCAAATTTTAGGTGAAAGATAGGCCTCGCGTATGACATTGGCAAATTGTCTAAGGGTTGAATGGTGCTTATGCTATGCAATGGGTGCTTACCTTCACGTATAGCTATGGTAGAAGCCTTTTTCCAGTTGGCTAGTTAAACTCCAAATAAGCACATGAAGCAATTTCCCTGAACTTGAAAAATGTGTGATGACTCATAACATGTGTACTTCACTGGGTCATTTAAAGGCTTCGAGGGTTTTTAATCTAGACTGCGTTGCAATATGCTTGTCGTGATAAAATGGGGGTGCTTAAATTAATGATGATTATGTTGAGCTACACCAATTTTGTGGTGTGACAGTATGGCTAGTATAGTCAGCCCTTTCCTTACATTAGAAACACACTGTTACTTAGATCCATCACTATGGAGAAACGCAATGCAGCCAAGTCCTGAGAACATTTGGTGACTCTTCCAATGTTTGGTCCATGATGCCTCCCTTATTTGACTCTTCCCAGAAGTTCAAATTCGTCCAACATTGTCTTGTGGAGTTTGTGTTTAAACTTTCATTTTTTTCAAGTGAAAAATGCTCAGTGCTCAATGCTGAACTGAAAAAATTTCAATGCTCATTTTTTTTTCGACTTTCCTATTTGTCATTTGGCTTTCAGTGCAAACGAGAAGGTTTTATCCAAAAGATAAAGGATGAGGAAGGTGAAGGATGTAATATTCATGGATCGCTTGAAGTAAATAAAGTTGCTGGAAAGTTTGATTTTGCACTTGGGAAAAGCTTTCAGCAGTCAAATGTTCATGGACACGAATTGCTGGGTTTCCAACAGGGTAGTTATAATGTAAGATTACCTTGGTACCAACAATGCTTTGGTTTAAACAAAATCTTCTTTTATGGAATTTTGACATAGCTTTATCATTTTTCCTTGAGTATTATGTTCCAATTCGATATCACGACTGCTTTAACTTTCTTGTGCATGATACAGATCAGTCACAGGATCAACAAATTAGCTTTAGGTGACTACTTTCCTGGCTTGGTAAATCCCCTTGATGGGTAATTGTTTCTTTCTTCTCCTACATAGCTTTTTACATGTTTATAAGAAATGCTGAAAGTGCATTTCTATTTGAAAGTTTATTCTCCATTAATGTCATACTGGTTCAAATTGAATAAAGCCAGAAACACTGTTTCTATTTGAATGTTTTCTGTAAAAAAGTGCATAGGCTGTATCATATAAAACAAAACTGTTGTATTGAATCGAATCTGGCTTTTGAAAATTCTGATGAATGCAGCCTTTTCCAAATTAGGAATTGCATCTTCAATATGCCATTTTTTTTTTTCTCATTGTCATGTTTATTTACTCATTTCTTCTTGTCTTTCTTCCTCGTCTTATCATAACAAGAATTGCCCAAAAAAGTGAAATTGTCATCTAGCTCAGAATGTTAAGCGTCTAGTAAATAGCCTTTTATATTGTTTTTTTAGGTAAAATGAGCAACCCTTTTAATCAAAATTTATTCAATATATTACATTATTTACATGTTTCACTTCTCAACGCCTTGTCAGGGTGCAATGGGTACATGAAACACCACATGGTATGTACCAGTATTTCATCAAGGTTGGTATTATGTTCTTGTTATGTTTCTGTCCTTGAGGTTTCATAAACAAATGCTGAATGATATTTTCCTGTATATAGAATCTTTTTTTTTTTTTTTTTCTTGTATTAATTTTAATGTTTATATTGTGAAAACTAAGCAGTGACATAAATTTAATATTTGGACTAAATGCAAGAATATACAATCAATATCTGAAAAGTTTATGATATTAGATCTTGGGGTGCTGTAACATATTGTATCTAAATTGTCTGTGGAATTTTTTAGAAAATCATCATTTGCTTAACTCATTTAAGGAATTGTGTTGTTTTATCATACCATTAAATATATCATAACATCTTTGGACTCGTCTTATAAAAAGCAATGGATTTCCCACTTACATTGTTGATAGTCGTACGTAATCAGAATCATATATAAGATGAAACCACTGTGGACCTGTGGTAGTCTTGAACGTCTGGGTGAAGAATTTTGGTCTTTTATTTTCTGTGACTGTAGTTTCAAAAAGAAATTCTTTCAAATGACCTCTCTCTCTCTCTCTCTCTCTCTCTCTCTCTCTCTCTCTCTCTCTCTCTCTCTCTCTCTCTCTCTCTCTCTCTCTCTCGTCATGTTTGTTGTGTATACATGATGAGGTGTATGCGTGTAGTATTCTCAAAATTAGCTTACATTCATAAGCAAGGATCTTTATACATCTCTTATAAATTTGTCAGGTGGTCCCTACTATATACACCGACACTAGAGGCCGTACTGTCCAGTCAAATCAGGTAACTTGAAGATGACAAAATTGTATTAGTTTATTTTATTGATGAGATCAGGCCCCGAGACGCACCCTCAATGGTTTTGTGCAGTATTCTGTGACAGAGCATTTTAGGAGTGCCGAAGCGGGTCACTTTTATCAGTCTCTTCCTGGAGTTTTCTTCTTTTATGACATTTCTCCAGTTAAGGTTGGTATCTTTGTTCACAACTAAAAGGCTATTGGAAAATGTGATTTTGGTGTCTATCATGATTATTAGGGTGCTTTAGGTGTTGTTGATGAAAGACTTTGTTATTTTTTTTTTTTTTATTTATTATTTTTTTGTTCATTTTCACATGTTTAGTTTTGTTTTCTTTTGAAAGAAAAATTGTAAATGCACATTATCATAGCTGCATCTAGGATTAACAATTTTTGACATGACCCGCGAACCTAACACAGAGTTAAAGGGTTATGGTTAAACTTAAAATGGTTGGGGTCATAAACGGGTTGACCCATTTCATAAATGAGTTATTAAAAGGTCAACTCATCTGATCCGTATACTAATTTTTTTTTTTTTTTTAACACTAAAAAGTAAACCTAAACAATCACGTTACCTCTATCTTTCTCGCTGTCTAAAGAGTAAAGATTAAACTAAAAAAATCACAAAAGACAACTAAGTTTTTTTTCTTTTATTGAGTTAGAACTTGAACCAAAAGGGCAAAGACTTAAAAAAAAATTAGCCAGAGTGTTTTTTTTTTTCAAGTTTTCGAACTTGAAGTTGAACAAAAACAAGTAAACAATAAAACAACTCAACGTTTCATACTTTTAACTATGGAGTAATATAATTATTCAAACAATATGATATATTTTTTTTTAGTTTATAGTTGTGTTTTTATTTTTATTTTTATTGAGTTCATTATATAATGGATCAAACGGGTTGTGTCAACCCAACACGACCTGTTTAATAAACGGGTCAGACGGGTTGTGTTGTGTTAACCAGTTATTTAAGTGGGCTGTGTTAGGGTCGAAGGGTTTGACCTTTTTAGCTAAATGGGTTGACCCGAACACGACACGTGAACACGTTTTTTCAGCCCTAGCTGCATCTACACATGGGATAATCAAACATGGATGAGGACCAAAACGGAGAAAATTTGTGGATGCAGGGAAGCTGAGGTAGATTAAAAGATATATATATATATATATATATATATATATATATATATATATATATATATATATATATATATATATTGTATTCCAACAAGCCTAGCATGGAAGTAATCATACAAGTATTAGTAGCTCTTTGCACTTCTGGATAGATAAAAGAAGAGGCTATTCTTATGTCACTGAGATAAACTCAAAAATCAGATGCATTATATTGCAGATCATTTTTTACGTTTTATATTTTTGCATGTTGCAGGTGACTTTCAAGGAGGAGCATGTTCCTTTTTTACACTTTTTGACCCATATTTGTGCAATAATTGGAGGTAATGCTCTCTCTCTCTCTCTCTCTCTCTCTTTCTCTCTCTCTCCTCCTTTTTACCTAGACATAAGTATGTATACATTGTTTGTTCCGCTGTTGGCTTATTGAGAGTTTTGATAGTTTTCGGCTTGCATTAAACTGAAGCTTATGTTTTTGATATCACTCTTTGATTAGATGATTGGTTTTTAGGCTAAGTGCTTTTTCTTTTTCTTAAATTTTTTTTTTCTTTTTCTTCCAGGATCTTTTAGATTTACATTTTCACTGTTAGAACCTTTAATATACCCCCCTTCCCCTAGTGTACTTAATTTGTACCCTTTTTCTTTAAACATTTTTTTTTTTTGTTTTGTTGTGATAAGTAGTAAATGATGAACATTAAAGAAGAAAGAAAGGGGATTTCCCAATGTAGGTAGCTAATATTTTTTTTTGATAAGTAAGAAGATTTTATTAAAAAAAAAGCGTAAGACGCCTTAAGTAGACATGAAGTATAGACAGGAACAACCCAATTAGCCCATAAAAAACAAAGGTAAGCCCCCAACAAATACCAACAAACACCCAAGAAACATAAGAAGCTCATCAATACAATAAAAAACCCCTATCAAGCAACCAGACCTGCCCTGAAAGCCCCCAAACAAGACCCCCTACATCATGAGAGCTTTTCCTTTCCAATGCCTGGAGGAAGTGCTAGCATTGCCATAATTGATGGAGCTCTTCAAATTCAAGAGTTTCCTCTTGCCTTTTGTCTTTTGGCGAGCAATCATCTTTTCCCGATGGATATCTTCTTCCAAGGCATCCAAGATAGCCAAAGACTCCTCATCATGAAAACCATCCATCACCTAATCCAAGGGCAATCCATCCCAAAATTCGTCATTCTTCTCCCAAACAACAATCTCCCCATTTTGATAAAACCCGACAGGCCAATTCTGTGATTGGGAAACACCATTGCCCTCTATGGGTGGAGGAAAGATGTGACAACTTGGGGGGTGGAGGGAAGTCCTTCCACTCCAACATCCTTAACCTCCCGAGGCGAAGGGTTGAGGAACCCCTTCCAAAGGGAGCTCTTCTTCGTTGAACCCGTAGACTGCTTCATTGGAGGTGCTGCAACTGTACCCTTACGGACAGGCGTCTTTGGAGCTAGCAATGAATTAGCTAACAACACCGGTTCCATTTCACAAGATGGCCTACCCTGAGTTCTCTAGCCTTTCTGTAGTATCTTTGAAAGAGATTAGAAGGCTGTAAAATGGGAAGAGAACAACAGATCTTCTTCCCCAACACAGCCACCCCTGATGGAGAAGGAAGAGGGGCCAAACCAGTTCTAGCCCCGACTGAAGTGTTTGGAAGAGAGGCATGAATAGAGCCAGAACCCACTTTAGACCTAACTGGAGCCGAAGTGACATCCTTGGTCGTCGGGGGGAGCAAATCTAGAGCCGGCAAATGGGGGAAAACGATAGGGGAGGGAGGCATGACGGGTGCGACTGCTAGAAAGCTCGATCCACCCCCAGAGCTTGACACCCCCTGACCCACCCCAGATTCTGCCACCATCAATATCTTCGACCGAAGAAGACTGCCAAGAATGGCCGTAGGAACAACACGCACAAAAGCTTTCGGTTGCTGCAAGACTTTGGGTTTAGGTCTCGGTAGAAACCGACCCAAACAAAGGCCTTTGCGTTTGAGGCCCTTACTAGTCCCAGTAGATCGACCCAACCTTTTCCCAAACACCTAGCCCAAAGCCAAATAAAGGCTAACAAGCAAATTTCTCCATGTGCGCAAGTTCGAGCAAATTTCTCCACGTGCGCAAGTTCAAATTCAAAAAAGATCCCCCTATCTAAAATTGCCCCACCTCGTGCAGAGAAACTAGGAGAACGAAGCTGCTTACCCATCGGACAATGAGGTTTATCCAAATCAAACAGAACAACCGAAGGGATCTCCTTCACAGAGCGGTCACCCGCCGCTCTGGTGTCCCTCATCCTGGGTACCCGACCTCCCACGATGGGCGTCACCTTCGTTGTCGGCACTGGAACTGAACTCACCACTATCACATATGAAGGCCCCGACCTATCGAAAGATAAACCCAGCGTTTCCCCTTCTTCCCACCTAGATTTACCGTCGCAATCGAGGACTCACTCCCACAACCCACCGCAGCAGAGAGAAAGGCAATAATCTTACCCAACTCGCTGGAAAACTTGTGCCAACCCCAACCCTCTACGACCCTCAGGGATCAGAATGAACTCTCTTTGACTGCCTAGCTCAAACACTGCTGCCTCTAAGGCCCGGCCATCTTTGTTGCCACCTCTCCGGGCAATCAAGATCTTCGGTCTTTCCCTGTATGACTTGATAAACTCTTGTTCTCCAGGGAAGCCCAAGAGTGTTTCCACCGTCAAAACAAGCCGTGCAGAACATTGGGAGCTCAGGACGACCACGCCAAAGAAGCCCCGTCTCTTTGCCTTCACCTGCAACACCGGCGCCCCCTCCAAGACGGAGAGGACAAAGGATTTCAACTCCACAAGGAATCTCCTTTCCATTTCAAGGCACACCCAAGCTCAAAAAACCAACCCAGAGTAGGAATGCATTCTTGCCGGAGAAAACAGCCACCCATTCACAAAACCCACCATCTAACTACCCTCCCTAAGAGGAGTGACCCACGAAAGCACTAGAAGCACAAAACACAGACCCGAGTGTCTGGAAGATGGAACGTAGGAGGGACCTAGCTTGACTCGCTCACACGTGCTGTCGCTAGGCAGAGAGGAGAGAGAGTGCTATGAGAGACATAAGTAAAAGAAAAATGTTAAGCAATAAGAGAACCATCTTTTTGGGATCGGATTCATAAAATTTTTTTAGGTAGCTAATATACAAGAGAGACCTAAAATTAAATACTAAAATTACAAACCTCCACAAAATCCAAAAGAAGAAGCGCGCCGAAATACAATTTGGAGCCCTCTCGCATCCACTCCAAAGTGATCTCAAAAACAGGAACTTCAATTGAAGTACCTCCATCTTGATGGCTTCAGAAGTGAAGTTCTAGAATAAAATTTTCTCTCAAGGTGGTCTACATGAGGCATAAAGTGACCGCATTCCATATATCATTGCTCCAATATTTTGTGAAATTGCTTTCCAACAAGCCAGCAAATCTACTTACCAAATACGAAATCCAACAAATCCAAACCAAGGCATCATCCATCAACCACCAAATAATGAAAAACCAAAGCAACTATCTTTTCATGCTTGCGTTGTTTACGCCAATCAGAATCTTCTTGAGAGCTGCTGTACACAAATTTTTCCTATGCTTGTATTGTATACACATGTACATGCTGTACACATGCTACTCTCTTTTCATGTGCCGTCACATGTACTGAAGAAAGTGGGAGAGGGAAAAAGACATACACGAAGAAGAGAGAGAGTATGCTTTGCCTGGATGTTGGTTGTGGGACTGTTCTTCTTGTTTTGGTGTATTACTTGGATACAATTACTTAATATCTCTTATCTCTTTGTTTAGGTATTTTCACAGTTGCGGGAATAATAGATTCATTCATCTATCACAGTCAAAAAGTGATAAAGAAAAAAATGTGAAGTGGCAAATATAGAACCGATATTGTTGCCATTGTGCGCGCGTTGCTCCAATGTTCTAGTTGGTTTTCTACAGGTGAAACTTGAGGGGTATCATTGAATCATTTTCTTATGAGGATTATTATTGTTGTAATTATTAAAATCATGTGACTTATTTCTTTGCAGAATGAATTGTGTCAAATTCTTATTGGATTCTATTAAATTTCCTACTTTTTTTCTTTCCCTTTGATCAGTTCATTCATTCATAGATTTACTTGCCGATTAGTTTTTCTTGAAACTTAGATCGGGTTTCAAGGGTCAGAAAGCATTGTGAATCTAATGCATATGTTCAATCAAATTATGATAGAATATGCTTTAAATATCTAAATGTTGTTTTTTATGCCTCTTGGCTAGAGTCATGACTATTATAAAACTAGCAAATGATTTCAAGCGTTTGGGCAGCTGGTTGAATTGTTCCTGAAATGTCAATAACATTTGCTTCTGGAAACTGTTTGTAGGCAGGTGCATATAGTAATCAAAACGGGTTCACTCCAATTTTCAAATAGATTAAACTTCACGGGAAACAAGAAGGGAAAACCAAATATGTGATCAAACTTTTTACAAAAAAATCTATTTTTTGTTGGTTTTATTTTGAGCACTGAACTAAAAGCTTCATTATTCCTCAAGAAATGGATAATAGAAATGTCATATTGGTTTGAGTTGATAATTTAATTTAGCTTTTTTGTTTTTTGTTTTTTTTGTTTTTATTATTTCTCTAAGCAATATAGAGGGCTAGAGGAGTGGGGCATTTATTTTAGCTAAAACCAAAGAGTGCTTAGGAGGCATGTCGGTGGTAGCTCTTGCAATAATCTTCTTTCAATGTTACATCGACTATATGAATCTATCTAGCCATCGAACCAGTCAACTTATGACTTTCGAGTTGAGTTGAGTTGACACAAACAACGTCAACTCAAAGGACGGGATGGAAGTCCAGTTGTCACCGAGTAGTTGTTAGTTTTGTTTTAAAGTAAAACAAAGAGGTTTGTTAGAATTCTGATCTTTAGTTAGAATTAAAATGGAGGTTTTGATTGTCAATTTGACCTCCATCAGGAGCTAACTAGTCGGTTTGGTGGCGGGTACTTGAATAGGCCTAGTACTCAAGTATGGTAAAATTCAATTTGGGATGCTAAATTTTGTGAGGCTTGCAATAGGTATCTATACTTGCAAGAAAGAAAAATCCTAGGGGTACCAAATCTTTTACATGGATACCAAGATAATTTGGAACTTATTTAATAGAGATGATCAAAATAATTAATTAAAAGAAATGTTAGGGGAACAAAAGAAAATAAGGTATAGGGATAAAAAAAAATATAAAAAAAAAAGTGATTAAGCAAGAGAATAATAGGAGCAGATAAACTTCATGTCTTTAAATAAACCAGGTTTTACAATAGTTTCCCAACTCATCTTCATGGGTTGATGAGTGATCGCTAGCTAAAGATAATAATAAATGAATGATAACAATAACAAACAAGAATGGCTAAATAGTTAGAGCTTTATTCAAATGTTGAGCTGTTGTTGTCTTCTTATAATATTATTCTGTAATTCTTATCTGCACTCCTCATACAATGCTTATCTTGACCTTGCACTTACTTCCTTTTGCCCTATATAACAACATTATGTTCATTATAACCAATTTCTGTCATAGTGTTAGGAGGGTAACAATTTTGTATTTTTTTATTTTTTATTTTTGTATTGTTTTGTTTTGTTTTTTTTTTTCACGAAATTGAGATTTCATCCTTTATAAACCATTATAGTTAGGCCAAGTACTCAAGGATGATAAACTTTAATATTGGTACTAACTTGGCGAGGCTTGCAATAGACATCTAAGCTCCCGAGAAAAGGTGTGGAGGTAAATAAAAAGACAAAGCAAGAGAATAAACGAGAATGTAATTTTTATTTTTTCTTTTTAAAAAAAATTGTAGGAAGAAGGAAGGAAAAGAAAATGACAAAGCAAGAGAATAGATGATGATGTACAAAAAGAAATTACGGCTTTTTTTGTTAATATGTTTTGTGTGGTATTTTTTGTTTTTGTTTAAAAAAGTGTAATGATGTGACATAAACTTCAATATTGGCGCTAACTTGGTGGGCCTTGCAATAGACATCTAAGCTCGCAAGAAAAGAAAGTGTGGAGATAAATAAAAAGACAAAGCAAGAGAATAAATGAGCATGTAAATTTTTTTTTTTTGGAAAAAAAGAATGTGGAAGAAGAAAGGAAGAAAAAATGTAAAGACGAAGAAAATGACAAAGCAAAAGAATAAATGAGGATGTACAAAAAGAAATTACGGCGCTGTTTGTTAATGTGTTTGGGTGAATATTTTGTTTTTCATTTAAAAAAGTGTTTTGATGTAACATAAATGTGAAAACTGGTTTTGTGTTTTAACGAGTATACTTTTGTATTTAGATCGTTTGTTAATGTTTTTGTATTCAAAAGAGAGAATAAAAAACACAACAAAAATTTTAAGAAACAAAGCTGAAGTTTTGGAGACAAGAAAAAAAATAATAACAAGTAGGTTCATTATAACTCGCTTCTTTCATAATTTTGGGGGCATATCAAATGTTTGTTTTGCCTACAAAAGTAGAAATTTAATCCTTTAATTGTAAACCATCTTAGTGATAGTTAGGCCTAATAGTCATGGATGATAAACTTCAATAATATGGGATGCTAACTTTGCTGAGTCATGTAATGAATATCTAAACTTGCAAGAAACAAAGGTGTAGGAATAAAGAAAAAGATAAAGTAAAAGAATAAAAAAACTATTCAAGAAAAACAAAAGAACAAAAAAATAAAGGCGGAAGAAGAAACGAAAAGAAGAAGTGGAAACGAAGAAATGGACAAAGCAAGAGAATAGAGGAACGTGTATACAAAGAAAAGAAGGGTTAGAGACAAAGGAAACAAGAAAGGAATAATTATGTTCATTATAAATTAACCATGCCAATCATAGTTTTGGAAGCATACCAAATGTTTTGTATTTTCTACCAAATCATCCTTTGTGTTTAAACCATGCATCCTTTTGTGTGATCGATCATTTAATTCCCGGCCATTCATTTGCCACTCTTTTAGCAAAGGGGCACAACAATTAAGCTTGATCGAAGTTGTATAACAGGTACGTGCTATAAACTCTCTCATTTGTTTCCATTGCCATTATGTTTGTAGTGATATTTAACATGTATTTCAAAGATTTTGTGGTGATATTATCGGTCCATTTGGTCCTACTATACGTGATATCCCCACTTCTCTCTTTTTTCTTCTCTCACTCTTTCAGGTTTTCTTTCAGCCATAGAAACTAATCATGTTTAATTTATAAAGGAAACCAATCAAGAGGTATAAGATAGAAAAACCAATAAATTAAATGACCCAACTAATTACGTGCAAGCATCAGAATTACAAGGATAAGTTAAAAGATCCTAATGCCCTTTGAGTTTATATAATGAAGAGAAAAGTATATGATCTCCTATTAGAGTCTAAACTTGTGTTTTAAAAGTCTATTTGACCTTACAATTTTGCAAGTAAAAAGTGAATTTTTAAACAAAATCGTGAAAAAAGAAAAGAAATCCCCCTTGAAAAAAATGGCAATTTGAAAACGTGGAAAAATTCATATTCTCAAATCGCGGCCGGGTAAGAATATTCATTTTAGAAAGTGGACGATTTTAAAGGTCGAACTTTGATTTTAAAGGTTGGACTGTGATTTTACCAAATGCTAACTAATTACGATTTTAAAAATTACGCTTTTATCATTTGCTTTTTTAAAATTGTTAATTTTTCGAACTACATGTTTTGAAACTGCAATACCAAACCGATCCTAAGTCTCTTAATTATCAATAATTATTTTAGGTTGAAATCTGAATTTAAATTATAGCTAGATTTAAGGGTTTTTGTTGTCTAATTCGGTGTATAAAACTTTTTGATGTAAGGCAAAATTTGATAGGCTAAGTTCTGTACTTACGCTAGTTAATTTTAAATAAATTTAAATTACGCTACTTCTGTACCAAGAGCTATTAGAAACACTCTTTTCAATTAAAGGTTAATTTCAACTTTAATTAAATTTTTTGGTGTTCAAGAGGATAAAGGATAAAGGCCGGTTTGTTAATTTTGGTATTTGAAAAAATAAAATTAGTGCCCAACAACATATATGCATCCACAAATTATTAATTACCATATTTATATATATATATATTTTATAATTAATGTTTACAAACCCTTGGATCTCTACATACGTATCATCCTATCACATATATATATCTGAATACTAACCACCTTTGGGTTTTGTGCCTACCTATATACCTCTACCCTCTACCCTCTACGTACGTGTGCGTACGCTTGATAGTAAGATGGCGGGCGAGCATTGGCATCACTTGCAGCTCAAAGATAATGTGTTTGGTGATGAATATGAGGACGTTGATTGCTGGCTGTGCAAAAAGCCAGTATTGGGAAGTCGCGGCTACGAATGCACGCAATGGATATGCTTTGGTTTTTTCCTTCATGAGTCGTGCCCCGTGCCAACAGACAAGACCTCACATGATTTGAGAAGTAGACATCACTTGATCTCCATGAAAGAGGTGGACAACAATGGCGAGAATAAAGTTGTTTGCTCATTGTGCGAGGAACCGGTATCGGGTTTGTTAGGTAACAATGGGCCCACCATTTACAAATGCTCCATCCCCAACTGTAGCTTCCTCCTTCTTCATGAACCATGCGCACAACTACCCTACATAATTACAACACACCCTCTGCACTTCCCAAACCACAACCTTTATCTCGAATGGGCAACAGAGAGTAATAGTCGTGAATTTTGTTGCCATGCTTGCTGTGAAGTTCTCAATAAAGGCTTATTTTACGGTTGTGTGAAATGTGATGATTATAATCTCCACTTCAGATGTGCTTCTCGTTGGCTAAATATTAGTACTGCTGACAATTGTAACCGACACGCATTCATCCCCATTCGGGATCCGTTCGAGTTCACTTGCAAAGCGTGTGGTGTGAAAGATAGTCACTTTGCATGTCTATGTAGCAACTGTCGACTTCTTATTCACATTAACTGTGGTAAATTTCTAGGCACCATCAAAATTAGAGGACACGATCACTCCCTCACTTGCACATTCTCTCTTACTAGTAAAGGAAAAAAGCACGAATGCGAAGTCTGTAACAAAGAGGTGGATACCAATCATGCAGCATACTGTTGTGATGATCACAAGTGTGACTACATTGCCCACTTAAGGTGTGCATATTGGCTTAGGAAGGACGTGAGTGAAACTAGTACTACTGTTTTTGATGAGTATGCTACTCATTTGGTCGAGGGTAGCGATCTAAAAGAGGATGAAAAAATTGGCACTCAGGAGATCCGACAGCATCTCAGTCATCCTCAACATAAATTAATCCTTAAAAATGAAGAGCTCCAGGATGTCAAGCTTTGTAAAGGGTGTATGCAATTTATAACGTTGCTCCCGTTTTACGGTTGTGAGGAGGAGTGCAGCTTCTCCCTCCATATAAGATGTGCTAAACTACCCCAAGAGGTTAGGCGACTTAAACATCACCAACACCCGCTCACCCTACATAATAATGTACAATTGCTTGATTTTTGTTGGACTTGCAACCGATATTGGAGTGGCTTTAGCTACATATGTGTCAAGGATTCATGTAGTTATGCAAGATTTGATGCTCAATGTATTTTAATTCCAGAAGTCTTTAAACATAAAGGTCACCAGCACCACCTCTTCCTTGGTAGTACTTATCAACCAGAGTGTCATGCTTGTGGTAAACTTCCTGGTGGCGATCAAACATTTGATTGCACTACTTGTGGGTTCTGCTTATGTATTAGATGTGCTACTCTTCCACTTGTAGCTAGGTATAGATACGACACACATCTCCTACATCTGACTTACGCCGCCGCTAAAGACAACTCCGAAGAATATTATTGTGAAATTTGCGAAGAAGTAATGAAAGAAAACCTTTGGTTCTATTACTGTAAAGATTGTGACGTTGCTACTCATCCTCGATGTATTCTTGGAGAAACTTGGCTGGAGTAGTAGTTACATTTATTTAAATTTATAATTGCACTATAGGTTTTATTTAATTACAAAAGAACTCCTTATCCTGCTAATGTCTGCAAATAAACCCATCCATGAGATATTCTTCTCCTGTAGTGAATATATGCAGTATTCCTTAGGCTGATAGGTATAGGGAAGATCGGACCATTCATTGTATGTTAAAGAGCTTTACATGTAGATCTCTTTTTTGAAATCTCTTTGTAAATTTGATGTTAGCTGCCGCTAATTATGCATTTGGTTTGAAAAAAGTTCAAAAATATTCTGTGGAAAGTCGAAAAGTGTGGACCAAAAGGGATAGGGGGGTTGGTTTGTTTACATTTTCATTTTCATTCCATGGACTGAGAGGACAAGAAATCCAAAATACTAGTTTTATCAAATCTTTTAAGGAAATCAGGTCTGGATCCCCTCACTTTTTTTTTTTTTTTTTTTTTTTTTTTTTTTATCATTTTCTCATTTTAAGACCTCAATTTTCAACTTTGATAGATTTTAGACCCAAGTTTAAGTCTATTCTAAATTCGAGACCTCAACATTTTCCATCAAATAATTAATATAAATTCCTGTGAAAATACAACTATTCCACTCGAATTAAAGATTTTTTTTTTTAAATAATAATAAAATCCAATGTGTTATATCGACAAAAATGTAGCAAACAAGACAATAATCTGTTTTTCATATCTTGTTAGATCCTTCAATGTAGAATATAAGCAAAAGATGAGGTTCCATAATTTGAAGGACATAAATTCCCAACACAAAATCAGGATTGCAAATGTTCAACTACAGCATATAATCATATTAATATGGTCAACAAGGACATTGTCATGCATATCAAAAAGTAAATGACCCACACAGCACTATGTGTACAGAACTACTCCTTAAACAGTGTTATAAACAGTACCCTGTACAGTATTTTCTGTTTGTGAATCTTATGAGAATTTGAAGGTTGGCTTTGAAGGTCCGAGTTTTTGAGAAAGAATACGTCCAATTTTTTTTCGTTTGCTGGAAAATTATTGGGAATTTCAAAGGAAAAACATAAATGAGAAAGACAAACCTAAGCATCACACTTCGAATGGTTACATCACACAATCCATAAAATAGCAATAAAGGCTAGGAACCAATTTTCTTTTAACCTTTTACATCCACCGTTAAGCAGAAACAAAACCAATATACCTATGCAATAAAAAATATGTATAAAATCTAACAAATATGAGATTTTTTTTTTGATAAGTAAGAAAAATATCATTAAAATGCGCAATCAAGTAAACAAGAAATATACAAGAAATGCATAAAGAGGAAGAAGTAAACAAAACAAGGAAATCATTAAAACTAAATACTAAAGGTGTAAGGAACATAGCCGACCAAGAGTACAAAGAATGAAAGAAAAAGGAAATAAGTTCCTCAATAGTTCTTTCTTTGTCATCGAACTGTCTATCATTGTGTTCCCTCCACAAGCACCACAAAAGGCAATAACAGACCATCTTCCACACGACTGCACTCCGAGAGCGACCACCTGTCCACCAGCAAGTGAATAAATCTACCACCCGAAGAAGCATAACCCAAGACAAACTGAAGCGACTAAAGATGGCGTTCCATAGAGCGCATGCAACCTCGCAATGGAGAAGAAGGTGATCAACCGACTCTCCATTCAATTTGCATATGCAACATCTATCAATCACAATGACACGCTTCTTTCTGAGATTGTCCACGGTGACGATCTTCCCTTGCGCTACCATCCAAGCAAAGAAAACCACTTTCAAAGGAACCTTGGTCCGCCAAATACTTTTCCAGGGAAAATGAATAGCCTCTTTGCAAGCAAGAGCCTTATAGAAAGATCTAACATCAAATTTCCCTTTGTGGGAAGGAGACCACCAGAGCTGGTCTTCCCCATCACAATTCACTTTGGTAGAGTACAGCAAGGAGAAAAAGGAGGCCAATACATCCACCTCCCGGTTGTGGGCCGCTCGAAAGAAGCTAACATCCCAATGATAGGACTCGCTCACCACAACCAAATGATCTGCAACATGTGCATCCTTATCACGCGCTATGTCACACAAAACAGGGAAAGCTTCCTTAAGGGATACCTCACCACACCACACATCGTCCTAAAAGTGAATCCTAGATCCATTTCCCAGAATAAGTCTGGTATGGTTACAAAGCAAACTCCACCCCTTCCTAGTATGCTTCCAAAGCCCCACTCCGTGTGACCCAGGGGGAGTTTAAAGAACACCAACCAGCCCAAGTAAAACCGTACTTTGCGTCCACAACAGATTTCCACCGAGCTCCTCTCTCATGAGCATAACGCCACAGCCACTTCCCTAAAAGAGCCTTGTTGAAAATCCTTAAATTCCGGATGCCCAAACCGCCATTTGAAATAGGAGAACAAACCTTGGACCAATTAACCAGATGAAATTTAAATTCTTCACCTATGCCACCCCACAAGAAATCTCGATGCATCTTCTATATACGACTAGAAATATTGGAGGGAATAGGGAATAGAGAAAGAAAGTACATAGGAAGATTAGAGAGAGTGTTTTTTATAAGGGTAACTCTACCACCCTTCGACAGATACAACCGCTTCCAGCTAGCCAGCCGCTTCTCAATCTAACCAACTACCTCATCCCAGCTGGACTTAGCCTTAAAAGGGGCCCCCAACGGAAGTCCAAGGTACTTTAAAGGAAGAGAAGAAACTGCACAGCCCAAGATGCCAGCCAAATCATCCATATTATTCACATGACCCACAGGAACCAATACTGACTTATCCAAATTAATCTTCAAACCTGAAACAGCTTCAAATGACAGTAATAACATACGAAGATAGAGGAGATGATCAGGATTAGCCCCACAAAAATCTAAAGTATCGTCTGCGAATAACAGATGAGAAATGTTAATCATTTCATTGCTGCCAAAGCCCATAGAGAAGCCAGAGAGGAAGCCCCTTTGAACAGTAATAGAGAACAACTTACTAAGGACCTCCATCACAATGACAAACAAGAGAGGTGACAGAGGGTCACCCTGTCTAAGACCACAAGAGCTGCAAAAGAAACCAGAAGGGATGCCATTCACCAAAACCGAGAAATGCACAGAAGAGATACAATGCGCTATCCAAGAACACCATCTCTCCCCAAAGCCACATCTAAATATGAGATTAAACATTACAAAAGATGAATTTTAAGTACAACTAAACTTCATCTCCTGATTTATTCCTGAAATTGTTTTTGTGAGGATTTTGATATGTTCCTAAGATATGCAGCTTCTTTACATAAATAATAATAATAATAATAATAATAATAAAAGAGATATGTAGCATCTTTGACATCCATTTGTCCGAAGATGGAGAAGTAAATCTTTTACATTCTATGGCAATTGATTGGACAGTAATCAAAAACAAAAACAACAATTGTAATGCCCCGCCTTTTACAAAAAGGTGCAAGTGAAAATTTTGTATTTTCACGTGACATTACGACATCATCAGAGTTAAGATTTGACAGCAGAATATATATATATATATACAACTAGGAAATATAACACATCAGAGTTTGACTGAAATACTTCTAGACTTTTATTATAAGTTATTTAATTTCTTAATGCTAATTATATTGAAATATGTGCCACAAAGACACAAAAGCATATACAATCAGATCTACTAAATACAAACAATTATCTAAACATGTTATATACAAGGAATTTAAACACAAATAATTACAATTAATCATAACCAGCTACACAAGTGTTAGCTTTAAATCTTTCCTGCTAGCAAATAATCTCTTCCATCGTCTTCTGAACATGCATAAGCAAATATGTGATTGCGGATGCTTCCATAATCCCATACTGTATTTGTGTGAGTCAGCTGACTTAGTAAGATGATATCCACAAATTTATTTAGAAAAGAAAATCATAATGTAATATAACTTTATGTCTATATGTATATGCAATTTATGGCTCATGGTAGCTAGTCATAGTCATAGATTATATATATATATAGCAATGTTATAGTAAAAACTATTGTCCGCATATGCGGATGCAGATATGGATTTTATGGTATACGTATGCGGTTATATTAACCTCGTCCACATACCCCTTTATATTATATATATTTAATTAAACTAACTAAAACGAAGTATTTTTAGTGTTACCTCATATGCGGATAACAGTTCTCCAATATTTTTTTTTCCTTTTACCAACTATAAATAGAAGAAGTAGAAAGCTAAATAATATGTGATGAAAATTTCATGGCAAAATAATTAGCAATTGTGATATGAATAATAGTGTTCAATTATAGATAATATCCTTTTGTATTTATTAGAAGTAGAAATTACCTAATAAGTATATAAGTTGTTACAATTTTCATCACATAACAACTCATATACTTATTAGGGCCTAAAATCTGGCCAATGCACTTTCTTAAAGAATTATGTTTCCTGGACCACCCTTATCCAGAGCTTATAGTTTTTGAGCATGTCCTGCTTCCATGTCATGTGCTATGTCATACCTTCGACAGCACCTTAAAATGTTATCTGATTCTAAATGTGCTCACTAATTTTAGAGGTCCCTTCTTAGGCATATATCAAGATCCAACTGAATAATTGACTTCCCTTAAGTTAGTGTTTCCCCAAAAGAATTGATTTACTTCCTTTTGCATCATACTCAGCTAAATGATAAATTAACTAAAGTTAGAGCAATCACATCCTTTTGAATTAAACAGAGTTCAGTTCATCATCTACATAAATACATATATACCAGAAATAGTATATTTATCAGTTTCTATTCATAAAATTATTCCCATCTATCATTATAAGTTTTAAGGAAACTTTAGCATAATAAATATGCTTTACAATTAATTTTCCAAAAACATAACCCATTAATATTTGATTATTATTTTAGAATCATCAAATCATTTAGTCCAAAACACTTCACAGCCCTTCTACTATCAAAACAGAGGAATCCAACACCCTATGGTTAACACTTCTCAGCCAAGATACACAACTGGCCAGATCTTCTCAATAGTCCCAAATCAACCATGACCCGGTCAACTACAGTGAACACACCACAAAAACCTCAATAATTACACACAACCCGAACACCTACCCAAACAGAAGACACAAGGACCACATGGCTAACCAGGGAATCACATCTAGAAATCATCCAACTCAAAACATCGCCTAGCCGATATATATATACACACAACTTCAGATTCGAACAGCCAAAATAAGGGGATCAACCTCACCACACAAGGGACAGGGCCAAGAACAACCATTCAGCCAGGGAACAACTACCGACCAAAGCAGGGGCAAAACTTCACAAGCTTCCACACCACTCCACCGGAATACCTGTACAAAGAAAATCGGCTACACGGGTTCAACAAGAAAACGCCCAATATCAATTAACAATCAAAACCATCAATAATCAAACCTAGTCCAAAAACCCATATCCAACAGAGGATCAACCTCACCACACAAGGGACAGGGCCAAGAACAACCATTCAGCCAGGGAACAACTACCGACCAAAGCAGGGGCAAAACTTCACAAGCTTCCACACCACTCCACCGGAATACCCATACAAAGAAAATCGGCTACACGGGTTCAACAAGAAAACGCCCAATATCAATTAACAATCAAAACCATCAATAATCAAACCTAGTCCAAAAACCCATATCCAACAGAGGATGCAGGGAATCACACGGGTTTGCTCCAAAAATCCATCAACCCACAATCGGAAGTAACACCCACACACACCCATCCGTCCGATCAAGAACCCCAAAACAGGGAACACAGCCAAGAATAACCAACCAAAAATCATCTATGGTTACCTCAATTGAAACAGAGAAATCAAAATACTCTAGGATTATCAATAATCGCTCCAAATAAAATCACAAGAACTCATAAGAAATTACCTACCGAAAACTCCCCAGAATCACCGGAAATCGCACCCCCGATCCGCCGGAGATCGTGTTGAACAGGTCACGGAATGGACTGCCGGAAACCGATCTCAAACCGCCGGAAATCGCGGAACTGGGGTCTCCGGCCGTTCTTTGGCTCACGGGTTGATGGGTTTCGTCTGGGTTCAGCACTTACGGGTCACGGGTCTCCTGGGTCTCTCGATCTCCAGCTCTCACAGAACTCTCGGGTCTTCTCTCGGTTCTCCCTCTCTGTTTTTCTCCTCCCCGATCTCTGGGTCTCTCTCCTCTCTCTTGGTTTCTCTCAGTTTCCCTCTCCCCCAAACTCTCGATTTCTTCTTCTCCATCTCTCTCAACTTTCCCCTTCTCCCACGATCGTGCCTTTTTAGAGACTCAGACGGAAAAAGGGAAAGGAAAGTGCAAGAAAGAAGAAAAGAGAAAAGGAAAGGAAAGAAGAGAAGGAAAGGATTCGGGAAAGAGAAGAAGGGAAAGAATAAGAAGGAAGGAAGAAGGAAGATCGGGTCTCTCACACTCGTCTCACTCTCTCACAGATGGAGGAGGAAGAAGAAGCTCAGTGAATTAAGAGGTGCGACTTTAAGTGAAGGAGAAATTTCTGTTAATATTTAGAATGGGTATAATTTTAAGAATAATGATTCAATGCCATTCAAATATACAATTTTTTACTACTTTGTTTATGTGGCAAGGTGGTCCTCCACTATTTTTTGAGTTTTTTTATTTTTTAAAAATAAATTAAGGTGGGGGACCATCTTGCTCTTAAACTTGTTTTTGGTTTCGTAATTAATATTATTTTTTTAATAGTATTTTTTCACGGATAATATTATAATACTGAATAATATTAAGTCAAATAATATTATGTACCACAATAAATATTACATTACCAGTAAATATTACAACACCAATTAATATAATAATATTATTATATTATGCTGATTTAATTACTGAGTACATGAGTCTGTCTATTTAATCATTTAGCAATATTATTAGGGTCTATTAGTAGTCTTTTTTATTAATTCAGAGTTAATAAAATTAGTGAGTACTTAATTTTATAAATATTGGAGTCATTTTATTTAGTCTTAAATTTTAATTTAAGACGCTATATCCCAGGGTTTAAAATTTGGGGTGCTACAACAATAAAATAAATAAATATATATATATATATATATATATATATATATATATATATATAGACACACACCTACTAGTTTTCCATCACTTCTATAAACCTACATCCCATGAAGGCACCATGTTGTTGTGACACCATGTTCTTTGCACGGAGGACACGACCATCTCTTATATTAGCCAATAACTTCTCCAGCTCCTCAAACCTTGTTGGTCCACAGATGCACTGGT
Organism: Alnus rubra; assembly: GCA_028654335.1. Classification (NCBI taxonomy): domain Eukaryota; kingdom Viridiplantae; phylum Streptophyta; class Magnoliopsida; order Fagales; family Betulaceae; genus Alnus; species Alnus rubra. The sequence continues at coordinate 591,110 of JAJPGS010000754.1, forward strand.
TCCTCTAATCCAGACTCTCCCCTGTTAATTAATCTCCAGAGCATCAGAGACACACAAACAGTAATGGAAAGAGGATAAATGTTACAATTTTGAATCACAATCATGGTTTTACAAAACAGCTCTCTAATGCAAGAGAAAATCAAAATTACACAGCTTTCTCCAAGCAACTACTAAGAACAACAAGCGTACACACACACAAATGTATGTATTTATGTATGCATGTATATATGTATGTATATATGCATGTGTATGTATGCATGTATACATCTCTGAATACAGGAACCTTAGAAAAGTTACGTATGCATGGGAGAATATTGTACTGATTTAAACACCTGGAATTATCTTGATGCCAAATCTTCGAGCGGCTTCTAGAGCCTCGGGGATGCATGACATTGTGTCATGATCTGGCGGAGCAAGAACTTTCACCTGTTATGAGGACATTTAATTTACTAATTAAATTGCAATCAAGAATCAAAATATGAGAATAGCATAACAAATGAACTTTTGAGATCAAGAATAACGTACAAAGTTTTGAAACTAGTTTGGACTTCAATTCCACAAGGGTCCCACACTATTAACAGATAGCATTGTGGAAAGAGAAATAATCCCTACACTCATTTGTTACAACAGTCCCACAACAAGCTGATGAAGCTGGTAATATTTTATTATTTTTTTGTTTTGTTTTCATTTCTTTTTGTAAAAAAATAATAAAATATTACCAGCCACGTCAACTTGTTGTGGGGCTGTTGTGAAAAATGAGTGTAGGGATCATTTCTCTTGTGGAAATTAATACATCTCTTTCGACCAAATGTTCATCATTAATCATAGCCCAATTCAATTCAAGTTTCTTAATAATTCTCAGAATGATTTGGAACTAAAGTTCCATTATTTTTTCTTTGTTCCGAGATTGTTAGTGGCTAAGAAATTGAACTCCATTTACAAGAATTGAAAATAGTCATTTCAACCTGTAAATCATTATTGTATTTTTATTCAATTGTAATTTTAAAATGCACATTTTTGTAAAGACACATGGAATCGAGGCATGCATGAGTCTTCTTTCTAGTGTTACTCGTAAAATTTTCATATTCATTTCAAGTAAAATGGGTTAATTTGAAGTCTCTTTTGTGCATTTCTCTATTTAGGAATATATTTCACATAAAATGCATGTAGATTTCAACAGGGCCTCGGGTAGTTTGAAAGTTGCAATATGCACAAGCTAGGTAATCCCACCCAACTTCCGGCAAGTTTGAGTTTGGATTTTTATAGCTTGCATGGGATTGAGCCTCAGTTGAAACCCCTGACCGGCGCGGCCAGTGTGAAATTTTATGGGTGATTATTGCATGTTCTTATTGTACGTTGATAGCACAATATGTACAAATAGCACGTACAACTTAATTATCTCATTATTGCATTATTAAGGATAATACAAGCTTCCACACGCCCTATTAAATGATAATTGGCCTTATTGTAGATAGTACGTACGTACAAGCTTCTAAGCACGACATATATGGTTTTTACAGGCCTTATTTTTACAAATACATGCACGCGCGTCTGATTTTTGGCCTTACAACACACCTGATAATCGGCCTTATTGTGGATATATAATAACAACCTTCTAAACACGACGACATGCATAGCTGATTATTGGCCTCAATGTCGATATTAGTACTTCACGATGAAAAGATAAAAGACCTAGCTCTAGTTTCTTCAGTTCATCCAAATGACAGTAACCAAGATGGGTTCGTGAAAGAAGAGCCTGCAGAAGAAGAAGAAGAAGAAGAAGAGGAGGAGGAGGAGGAGGAGGAAGAAGAAGAAAAAGATGGGTTTGGAAAAATCTGCTGCGATGGCGATGGTGATGGCGCCTGTCGGCGGTGGCAAGGAGGAGGAAGCGATCTCATGGGGGACGAAAATACCCTTATCATTTTATAATTAATATATATATATATATATATATATATATATATATATATATATATATATATATATATATATATATATATATATATATAAGAAATTAATCGAAACCCTAAACCCGAAAGAAATTATCATTTCAGAATTAAAACTGCAGTTTTAATTCTGGAAAGAAATAAATCGAGAAAGAAATTATTATTTCTAGACGGTTTTGTCCAAACCGTCCAAAATCCGAATTTGCAACCCATTTTTCTAGATGGTTTGAGTAAACCGTCTGGAATTTTTTCTAGACAGTTTTTGTAATTTCTGAACAGTTTGAAGCCATCCAGAAATCTTGAATTTTTTGTAGTGCATAAACATACCATTGAAGTAACAACTGCATGCCAAAACCACTTGCACCCTCACCGAGCCAAGTTCAAACAGATGTTTTTTCAAATTAATTTTCGATATTTGTTGAGCTGAGGCTTGGTCAAGCAAAAGCAAGTGAGGTTCAAATGCACTACAAGCTTGGCTTGTTTTAATCTCCTTTCTGCATATGGTTCAAGTTAAAAAAGTTTATTTTCCACATCTTGCAGCGAAAATAACTCATCAATGGTGTGAAAGGTCCATAAGTATCCAGATCTCAGAATATTCTTAAATTTTTTATGACTTGGCAATTTGCTACTGCGTTGAGTTTGAATTATTTTTTTTTCTTTTTATGAATAATAATTTTATTAATAGGTGATGCAAAGCTTGCATTGAGTTTGAATGTATTGGCACTCCAACTATACATAAAAGAAGCACAAATCTATGATGACCTCTAACCAACATGATTGTGTACCATCACTTTTTTGTTCATAGGTTTGATTCTTAATCCAATATACTAAGATGGTGTGTCTCATAAACCATGTAAACCTGAACTAGCTATACAACTCAACTAATTAGCTGTAATCCAAATTAAATCAGGTCAGCATTATGGATCCTTTTTCAACTAATCGGAACCAGGCACATCTCTCCTTTTTCATCCTTATATCTTATCTAAAATAGTGCTCTTTGTTACCTCTCTATTTATTATATCTTTATTTGTGACATCTAACCCCTACAGCTTTAGACCTCCCTCTATTTATTTTCACTCCTTGAACTTAAATGACTCTTTCTTTGTGACACATTAATTGCTCCTAATGCACATAACCCCTATGGCACGTCACTGTGGTGGACAGATGTTGCATGTGTAAGAGGAATGAGGAGTCCGTTGACAATCTTCTTCTTCATTGTGACATGTCTTATGCTATTTGGATTGTCTTTTTTCGGTCGTTTTGGATTGTCTTGGGTTATGCTTAGACGTGTAGTCGATCTATATATTTGTTGGGGGACCTCTAGCATTTTGCGAAGTGTTGCTGTGTGAAAGATGGTACCTACGTGTCTTTAATGGTGTTTAAGAAAGGAAATGAATGATGAAAGTTTTGAGGGCTGTGAGATGACTTTATTTATTTATTTTGTTAAGTAAATTTTATTGAAAAGCAAGCGTAAGGTACCTATACGTACACAAGAAGTGTACACAAGAGAGTCGTAGCTGACCCGAAAAAACCCGAATAAAAGCCCAACAAACAGTCCCTAAGACAAAACCTAGAAAAAAAAAAAAAAAAACACCCAAAAGACTACCCCGCAAACAAACCCAAACAGCACCCAAAAAAACCAAAAAATAGACAGAGTGCCAAAGAACAATCCACAAAAACCCCCCAAGGCATCCAACCCACCTATTGGCCTTGTCTCTCCTACACCTCGAAGAAGCTTTTATGTTTCCGTAATTGACAGAACATTGTAGATTCCGAAGCTCCTTCTTACTCTCTCGTTTCTTGCGCTCAATCACCTTGCCCCAAATCTCAATATGCTTCTGTCTCTGTTCCTTAGTCGGCGCCAACGGACACATTGTGGAGATCCTCTCCTAGAGCTCAGCCTCCTTCTTCTAACATTCCTTCTCCCAATTCTCATCACAAACAATAAACTGTTTTTTCTTCTTAGGAGGCTTAGAAACCTTCTTCAAATGGAGCTCTTTCTCTGGCAACAACTTCTCAGCCGAAGAGATTAAATCCTTATTCTTCAAAACTTTGTATATGTGGACAGCTGCTTACCGCTTTCATACTATGTTAAATTTTAGTTGTTTAAAAAGATTAAGCTTATAAAAATTTACCAAAATAATTAATTAACTACTATATATTCTAAAATTTTCACTTTTTTCTAGGACATATTTACTGGAGGAGCAGACACTTCATCAACCACAATAGCGTGGGCTATGTCAGAAATGATGAGAAGCCCTAGAGTGCTCGAGAAGGCACAAGTTGAGATAAGACAAGCCTTCAAAGGAAATGAACAAATCCATGAAAAAGACATTCAGAATCTAAGTTACTTTAAGTCAGTGATCACAGAAACTCTAAGGTTACACCCTCCTGTTGTTTTGTTAATGCCAAGAGAATGTAGAGAGGCATGCGAAATTGATAGATATAAGATACCCGTCAAAACCCAAGTCATCATAAATGCATGGCACATTGGAAGAGATCCAGCATTTTGGCATGATGCAGAGAGTTTTATACCAGAGAGGTTTGCTAGTCATACCTGCGACAGCACCTTGAAATTTTATCTGATTCTAAATGTGCTCACTAATCCTTGAGGTCCCTTCTTAGGCAATATCGGAGCAAGTAAATTAGCCAGCATATATAAAGATCCAACTGAATAATTGACTTCCCTTAAGTTAGTGCTTCCCCAAAAGAATTGATTTACTTCCTTTTGCATCATACTCAGCTAAATGATAAACTATCACATCCTTTTTAATTAAACAGAGTTCAGTAGTCAGCTCAGAATGCCATCATAGTCCTCCTAAAGCTAATTTCTTCCTCACTCACATCAGCAAGCTTCTTCCATTTGGATCACCACATATTCATTCATTACACTGGATCCTCAACCTCTAATCTCTTATAAACCAATTAAGCAAAAGAATTCCTTGCTATAATCCTCCAGAACCCTAGCATGATATGACCAAAAAAGGTGCTCCCCTCGCTATAGAGGACTTATTTGTTCCTTTTATAGCCACATGTACCCATTTTCATTTTTTCTTTTTTCAACACAAAGCCTGATAGAAAAGAGCATCAAAAATTTCCTGGTGGGTCCTGGTTACAATATGATAGGATAATTTCCATTTAAACAAAGTATATAATTATTTTATTTTATGATGGGACAACACCGCAAGTATGAGCTTCCCATTTTTCATGTATTTCCACTATATTCCTATTATTCTCTTCCCCCAATTTTCTAACCCTCATCTATCCCAGTACACCTTAGCTATTGGAAACATATGATTGGACTATTCATAAACAAATTGAAAAATATGAAAATATATGTTAACAATTTTTTTTTTGATAAGTAATAAACTGGTCTTATTTAAAGAGTAAGACACCCATACGTACAATTGAAGTATACAAGAGAAAGCGAAAAACGAACAAAAAAAAAAATTCGTTAACTATTGGAAACATATGATTGGACTATTCATAAACAGATTAAAAAAAATATGAAAAAATATGTTAACAATTGCTGACGAGCCCCAATACCCAACAAAACGAATCACCAGGAAATGGTGATCAAAGTGGTGCTAAAATGAGGTTTCCAAACTCAAACAACGTGCATAGAGAAGCAGTGATTCAAATCTATTATGGTTTCCATACCAACAAGAAAGCAATCCTGTTGCCGTTTCATCTCCAAATCGTTGACACTTAACTTGCAGGTCTCTGGTAGTGTTGTAAATTCGAGGACTGAATATCGAGCTGGAAACATTTTTTTGTTATTAAAAAAAAGTGTAATAGCAAATGAAGACATGACTTCAACACTATGGTTGGAACAGTTGCACAGGGGGAGGGATGGGAATGGAAAGGGAGGCAAAGGGAGGGGATCGAGGGAAGGGAAGGGAAGGGAAATCCCTTGAGGTTTTTGGTTGTCTAGAAAAAATGGTGGGCACAGCATCAGAATTACAACCTTCCACTCTTCTTTCCCTCCATTATCTCCCAACTTAGGATGAAAACAAAATGGTCGCCCTAAAGGGAAAATGGATTATTTTATAGAAAAGTATATATAGCCATCTCGAACTATCACTTTATTGTCAATGTACCCCTCAAACTACTAATTGTGTCAATGTCCCTCCCTAAACTACTAAAAAATGTCAATATCCCTGAATGACAAAAATACCCTTCATAAAATTATTAAAATAAAATAAAAACTAAAAAAACAAAAATTTACACCAAAAAAACTTAAAACAGTTTTTTTTTTTTTTTTTTTTTTAAAAAAACCTTGTTTTTTTTTTTCAAAAAAAAAAATTGTTCTTTTTCCTTTTTTTTTTTTAAAAAAAAATTTTAAAAAAACTGGTTTTTCTTTTTTTAAAAAAAAACATTTTTATATTTTCAGTTATTTTTTCATTTACTATTTTTTTTTTAAAAAAAAATCGTTTTTTTTTTCATTTTTTATTTAATTTTGTTTTGAAAAAATAATTTTTTTAGTTTTTTATTTTTATTTTCTTTTTCATTTTTTAGTTTTAGTTTATTTTTTGAATTTATAAGGACATTTTTGTCTTATTCAAAAAAATTTATAGTCATTTTTGTCTTTTTGTTGGTATTAGGGGAGACATTGACACAATTGATAGTTTAAAGGATATATTGACAATTGAGTGGTAGTTTGAGGAGGATATGCATACTTTTCCCATTATTTTATCTCTCCCAATTTTCAACCCAATCACACAACGCATGGCCTCTTTCAAGCCCCTTTCACTCACACCCTCTCCTTTCTCTACCTCTTCCTTCCAACCAAATATGGAATGAAACTTCTCTTTTTTTTTTTTTTTTTTCGTGGTTCTTTTTCATTCTCATTTTTTAAAAGAGATGATATGCCTATTAGCCCAATCACCTAAAATGTAGACAAAAAAGAGGAAACATAAATTTTTTTATTTTTTATTTTTTTATATATATATATATATATATATATAAGTAAATCAATCTCATTAGAAATCGCAAAAGGGTGCAATCCATATACACATGGAGTATATAGGATAGACCCCCTAAAAGGGAGAAAAAGAACCAAGATAGATTTTTAGATAAAAATTAAAAGAAGCATGAGTGAAGGTCCGATTATTAATTATTGTCTGGAATTTAAAATGAACCACACTGCCTTAGAATTAAAACCAAATCAAGTTAAAGTAAATAGAGCCTCTACCAGCTTTCTCATGTAACCAAATAAGACACTTCACATAGATCTTAGTGTCAGTCCCTATGCAAAATCGCATTGAGAAATCATTTGTTTCATCTTATTCACATCATCCCGATACAACTAGGCTCCCTTTCAATATTGCATCTGCCACCTTATTATTATTTTTTTATGATTCCGATCAACATATCATGAAATTGGTTAAGAATTCCATGGCATTTATGCATGAATCACTTATCTTCTTAATCCCAACACTTGCCAAAACGTATCAGGAGGACACATCATTTTTATACAACTAAAAACCTGATATATGATGTGTAAGAATAACGGTTTCATCCAATAATTGAAGCCACAAATACAGTGTCTATTTTCTCACCATGAAAAGAAATCAATCAAAACAAGTATGAACAATTGCCCAGAATATATGGACATATATTCTTACATCTTTGACGATGGTTGAGGAATGAACAAGTCTGATAAGAATGGATTTGCAACTCTATGTGTTGTATTTATTAGAGCATCAGACAGCAGTTACACAGTGCAGGGGAGTTTCCAAAAAAAAACCATCTTCTATACTTATTTACCTAATACAAAATGCAGCCTAAATGAGAATATTTTACAGAAACTAATCCATTACTCCCTAAAAAGCAAAACCGATTGCTGGCCGATCATTCAGAAACAATAAAAAGTGGGAAAAGGCAAAACCCATTTCTTATATATATATATTAATTTAAAATATAAAATAAGATGAACCATTTAAAAGAAACTGACCCCATTTCCATGAGCTCTCTCAACCAGCTTCGTAGGCGACTAGAATCCATCACTGAATTTGGAGTGCGAATGCAATTCGAACCCCGGCTTCTCCCCACCTTTTCCAAGACTCTTCTGGACCCCAAAGTCATCGACAACAAAGGAAGTGGAAGAAGAAGGCAATGAAGAAGGCTGATCCAAGAACACCCATTCACTGACAGACATGAAAGCCGGTGTCTGCTTCTTCTTCTTCTTCTTCTTCTTTTTCTCTTTGCTCTCGGGCTGATTTGTATTAGAGAACCAATATTCCCTAATATATTTTTGCAATCTGTAAAGATGAGTTTTTTCTGTAATTGCTTTGTTGTTTCCTAATTTCTCACTGGCTCTCTCATGTGCAGTCAGAAGACGATTGTTGTAACTCATGTGAAGAAGTTCGTGAAGCATATTGGAAAAAAGGTATTTTCTTACTGCACAAACACACACACACCAAATTTTCTTTGATAACAATGTAAAAACTAAGGTCATCAACATTTAAGATCTTGAACTAGTTGAGCAAATTGAACTATTGTTTCTGTTACTGAAATTGAAATAGTGATTTCTTGCTGCTGAATCTTAAGGTTAATATCCGCGGCAGGGAAGAATGTCCCCCCTTTCAAAATGAAAAAGAAAAAAGAAAAAAGATTTTTTCCAAAATTTTGAAAGAAAAAATTTTTTAATAGATTTTTGTCATTTTATTAATGATGGCCCCCTAAAAAAGTTTCAGTCCAGTCTCGCCCCTTCCCCCTCTAGTCTAAATTTCTGCTTTTGTCGCTATCCATGGATTGGAGAACTTTTTCAATCATAGAAATCAATATACTACATTTCTAGCTTGAATTCTTTTTCTAGCTTCAATATTGAAAACTATCAAGAGGGGTTGGGGGAATTATTTAGTCATACCAGATTTGAGGTGAAAAATGGCTCTAAGATCAGATTCTGGCATGACATGTAGTGTGAGGATTAGGCCCATAAGG